>JARFIW010001126.1:0-1200000 GCA_036346225.1 Platerodrilus igneus
CCTTAGGGATGATGCAATCTGAAAAATTTAAAGAGATATGGGTAGCTGGAAAAAATCTAATATTAATTAATACCAAACAAGGTAGGTTTATCTCGTGGGTGGAAATGTGGAGAAAGATTTATCTCGCAAAGGGTATGTGTGTAATTTTGCAGGGCGTGGTCCTATATTAAATCTGTTTACAGATTCGGATTCTACATAAAATTCTAGACTAACAAGATGTATCGCATGTATAAAAAATTTTATAAGAACGCTCAAAAGTCGCTACAGGTAAAAAAATCTTAAAATTCGGGTAGCTCCCTTAGGGATGGTGCAATCTGAAAAATTTAAAGAGATATGGGTAGCTGAGAAAATTCTAATATTAATTGATACCAAACAAGGTAGGTTTATCTCGTGGGTGGAAATGTCGAGAAAGATTTATCTCGCAGAGGGTATGTGTGTAATTTTGCAGGGCGTGGTCCTATTTCAAATCTGTTTGCAGATTCGGGATGTGCGTAAAATTTTAGACTAACAAGATGTATCGCGTGACTAAAAAAGTTTATAAGAACGCTCAAAAGTCGCTATAGGTACAAAATCTTAAAATCAGGGTAGCTCCCTTGGGGGTGATGCTATCTGAAAAATTCCTAGAGGTTCGGGTAGCTGAGAAAATTCTAATATTAATTGATACCAAACAAGATAGGTTTATCTCGAAAGATGCATTGGCTAGACGAAGAAAACTATTTGGTTCAGATGAAAGATAAAAAAATGGCTAGTCGAAGAAAACTTTTTGGTTCAGATGTGGGAGGAAATGAGGATGCTCATTTATCTCGAAAGATGAAAAATGGTTAGTCGAAGAAAACTATTTGGTTTAGATGTGGAAGCAAATGAGGGATCCCTCCTCCTCATTTCCTCCTTATGGGAATTTACATGTAAATGAGTGAGGAAATGAGGGATTCTGGAGGAAATGAGGCGGTGGGATTGCCAATTATACTCTACTGTCACCACAGCCATCTCCGAAGCAGAGAAACCTACAATCTCTGGCGTCCTTCTGGAGCTTCCCGCAGAATTCCTTCAACAGATGGAAGCGATGGATGCGGATGTACCTACAACAACCGCTCAATTCCGAGGCCATGCAGTCACATGGTGGAAAGCATACGCGATGTTTCAACCCACCTACAGCGAATTCAAAAGGTTCTTTCTGGACAAGTACGACAGTCCAACTATTAGAGTCGAAATAACCTCCGAGTACTATGGACCAATCAGTGGATATATATTTGTAGTTAGGTCTGCTAGTGAGTTGAAGATGACTAGAGAAGACCTGAAGATGTTGAATAGGATTCGGCCGAAATTTAGTCTCACAAACGACAGTGACCACCGGCAACCTTCAGCTTCAGATAGTACATGCAGAAGTGTAACATAAGAAATGCATTCAAAGGTATGGGATATGTTTCGTCGCTAAAATATACGAAAGTTGCTCAATTTACGTTTTAGTAGATTAGTAAATGGTGGCAAATGAGGCTGCCAGTAAGTAATTGTAATTGTAATAGCAGAACGTCTGACTGTATCACAACCGTTTTGTTTACTTACTTCGATGGTACTTTGAGAAGGTCAGGAAAATCACAATACCTTGCATACGAGGTTGTGTTTTTGCTTTGTTGTCTGCCTATACATATAACAGGCGGTACATTTTCCATTCGAAATTTAATATAACGAAACAGATCATGAAAGCGCTTTGAGTATAGCAACACAGCTTTTATAGAATAACCTTTAATAAACGAGAGATGAATTTACATCAAGAAGGAACGCGAATTGTGAAATTGCTCTTAAAAGCTTGTTTATTCGTGAATAAAACCTATTATCAACATTAGCTATACAATATGCTACATGTGGTTTGTAGTTCATAAGACCGAGACGAATTATATTTTAGAAATTACTGGCTTACTACATGTATACTAAAACGTACCAAAATAAAAAGATATTCATTATAATAAAACACGTTTTAATGGATTTAGTTGTTCATTTAATCTTATCGTCAATTACAAAGTACATTACTTAGAAAAGAAATTTAATTAAATTGTGTTCAAATACAAGTTGTATCTTGTATTGATTTTAAACGTTGCAGGTTAGAAAATTTTCCAGAGCTTCCGAGAAACTATAAAGTATCAAAGAAAACTCTATTGTCGGAGCTTTTGTGTGTCTTTAGGTGCTCAATAATATTACCTTGCATTTATACTTCATAGTTTCAGTCATGTGCACATTGCAAGCGTTTGGAATTTACAGAATTACTTGATAGGGTATTTTCTGGTATTGAATAGTACAACCCAGCAATTAAGATATCATTACGACATCATAAACAGAAACTGTTTAATAAATCGAAAATAAATTTGTATAAGATACTTTTGTGTTTCGCTAGGCAATTCACATTGCGCACTTTCTGTATTTAGTATCGGCACTTTTCATTATATTAGGAACTTACAAGCAAAGGGGTGCAGGTGCTAAAAATAAAATTGCTGGGAAGGCGCATGTAAAGTTGAAAACACATTAAAAATTCCAGGGGTTTTGTTGGTATGTCTGAAATCTATACATATTTACCTGCTTGTAAAAATAATTTGAAATAATTTAAATAATTAATATTATAGCACAGGAATTTTTTAAAAAAGATCTACATGCAGTTAGATCACTTTTTACTTGAAACATATGCACTTACACTCCTTTATTTCCAGCTATAATATCCGTACCAGCACTTACATACAACCTTGGTTCTTTTTTGCACCATTTTCCAATTAATTAGTTGAATGGTTTATTTACTAAAATTTGGATGAAAACAATCATCATCATGATTAGATCTTCAGTTCTGGAACTGTTTAGACGTGTACCCTCATTGTTTCCTATTTTTAACTAACCTACACATTTCCCTGATATTTGCGGTCTGCATCTATGATTATCTGATCTAGGTCTATATCTACCTCCTTTTCCCTATCTCTGCTTGTAATATATCCCATACTATCCCCCAAAAATGCCTTAGAACGTATTCTGCTCTTCTATTTCTCCTACCTTTTTCCACAGCTATCTGTATTCCCCTACTATTTCTATAACCTATTTGTTATTAACTTTGTCTGTCCATGCTATCATCTTCATACATCTGAAGCACAACATTCCAGAAGGCTGCTACCGTTTTTCTGTCTGCTTTTCCTACTGCCCGTATTTCAGAGGCATACTGTGCTGTGCTCCACACGTATGCTTTCAACAATTTTCTTCTTGTTTCTATGTTTGTTGTCTTTCATCATAGGCGTTGTTCTTTCTTATTAGATGCAGTTCGGCCCCTTCTATTGTTTTACAATTATATACCCTATTTCTCCGACATTCAGAGATTGTGAAGCAGGGGGCGGCTCCGTGGTGTAGTGGTATGCGTGTGACTACTACGCCCAAGGTCCCGGGTTCGAATCCCGACACGGTCCGCTTGAAAAATGTTAGGCGAGCATTTTTCACAAAAATACATCCTCGTTCGTATGAGAGGTAAAATGGAGGTCCCGTGTGTGAGTGTTGTAACGCACGTTAAAGATCCCTACAAAATTCGGCAAAATTCCAAATTTTCCAGGTAAAAAAACTCGCTTCCTGGCCAATGTAGTACCTTCGGATGGAGCATTGGAGAAAAATCACATGTAAGGTTGTGAAGCTGGGTAAGCAGCGTGTGGCTGCCAAGTTCCCCTAGCACTTGAACATTTGCCGATTTAATATTTTCCAATATATCTTTTCGCACAGTCAACATTAGTTTCAGATATTTCACAACCAACACTTATAGTTGTTTATAATAATCATCATATTTATATGCGTTTATTTTTTCGTTATTAGGTTTTCCTTCTCAAAACTGGTTGGACATGTACCTCCACTTATTTATATTCTGATCTAGCCTACACAGTTCCCTGAAATTTCTACACAGCCTGTATACAGCTCGGTTCCTCTTCTATTGTTTTCTAATTATATGCCTCGAGATTCAGTGGTATGTGAAGGGGGTTAAGCAGTCTGTGGCTGCCAAGATTTCCCAACCCTTAGACATTTGCCGAATTAATAGTTTTCCAGTAAATCCTTTCACATAATTAACATGATTTAAGAATATCGCACAACAAATACATGTAGTTGCTTATAAAGATAAAGATAAAGATAAATTTATTCACTCTCTCAATTACATTAGAGTATGTCAGTATAATTAAATATAATAGCTAACTAGCATATAAAATTTTTTTATATGATATTTCCCTAGTGGTATTATTTTATTTATTAATACAATTTTGAATTTATATTGTAGCTACATAAAAATAAATTGTATTATAATGTGTTTTTTAATAGTTTAATAAACAGAATAATGTTAAGTATTTGTTTGAAAACAATCATAAATCTGCGTTGAATTTAATTACAGATTTATTAGATTAGCACTTAGGTAATCGTCTATACTATAGTAACATTCTTGTAGAAGATAAGTATTTATTTTAGTTTTAAATTTTTATAATTAAGAGTTTTAATATTGATAGGAAGTTTATTATATAAAGCAATATTAATTTTATTCGTTGCTGAGCATTTTGTCCTCGAATAAGACGGAGCGATTAATTTGGCTGATCTTGTATCATGAGTGTGAATATCAGAATGGACAATGTATTTTTTTATATTCCTGTGAATTTCTAATAGTACGACGTAAATGTAAACTGAAGGTAGGGACATCATTATTAATCAATGAACAATTGTTTGCATGAAGTTCTAGGCGTGACTCCGCTTAGTACTCGTATAGCTTTCTTTTGAAGACGGAATAATTTGCCCATGCAGGCTACTTGACCCCAGAGAAGAATTCCGTAAGTTAATATAGAATGAAACAGAGAGTGATTCGCTACTAATAATGTTGGATGGGATAGAGTTTGTTTTAATTGTCTTAAAATAAATATAGTTTTCGACAGCTTAGTAAATGTGTTAATAACATGTGGTTTCCATTTTAAAGCATCATCCAGTGTGATTCCCAGCAGTTTTATTGTAGCACCAGAATTTACGGTTTTATTGCTTGAGAAAACTATAGTTTGTGTCTTTCCTGAACTTAATTTAAGCTTATTCTTATCAAACCATTTTCCAATATTCTTTTTAACTTTTGAAAGTTCTTTTTCTAAATGGTCTTTGTTTAAACCACTAACTAAGACTGTTGTGTCATCTGCATATAGTACACTAGCATAATCCTCTAAGTATTTAGGTAAATCGTTAATAAAGATCGTAAAGAATAGAGGACCTAATACAGACCCTTGTGGCACCCCAATTGTTATCGGAAGTAATTCCGAGTCTTGTTTATTAATAGTGACATATTGCATCCTATTTGATAAGTAGGATTTCATTAATTTCCCAGCATGTCCGCGAATACCTTCTTCGTGTAGTTTTTCCAGAAGTATACTATGAACTACACAATCAAATGCCTTCGAAAGGTCGCACAACAACGCAGCCGTTAAACTGTTGTTGTCGACGCCTTTAGTGATGGCTTCTACTACAGAAACAACTGCAGTTATGGTAGAGAATTTTTTCCTGAAACCATGTTGGTTGTTTACAATTGCCTTGTTTTTGCTAAAAAATTTGTGATGCGGTTCTTTAAAATATTTTCTATAATTTTCCCTATAATTGGAATAATGGCCACGGGCCTATAACTTTCAACACTACGTTTATTTCCACTTTTATAAATGGGAATGATTTTTGATATTTTCAAAACCTCTGGAAAGTGACCCTCCTCAAAGCATTTATTTATAAGGATTGTTAGTAACGGAACAGTTATGTCTATAGTATTTTTAATGATTCTAGCATTTATACCATAGAAATCAGTACAGGGTGAATTTTTTATACAATTTACACTATATCGTATATCATTTTCATTTACAGGTTCTAGGTAAAATGTTAATTTTTGATTTTTAGGTTTGTTAAAAACTTGATTGATTTTTAATTCTTTTGGACTCATTGAACTTGGAAATGGTGTTTACAATTTTAAGTGGTATCTCAGAAAAATATTTATTAAATATCATACTTGTAAGATTATTGGGATACTTTGTTTTAGAACGTGTCTCTCGTTTTTGATTAATAATATTCCAGAAAGTACGGGATTTGTTAGTCGAGGCTGTCAGAAGAACATCATTGTGTAGTGTTTTTGCTTTGGTTATGTAATTTTTATATAATAATTTATAGTTATTATAAAGTAACCAATGTTCGTGGTCATTGACCACCCTACAGATTGTTTGCAATGCTGACAACTGATGTCGCATATTACGTAATTTGTTGTTAAACAAATTGGAAGGACTTTTACGTGCGTTATTTTCAATTTTAGTTGAAGCTAAAATTCCCTGTATATAGGTATTTACTAAGAAAGTTGCCAGATTTTCAGATGATGTCCGATTATCAAAGAATATATCCCAGTTTATATTATTTAAATACTCTCTTAAATTAAAAAGACCTTGATCAGTTAAGACACCTAACCTTTGTCGCTCTTTATCAATTGTATGTTTGGGAAATACACTAACCTGAATCGTCTGTCCACAATGATCAGACAAGTGTGGTTCCACCACTTGCACGCGATAACGATCCTTACAGATGTTCGTCACTATATTGTCAATGCAGGACTATGAATCCTTTGTGATCCTGGTATCTTCAGTAATAAAGCCATAATTAGAAAATATACTAAGTAAATGAATTAAGGTATTTCATGGGGCGTTAAAATTTATATTAAAATCTCCGACCATAATAATGGCTTTATAATTGCTAACTAGGTAGTTAAACAATTCGTCTAATCCTTCCATAAAGTAGTGTACATTTCCAGATGCACTAGATCTATAAGTAGTGATAATAGCTACATTTTCCTTTTTAAGTGAATGCCACAAAACTCGGCGTGCAATTCACTTGTAAATGATTCTAATTTAATCACCTCATAAACTAAACTATTGTTTATATAGATTGCAGTGCCTCCACGACGCGCAGTTGATCTGCAGTAGCCGGAAGCCAAACAATATTTCGAAAATATACAGCACTCTGGTTGACATTTTTCCAGCCAATGCTCTGACAGACACACTATGTCATATTTTTTATCACGAACGAAGTATGATAAATTTTCCACTTTATTAGCTAAACCCTGAATGTTAATATGAAATAGTTTTATGGTACTTTCAAATGAGTTTATATTTTGTTAATTTTTTGGTGATTTAATGATCTTGAGCTGACTAAACTCGCGTCGTTCGTCTTCGAAAAAATCTATTCACCTTGACTCCAGACGGCCATGTTTCAAGATCTAACGCTTTTTTTAAATTATTAGATTGAACAGTTACCTTAAATGACGAGTAACGATCCGGGTACAAGGAGTTCATTTTTTCTACCTTTACTTCTGGAAATCCTTCTTTCAGATATTCTGTAACATTTTCCACTGTTGTTTGTGGTTCTAATTTAAAAACATGAAGTTCTACAAAACTTTCTGCTGCTTTTAAACTAGCACCGATATCACTTGGTTTATTCCCAACTACCGTTTTTGATCTTCTAGTCGTGGGGCCAACCTGTTGGAATTTGTTTGCATTACCTCTACCATCGCCACCTATGTAGATGATTTTTTGGAGATCAATTTTTTGTTGTGCCTGGGCTACTGCTTGTGACACTTTATCGGCACTTATTGCCGTTGTCTGCGATTTGTATTTTAATTTATCAGCCTCTATTGAATTTGCAGCATTGTTTTGTCTTGCTTGATCAACAACTTGATATTTGTTATTTATTAAGTTACTGGCCATATTTGTCTTATCTATTGATGCAGTATTGTTAGTATTATTATTATGAATAAAGACTGGTTTCTCTGAATGAGTTTTAGACGTACTTGCAACTGCGCTGTATGATTTATGATTCTCATTAAGATCCGTATTAGAAATCGGATAAGCAACTTTCGCCTCAATATATTTGAGTTTCTTGGTAAGGGTTACCTCATTTTTAAGGGCTGCTATTGCAGTATTTTGATGTTCTATAACTTCGTCTTTGCTTTTAATAATTTCCTTAAGATATGCGATTTCCATTAGCAATACCTCGTTTGCCATTGGATGTATTAACGGAGTAGTGGAACTATCCATTACTTCCTTAGAAAACAACATGTCTGATGTATCGATTTTGTTTGAACTTCACAGCACTTAATATTGTTTTTACCATATAGCGATGTCGATTTTGACAATTTTACACAAGATTTATGCATTACACTATTACAATTTACGCAATGCAAACCACTGGGTGCATTTTGCCCGCAACGTTTACACGCTTTCGATAGAGTCGTAGTTAACACGTCCGACTCATTCTGCGCCATTTTAAACTAATCATCATGTTCAAGTACAGTTATTTTTTTCGTCACTAGTTTATCCCTCTTGGGACTTGGGACCTCTTGGGATTTCTATTCTGAGCTAACCTACACATTTCCCTGAAATTCCTACAGCCTACATGTTTCGCAATCTATGTGCAATAGTCTAACCTAAGTCTACCCCTACTTCTCTTTTTCCTATCTCTGCATCTAATAAATTCCGCACTATTCCCTCATGCCTATCATCCTATCTCTCCTCTTTTTACCGTTTTCCACATATTTCTTTCTACCCCTACCATTTTTAGTACCTTTTCGTTCTTAACTTTGTCTATTCATGATATCTTCACCATACGTCTGTAGCACCACATTTCAAAGGCCTCTACCTTTTTCTTGTCCGCTTCTCCTACTGTCCAGGCTTCACAGTCGTGCAGTGCTGTGCTCCACACATATGTTTTAAGCAATCTTTTCCTTGTTTCTGTTTGTTGTCTTTGAACACAATAGTTGCTTTTTCTTGTTAAATGTAGCACGACCTTGTACTAATCTTTGTTTTATTTCTTTTGCGCTTTTTCCATCTTGCGTTATTTGACTTCTTAGGTAGCTGAAATCTTTAGCTTCTTGTAAGTTCTTGTTACCTATTTATATTTTTGTTTTGATTTATTTTCCCCTTCTTTGCATACAAGTACTTTAGTTTTATTTTTGTTAATTTTCATACCGTATCTCTCTGCCAAAACCGTTTTCCATTTCATTAAGAGCAGCTTCTAACTCTTCCTTGCTAGATGCTAATACCGCTATATCATCTGCAAATTTAAGCATATCAATTTTTTTGTACCTGCATAGTAATTCCAAATGTCTTCCTGCATTTGACAGTATTCATTGCCTCTTCAATGGACAAGTTAAAAATTAATGGCGAATGGGCACACCCCTATCTCACCCCTTTCCTAATGTTTACTTGTTCCTGCTCTAATTCTATTAGTGTCGTTTGCCCTTTGTATAAGGTATGTACTATTCGTCTATCCCTATAACTCATTCCTATCTTTTTGAGTATTTCGAACATTTTGTTCCATTTTACATTGTCGAATCTTTTTCCAGATCTACAAACCCTATATACACTCTTTTCCCTTTTTCTATTGTTTTCTCCATTATCACTCTCAGAGCCAAAATAGCCTCCCGTGTTCCCCTGTTTCGCCTAAACTCAAATTGATCTTTTCCTAGTATTTCTTCAGTTCGTTTTTCCATTCGTCTTTGTACAATTCTAGTTCATATTTTTGACACGTGTGATGTCAAACTTATTGTTCGAAAATCTTTTTTGGTATAGTTACTATAATGTTACGTTTAACATCTTTAGGTATGTCGCCTGTCTCACTTACAACTTACAAATTGGAAGATACGTTCTGTTACTGCTTGTCCAGCGGCTTTTAGAGTTTCTGCTTGCACCTTATCTGTACCCGGCGCCTTACCATTTTTCAGATCCTTTAATGCTAATTCAAACTCATCTCTAAGTATAGGAAATCCCAGGTCATCATTTTCAATGTCCGATTCCTGTTCTAATGCTGTTAGTTCCTCTCCTGCATATAAATTCCCTATATATTCTTGCCATCTACCCACTTTCTTTACATTTTCTATAATGACGTTTTCTACCGCGTCCTTTATATTTTTGCTATACGGTTTTATATTCCTAAAATTGATTCTAATTAATTGGTGTGCTTCATCTGTCTTTCCTATTTCCATCTTTCTTTGTACGTCTTTGCATTTTTCATCAATCCATTGTTCTTTAGCTTTCCTGCATTTGCGAATAATTTCCCATTTTATGGCTTTGTATCTATGTTTTCCAATTTCGTCTGATATATTTTTGTATTTTCGTCTTTCTTCTCTTAAATTCAGGATATCCTTTGTTATCCATGGTTTCTTTTTTTTGTGTATACCCCAGAATATCTCTGGCCGCCATGTCTAAGCTGGATTTAATGTTATTCCATTCCGTTTCTACTTCCTTGGTATCAGATATTTACCCGATATCTTTCAGCAATACTTGTGACTTTTTTCGAATCTTTCTTGAAAATTTTTATCTTTTAGTTTCTCAAAGTTGAAATGCCTTTTTCCGTTTCTTTTTATCAAATTTTTAAATTTAAGTGCGGCCTTCATAATTACGATGTGGTGGTCAGTGTCTATATCTGCTTCTGGGTAGCTTCCTCAGTCTTTTACTTCATTCCTAAACCATTGTCTAACAAAAATGTAATCTATTTGATATCTTCCTATATCTCCTGGCATCTTCCACGTATATCGTCTTCTAGCATGATGTTGAAATAATGTGTTTGTGATGATTAAATTGTTCTTGTCGCAAAATTCTACCAGCCTATTGCCCTGCCGTTTCTCGTGCCTAAACCAAATAAACCTACCATCGCTCCTTCCCGACCCTCACCTACAACTGCATTAAGATCCCTCGTAATTATTAAATTTCATGCCCTTTTACGTATCTTAGTATGTCTTCCATATCTTTGTGGATCGCTTCTACCTCTTCGTCACTGTAGTTAGAGGTGGGCATGTATACTTGTATTATTACTGTGTTTACCGGTTTAGATTCTAATCTAACCATGAGTACTCTTTCGTTCTTTTGTAAGTAATTTTCTACAATGTCCTATCTTTTTTCGCATAACTATCGCCACACACGAATTTCCTTCCTCTGCTCCTGCATGAATTACCCCGGAGTCTCCACTCCAAAAATCCCTACTATGTCTAGTGCTAACCTATTCATTTCAATTTTCAGGTTCTCTAGCTTACCTATTTGCTTCATGCTTCTAACATTCCACGCTGCGACTCGCAAAATGTTCCCGACTCTTATTCTGAACTTTCCCATCGCACCCTCTGCAGTAGTCCCCTCCTGGAGATCCGAATGGGGAACTATTTTTAACTCCAGAATGTCTTACCCCACAGAATGCCATCATGTTTATTAGAATTTAAGTACGCTGTGTACTTGGGAGGTAATGTGGTGGTTTCCCGCTGCCTTCTACATCGCGGTAGTGTGTCTTATACTGCAATACTGACCCCTATGGTCTCTGCCAATCTAAGTACCAAAAGAGCCGCTGCCCTCTTTCGGGGACGTCTTAGTCTGGTTCCTCACTAACGACCCTAATACTTTGGTTGGGTCTGTAGTTTGGCTCTTTAGTTCATGCCGTGACTACCGTCTTGTTTTGATATTGAAGTTGAATTAGATTTACTGAATAATAGCTACTTGATATGTGTATTTTATTATGATGTGGTTTTTCTACTTTATTTGATATTTGCTATTTGTTTTTGTAAGCTAGTTATATGGTATCGGCTGTCTGTCTTTGTATTTGCGCTATTTGTTTTTACGCTTATTTGCTTTTGCGGTTATTGCACTGCAATGCAATACTGTACTTCTTTACTTATTATTATGTTTAGGTATAGTATTAAGCGTGCAATAATAATGTTAGTTGTTAAGAGTGTGTGAGGGTATGCTTGTATGTGTGAACGTTCGAGCGGGGTTATGGTGGTGGATTGTTTTATGCTATTTGTATTGTGGTTGTTCTATATATTTTCTCATATTCTTATTTCTGTTTGATATTTAATAATGTTTGAATATTTCTCTGATTTATGTTTAATTGAGTTATTGATAGTGATCTGGAGTTACCTTATTCCCTGCCACCTGCCCGTCTTGTTCCCCTCTCCTTCGTCAATCAATTTCTCGCCATCCAAAATCACTCCAATGCTGTCATATTAATGCATGTTCACTACTTTCTCACTTTGATGATTTTTTTACTTATTTAAGTCCTCATTTCAACATTGTATTGCTGTGTCGGAGACATGGCTGAAACCAGCTCTGCCCGATTCCTTAGTAAAACTTGAAGGATATAGAATTATACGAAATGATAGAACCGGAAAAATAGCGATGGGGTAGCCCTTTATGTTCGTAATGATCTTAACTTCAAATTTATTGCTTTTTCTTCCTCTATGTATAAGGCGCGCCCTAAATAGCCGACTTGTGTTATTGTTCTTTATAGTAGGCGCCATCGCCTGCCTTGCATCGTTCCTTCGACACTCACAGTGCACTCATTCAGCCTTTTAATTCTTCGGAAGTTCTCATCCAGGAACGTTCTATTGTTTTGACCGCTGTCGCATCCCCTTCTTGGATTGAAACGAATTTGGAAGGTCATTCATCTTTTCAATTTATCATTCGCGTTGTCGCTTGGATTCTCCACTTTGTACATAACATACAAAATCAGTTGCCGTAAAAGAACTTATTTCTTGGCATTTCATACCGCTCTCAGCGCCTCATTTTGGTGATGTGTGGGGTTGGGTATTGGGTATCGATTAAAACCTTGCTTCTTTGTACCGTAGCTGAGCAAGTTATGACCTACGAGGAACTAGCCAGTCTTTCTTCAGATTGAGGACATCTTGAATTCGCTCCCCCTCCCCCCGCAGTGACCAAAATGATTTGAATTGCCTGACACTAGATCACTGTCTCACTTTGGCCCCTTTAGTCGCTATTCCAGAACCTACCCTTTCTGACCTTCCCCTTAACAGCCTGTTTCGTTGGCAATTGCTCCAGCGAATTCCTCACGATTTCTGTTCTTGGTGGTTTAAGATACGCTCCAACAAGGGTTCAAATAGCACAAAATGTCTCCGCAGGTTCAGGTTGAGACGTTAGTGCTAATTAAAGCCAATAACGTTCAACCCCTTCGATGGTCGCTTAGACGTGTTGTTGCCGGCCATCCAGGAACTGTTGGGGTCGTTAGGGTTGCCACCCTCAAAACCGCACAAAGTGAACTGAAGTCCCCTGTCGCGAAGCTCTCTCCTTTACCTTGGTTGCAAATTTTTCTTTATCTTTATTCGTATAATTTTGTTTGGTTTCGTTCGCGTAAATATTTCCTGGGTTTTCTTATGTTAATTATTTTTTGCTTTTCTTTCTTTCCATTCCATTGCACCCTTTGTAGTTAGTTGTTTTCAAAAATGCCTTGCATTTTGATGGGCAGTATGTTCACTTTGTAATTATTGTTAAAATTAACTTTAATTATCGCTTAAGATGTAGCTTAGAAGTAAAATTGCCCTCCGTTGTGTACATAGCACTTCATGGTTTTATCGCAATTAACCTTCAAGTGGTTATGCGGTGTGTGCCGCGACTGTAGCTGTACAAACGCTGGTGTAATCGTAGCTGTGATGATATAAAATTACTGACGTTTCTCGAGTTCCGTTAAAGCAAGTCGACAGTTCCTTGTGCTACCTCCGCTAAAAGTTGCGGTTATTAATGGTAAGTACTTGAAGGTTCCCCTTTTATAATCTTTGTACATATTTATATGTCCACGTTCTCCACCATCTGTGGTTATCGAAGTTTAAGCGCAAAACAATACATACGTTACACAATGAAGTTACATGTGAAAGAATAGGGTCCAAAATTTATGTTACATAAAGGTGTGTAAGAATAATATTTGGTAATGAAACCACTCACGTGTGTAGGAACAGGGAAAAATATTCTAAACTACAAACTTAAAAATTTGGTCTTGTACTATATAATTAGTATTCAGATTTTTTGACACAGTAAGTATGTATGTTTCATATCGTTTTCTATCTATCATATACGGAATAGAAGTTTCGATGGAGGGTATGCTCTCGTTGGCTACGGTCGGTCGAATGAAAATCCAATTCTATTTTGGGAACGCAGTGGCTTGAGCATTTCCTACAGTGGAACCACATGCTTTGAAAGCGATCATAAGGTGGGTGATCACAACTGGACATTCGTAATTAATGCTTGGCCACATCTACCTTACAGTAAAAAATTCAGTTTGCTTCAAAGTATGTTTGTTTAGTCAATGTACTAATACTATTGAGAAACACAGATGGCACATAGTTTAAAGAGAAATAACGTAATTTTATGTTTAACAACGAGTTATTGTACAAATCGATTCTAAACGCTCTTAAATTCACCGCTGGTTATAAAATATTCAAGAGTTTGCTATAAACTAGTGTCAAAAGAAAATGTTTTGTCAGTCATTTTCTTATACATTCGGATCTCAAACAAATCGCTTTAAGTTTCCTGCAGAGTTTGTATACTTTTTCTTGTTCATGTTTGCTTGTATTTTTGGTTGATTTAAAACTGCATCGAATGGAATTTTTAAATATAAATATAATTTGACGAAATTTAACGAATCTCTAATTTGTAGATATCTTCCTCAACGGCACCTTCTAAAGCTGAAAGTGGTATATTGATTTTAAAACTATGTACGTCGTTCTAGTAGAAGTTAAAGGTCAAGGAGCTATAGTTATTGCAGTGGTTATGTAACTGCATATTACATTGCTTGAAACTTCATTAAAAATATACGTACCTGTCGTCATCGGAGTTTGTTAGAAATTTATCTTTGCAGCACTGCTTTGTTACACTTAAAAGTTTTTGCATTTAAAATGAAATTAACTTTTAATACATGCAGATATTTCATAATTAATTTAGATACTTTAAAGTTAATTTGACCCTTATACAAACAGGTATAAATTTATCGGAATTGCATATTTAAAATACTAAGTCATGCGAAAATAACCCGAATAACTCTCTACTTACAATTTTTAACCAACCGACTGCGTGGCAATCTGCAGGAGGGCGTTCGCGGCTATTTAAATCTGCATCACATAGTGCAGAAGAGACCCCGTATCAAGATAGATAGAGAGGAATACGGGATAAGGAAAGAGATCCATTTTTGTACACCTCCCCATTAAAAGAACAGGTAAAAGTGTCAATTTTACGTCCACAACGGGTCCACATCTTCACTTGCGCTAACGACTCAATTTTCATGAACGATGACCATCGCGATTGTTGACAACCAGCCGCACAATTCCCTATAAGAAGTCACGTAAATAATCAAAAAGGTGCCAAATTTAAACTTAAAAGTTACAATCAAGCTACAAATAAAAATTAAAATACTAAAAGGAAATTGATACGAGTCAAAATGACACGCAACAGCTTTAAGAAACGCGATACCTTTATTATATTGTAAAACGTACTATACACACCATTTCTATTTATACATAGTTTAATCTGTATATGAATTACTTAACGGTAAAAGTGCATGAACAAAGGGTGCTATATATTACACAGAATTTACAAATGAGATAGCATACTTTACGTTTCAAATTAACAATGTAAATGAATTCGTAATTCGCTTAACTTCTAAATTAACGCACATTATCAAGCTATGTGTCGAATGCGATATTGTTTATCTCAGTTTATCGCGAGGGTACGGTTGTCGCTTCTAGCTCGTATGTCCGTGGCAAGTTCATTGCTTTACCTAAAACGTAAACAGGAACACATTAGGTAAGGGGGTCGACGGGTAAAACTTCACCACATTGTTTATAATGCACTCGCTACACGAGTAGTTAAAGATCAGAGGGTCATTTCTCCAACTAGTAAAACCGCCCCCCTTCATCGTTTGTCGTTCTGATTGGTTGAGAAAACGTCATATATCTATTTCGAACCGTGGGAAGTATATTTAACGTTCCTTTCTTAAGGTATAAAAACTGTTACTATTAAAACCCAAAAAGGAATTCCTAAAACTGAATTGCAAAAATATGTGTAACATACCTAAATGAATTATACAAAAATTCTCTAAAAGAATTATTTACTAAAAGTAATTTGCGGAGTGCTTTTTAACGTCTAACAAATGTGGGAGATCAACAAACAATCAATAATATGTGTTTACAGTGGAGATCCTCAATCGTAGATACTTTCTCTGACATTTCCAGTAATGGGCTTTTCTGCAATAAATACTATCATACACAGGAAGCTAGACATCAATTCCAATTATACGAAAATTATACTTGAAACTGTTCTTTATGAATAACTTCGGAGACCAGAAACTTATAATCGTATTCAAATAGAAAATGCCAAGAGTAAGAAACCGAAGTCCCATTATCTGGGAGTAAGTCGAAATCACAGGTTTATCGACCTAACTACGCCACAATTGAACACATGAGAAATCGTTATTGTTCCTCCATCAGTCCATTGTCGTCTCTACCAGTCAATGATTCACATTTGGAATTAACCCGTACCATGACCTACTTTTCTATCACTGACCTACTTTCATTTATAAACCTCATCCACTCTCCAATTACAGACCTAGTTTCAGTTTTCTAGTCATTTGTCTCATTTAACGTCTGCTTTTATACATGTAATAAAAATGCTATACTTTCAGTTCTATGCTTCGGAAATCTTTCAAGGTCACTTATTTAATATCCCTTGGACTGCTGTTAAAACGCTTTTGGTAACGTACAAGTTATAAATAGCAAATGTTGCTCTCATTAAATAAAAATTTATGTTGTCCACATCGTTGATGAAGTTGTTATACTCTAAATTTTCTAACTTTGACGACAACAATACTTATTAAAAGTAAAATACTTACTCTAGTACGCAGTTACAACCAATACAATGTTAAACCATGAAATGGCCTCAAGGTGCGAAAACAGCATTTGTAATGTGTAAATTCCTATTTCACACACATTTTATTTCTAGCATTATTCGGCACACTTGTTACATAGCAACCAATGTGAGTTTCATCTTCGGTTAATAGTACTTAGTGGCAATCCTGGCAACTGTCTTAGATTTCCCAAATGGCCAGCAGCAGGGACGAATAAAGCTAGAAATAAAATGTGAGTAAATTAGAAATTCGTGTCGCCCGCCCCCAGCAAAACATAAACATAAAGAAATGCGAAGAGGGAAAGAGGACTGCTCGAGTTAAAGCCAGATTAAACTAAAGGATAGGGAAAGTGCTTTGGCAGAAGTCAAATAAATAAAGAAAGAAAATCCAAGAAATAGGACCAAAGTATCAAACCGTGTACATAGCCATGACTAGAGTCGGAACCTATAAAGCGGCTTCCAACAAAATCGAAGAAAAGAACTATACTCAAAGTTATGTACCTCAAGTGATGCACTACCATTCAGATTGTTAGGTGCTGGAAGAACACGAATACGAATAGAAAAAAACTGAAAGAAAATTTATACATCTAAACAAAAAGAAAGAGACAAACTGGTGTATATCTAGGAATCTCTCCAATTTGGAGAGAGCGGGTCAGGGTAAGTAGCGGGATTTGTAATGTGTGAATTTTTATTTTACTCATATTTTATTTCTAGCCTTATTTGACACACTTGTTTACATAGCGACCAATATCAGCTCTTATCTTCGACCAATAATACTTAGTGGAAAACTTGGCAACTGTCTTAGATACTGCCAAATGACCAACAATGTGGGCAAATAAAACTAAAAATAAAATACGAGTGAAATAGAAATTCACGCGTTACAAACCTTTGAATACATACTCATACCAACAGGGTTTAGGGTTACTAACTTACTGTAGCTCTAGAAAACGAGAAAAAGTCATCCTCCATGACACAACTGTTGACATTGAATATGGGATTGCGTAAAAGAATGATAGCAAATAATCTACTATGTGGAATTGACGCACATAGCAAGTGGTTGGCAAAAGCAGCCTTGTTGGGATGCATATAACGACTCCATGAATTTGAGAATAAATAAAGACATCTGACAGCATCCAATGTGGCAACGGAGGCCGAACCAAATGCTATTAGCACGAGAAAAAGGTATGTTAAACCGGCCGTCCTACAATTGTGACTAAAGGGTGCAACCCTCCACTAAACAACTGTAATGACAAGAAACTCATCAAAAGTGGCAAAGAATATTGAAGAATATTGAACCACATGACGTTCAATCTGCAAGTGCATACTTCAGCTACATAATTCAAGCGCTTTCGATAGCTCCAGCTACATGGCCTGGAGAATTAATTACTCATAGAATGTAGCAAGGAAAATCTTACAATCACGAGTTCTCGTAAGAGTAAGATACTGAATTACAATTACAATACAATACAATAAAAAATAGTGGTTAAAAACCCAGTTCCGCGCAAGAGATGTGTTAAAAGTTAGGGAATGCGGTTTTAGAAAAAACCCTTTCCATGGGGCACGAGCAGCTTTATGGATGCATACATTAAACAGGGCAGCGGCTCTTTCGGTACTTAGATTGGCAGAGACCATAGGGGTCGGTATGGCAGTCTAAGACACACTACCGCGATGTGGAAGGCAACGGGAAACCACCACATTATCTCCCAAGTACACAGCGTACTTAAATTGTTACACACATGATGGCATTCTCTGGGGTAAAAGATTCCGGAGTTAAAATAGTCCCCCATTCGGATCTCCGGGAGGGGACTACTTCGGAGGATGCGATCGAAAAGTTAAAAATAAGAGTAGGGAACATTCTGCGAGTTGGAGCGTGGAATGTTAGAAGTATGAAGCAAGTAGGTAAGCTAGAGAACCTAAAAATCGAAATGAATAGGTTATCACTAGACATAGTAGGGATCAGCGAAGTTCGGTGGCCAGAGGCGGGGGAATTTTGGAGTGGAGACTTCAGGGTAATTCATACAGGAGCAGAGGAAGGAAATTTGGGTGTGGGGATAGTTATGCGGAAAAATATAGGATACTGTGTAGAAAATTACTTACAAAAGAACGAAAGAGTACTCATGGTTAGATTAGAATCTAAACCGGTAAACACAGTAATAATACAAGTATACATGCCCACCTCTAGCTACAGTGACGAAGAGGTAGAAGCCATCTACAAAGATATCGAAGACATATTAAGATACGTAAAAGGACATGAAAATTTAATAATTACGGGGGATTTTAATGCCGTGGTAGGTGAGGGTAGGGAAGGAGCGGTAGTAGGTTTATTTGGTTTAGGCACGAGAAACGACAAGGGAAATAGACTGGTAGAATTTTGCGACAAGAACAATTTAATCATCACAAACACATTATTTCAACATCATGCTAGAAGATGATATACGTGGAAGATGCCAGGAGATATAGGAAGATATCAAATAGATTACATTCTTGTTAGACAACGGTTTAGGAATCAAGTAAAAGACTGTAGAAGCTACCCAGAAGCAGATATAGATACTGATCACAACATCGTAATTATGAAGGCCGCACTTAAATTTAAAAATCTGAAAAAAAGGAACGGAAAAAGGCACTTGGACTTAGAGAAACTAAAAGATAAAGATATTCAAGTAAGATTCGAAAAAAAGTCAAATGAATTGCTGAATGATATCGGGAAAATATCTGAAACTAAGGAAGTAGAAACAGAATGGAATAACATTAAATCCAGCCTAGACATGGCGGCCAGAGATATTCTGGGGTATACACAAAAAGAAAATAAGCAACCATGGATAACAAAAGATATCGTGAATTTAATAGAAGAAAGACGAAAATACAAAATAAATCAGACGAAACAGGAAAACAGAGATACAAAGCCATAAAATGGGAAATTATTCAAAAATGCAGGAAAGCTAAAGAACAATGGATTGATGAAAAGTGCAAAGAGGTACAAACTAAGATGGAAATAGGAAAGACAGACGAAGCATACAAATTAATTAGAATGAATTTTAGGGATATAAAACCGTATAGTAAAAATATAAGGGACGCGGGAGGAAATGTCATTATAGAAAACGTAGAGAAAGTGAGTAGATGGCAAGAATATATAGGGGAATTTATATGCAGGAGAGGAACTAACTGCATTAGAACAGGAATCAGACATTGAAAATGATGACTTGGGATATCCTATACTTCGAGACGAGTTTGAATTAGCATTAAAGAGTCTGAAAAATGGTAAGGCGCCGGGTACAGATAAGGTGCAAGCAGAAACTCTAAAGGCCGCTGGACAAGCAGTAACAGAACGTCTCTTCCAACTTGTAAGCTATATGTATGAGACAGGCGAGATACCCAAAGATTTCAAACGTAGCATCATAGTAACTATACCAAAAAAGAAAGGCGCGGATAGATGTGAAAATTTTCGAACAATAAGTTTGACAGCACACGTGTCAAAAATATTGACTAGAATTGTGCAAAGACGAATGGAAAAACGAGCTGAAGAAATACTAGGAGAAGACCAATTTGGGTTTAGGCGAAACAGGGGAACACGGGAGGCTATTTTAGCTCAGAGTGATAATGGAGAAAACAATAGAAAAAGGGGAAAGCATGTATATAGGGTTTGTAGATCTGGAAAAAGCATTCGACAATGTAAATTGGAAAAAAATGTTTGAAATACTCAAAAAGATTGGAATGAGTTATAGGGATAGACGAATAGTACATAGCTTATACAAAGAGCAAACAGCAGTAATAGAATTAGAGCAGGAACGGAGAGAAGTAAACATTAGGAAAGGGGTGAGACAGGGATGTGCCCTATCCCCATTGATCTTTAACTTGTACATAGAAGAGGCAATGAATACTGTCAAATGCAGGAATACATTTGGAATTACTATGCAGGGACAAAAAATTGATATGCTTAGATTTGCAGATGATATAGCGGTATTAGCGTCTAGCAAGGAAGAGTTAGAAGCTGCTCTTAATGAAATGGAAACGGTTATGACAGAGAGATACGGTATGAAAATTAACAAAACTAAAACTAAAGTTCTAGTTTGCAAAGGTGGGGAAAATAAATCAAAAACAAGAATACAAGTATCTAACACGAACTTACAAGAGGTTAAGGATTTCTGCTACCTAGGAAGCCAAATAACGCAAGATGGGAAAAGCATAAAAGATATAAAACAAAGATTAGCACAAGGTCGTGCTGCATTTAACAAGAAAAAGCAACTACTGTGCTCAAAGACCACAAACATAGAAACAAGGAAAAGATTGCTTAAAACATATGTGTGGAGCACAGCACTGTACGGCTGTGAAGCCTGGACAGTAGGAGAAGCGGACAAGAAAAAGGTAGAAGCCTTTGAAATGTGGTGCTACAGGCGTATGATGAAGATATCATGGACAGACAAAGTTAAGAACGAAGAGGTACTAAAAATGGTAGGGGAAGAAAGAAATATGTGGAAAACAGTAAAAAATAGGAGAGATAGGATGATAGGCCACATACTACGGCATGAGGGAATAGTGCGGAATATATTAGAAGCAGAGATAGGAAAAAAGAGAAGAAGAGGCAGACCTAGATTAGACTACTGCACACAGATAGTAAAAGATGTAGGCTGTAGAGGTTTCAGGAGATGTAGGTTAGCCCAGAATAGAAATCAATGGAGGTACGCATCCAACCAATCCCAAGATGGATAAACTAATGACGAAAAGATAACTGTGCTTAAACATGATGATTATTATAAGTAACTACAAGAATTGGTTGGGCAATATTCTCGAATAATGTTAAGTGTGTGAAAGGATTTACTGGAAAACCATTATTTCGGCAAATGTCTAAGTGTTGGGGGATCTTGGCAGCCACAGGTTGCTTAACCTCCTTCACTGAATCTCGGTAAAATAGGGTATAAAATTAGAAAACAATACAAAGGAAACGAGCTGAATACACAGGCTGTGTGAGAATTTCAGGGAACTATGTAGACTAGCTCAGAATATAAATAAGTGCAGGTACGTGTCCAACCAGTTTTGAGACGGAAAACCTAATGACGAAAAAATAAGCGCAGATAAATCTGATGATTAGTATAAACAACTAGTTGTTGGTTGCGAAATACCTGCAACTAATGTTGACTGTGCGAAAGGATAAATTGGAAAATATATTAAATCGCCAAATGGTTAAGTGTTGGGGGAACTTGGCAGCCACAGACTGCTTACCTCCCTTCACAACCATTGAAGGTCGGAGAAATAGGGCATATAACTGTAAAACAATAGAAAGTGATCGAACTGCATCTAACAAGAAAGAACAGCGCCTATGAGGAAAGACAACAAACATAGAATCAGAAGAAAATTGTTGAAAGCATATGTGTGGAGCACAGCACAGTATGCCTATGAAATACGGGCAGCCTGAAACGCAGACAGAAAAACGGTAGAAGCCTTTTGAAATGCTGTGCTTTAGATGTATGAGGACGATAGCATGGACAGACAAAGATAATAACAAATAAGTTACAGAAATAGTAGGGGAACAAGGATATCTGGGGAAAAAGAGAAATAGTAGGGCGGAATACGTTCTAAGGCATTTTTGGGGAATAGTATGTGATATATTAGCAGAGATAGGAAAAAGAGGTAGATGTAGACCTAGATCAGACAGTTATAGATGTAAACTGTGCATATTTCAGGGAAATCTGTAGGTTAGTTCAGAATAGGGAACAATGATGGTACGCGTCTAACCAGTTCTAGGACTGAAGACCTAATGATGATGACATTAAACAGTTGTGTTAAGAACATTGCTTCTTGAAGCAATAAGGTATCTCAAAAGAATGGCGATATCAAAGCCTCTACTTGTCACAAATGATATATTTTGACAAAAAGAACAGGGATAAGTAACTATCTATCACAAATAGTACACGTAATATCTAAACTACAGGCAGCGTGTACATATAACTTTATTAGTTAATATCAACTTTCTTTGTCTTTGTTACGTGCTGAATTAATTTTATTCTACCGAAGACAATGTGAAGTAACAGTTAAATAATGCATTGGCTAGCTTTCGGTGGTGCGTGGTGGGTTCTATTAAGACAAAAATACTACTTTTAAGGGTATACAATTCTAACACTTTTACTAAATCCCTTTATGCCTACCTGGAAAGGTGTTTAAACTCTCTTTGTCTGAAAAAGTTTTTGAGCGTCAACCCACCTGAAAAGAATCAACCTTAATTAAAAGCTTCCCGGAAGATATGTGTTCCGAGAGACAGTTGATAAAGCGTTGTTTACACCTTTATCACCTCCTTTTATTAGTCTACTATAAACACAAATAAAACAAAAAGTCCACGTCTGGCCCACATAATCTGTATTACCAAACATGATTATCACAGTAAATAATAATGGAAAAATACTAAGATCACCCCAACTTTGACCGAATATGCGTGTAATTAAAAATGTAGAACTTAAATTTATCAATTATAGATAGTCAACCAATTTAATATGAAATTACTATTTTGTCTCTACAATAATAACCTTTTATGCATGAAAACTTAACGTTTTACCATCCGCTTTAAATACGCGTGTATCAACGTAATCGTCCTTTTTAATAGCAACTTTACACATTTCAATCACAATTATTGGATACAAGACAGCATGTAATGTTTAAAAAATGGAAAGTAAAAATTGAATAGACTTACAGTCGTGTTTGTTCATCATGTACAAAATTCTGTCAACCTTCCAGTGCAGGAGTGGTTGCGGTTAAATAATTATTTAAACCCGTGTTGAATAGACGCTCCAACACAGGCAGGTCACTTTCACACTTAACGGTATTTTATTTCTGCGTTTTTACTCACATTTGGAAACCAGTTTACTCATAGTTCCGCGTTAAATACCGCCAATTTAACTATGCGAATATCAACCTTATCCCGCACGGCAATGAGTGTTTGACAATCGACTTCGAGCTCTGCTCGGATGTCTGGTCTCGAATAACTGACGAATATCTCAACTCATCCTACTAATATGCACAAGTTTAATAAGTTACAACGTCTAGAGCTATTACTCGATGTGCTTGCTCTTACGGGATTGTGAGTCCTGAACTGTCCTAAGGTCGAGATCAATGTCGTTTTCTGCGTTTCCCATACTTTTCATTTAATACCGAAAGCTGCGTCATTTGTCGTTCACAACGCCATTAACCTTTAAGGCTCTAATTTATTATTATTGTGGTATATTTTTATGGTTTTTGGTTCTTGAACTCGCTTGAACGTGTACCAATAACTTTATTATGACGGTTATGTCCCGATGTCTATCTGTAATTTTTCTAATTTAATACGAAGGGGTGTAAAGTCTCGATCTTTACTACCGCTTGTATAAAATGTACTTGGTGCTTTACTATTTTAATTCTTTATTCCAATTTAATACCATATTGGAACAGCCGTGTTATTAAATTTAACCTACCAGAAGTTCTAAATTGTACAGGCTGATTTTGTGATAAAAGCTTATTTAAGTAACTAAAATTAATAAACTCGTTTCTGCTGCCTAATGTTTGCTGACGTGACGTGCTAGTGTTACATCTTTTAAAACTATATCATGCACTTTGTCGACCACATCTGGAGTGAATACTGATTTCGGTCGTCTATTGCGAGTACCATCTTCAACACCGGTTCTCCCTCTAATTAATTTATTCAAGAAGAAATGGTGACCGAAATGGGACATATTCATCTATAATACTCATATCATCATCGATTTACTACAGAGCTAATTATTTTTATCACAGCACGATATTTGTAATTTTTCATTTTCAGGTAAACATTGCTTACCAGCTTTACTTTAGTATTCATCTATATCTCGCTGACTGTCATGTCAGAACTACAATAAATAACCAATAGTATGTCAAAAAATAGAATTCATCTTCATTTATTACAAATTTGTAAAGCTATCTATGGGTACCAGTTCGCATTACTATCATCTCACCCATACAGGGAGAAAAAACGATATAAATAAAAGTATATTCTAAATGAGTTTATAGTGGCGCTATTTTATCTGGAAAATGAGCACTCTAACAAAGACGAAAGTAAGGAGACTATAGGAACTGAAGAATGTAGCATTAAACTTGCAACAGAATCTGCCAACGACTGAACACTGGAGGATGATCATTCTTGAAAAGAATAAATGATAGACAAGTGTTATTGCTTCATTGAAATTATCGCATAAATTAGTTCCAACCAAGCAGCCAACGTTTTTAATGTATCAAAAGCGTATGTTCTCTAATGTGGCAAAGGTTCAAGGGTTTTCAGGGTATTTTATTCATATTTCACCCATTTCGGTCAGTAATATACCCAACATAAAGAAATTTTGCTGATATGGATTTATCTACCAAAAAGAATCTATACCACGGACTAGTAGATTAACTGCTAGAAAAACAGTAAAAATCTTATAAAACTGTATCTCTGAAAACAAGTAAACAGTTTCAAGCGAGGAAGGTCGTAAACACGAATTGAATATTTCAAATTAAATTCGCCTACGCTAATGTACCAAATCAATAAGCTACCCCTTATGTTTTTATTAAATGGTCTCCAGTCTATTTACTTGTATTGTATTTTCCTTTTAAAACAGAACAAATTAGATCGAACGAACTCAAAAAGGTACAAATTCATTAGTATCAATTTAAAGCTTTAAAGGTGTCTTTGAAAACGAAAAAGTGAAAGAACGATTGCGTTTCCCTAAGCTATCGGCTTGAGAATATAAGATTTACTGCCCTCCAAATCGGAACATCATCCGTCATCGCATTCACAATCAAAAAGGAACTGTTGTGCGGTCATTTGACACTCTAAAGTGACCTTCTCATAACTAAAACGGAAAACATTACTTTGCCATTCACAAAGAGGAAATATTTTCTCGGCCATGTAAACAACCTACAGGTTTATAACGATTTTCTTGTTGTATTATAATGCTATATAATACCAGCGAGGGACTGATACGTAGGCAATGCAGACTGGACCTAGGATCCCGCGTGTATGAATTTTACATGATAATGAATTATATGAATCCTAAAACGGCAGGGATCCAACTGTGGTTATAAATAAATAGACATACTATGTATTAAATTATTTTTCAACTCTAAGCCATATATGCAATACAGTCAAGAAATTTAATTTAGTCTACCTTTCGTAACGACTTGACAGATTAATTTGACAATGCCAAGAATAGCTTTTATTTTGAATAAATACTAACAGTCATTGTATAATTAATTGTATCATATCCTTAGTGAGGACAGTAGGCAAAAATGTAGGGAATCGGATGAATTAAGCGTTAAATTATGAAATTTGGAATTGTCCAGAAGGGGTGGGAATCCCGTAAAAAATTAAGTGTGCACCAAATCTACAGTAGTGCAGGGATGGGTTCCTTTAGAAACACAAAGAAATGGAACAAAAATCGAAAAATCTAACAATCAACTAGGTGCAATTTCAAGCTACGTTAACAATAACATTGGCCTTAAAAGGATTTAAACATTGTTAAATTTATGGGCGGCAACTCATCTAGTGTAGCGTTATTTTCGAAACGATGAGTATTCCTGAGAATCCTAATTAGGGCGGTGTCCTGGTGAAATAGAGTTCTTTTTACAAAATGCTAAACTATCTGTTTACAAAAAGAAAACAACAAAATTCCAACTCACTGCGTCACCAAAATCTATTTCAGTACAAATATAATCACATTTTCCTGACAACAGGTGCATACAGACAACAGTAAAATTAACCCTTTATAATTAGTCATGACAATACAATCCTATGATAATAATTCAAAGCACGGCTTCCATATTTCAATTAAACTTGCAATGTACAGGATTTATACCCATAATAAACTTAACGCTATACTCTAGAGTAATGGTGGACGTTGTATAAGTTTATCAATATTTAAGTGAACAAGTGTCATGCATAAATACCACCAACTTAATGCAGATAAAAAATTCCATGGTACTAGGATTGAATTAATGTGTGATCGGGTTTCTCATTTTCAATCTTTGTTCCAATTCTATTAGTGTTGTTGGGTTCTATCAAAAATCCGCGAGTATCACCAGCGTTAACTCTCGTTTGCTAATTCATAGCCATAGGGGTTTACTCGACTATTTTCTCAACAAACACCCTCACATGAATTCTCGTTTAAGACTCGCGAATAATTAATTCATGGTGTTCCGTCGAATGTCTAGTGTTCATTCTTTTCCCACTCTTCAAGCGTTCGGGAGGATGTGTGTGGGTGTGTGTGTGTCATGAAACAGTCCTCCTGTTATGTTTATGGATGTCGCGTGAACAATGCGTAAGTCCATATGGTTTCATCATGTAAAGGTTACGTACTCACGGCTATTTGATTCGGTTTTTTATAACATAACGCCGACGCGTTACAGGAACTTAGAAATAAAAAAACAAAATGTTGGATGTAGGAAAAGAAATTCCTACATTTTAGATGTTAATGAAAAAGTTATGGTTAATGCAATTCATAATTTTCTTTAATTAGATAGAAATATACAAAATGCAGTTGTTTTTAATCAAAAACGACAGGTTACAAGTTGTGGCCATTCTTACCAGACCTTCACTTTTCAAAAACTGATATATTTTGCCAAAGGTATCCCATATAAATACCTTTATACCATCAAATAGTAAACGTAGCATGCGGTTTCTGAATGCATGTATCACATGTTGGACCGTCTGCGGCAATACTGTTGCAATTGATTCATGTATATCGGTGTTCAGTTTTACATGTTTCCTTGGCCGATATTTTATAATTCATAAAAAAGTTTATGAAATGAGATCGGACTAACATCACCACACTGCGTGATTAAGTGTCCGGGAAAAACTTCTCTTGAACCATCTACTGCTTTTCTCACTGTATAAACCGTGGCCACATCTTTTCAAATCATACATCCACACTTTGAATTTCCGTGAGTTGAGAAATTAAAACAAATCGCAGCACCTTAATGTTTCGGTCAACAGTTATAATACCCACGTCAGCAAATCCAACATCACAAAATACAATCACAGAGCAGAGATCTTCCATTGAACTAACGAAGATTTTCTTACGTTACGTTAGTAACGAAAGTTGTGTTTATTACCATAGTCAGGCACGAAGATGATTTGTACCCCTGGTTATTAAAACAGAATTAATGCCATAACCTCAATCTGCTTTCATTTTATTGTTGCGGTTGATCTTACCCCGTGTCTTTAGCAGTGTACGTTCGGGATGAGAGTTTCCGATCTTGCCCCGATATATTTTAATTGTTATGCTTACTTAATGTGTTTTTATTTCCATTGCAGTTGCTCTTAAACATGGTTCGTATTTACATACTAAAATCCGAGAGGACTAAAAACTATATCAAGGATAATCTCAGTAACGTCGTAAGAGAATTAAAGAGTGGTTTTATAACTTTACATGAGAGTTGCAAAAAAGTACCACATTCCAAAGTCAACACTTCATGACCATTTCAAAGAAAAACTGGAATAAAAAGTCAAACACTTGGCAAAGACACAGCCACCCCAATTGAGCATGAAAAACTATCTGATTGCTTAAAAATAATGGAGGAATGGGGATTTGGGTGTAAAGAGATGTTATTTATAGTATCTGAGTATGTTACAAAAATGGGTTAAAAACTTCTTTAAAAAATAATGTCCCTGGGCTAGATTGATTTCTCAATTTTAAAAAGGGGCACAAATTATCAATTAAAAAGCGTCAGAGTATTCTAGGAAAATATGACAAATCCTTTTAGTCAATGTCTATATAAGTTGTTACAAAAAACTTCGAACGAGAGCAACCTTAATGATCTACTCAAGCAAATTTAGAATTTAAACGAAACTTGTTTATCAATTGATCCTTCGAAGACTAAATTTGTTGGCGCTAAGGGCATTGCGTGTTCTTGTACTACAAGCTGGTCAGGTAGAGAAAACAACGGTGTTGTCTGCTGTAAGTGCTGTAGGACATAAAGCACCTCTTCTAATCGTCTTTAAGGGTAAATATATCTGAGACCAATGGATAGCTGAAAAGAAGAATGGCGAATTAGAGATATCGTATGCAACTAACGCTAATAGCTGGATGGAATCCAATATTCTTTGCTAATTATATTAAGAAGACACTTATTCCAGCACTTGAAAAACCTGTTCTACTTGTTTATGATGGCCACAGTACCAACGTAGACTGCAAAGTTGTACAAATTGCTATAGCAAATGTTATCACTATACAGAAGCTTCCTCTTCATGCTTTTCACCTCTTACAGCCTCTTGACCTGTCAGTATTCAAGTCGCTTAAAGCAGCTTTGGACGAAAAACTTGTAGCGTGACAGCGAAAGAAATCTTCTCCGAAAAACTTTGTAAGATTTGGAATGATTTAAAACCCGAAATTATACAGATAGGATTTAAGAAAGTGGGAATATTTCCATTTAACAACTCAATCGTTCCACGATAAAAATATCATCTTGAAGCTTTGAAACTGTGGGGGATTCATAGTAATACCCTACAAAATATACCAGACAATGATTGTAACGAAAGAGAATGTTCAGGACTTGATTTGTCCTAAATCTTTACTTTAGTCGCTTTTTATCTTTTGTATTTCTACTGTTTGTAAGTAATAATAAACTTTGAATCGGTTTTTGCAACTATACGTTTGTGTTTGATTTGTGCGGGGCAGTTGGGATAAAAATATTTTAGAAATACACTAAATTTGCAATGGATTCAGACCATACTGTATGGAATTTCAGTGGGGTAAGCTCGGAAATTCAGTCTTGCCCCTACAAACGCTTATGAAGGATCGCATGCAACTCATCTGTGGTATCCGAACTCGCCAGTTGCTAAGGGGCAAGTTCGGCTAAGGCACATTTGTGTATAAATACTATATTATGGTGCCAACAAATCACAATATATTCTAATACTAGTGTAAAACTATTTCAGTATAGATATTGAGGATATCACATTAAAAACATGGTTAAGTTTAATCACATAACAATTCAGATAGGTGGTATTGTATATTATCTAATAGAAAACGCGTTTAGTCTTACCCCAACTTACCTTACTTGATTTATTATGTGGTTGTGGAGACTAACGTTCTGCCATTATTTTATATTTTTATGTACTAATATAATTTTTTTTTTGCTGGGCGAATTGTTATTTTGGGTATTCTTACTCTCCCTACTACAATCTATGACTGCTGCTAGTCATTGTATCTTTCTTTTCTATTTTTTCTTGTGTACCGGTAATTGACGCAGTCGTCAAGTTTTTGTTCTGTGGGGATTACCGTAACAATTCTCTAATTTATATTCTTAGACTGGATATTTATCACCTTACAGTGATTGACAGCAACATTCCAAATGTCTTTGCACTTTCAAACTTTTTCCTGTTCACAAAATCATCAATGCAGTTACATAGTTAATCATCAATATTTTGGACAACAAAAAATTATTCGGTACGCAAATACTTCTTCCAGCGGATTGTGAAAAATGCTCTACTACAGTGGCGCTGTCAATAGGAAATTCGATTTATCATTATAGAGATAAATGCCAGCCAAGCACCAATTAAGAGATTGAATGTTAATGCATTTAAACGACTATTTACTAATACTCTTAAGTACAAAAAAATTGTAATGTCGATTCCTTTGTGTTGGAAAAGGAAATCCGTGAAGAAATTCTGATATACGGGATAAAAGTTTTCTAAGCGTTTTTTCTCGGTTCGAGAAACTTGCAGAAGCGTAACTACTTTACATTTAATAAATTACAACGTCAAACACGAATGAAATTTCATTTTAATCTTCTCTAAAGATAAAATGTGAGTTCTTGTTTATCAATGCGTGGGTTCTTTATAAAGCAACTCCACAATTTTCAGTTAATCAACCATTTAGTAAAAATTCCAGGATCTGACAAGATATGTTATTGTTGAAGGAAGGTTCAGGCACGCATGAGTTCCAGCATATTAAAATGTATCAGTATTTTTATTCGGCTAAAGCCCAAACTAATTTAAATAAAATACAGCAATATAAAAAGAATTTTGTTCTGCAGATATTATTTGATAACAGTTGGATAAGTAACAAATACAGTTAGGATGAAAAACAGTCTCATAAAAGCTTATGAACCTGTAAATGAAAACAAGTAGATAGCCTAAAGCGAGGGGATTGTAAATATGAGATGAAAATTACGTTCGCTTCAAAAGCAACCCTTGCACTTTTATAAAACCACACACAAAACTATTTGTAATGTATTTTCAATATATTCGATTGAAAAATTATCTCACATTTAAATTTTATCAATTCCTTACGATTTTTATCATTTGGAACCATTTGGCACATCAGACATTAATGTTGAGTGGTTACAATGCAAACAGATTTCTGAATTTCGATTTTTATTGTTACATCTAAATAAAGTTGCAAAGTTAAGCTTAACCATAGTTTGAAAGGTCTGATGGCCGTTAAACTACTGTTTAAATCTCGTAGTTTCATGAATGTATTTGAGATTAGTTTGAAAGGATTCGGTTATACTTTCACATGGCTTTCATTATAAACAATCTTTCAAAACATAATTTTGATTGTTTGCATGATACTAACATTGGCCCAAATAGAGGCTTGGTCTGTCACTCCACGGTTGACACATTAACCTAAATCCAGTGATCTACTTCCCCAAATTAGCCTGCTGCTCGCATACAACCAGTCATCCAAATTACCCATCAATTCAAACTCAACGTATCCAGAGCAAATCATTTCAATCGAGCCCCTCTCTATAATAAGCAAGTTTGATCTATGAATTTTGTCTATTAATAAACTTCGTCTAACTACATGGCCTTTTCTTTATGCGTGTGAAGTTGGCACCTCATTTTTTAGCACCGCAAATTTGATCAATAGTTCTATTTGCACCTCCAATAGTTCTACAGTTCCTGATAGGTTATATCAATAGTTCCGCCAAATTGGTTAAAAACTGCAAATTGAAAATATGAGGTGCTAACTTCCCGTAGCACCGTAACTTTTCAAAAAAGACTTTTCAAATATAAAATCTTATAGTTCCAGAAGAGTTTCACAGTTCCTGATACATTTTAGGAATAGTTCTACCTTATAACTATTTTCAAACATTCCTTAAATTTACCACCAGCACCGCACCGCACACAAGAGTAAAGTATCAGTTTTCCGGCAGTTCCAGCCAACTTTTAGGTGTTCTTCTACAGTTCTACAATAGTTCTAACGACTTATGTGGGTTTCGTCCAAAGTTTCAGTGTATAACTATTTTTTACACATTTTTCAAACCTAGCGCCAGCACCGCTGTAACGTATTTTTTTTCCTAGTTACACTTCGTTCTTTAATATAAAATAAAACAGCAATAATATAAAATATATAATTTATAAATTTCCGTTCAGTAAAATTAATACATAAAATTAATAATAGCATATAGACTCCTTTACCTTTGTGGTCTAAGATTCGTTACTAAGCTCCGTCGAGTTGTCAATTTGATCACTTTGCTATCGACGTTTGAAGGGACAAGCTGCGATAAGCGGCGTAGTAAAGTCAAGATGATCATGTCTAAACACGTGGTCTGTAACACAGTCCGAAAGAAAAAATATAATTGATTGAATCTTCGTGTCTGGAGGTTGAACCTAGCAGCTGTAGTGTGATGATATTCTTGTATAAGTTCCATCTAGAGCAGTTCAGTTGATCCCTGCAGGCCTAAAGAGATGGAAGCTCCCCCTCATCATTAATACAGTTGGTATAAAATTATTTAAATAAATTTTATTAACAATTTCCCTATAGTGCAATATCAGACATGACAATATTTTATACAATATGATAGATGGTAATATCATGTTATGCAGTTTCATATAATTCAACATCATAAATAAGTAATATCGAATAAGCAAATCTTGGATCTAGAAAATTTGTTGGAGTACTAAATTTAATATGATGTAAAATCAAGCAGAAGTTAGTTTCGTTAAATAATGGTTGTATTCAGAAGAGTTTTCGCAATTCCAGTAATAATTTCGTAAGTATCCACGCGGTTTCTATTTGTGCGTCGCAGAAAACCGATGGTTATGGAATTTCCGACAGCTGAGGTTATAGTCCGATTTCTTTCGTTTACAGCAGTATCTCTACACGTGAGTGTTTCTTAGAATTTAATCACTTTGAATATTAATTAAATTGCAATAAGAAAATATTACATTGAACTTTTGTAACGTAAAAATCGTTTAAGGAAAGAAAGATTTAAATAACAAATTTATTGTTTGTCAGAATGTTTGCACATACTGATAAAGTTAACTAAGCTAAAAGGTTGTGAGTGACATATTATGTCAGATATAAAAAAACATAGATTCAGTTGTCCTATTTAGACCTCACATGTCATCTTACGTTAATTTAAAAATATGTTTAAATATTTAGAGGTCAGAACTTGATTTTTAGTCAGCATGTGGAATTCGTCTAATAACTGTTAAGTAAAAGTAACTTTAGGTTGATACATGCTAGTTTATCAGCACTTAGGTAATTAAATTTCATTGTTAAGGTCGAAGTACTACTATGGCTTGGAGAATATGTAATATGAATAATTAAGAAAACTCAAATCCTTACATTTAACTTATTAAAAAAGATCCATTCAGAGATCTTTATATTATTGAATACAAATTTTTATTAATATATTTCTGTTCCATAAAAATTATTAATTGAAAATATTATAGTAATACGAATTGAAAATATTATAGTAAAACGAATCAAGAAATTTATTCAAATAGAATCTATTTTTTTTGCATGACTTTTTATTATTTAAAATTCAAGTAAAAATTACAAGTCGTCCCTGATCAGAAATTGTGTGTAATGAAAACAAATACCCTGGGTGTATACTTTTGAAACCTAAATTCTATTATTTTATCTTTGGTAAATATTTTTGAGGACACAAATGGTGTCCATGTTGTACATTTGTTTGTTCACAGTTCAAGTCGAGACATCTGTATGACATATGGTATTTGAGATTTTGGTAAGTGTCTTTAAAAGAGTGAAATTCAGGTTTTATGTCTATGTTAGTGGTGTTGATATAAGGTTTCCGCATTCCCCTATTACAAGCACAGTTAAATTTTGTTGGTTGTATTGAAAAATACGGTGGCGCTCATTATTTATCTTTTTGGTCTTTTGACAACCCATGACCCAAGCTCATGATCTACCCATAGCTAACACTCTACTAGCCGTTTATGTCTAGAGAGTTTTTCTTTTTCTCAAGCCGTTTTTCATCCAACTTTACCTTGGGCTTTCATTGTTAATAAGAAATTCTCGACCTTGTGATATCAGGTTAGGGTTTAGGAAATATAAAGGTGTAATTTATTAGTTGATATTCACGAGGGTAAATATAAAAATAAAAAACAATTTAAATTTTTTATTACATCGCACACAAGAGTAAAGTATCAGTTTGCCGGCAGTTCCAGGCAACTTTTCGGTGTTCTTCTATAGTTCTACAATAGTTCTAACGACTTATGTGGGTTTCATTCTATATCTATTTTTACACATTTTTGAAACTTAGCGCCAGCACCGCACACAAAAATAAAGTATCAGCTTGCCAGCAGTTCCAGCCAACTTTTTGGTGTTCTTCTATAGTTTTAAAATAGTTCGAACGACTTATGTGGGTTTAGTCCAGAGTTTCGGTCTATAACTATTTTTACACATTTTTGAAACTTAGCGCCAGCACCGCACACAAGAGTAAATTATGAGTTAATGCTTCGATTATAGGGTTTCAACTATTATTTTGACCTTATATTACTTGATATTGTAATTTCATAAATCAATTTGGTCTATACAATTTCCTTTGTAAAGTTTATCTGGGTTGTTTAAGCCATTTTCGCGTAATGTTAATTAATTTAATTACAGTTTAAAATTTTTCTGCACTAATGAAGTAGTTATTACTAAAATGGAAGAAATCAAATATGTGATGATTATAATAAAGAACTGTAGAGAAACTCTGAAGAAGACCTTAATAATCAAAATCTTTGTGATTTGCTAATAAATATTCTAATACCTTTTTTCTATAAGCCCTCAACCCATTTATTTTTTCTTGTTTTAATGTAGGATCAAAGTATGTTTTTAGACATATGTTGAGACTGTTTTCTGCACAGACAATAAACTAAAATTTAGTTTTGTTTTGATTTTACTACATTTCTTTTCAAGTGTAAGTTAAGTTATGATTTTCAAGTTCCAAAGTTGGCCGGAACTGCCGGTATACTGATACTTTACTCTTGTGTGCGCTGCTGGCGCTAAGTTTCAAAAATAGCTATAGACGATAACTCTGGACGAAACCCACACAAGTCATTAGAACTATTGTAGAACTATAGAAAAACACCAAAAAGTTGGCTGGAACTGCCGGCAAACATACTTTACTCTTGTGTGCGGTGCTGGCGCTAGGTTTCAAAAATTTGTAAAAAATAGTTATTGACCGAAAGTCCTGAAGAAAACCCACATAATTCACTAGAACTATTGTAGAACTATAGAAGAACACCAAAAAGTTGTCTGGAACTGCCGGTAAACTGATACTTTACTCTTGTGTGCGGTGCTGGTGCTAAGTTTCAAAAATGTGTAAAAATGGTTATAGATCGAAACTCTGGACGAAACCCACATAAGTCGTTAGAACTATTGTACAACTATAGAAAAACACCTAAAAGTTGGTTGGAACTGCCGGAAAACTGATACTTTACTCTTGTGTGCGGTGCGGTGATGGCGGTAAATTTACAAAAATTTTTAAAAATAGTTAGAAATCAGAATTATTTCTAAAATGTATCAGGAACTGTAGAACTTTTCTGAAACGATAAGATTTTGCATTTGAAAAGCCTTTTGAAAAGTTGCGGTGCTACGGGAAGTTAGCACCTCATATTTTCAATTTGCTAATTTTTTAACTGCTTTGGTGGAACTATTGAGATAACCTATCAGGAACTGTAAAACTATCGGGGGTGAAAATAGAACTATTGATAAAATTTGCGGTGCTACAAAATGAAGTGACAACTTCACACGCGCCTTTTCCTTTTCATTTTTTTGTAGCTGTCTGCGATTATTACGAGTCATTTTGTTGGGTATTAGAAACCTATTAGTGTTTAATTTTTATAGGTAACTTCACTATAATTCTAAGTTTAAATTAAGGGCTTTTTTATGAACATTTCATGATTTCCTGTTGGGAATTATGCGACTGGCTGTCAACGTTCGACTGATAATCGTGGGCCAATGAAAATTTAGCGCAAGTTAGGATGTAATAGTGTTCTCAGCAGTGAACTGCATTTTTATCGGTATTTTGAAGAGTGAGGTAAAAGAGGGCCTTTTATTTTCACCTTCTTCTGTTATATGCCAAAATTGAGGTTTCGACGATAGGGGGAGGGAGTAAGCTCAAGGGAACGAACTAAACCGCGGCTCGGCTGGCTGCAGTTCTGACGGGCGTGGGTAAAATGGGGAAGGGAGTGGAGAGTAATAACAGTTATCTTGACTAAGCCGATGAATTCTGGGCACCACCCTTATTTTAGTAGAGTTCTGCCTAAAGTGGCATGGATTCCCTGTCTTTTATAGGAGAACGGCAAAATAAGGGAAAACTTATTCTTCTCGGACAAGAAACCCGTATGACAAAATATGGGCATGACACTATTTCAAGTTATTAGCCAAGTTTTTGTACACCTCCTGACTGTTTAAAAATGGTCAATAATAATAATGCAAGTTTAACACTAACTTGTACCTGTAATAGAGTTATCACTTAAGATATTCTGAACTATCTGGATTGAGTATTTAAATTAAATATTCTTGCTCTGAATCCCTGTTCACCGTATTACTTAAACTCTCGCTTAAACTCTTTATAAAATTACAATTTTAGAAAGACGGAATTTGTTCTAATATAACCATATAGTAGTCTTTAACTGAGCATCAAATCAACATTACTCACACTTCTGAATTATACACAACCTCTATAACATGTTTCTATTAATTATAACCAATATTAATGTGTTGAGCAACAAACAATTCATATACATTTAGTTTTCATTAAAACCTTATACCAACCCTAATGGATCATCCTATATCTGTATCAATAATGATTAAATTTACTAATTAAGTCAGCGTAAAATGAATATTTTAAAATAGTTTATACGTACGAAATTGAACATTATACGTAATTGTAAACAAGTTCAGTTTATAAAATAATATGACAAATAATAACTTACAGTACGAATGGTGAAACCACCGCAGGAATTCAGTTTTCAGTCTTCAGTTTACGTTAATTAATTTCGGGCAATGTTGTACTCCAGAACGGTACATCAACCAACGGCATAGAAAAAAGATGAATTTTGAATAAGAACCAAGAATCACGTGAGGTGATCGTTGATATAATAGGCGGCAAATATTGGAATTTACCGGATTAAACTGGTTCGAATACCTTTGAGGTAGCCAACAAAGAATAAAATGCGATATGGTTCGCTGGTCCAGTTCCCTAAATTTTCGGATTAATAATTATCACTCGACACAACATTAAGTTCTCTGGTAAGCACTAAACTTATTATTGATCTTACAACGACAACAGTTTCCTATATTAACGTAAAACTAACTACGCGAGTCCGTTGGGCCAGGGTTTTATTTCTTCACAAAAACAATCTCAATGCAAAACGCCGCCGACGCAATTTAAATATTCCGTTACTTAATGACAACTAGTAACGTGCAGGCTTTACAACCACTTTATTCAACGTGCTTAAAATCCTCCTTAATAAGAAAATCGGGAGCAACTACGTCGTCCAAAGAAACCATTTGACTTTTGACACGCCTGACCCAATTAATTATGCACGTGAATGTTTATTGCACTTCGCGCCTAAAAACTTTCCACCACTACATACTCTCAACCCTTCAAATACCCAACGTGAACTGAACTTAAAAGTACGGCGATTAACCTTCTTCTCCTGTCCTCGCAAATTACGGGTAAGTGACACGAAACCATCCCACTATTGTATTGAAGGGAGATAGCAAACGCTAAACTATTTGAAACTAACATGCACGTGCTGCGTGTTTTCTTGGAAACCAACCGACCACCTGCCTTACAATCAGCTATTTTCCAAGTCCTAACAGCTTTTAGAATATTACCTTAAAATAATATTATGAAGAATATGAATTTTAGCATGAAAATATGTAGAGTAGTTGATGAGTATTTATAAAATAAAACCGAAGGTTACACTTCCTCTTTATCTAGCTTGGTCCGTGATTTTTTATGCAAAAAAAAGTGCAGTAGATTTGGATGGCCATGACACCAAGATTACAATGTAACTCTTAGTTAAAATTGTAAGTAGGCATTCCTTTAATTTTAAAATATTTCGATTTTATACAAGATTAAAACTTTTTGTCGAGCCCAAAATGCGTACTAATACATCTTAGTAAAAACAAAATTACAAACAATAAAATTTGATTGAAAGAATTTCAAGTACAAATGTACAGAAATTTTAAATTTTGTACTTGTAACATTACAAAAATACTCTTGAATTGCACAAAAACTCAAACTCCTAATATTCACAATACATATTTAAGAACTCTATCATAATTAATGAGATTCTATTAACCCACTTCGTTCGTTATAAATGCAAGCAGTACCTACTGCGTTCACAAATTATAATTCAATATTATGCCGCCAGAAACTCTTCCAAAATAAAAAATTGCATTTGGCTTATGTGGCATATTTGATTTTTTTGTTGAAATAAATTTGAAAATTATAATTAAACCACAAACCTAAAATGGTACCCAATTGATTCATTACCATCATCTTCATCAGTCCTGGAACAGGTTAGACGCGTACCCTCATTGTTTCTTATTCTGAGCTAAGCTACACATTTCCCTGAAATCTCCACAGTCTGCATTTTTAACTATCTGCGTGCAATAATCTGATCTAAGTCTACATCTACCTCTTTTTTCCTATCTCTCCTTGTAATATATCCCGCACTATTCCCCAAAAATGCCTAAGAATGTATTCTGCCCTCCTATTTCTCCTATTTTTTTTTGTTGTCCACAGATATCTTTATTCCTCTACTATTTCTGTAACCTATTTGTCATTAACCTTGTTTGTACATGCTATCATCCTCATACAACTGAGGCACAACATTTCAAAAGGCTTCTACTGTTTTTCTGTCTGCTTTTCCTACTTCCTGCATTTCATAGACGTATTGTGCAGTCCTCCACACATATGCTTTCAACAATTTTGTCCTTGCTTCTATGTTTGTCTTCGAACATAGCTGCTGCTCTTTCATGTTAGATGCAGTTCGGTTCCCCTTCTATTGTTTACAAATTTATACCCTATATCCCCGATATTCAATGGTATGTGAAGGGGGTTAACCAACCTGCGGCTGCCAAGATCTCCTAGCACTCGAACATTTGCCAAATTAATAATTTCCCAATATATCGTTTTGCACAATCAACATTAGTTGAAAATATTTCAAAACCAACAACTGTAGTTGTTTATAATAATCATCAGATATAAATGCATTTATTTTTTCGTCATTAGGTTTTCCGTCTTGAAACTGGTCGGACGTGTACCCTCACTTATTTCTATTCTAATACCGCTATATCATCTGCAAATCTCCCTGTATAATAAATATACATTTGACAGTATTCATTGCCTCTTCGATAACAAGTTAAAAATTAATGAGAATAGGGCACATCCCTGTTTTACTCCTTTCCTAATATTTACTTCTCTACGTTCCTGCTCTGATTCTATTACCGCTGTCTGCTTTTTGTATTAGCTATGTACTATCCGTTTATCCCTAAAACTCATTCCAACCCTTTTGAGTATTTCGAACTTTTTTCCAATTTACATTGTCGAATACTTTTTCCAGATCTACAATTTATACACGCTTTCTCCTTTTTCTATGGTTTTCTCCACTATCACCCTAAGAGTTAAAATAGCTTGCCGTGTTCCCCTATTTCGCCTAAATCCAAATTGATCTCTTCTTAGTAATTCTTCAGTTCGTTTTTCCAATCGCCTTCGTATAATTCTAGTTAATATTTTTGACACGTTTGCTGTCAAACTTATTGTTCGAAAATTTTCACATCTATCCGTGCCCCTCTTTTTTGGTATAGTGACTATGATGTTACGTTTGAAATCTTTGGGTATCTTGCCCGTCTCATACATATAGCTTACACGTTGGAAGAAACGTTCTGTTACTGCTTGTCCAGTGGCTTTTAGAGTTTCTGCTTGCACCTTATCTGTACCCGGCGCCTTACCATTTTGCAGACCCCTTAATGCTAATTCAAAATCATCTCTAAGTATAGGACTCCGAAGTCATCCGTTTCAATGTCTGATTGCTGTTCTAATACTGTTAGTTCATCTCCTACATATAAATTCCCTATATATTTTTGTCATCTAACTACTTTCTCCACATTTCCTGTAATGACGTTTCCTCCCTCGTCCCTTATATTTTTGTTATATGGTTTTATATCCCTAAAATTCAATCTAATTAGTCTTTCCTATTTCCATCTTAGTTTGTACCTCTTTGCAGTATTCATCAATCCATTGTTCTTTAGCTTTCCTGCATTTGCGAATAATTTCTCATTTTATAGCTTTGTATCTCTGTTTTCCTGTTTCGTCTGATCTATTTTTGTATTTTTTCGTATTTCTATTAAATTCAGGATATTCTTTATTATCCATGGTTTCTTATTTTCCTTTTGTGGATACCCCAAAATATCTCTGGCCGCCAGGTCTAAGCTGGATTTAATGTTATTCCATTCTGTCTCTATTTCCTTAGTCTAAGAAATTTTCCCGATATCTTTCAGCAATTTATTTGACTTTTTAAAATCTTTCGTGGATATCTTTATCTTTTAGTTTCTCAAAGTCAAAAGGCCTTATTCGGTTTTTTTTTAAATTTTTAAATTTAAGAGCGGTCTTCATAATTACGTTGTTGTGGCCAGTGTCTATATCTGCTTCTGCAGTTTTTACTTGATTCCTAAACCGTTATCTAACAAAATGTAATCTACCGGTTATTTTCCTATGTCTGGCATCTTCCACGTGTATCGTCTTCTAGCATAATGTTGAAGTAAGGTATTTGTGATCGCAAAATTCTACCAGTCTATTTCCCCTGTCGTTTCTTGCGTCTAAACCTTCCCTACCCTCACCTACCACTGCATTAAAATCACCCGTAATTATTAAATTTTCATGTCCTTTTACGCATCTTAGTATGTCTTCGATATCTTTGTTGATCGCTTCTACCTGTTCGTCACTGTAGCCAAAGGTGAGCATATGTATACTTGTATTATTCCTGTATTTACTGCTTTAGATTCTAATCTAACCATGAGTACTCTTTGGTTCTTTTGTAAGTAATTTTCTACACAGTGTCATATTTTTCTTCGCATAACTATTCTCATACCCGAATTTCCTTCCTCTGATCCTGTATGAATTATCCTAAAGTCTCCACTCCAAAAGTCCCCCGCCTCTGGCCACCGATCTTCGTGATCCCTACTATGTTTAGTGCTAACCTATCCATTTCAATTTTTAAGTTCTCTAGCTTATCTACTTGCTTCATACTTCTGACATTCCACGCTCCGACTCGCAAAATGTTCCCTGCTCTTCCTTTACACTTTGCGATTATATCCTCCGAAGTAGCCCCTCCCGGAGATCCGAATGGGGGACTATTTTAACTCCGGAATCTTTTACCCCAGAGGATGCCATCATGTTCATTACAATGTAAGTACGCTGTGTACTTGGGAAAGGCGGCTCCGTGGCGTAGTGGTATGTGTGTGACTACTACGCCCAAGGTCCCGGGTTCGAATCCCGACACGGTCCGCTTGAAAAATGTTAGGCGAGCATTTTTCACAAAAATACACCCTCGTTCGGATGAGAGGTAAAATGGAGGTCCCGTGTGTGAGTGTTGTCACGCACGTTAAAGATCCCTACCTTGCTTGGAACAGCAAGTGTTCGGCAAAATTCCAAATTTTCCAGGTAAAAAAAAACTCGCTTCCTGGCCAATGTAGTACCTTCGGGTGGAGCATTGGAAAATCACATGTAATGTGTACTTGGGAGCTAATGTGATGGTTTCCCGTTGCCTTACACATCGCAGTAGTGCGTCTTATAATGCCATTCCGACCGCTATCGTCTCTGCCAATCTAAGTACCAAAAGAGCTGCTGTCCTCTTTTGGGGACCTATCTTAGTCTGGTTCCTTACCAGAAACCCCACCAATTTAGTAAAACCTTTGGTTCGCTCTTTAACCCATTGGAACACATAAGCCGTTCCTCCCGTTCTAGTAATCTAGAACTTCTTCAAGGTGCAGGTCCATTCGGAACGACCATAACCATAACAAAAGAACATTCTACATTATAAACAATCTTTTAAAAACTCAACATTATTAAAAAATAATCCTGGATTACAATATACACATTCAATTTCAGTTAATAATGTTCTTTATTGTTGGCTATCCCTGGGCCGTATGCCCCTACTAGCCGTATATTCTAAATAAGTAAATAACATTTTTAGAATACAGAAATAAATAATAAATAACAAAAATGATAAATAAATAAGTTCTGAAATTGGAACTTATAAGCCCTTGCTCTTGTCTCGGTCTGCGATGTTGGATATTACGTTTAGTCACATAGGAGTGGTAGGTAACGATGAATTGCGGTGGAAGAATGTATAAGTGGGTCAGGGCCGCTTGTTTTAGGAAGTGGAAGTTTTTCCTTTTTTTAGCTTTTAGAGGGAGGCTAAATTGCTTGTCACGTAGTCCGATTATTCCTTGATGTAGATCAGCTGCTCTTGCATGTAGACCGCCGTTGCAATTACGGTAGTAGCATGGTTGTTTGCTGACTATCGCGGCGATCTGTGTCAATTCGCTTCCGAGGGATGGCAAGATAAGTATCCCGACACATGTATGTGACTTGTTTTCCTTTTCTAACATACCCAAAGATAAACCCAATTTGAAATTAGATACGCTAATGTTTGTTCTGGTAAAATCCTTACTAGAAAAGTTTTGAACTTTAATGTTTTTGCTTTTTGTACTTAACCCATCTGCTTATACGAAAGTATCAGCAGTATTCCTTCTTTTTCTGATTAGAGTTATAACAAATGCTTCGTATAGTTAAATCCTTACTAGAAAGGTTTCTAAATTTAATGTTTTTTTTTAAATTAACCCATCCGCTTATACGAAAGTATCAGCGTTATTCTTTTGGTACTGATTAGATTTATTGCATGTTAACTATGAATTGTGCACTTCGTGAAACAATTAGTGAATTTGTCCATAGAGTAAAATTGTTTTATTAAATAGTAACCTTAGTTAATTTTGTTTTGCTGGTTCAATAAAAATTTCTATATTTGTGTTTTTTATTGTAAATAGAAAATCGTTGGCGATGTATTATATTTGTGTTGCTAGGACCCCCTCCCCCTCCCCCTTTCCGCATTGGTAGTTAGCCTGGTATATTTACGCTTTCTTCCGGCTACGTCATTGTACGTAGCAAAGAAAAGACAGAGAACAAAGTAGAAACTGTACACATAAAATTTATTTAGACTGTATATGGTTGGAATAGTTCATTCTAATTTATAAATGCGAGTTGAGTCCTATACAATTTCATCATCTGCTTGTTAGTTTTTCAACACTCTATTGGTTATTTATTTATTACGTTACGTATTACATTTGTTTTAAATTATAAATTTATGATATTCTAAGACATACACTAACAAACCTAACAACAAATTAGTAACTAAGTTGGGAGGGTAAATAAGAAAAAAACGGATTATATCAATAAACAGAAAGTTTGAATTGTTACGAATCAAACAAACAGCGCTCGTATAAAATTAATAAAAAATACATAATCTCAACCTAGCATTGTTTAGTCAAACAGAGTATAAGAAATTAGAATTCTGACACAAAATGCAGACTAATCCTTGATCTATATATTTCACGATTCCCTGAAAATAAATGTTTCTTGAGCGGAATAAAATCAATACACGTTTCGAAATTTAAAAATAAAAATGTATTCAATATACTGCATTTCTACGATTTCAGCAATATCACTGGATTACCATAGAAGTTGAAAAATAATTGAGACAGTAAGGCTATTTCTGGGGCAAACAGAATAAAGCAAAAACTTGAAAGCAACTTTGCCATTCGAAGTAAATTAGAAGCAGCATTGAACGTCTTTTATGCAGACAAGCTTACGAACGCTTATAAAAATCCAAGTCTTTGCACAATATGAAACGGATAAAAAGTTTATATATATAAACGAAAAAATTTGCAGCACAAAGAACTTAGGTCGGCAGGACGTATTTGAGATGAAAGCGATTACTTTTTATAAACAGTCCAATTTTAATTGTTCCATACAATCCTATGTACTAGCAGTTGCAAGAAAAATTACAGTTGTTGCGTTTAGATACTTTTTAAAATAACTCCTTGTATCGTTAGTGCGTTATTTCGGGAAACATTTAAGTAGTAGAAACGAGTTTAGTAATTTCAGTTAAAGTAAATGAGCTCTTAGCATAGAAAGCAACCTAAAAAATGTAGGAATTTTGGTATTTTACATTTGACAAGGTTGTTATTTCAATATGATATTAAATTAGAATGAAGAATTAAAATAAGAAAGCACTACTATATTAAACACAAACCGAATAAATATCGGTACTTTGCACCACTTCACGTTAAATTCAGAAAAGCTACAGAAAAATAAACAGCATAATAAAGTTATTTGCACAAATTTACACGAGTTCAAAAACCATCAACGACACATCACAAAAACCACATACACTTAAAAACAGTCATAAAATTAATGCATTAAGAATAATGAATGTCGCAGCTTTCGGTATTAAATGTAAAATCCTGGAAACAAAATGACAGTTCACACAGACAAAATGACATTGACTTCAAAATTAGAATAGTTTAGCCGCATAACCTGTGCCAACGAAAATAGCATGCAACGAACCCGGGATGATAAACTTTAAAAACCAACGGATAGTAAAAAAAGGATTAATTCATTCATCAGTTATTCGATACCAGACTATCGCGTTGCGGGACGAGGTTGAGAAACAGATAGTTACTGTAAGGGTATCCAAACCCTGGAACTGTTAGTGGAAACAGGTTTCCGAACACGAGTTTGAAAGCGCGGATGTGAGATATTCGTAGTTAACGTTAAAATTGCCCTGGACACTCTCAAAAACTGTAGTTATAGAAAAGTGAGTAAAACTTATTACTGTACAAATTAAAATAATAAAGTTCACTATACTTTATATAACAAAAATCAGTACACATTGTACATATTCTATTACGGAAGGACAAATAACAAGGATTTCGGCATGTGTATGCCAAAAGGACAGTAAGAAAATATAGGGTACATTAGGATCATCAGGATGGAGGAATTTAAGATCGTTAACGTGCAATGTGCTTTTGGTACTGGAAGGATCGGTGTGTTCATAGGTTCAAGGTGAAATAACTTTAATGGGGAAATGATCAAGAAATTTAGGAGATTCTGTTTGGCGCCGTAACTTTGCGTTGTCCGACGTTTCATTGCCCATAAATTTCTTAGTCCTTTTTCCATTAAGTTATTTGGCATAGGACCTATGAACTCGCCGATCCTTCCAGCACAAAAAGCGGCTGGTAAACCAAAGACCTTAAACCTGCTCATCCTGATGATAATAATATCTCCGATATTTCATTACTGTTCTTTTGGCGCCACACATGTCGAACAACTCGTTATTTGTGCTCCCGTCCCAATTTCTGATGCTGACTGTGTGCTACTTTGGTATTTTTTCTTTAGGACCCTGTGCTCATAGTTTTTAGCCTCTTCCTTCTATTTACTGAAGTCCACTGACTTACTTTGATTTTTATTCGCTTCCTGTGATATGATTTCTAGAGCTTTCTCCTTTTCTTCGGTTACTGCGACTTAGTCGACTTTTCGGGTATAATAGATATACTTTTCCTTGATTGTCCATTTGAGACGATTCCTTGTTACCACGGATTGAAGTACCTTGTTTTTCCAAGCCCCCTCGATGGCAGTTTTACCTAGTTTGGCTATTAATTTTGGTTTTCTTCCCTTTTTGGATTTTTCGTGAGAAACGAATGTCTTTGATTGAGATTTGACAACTTTACTGTTTCTTTATTAGAGACATTCGTCTATTGACAATTCTCGCTGATTGCTCATTTTACCCAAAATCTTTCCTTTTCTCTTTCTCTTTCTTTGGCTGTTTTTCGTTTGCGTTCACTTCAGAAGAGCTGCCTTAAAATTTAAAAAGACGAACTATAATATGTTAACTTACAACTACAAGTAAACATGTAGAACATGGTAGTTTTCTGTCTATAGAGATATTACATTCTGTACTTACATAGAAACTAGACGACCGCATGATGCATGTAATTTTCTATGACGCTCACTTAAAAGTTGGTGGAGGAGAGAACTAAGGGTCTCCCATTAACAACCACAAAAGACACGTACTTAAACAGCATACTTTAAGCCTTTTTTCACGACTGAGAATTTGCGACAGTTGTTACTTTTGAAATTGACGCTATAACCTTTTGCAATTTACGCTACCTCGGAGACCCAACAGAAAAAAAAATGCACCAGATAGTTTACAGTGGTAAGATGTGGGTTTTATGAAAACAAAAGCAATTTTGTAGGGGTATACAAACTCTAACACTTACACCTACTTGGAAAGGTCTCTGAACTATGAGTCCAATAAAAAATAGACTTTTCTTATCACTGTAGACCAACAACCCTAAAACCGTATTCTAGAAATCAAATCTCTAACATCGCTGTCACTATTCGCAGTGTAGATTACAGGCACGCGGATAAAAATTGACAGTGTGTCTTTAAAGGGACGTGCTATGCAATGATTGAGTATAACGCATAATTTAAACAGTTTTGATTCGGTTCTTTATTATATATCATTAGTTATGGAAATATCGTTTATTTATATACATGTACGTGAAAATATTTTATGGAATATGTAATGCGTTGGAGTTACGGTAAATAGAAATGGGATGGAGAAAAAGAAAATTAATGGTAAACGAACAAATTAATACTGGTGTATCCAGTATATTCTAATTCCATGAATAGTAGTGTCCATTGTGCAAGACATTTCAATAAATTTTTAGTTTATAAAAGATAATAAATTTAAAACCACAAGTCTAGTTTTTGTTCTGTAAAACATATATTGGAACGTAACTCAGATCTATAAATTACTTCAAAAACTGCAAAAGGGAGAAGCAAATTTCAATATTACGAATTATAAAGTCGAAGATAAAGACGTAAGCAGGAATAATTATCGGAGTAGCTGTATAAACAGATAATTACAAAGTGCAATTTCAAGTATATCATTTGAAGAAAGCTTTTGCAATAATTTAAAAAGCAAATGACAATGAAATTATTAATAAACATGTTCCATACCATAATTATCCCAAATATAAGACAGGTTTTTACAAATTTTATTAGAATAAGTAAATGTTTGAGGTGTAATTAAAATATAAAGTAAACCTCAGATCATATAGTACGTATATTCGGACATTGTAGGAAATTACTTAAAAATACACACGCTTAGTTAATGATACTCATTTATATCAAGTTGCAGGCAATTGAATCATATCATTTAATAGAAAGTGATAATGGTTTCAATGTATTTATCCAAACTGCTGAGAAAGTAAAATAGTCGTGCGCACGTGATCTTTGCATAATGGGACAGAATTAGTTCACACTTGATTCACGTGATAACAGAAACAATAGGAAAGCCTAAACAATGACAAATCCTCTGAAGGTATAAAAAAGTGGGAGAAATGACATATGATAGACAGTGGGTAAAAAATCATGAAGTAATTATTCGCGAATCACGAACGAGTATTATTGTGAGGGTAACCATGGAAAGGTTAGTCGGGTACTGACTTTTGGTTTTGAATTAACAGACGGGGATGAACGTGGGAAGATCCGGGGAATTTTCAACCAAATCCGACAAAACATAGAATTAGGACGGATTAATTCCAAAAGCAGTAAAGATTGGAAATAGAAAAACCTGGCTTATGGACTTCTTTATCCTTATTAAGACATAACTTGCTTTTATTAATTGTTCGTGGCATTTATGCATGTCGCTTGTTTAGTTAAATATTGATAAAATTATACCTTGTCCCCCATTAGTTAATATACAGTGTTAAGTTATTATTGATATAAAATCTGGATAGTGCAAGATGTAATTAAAAATTTGAGATTTGTCGTAAATTATTATAAATGAATCATCAAGGTTATAGTTAATTGAATATGAACTGATTTATGCAATTTTGTGTGTATATTTGTTTAGAAGAGTATTGGTATGTTGTTGATATTTAAATTAATGTGCGTAATTGTAAAATTTTGTATATATACCTGTCTACAGGATTAATGAAATGATGCTATATTAAAATAGATTTAGGTGATATAGTGAGCTGCAATTTGTTTTCTTTGCGCACACGTATAAGGTAAAACTTTTGTAAAAAGAACTCCATTCACCAGGAAGTCGAGATAATTAAAATCCCCAAGAATACTCGCCATCCAGCGGATTCTCACTAGACTAGACGAGTTTTATGCCATAATTTACGACAAATGGAAAATCTTTCAAGGTAAGTGTTATTGATAACGTAGTTAATTATTACGTTTTGTTGAATTTCTTTCATTGTTTCTATAGGGACCCACTTCACACCACTGTAGTTAGCCAGTGCAACCTTAATTTGTTACGAGATTCCCGCCCATTCTGGGCAATTCCAAATTTAAAGAATTTAAAGCTTTATTCACCTGTAGCGAATGTTATTATTTAGTTATGATGATAAATAATAACAATATATTATCTCGATAGCGATACCGCAAATTCATAGTTGCTCAAAAACACATAATTAAATACTATTATAAAGGAAAAAAATTGAAATTTTTAGTTAAAGAATAAACTTCCTCGTTTTAAAACCGAGGAATTAATTATACTTTAAAATGAACAGAACATCTCCCATATGCTGTATATAAACACTAATTTCTAATACTTCGTATTACGGTTATTTAAAGACGCCCTATAAAATTTCTAACTTCCCACTCATTAAGAGATTTACCAAGTTCGACCTTCCAATTGAAAATGAGTACTTATTTAAGCTTACTATAAAATCTTATTGTGTTTAGTACAACAGTAAGTACTTGGAATCTATTTTATGATAGTTTGCTTTGGTTGTCAGAGGTTAAAAAGTCTGCGTTCTAAATTCCTTGAAATAAGCAAACATTTGCATATCGTTAAAATTACTTTTAATAATTTCTTTAAAACGTTTGCTATAAATACTAGGAAATTCTATCAATGCGGTATTTTGTTATCATGCAGGTGTTCAACTCATTCAGTTTTACGTACAATAAAACTGTCCTCTCATTAATTAGTTCTCGGTATTGTAGTTGGAAATAATAAATCTCAATCGTTTTCTATAACAGATACGCAACCTGTCAAACACTTTACTGCAATTCCGGATGCAAACTTACTTAACCATTTAAACAGACATTATTTTCCCCATGGAAGTTGTTATGCTATTGTTAATTAGTTCTTGTGTGCAAGCCATGTTCTACGAATGCTTTATAACTGCTGTTTGGAAAATATATTGCAGGTGCTATTCTTAGAATACTTTACACTTTATCGTTGGGAAATGTTTTGAAAACGCGTTGCCCCTTGATGTTCTCTCCCTATAAATGTAGACTGAGCTTTGAAAGCGATTCTAATATATACAGCATCTTTTCCCGTAAGGAACTCTAAGTCGCGGTGCTTCTTAAGATGCTTTCCTGTAAGAGGCATTGTTTTACTTCAGTGTTACAGTTAAACTAAGTTTCAAAGAGTATCCAGTCCGTTGGCAAGTGCAAGTATGCACTTCCAGATCTGCTACGATGGTACCAAAGGTAGGCAGCTACACTTCTTAAGGTACAATCACTTTGTTTTTTCTTGATGCTGCTATAAAATCTAGCTACCTATTTTATTGGTTGATGACCACGTAAGTGCTTTAGTTTTCTTACTCGTGGTTATGACACAATAAAGTACAGACTGCCTGCTAAAAATTTACTCTCGCCTATTAGTGCACAAGTGATTACGTGATTGTTTTTTCAAGTCACAATTAATATAAACCCATGCTCGCGTTAAAGCAATTTTGATGTTTCTAATTAATTTAGGAAATGCTAACGTCAACAACTTGTTTACGAAATTCTAATCTAGATTAAGTTTAACACTTGGTTGATTTTAATGTAGGGTTAGATTATTACTTTTAGTAAGTGCACTTCGCAGGTAAAACAACTTTCTAATACTGTACACATCATGTGTTATTTTTTTTGTTGTATTTATTTGGGGCTGGAAATAATTCCTAATCTATATTTGCTTATATGTATTTTTCTATGTTGTGTTATATGCGAGTTGACGCGTTTGTCTGCATCATGTTGTAACAGTACGATTACGGAAATGTTCGATTTGGTTTCTGTAAATATTCCTCTTGGTACTATGTTTGTTAACGGTTTGTAAATAAATCTACTAACAGAGGTTTCCAATTATTCTTTATGTGACCAGACCCCAGTCTAACACGTTTTGAGCTAGTACAGCATCGAATTCTTTTGGATTTTTATTCTACCCTTCAGTTTTGTTGCGGTAATCGGTGTGGGCGATTTTCTTTATCGAGTTTATTACTGTCTTTTTGTCTGCACGGAATACCGTAACAAGATTTTTACACCCTTATTTGCATGTGTTGCAAAGGGAAAATCATACATTCGCAAAAGCTGGGCTGCTGGAGTGAACGACGTTCAAAATGCGTTAAGCAATTTATAAGAAAAATGCACGCACGCATTGAGAAAGGAAGCGATAAATATATCTCAGACATATTCATCACCATCCACCTTTGTGGAAAACTACTGTTTTTTAGAAAGAAGATATGTATTTTTATCACTACTAAATAGTTACATAAAGTAAAAATGTCACCACTTTCATATTATATTACGTTTGTTTTATGTTACAATATAGCATATTTACCTAACGAAAGAAATTTTGTAGTCTTCTGACATTAAGAGATAATATAATGTCTTGATATCTGTAGACAAATAATGTCGGTTTACATTCAGAAAACGTTTCTAAAATAAAAAGAAAGGTTTTAAATTGTTAAACGAAATTGGAAATTATCCGAATTCCAGACAACAGGCTTCCAACCCAGCAATATTCCAGACAAATCGCCATTTTTCTACAATACCGATGTATCTCCTAGTTATTGCTTTTATTTACTAACTTGAGCAAATAAAGATTTAGTGCGGCAAATAGCCGAAGGCGGCAGTATAAATACAAAGATTGCTTTTGAATAATATTTAATTGAGGGATCTGCAGAGGATTATGTTGAAAAATGAAATATAACTTGTCGCTATAGCTACATTAGGCCTCAAAATTTTCAATACTCCGCCAAAGCATATAAACATGACGCAAAATTAAAGCTTTCTCGGAAAACGAAATCTAAAATCAATACATCAAAATCAGTTTGAAAAGTTAAACGCAAGGGTATTACGTTCTCGACTTTGCTTCATTACATTCTGTTGACGGAACCTTTTACCAAATTTTATACAACAAACTAAAGTATCAATAGATAATTGATACGTTCGTTGCCTATGAAGACACGTTTGCTTGCTTATTTCATTACAGAGAATCATGACGAAATCGTTGCGTCATGTGTGATATATTATTAGACTCTGCAGTAAACCACCTGTGTTTGAAGTTTGTTGCGCGTTTGTTGACCTGTGTAATAGTGAGTAGAACGCCTTTGACCTGTTGAGTTTTGATTTCATGCATTTGGCTTTTCTCTATGAAAGATGAAGATCCTGCTTGCTTTAATTCAAAACCATCTGATTAGTTAGAACGTTAATTGTGTGGAACTTCAATCCGTAACATAGTATCAGCAATTTCACACATTAATGAATTATTGGGCCTTTGCATATTAAATGTCCGATTTATTAAACTTCATAAGCATTAATCGTTTTGATCAACCTTACATTGGTTTATTTTTAATGTTATTTTGTTTCAGTTTTGAGTTTTGACAAATAATAAACATTCATTTTCTCGTCATGTGATACAGTAATCACATTTCAACAATTCTATATTCATCAAATGCTGCCCATGCATAATATTCGGGCACTTCTTTTTAATTTAAAGAGAAGTAAATGCCACAGCAGCGGCTAGTGACATTAATAAGGCATTTAGAGAAGATACTTGCAACGAACGTACAAGTTAGACCGAGACCTAGCAGTACTTAGTATGCATAAAGCGAAAGACACGGTTTCAACGTTGTAATAGATATAGTCCTCGCAATTTCTAAACCGACTTTCGTCACAAATGAGGTCACGCCATATCAACTACAAATGATATTCTTGTCTTATTCTAACTCCAGAAAAAGTTTCCTTCTCGGTTTGTAAATTTTGCAATGTTGCCGCTTTCATTTGAGACATTTGTTGTCAACTAATAGTACTTGTATTGGGTACGTTAGATTTTCGTTGGCGTTCTTATTTCATGTCATTAACCTCTTGCGTAGTTTTTGTCCCGCATTTTGTGTTATTCTTGCTTGCATTTAATATTGTTCTTTTCAGAACAGACTAGCGTTATTTTTGTTTGGATGAATAAACCATGTCCGGTTCACGTTTAGGAAGCAGAGGAAAGCTACTTCCAGCTAATTTGATAGCGTTTTTTGAACAAGAACGAGATAAAGGTGGTCCATTTATTCCTTTGACGGTAGTTCGTGAGGAAAATTAATTATTTACTTCAATTTGTAGTTCATTAATTCTATTTTAGCGTGTAGCAGCGGCTTTAAATATCAATTTGCCCACGGTAACTGCTGTGTCATAAACAGTTAAAAATAATGAACCCTTGACTTCCAAGAAACGAGTTCACAAAAAACCTATTTCTGAAGTTGACCAATTTACTAAATGTGGTATTCGTAATGTAATTTACAGAATATATGAAAATCGTAACTAAATTTTATTAATTTTGAAATTGTTTATATAACAGTAAATAATTTTAGGCGAGCATATTTCTGTAAAAATTTTGTATCAATTTGTTTTTTTGAATGAAACATGGATTTTTCAAATTGGTTCTATACGCCGTTCTTGGCAAGATAACAATCTGAAAAGTGTAAAAAGTACAAGAGTTGGCGGAAAAAGGTTAGTGAGATTTACGTTTGATAATGTGAATGCATGAAGTAATTCTGCATTTTAGGTACATAGTGTTGCATGCAGGCAATGCAGATGGTAGTGAATTTGTCTTTAGTTCATCGGCAAAAAAATCAATCATTATCATGGCGAAATGAATGAGGATAATTTTTTACGTTGGTAACATTTATTATTAAGCTAAACAACTTAGACTGCAATTTTGTCAGTATAAAATCATTTTACAAGTTACTTTTTAAAAAGTAACAAACCACAGTTAGTCACCAATTACTAAATACTTGCAAAATCTATATTGTACCGATAGCTTCATTGTAGATACGAGGAATTGCTATTTTGATAGCGGTAACGGTGCCAATATATGACATCACAAATATTGATGACGAAAGTCGGTTTAGAAATTGCAAGAGCTATACCTGGCTGTAATCCTTCGATGCTATTGTAGAGTTTGAATATAATAAAGTGCATAGAATATGAAGTGTAAACCTTAAATTAGGCTTTATTCAGCAATAAGATGACACTACTAATTTATAGAAATGTGACAAGTAGTATCAACAACCTAAAGCTATAGTAACAACAAACAAGGATTCATTAGTACAAAGTAGCAGCGGCCTAGGAAGCTAACTAATTCACAACATTCACCCCACCCTTAAAATCTTACGTAATCCGATAAACACTCCGGTTCCCGACGCGAGCGATGTTCCATAAAGGTCTGAGATGTAGTGTGCTCACCGGGTTCGTTGCTCGAGACACTACTTCGCCGAAGATACTGATCGCTAGAAACCGGCAGTATCGGATTGTCTCCTCTACCGATTCGGAACGTATCTCAATTTCGATGTTATAGTCCATTCAAAATAACTTTACGATGACGTCAAATATAGTAATAAAGTGTTGGCAACTGTATACAAATAAATACCTATAATTGCGCTTGAAGGATACTGTCATTTAACATAATAAAGGTTGGCAGTTCTGTACGGGGTTGCCACAAATTCTTCTTGCCAATGGGAATATTCCTATATCTTTCATTAAATATATTATAATATAAACTAACATTGGCAATATAGCAATTCATCCAGATGTGAGATCATTTACTTTCCATACCAGTATTTAGAACGTCGTTATTAGTATCAACGGTTCTTTGCAAGTGTTCCCTGTTCTCGCCGCAAGGAGCAAGCCGTCGAATAGAAACGGTGTTCTCTCTGCCAGAAGGGTAACAAATATAAGCATAATAAAAATTTGTTTCTAATAATTCCAGTTTCTCAAGCGGTGACTTGTATTTGCTATTTCTAGTACCCGGTGTCAACAGCTAGCTTGACAACGACGGGGATGATTAAACATTCGTTCATGCGTAGTTGCAATTGTGGTGATACGACGCAACGACCTTATAGAGTGTAAATACAGTATTCCACAGGTCTTCTTTCGGGTTTTTTTTTTATTTTAGCGCAACCAATACACTTCTCCATGTTATACCATTATAACGCTCCACTTGTCCATTGCCTCGCGGATTGTATGAAGTAGTCCGACTGGTAGCAATACCGTAGGATGTCAAGTATGATTTGACTTCATTCGAGAGGAAGTTGGTACCACGATCAGAGTCGACGTATGAAGGCATCCTAAATACTGAAAACACTAGCTCTAAGCATTTAATTATCGTTTGCGAAGATATCTCAGCACAAGCAAAAGCAAAGGGAGAATGTGAAAATTCATCAATTATGGTCAGCATATATCTATTGGCAGTACGCGATGGTATGGGTCCTTTGTAATCCACACTCAGCCGCTCAAAGGGAGAGGTAGCTTAAATCAGTTTATTCGTAATTTTGGCCAAACTCGGTTTGATCTTACAACACTCCCTGCAAGTCGCAGTCATCTTCCTTACATCATCAACCGTATAAGGTAAGTTTTTGCTTCGGATCAAATGATACATCCTTGTAATACCAGGATGGCACAGTGAATTATGAAGTTTACATAACTTTTCTTCACTGCCTGTTAGGTTTAAGAAGCACGCTCGTGAAAACGCGTCGGCAGCCACGATCTTATCGTCAGTTCTATAAATAATGTCGTATTTATAGGAGGACAATTCCAGTCGCCATCTCATGATTTTGTCATTCTTTATCTTATTGCATGTTTTATCGCCAAACATGAAAAACACAGATTTTTGATCAGTTATTAGTCGAAAATGTCTGTTAATTAAAAAATGCCTCCGTTTCCGCAGAGCTTCCACAATAGCAATAGCCTCTTTCTCCACAGCCGATTGCTTTTGCTCTACACCAGAGAGGCATCTAGAAAAAACGCCATTGGTCGCTCGTCTTACGACAAAATCGCAGCAATAGCAAAATCAGAGACATACGTTTCCACAGTAAAGGGACCATCATCGTCAATATATTTTACCACAGCTTTTGCTACATTCCTTTTAATACCTTCAAAAGCGGCGATTGCACTTGGTGCTATAGGTAAGCTCTTGCTCTGAACAAGCGGTTTAATTTTTCTCGAAAATCTCGGTACCCATCTTGAGTAGTATGACAACAAACCAATGGTCCTTTTCAGAAACGCGCTGTTTCCCGGCACCGCAAGTTTCAACCACGGATTAAGCCTATCGGGGTCAGGCCTTAGCGTCTTATTTTCACTCAGGTAACCCAAAATTTTAATACTTTTCTGAGAAAATTTACATTTGTCTTCATTCAGTGTTAAACCGCGCTTTTTAGCTGCTTCTAAAAATCTCTGCAAAGAAACGTCATGCTCCTCTTGTGTTTTCGCACACACAGTAACATCGCCCAAATACGAATAAGTATCCTTGAGATTCTCAGTTCAATAATGCTATCTATCGCCCGTTGAAACGCGGCCACTCCATTCGTAATATCAAATGGTATGCGGCAGAATTGGAACAGCTTCCCACGGGCTTCGAAAGCCGTATAATGTTTATCCTCAGTGCGAATTGGGATCTGGTGGTAAGCACTTTTCAAATCAATCGAACTGAATACCTAGCGTTGTGATATTTTGTATACAATTTCTTCCATTCTAGGTAATGAATAAGCATCGAGTAAAGTGTACCTTTTAATAGTTCGCGAATAGTCGATTACCATTCGCTTTTTATAGTACTCGCTTTTACACAGCAGTGGTTGGGCTCTCCAGTGCGAAACACAAGGCTCAATCACTCCCTCAAGTAATAGTTTGTTAGTTTCTACCTTAAAAAACTCCAAATCTTCTTTAGAATAACGTCTGAATTGAATCGCAATCGGCGTACAGCTTGGTAGCAAGTTAGAAAATAATGAGACTGATGGGATGTTAGCTACGGTCAAACTGCAAATTGAGAGTGGCTTCTTTCCCCCACCGAAAGACACTTCCAACGAGCAGTGTCGATTTAATACGTCATGACCAATTATGACGTCGCTACATACGTTTTGTAAGATTGGTAATTTAACTATTCCATAATTGTGTTCCATTATTTCTAGTTCAACTCTAAAATGAGCTGAAACTTTGGAAATCATAGTTGAAGAAGCAAGCACAATATTCCCCTCAGAATGGAAACTTTTAATATGAATTGCTTAACAAGCTCTTCATCAATAAAGGTTTCTGAGCTTGCGGTGTCAACTAGAGTTTTAATCGTTATTCCGTTTACCGATATTTCTACCATAGACCTTACTAAACAAGCAGGGACCATCGCTGAAAGCATAGCAGAAGCGTTGGTTGATGCCTTCGGTTTACTTTTACAAATTTTCTAATAGTGCCCTATCTTACCACATTTGAAACATGTAGCATATTTGGAAGGGCACTTCCACTTCCACCGCAGAAATAGCATTTTTGCACTAATGACAGTAGAGCTACTTTATTCTGATCGCTTTCGACTTGATCTATCATCCCCTCGTTAGTAACAGTATTTACAAATTTAGAATCAGAAGCGAAGACTTCAGACTGCAGTTGAGCCATTTCTAGAGAACCTCGCTTTATTATAAGTATCTTGCAATTCTAAAGTAATGTTTTCTAATAACCTTTGCCAAATATTATATGACGATAATCCATTTATGAAAGCATCACGGATGAAATCGTTTTTATTCTGTTCAACAGATACTGCTTTAAACTCACATTCTTTTCCCAGTACTTTCAAGGCCTGAAAGTACCAATCAATTGATTCTCCTGGTTCCTATCGGCGAGTAGCTAATGAATATCTGTCAAAAATTTCATTGTTCGGCTTAACATAAAGCAATTTTAGTACGGCCACGGCATCTTCAAACGATTTGCAGTCGCTAATATGTTCGTATACTGAGGCTGCTACATGGCTGATGAGCAGGTTTAGTTTCTGAGTGTCACTAGCCTTTGCAGCTTCAATAAAATTAGTGAATGTCTTGAATCAGTGAGTCCCGAACCTATGAGAGTCAACCGCGTTGGTGTCTATCTCAAGTTTATCTGGTTTTAGCAGTTTGTCCATACTAATATCTTATTGCTGAATAAATTGAAGTATAAATCTTAAATTGGGCTTTATTCAACAAAAAAGGATTCATTAGTACAAAGTAGCAGGGGCCTAGGAAGGTAACTAATTCACAGCAGAATACAAGAAACGAAAACAGAAATTATCATTTACCTTCAGTAGTCTGTGTTCAAGGTGGAATAAAGCAATTTTTAGGAAGGAAACTAAAGAAGTATTGACTTTACTGATCTCTTTTCCACAGACGTAACCTGAGAAAATTTTTACTGATTGTAAAAGATACACTTTAAGTACTTATTATTAGAGTGGAAAATAGTACAATCACGATCGACTGTCGTTGTCGTACTGGCTAGCGATTAACAACGTGAAGTGAATAATCGCGAATTAATAAGAAATGTTTAAAAGAAAGCTCGACCTAAATTTAATAAAATTTTAAGCTAAATAACTAAAGAATACTAGGAATACAACTTCCAGTAGGAAATAAAGATGCGCGGTACGAGAGTGGACAATGAAACCGGAACCCGATAGGTACCACGAAAAAAAAATATTTAAAAAAATTAATGAAATACAAGACAGAACGCGAAACGTGGAAACCTGAAATTAAATAAATCCTAATTAATTTTAGAAGTACTAAAAATGAATAAATAACAATTGAAAAGAAATTACCCTTCATTCGGAAAAAAATAAGTTTATTTATAGGGCACGTAGTAAGCCACCCTTTGTTTTTACGGAGACCATAAAAGACTTGGCGGACTTTACGCTAGCTTCCCAAATTCCGTCAAAATTTGGGGCGTAAGGAGAACCACCTAATCTCACGAGAAGCCATAGCAGAAAATATTTCATGTTGATTTTGCTATACAGTCAGTAGCTTCCTTAAAAGCGCGAGAAGCACCTATAAATTTCTTCCACAGTCCGAAAATACCGACTCAGGTAAGCCAAAAAAGCTTTAGTCGATTAATTCAGAAAGTAGTTCAACTGTACGACCTTGGTGCATAGACAGACAAATATATATAAATAGACCTTCTGAATTGAAGCATTTTGCCGTTGGAAGTTCCAATCAGAAAAGGACCTGCGAAATCAACGCCCATATTAGTAAAGGCTCTATTAATTTGGACACGTGGCGCAGGCAAATCAGTCAAAACTGGCTGTTGAGGTTTGAAGCCAAACCGAAAACATTTGTGAATTCTTTGCCGAACTAAGGATCGTAATCCGACGATTCAAAACTTGCGTTAAATCAAAGCTTGAGTTGTCGAAGGGCCAGAATGCAAGGAAACAATGTGATAATGATCACATATGAAGACAGAAAGCGGTGAACGTTTAGGCAGCAATAGAGGATGTTTAAAATCGTAAGGCATCTGGGCTTTACGAAGGAGTCCGCCCAACCTGAGCAACCTCACGTATTCAATGTTTTTCAATTAAAAGTCCGCGATTATCATATAATTGAACCGCCTGGTGTTTATTTGTTGGTTACCGAATTTTGGTTTTCTGAACAAATGTGTTCTTTCTAGTCACGTATTTAGTGACGCGTTAAGATGCGTTTGCATTTAGATGCGTTGATATTTTCGACATAATTATTAAATATTTGGAATGCCAATTTATCTATGTTTCCCGATAATTTTATGTGCTGTAATTAGTTGCTTCTAAAATCTTATCTATACTCGTAAATAATACTTAAACATATTATACAACGCACAGATTACTATTCTAATTAAATGGTATCGAATTATTACTAAAGGAGCTTCTTTCTCATGCATTTAATCAAATATCTTTTATATACAGTGTCCTCACAATTGACTTTTTGTAGAATAATCGATTTACTCCTATAATTTATGGAATTATTTGATTTTCTTAAAGTTAAAGTTATTTATATCTATCCTACGACCCCTATGACTTAATCTACCCTTAAACTACCCTCTTATCATAGCAATATATATATATATATATATATATATATATATGTATATATATATATATATATATATTGACCGTGATAAGGGGTCACGATAGGTCATTGAAACCCTAATTCTAAAAATAAATCCCACTAAAATATAATAGAATCCGGAGAAAACGGAATTTTCAGTAAATGCATGGTTACGTCCTGTATAATACAAGCGTGCCCTTATTCATTGGTGTACCATGCAAAAACGCAGATTGCGCGTGTATAAATAATCACCCTGCTGTTTTAGGTAAATAGAGATATTATGTAGTTTAAAGAATTGCGTGAAGGCGGTGGTTATTTTGAACACTTGTTGTGAAATCAATTCACGTGCATGGTGTGATTCAGAATAACACTAGCATAGGTAAGCTTTTTTTATAAACATGTAAAAAACAGCAGTCTTAAAACTTTTACTTAAGTTGAACGAGGTCGAGTACTTAAAAATCGGTCCAAGAGTAAAATGCCTTATAGGTTTTTTTGTTTCTTCGAGCAATCGCTATCACCTTCTCAATTTAATGACAAAACTAATGCCGCCTAGTATAACAAAGAGTAATTAAAATAAATACTAACTGCAACTTCTTTTATTTTTTTTCCTCCATTGGTATGCCTGTAATGGCTAAAGCTTTACAAATTTGGATTAACTAAGAATGATAATGATTTACGACTGGATCTTTGACATACGTTCTTTAAGTAATTAGAACTATTGCCTAGACGAATTTTAAAAACAAACAACGGATTGTTTATAACAAAGAAGCACCAAACCAACACCTGCTTTCTCCGGGAATTGATAATAAAAAATAATAAGTATCTTAAAATTCTTAGTACATTCACCTTAAATTAATACCATTTTGAGGTAATCTTTGATTTGTAAAGCTTTGATGAGCCATTACAAGCATAGCGCAGCAGTGACAGATTTTAAAATAGCCTATATTATAGCTTTAATTTATTAATTCTGTTGTTAATCTAGCACCGCCCTTAAACCTTTATTGCTATCGTAATTATATTACAACAATAGAATCTTAACGAATTACAGTTTAAGAACTTAGACACGTATTTATCTAAAATTTAAAGAGACTGGAAATATTTCGTTATTAATATGAAACTAAAATATCATGGTGTTCTACTTCATCAACAGCAGAGGATCATACATTTTATGTGAACTTTTACAAATTACAAGATATACTAATAATGCACTATACTGAAAACTTTATTATGACTCACAGTTTACATGGACTTGTCTATACCTTTCAAACCAAACCGCCACAGCATGTTATGTAGAATGTCATTGTGTACGTTAAGCTTACCCACTATTGAGTTTTCAAAACATAATTAACACATTTTGAATTTCAAGTAACAAAACAGGTCAGAAGGATGTATGTTGAAATCCTTTTGTGTAGCTCGAATAACAGAATGAATATTACTTTTCTAATATCATACGAGAATTTTGTTTCCAGCTTTAGTAACAATTCGAAGAGCTTCAAAATTTTACTTGACTTCATATAAATAGCCTTCTGTGTAAACGCTTCTCTGCGTTACGTATTTATCTTTATTTCCACAGAAACTAATTTACAAGTCCTTTTACACACCTTCGTGAACACTAATTTTTTTAAATGACGTCGGGGTTCTGTTAAGAGAATTATTACTTGACGTAAAGCGATCATTTCTCATTACAAATACTCTCATTTAATTAGCACGTTTACTGTCACAATATTAAATGACAGGATTTAACGTGCGTTGTTAAAAATATATTTTGCACGTGTCAATGATGGCTACTTAATGATACGCAGAGTGTATTATAACTCTTTTAACTTTAGGATATTGAACACAATATCTTTTACGTCAATTTATATATATATATATATATATATATATATATATATATTGCTTAAAGAAAAATGTCATCTTAGTCTACAAGGGCTAAATCACAACTCAAGAGCAATTTATTATATAAGAGCAAACTTTTATTAAACGCGTTGGGTATTTGGAAGCGCGTTTTGTATTAGCGAAATCGATGAGAATTTTATTTACATCCTTTGATTCATTTAGCATTGAAAGTTATTAATAAGTATGAAGGAGCAAAACTTTTATTAAGAGCGGTTAGTGTTTGAAAATGCGCTTTATATAAGTGAAGTTAATGAACATTTTATGCACATCGTTTTATTGATTTAGCATTGAAAATTATTAATAGAACAAACGCATTTATTTAAGCTCCAAATTGCGTTAATGTAGAAAAAGTCAGACAAACTATTAAAATTATATGAAGGCTCAAGTTTCTATTATAAATGGTCACATAGGCTAGTTAATTTCCGTTGTATAAAACCAATACTTGCAAATAATAAAGGCGATGTCAAAACAAATTTGCAACTTACACAGTGATTACGAATTTATAGAAAATAAACCTTTATAGAAAATAAACAAACAAGAGTCAAAGCATTCAATGAATAGGATTCCGTATTGCAAAAATGCAACTCGCTCATTGGACATAATGTACGTGTCTAGTACCAATATTAGCACTAGGCGTGAAATAGAAATTAGCTGAAACAAATGGTTCCGTAAACTGAATTAAACATTGTAAATAACAGTATATTCACTTAGAATGGATGATTATTGGATTTTCAATGAATTATTGAAAATTTAAAATAAATAAAGTGCTACGATTAAATAAGAATAAAAATATATTGAAAGGTGTAGCTAAAGCATAGCTTGACTTAGCCGATTGAAAATCGTATATAAAACTTACATGTTTGGATTATTTTGGCGGTGGGGTTGTTCAAGGACCTAGCATTCTGAATACAACTCTAAATATCTAAGTAAAACTCTAATTTAGATTTCAATTACTACTCTAAGTAGTGCACTAAATACCATCGTTCTAATTGAAAATTTTAAATAGTAATGGAAAAATTGCTTCGGTTGTTAATGCTTGATTGGATCATTTCTAACTTTACTGCGAATATTGGTTCTAACCTATTTGGTTTGGTACAGTTGAAATTTGTTATGAATTGGGTTTTGTTTGTATATTAATCCTATAGATAGATGTCTGTGTTAAGAATTTATTTAACTGGACGTAATTCAAACTACTGTAATCAACGTCATATTAGCTTTTAAGTTTTGTGTTTTTCTATAAAGGGCCGGTGGAAATGTGCATTGCGCATTCCATAATTTAGTGTGAGATTTTGTAGTTGTAAGATTTAATTAATTCGAATATTTATTTAGGAAACAATTTATACTATGAGTAATTTACATGCATATATTTTTTGGTTAAAATGTATATTTTTAAAGAAATAATCCGAGGTGACTGAAATGTTAATATCAGTATATGCCAGGTGTTGAGTTGATACTTTAGTGAACTTCGTGTAATTTTTAAGTGATTTGCTTTGCACTATTTCTCTTTTTTTTGTTCATTATTAATCCTAACTGTAAATATTTGATTTCCTGATTATTGTTATGTGGTTGAATATACCAATTTATTTGAGTCGGAGTGAGTTTATATTTTACTCATTGATATAGCCGTATAAGTGGTTCCTTCTATTTAGGTAGGAGATTTTGCGACTATTGGATAGAGGAAGTAACTACGAGTTCAGAATAAACGGAAAATTTGCGTTAAACTAAAGGGATCATCATCGTCACGCTTCCAATATCCAATATCCAATATCACAGCAGAAAAGTGACATACAAATCGTGAGGCTTATTCAATAGGTCAGTATCAGGAAAACTTGACGCCTTATCTGAATATAGTTTGCACAATATGCCGCAAAAGGCTATAAAATTCTATGGCCTGTCTATTTATTTTCTATAGTCTGTAATGGCGACAACCTTTATCTAAAACATGAAAAAGAAACAATTTCCTCCTCAAGATAAGCTATGGTTTGGGCTTCGCTTCATTCTATTGGGATATGCGAGAGTTTACATCGCAAGAGCACTCTAAATGCCGAATAATATGCGAATTTATGAAACAGTAGAATAAAAAAAACCATTCAAAACAAACTGAAAAAGGTCAACAATCAGTTCGCTCTTTAAAGAATAGAGCGTCCCGTCCCATACGATTGCGTGTATAATGGCAACAATCTAGGAATTATGTGTGTAAACTTCGCACTCTCGCTTCTATGTTTTTGAACCTTTAATATATCCTCTAATAGATAAAAAGATTTAATGAACAGTTACTGAAGCTGTTTGGTAGTGGGTTCGTCAATAATCACAAGAATTTTTTTTGAAATGATTTGAAAGTTACTCAGCAGACGGCATGTTAACACAACCCCGATATCGGACGAAATGTAATGTTCTTTCCTTCGGATAGCGCAGTGGACCTCCGAAAACGGAACAATATTAAACTACGTAAATTTAACAAATCCACAAATAAAAAGTCACTTACCAAGCTGATACAACACAGTTGCAGGTGATCCGATCTTCTGGATTGTTGTGGGAAGTGGGAAAGAAGGGACCAGGAAGATTTATATTTACACTAACACATAATTTAACAGCGAAACGTAAACATAGATTTGTGATAACTGAAAGTAATAAATGTGGAACACAAAACGCGACTTGACTTCACGGAAACCCAAAAGCGACTCTCCTTTGACATATGCCAACAGATAAATTGTTTATCGGTATCAGCTGGAAAACGACGTGATTAAGTATTAAATACACGATCGCGACTTAAACGTAATTGAAATGTTCTTTTTAATATTTCTCGCGCGAACATGCCGGCCGCCGAAAACACACTGTGTTTTTCCTATAGCAAAATTAAATTGAAAACGAAAAATGAAAAATAATATATCTCTAAGAAAAAGGGGAAGCAGGACGGATTAATAATTAGGTAGAGGGCACAATTTAATGACTGGCCTTCTAAAAGTACCGGTAGCTGTTTTTATAGTAGCCACCCGAATACGCCCATCGTCCCCAGGATGTACTTCTATATAACACGACCGAGCGGCCAACGAAAAAAGGATATGATATCATTTTTTATCAACACTAATGAACCCAATCTATTGCGGAGTGGACTTATCCCATTTTAGCCGCTGCTGTAAAGAATTTAAATATTCCAACGAACATCTCTTCCAGAAGGCACGTCGAAGTCGCTGGATAAGTTGCCATCTAGTAAATTAATTTATAGCAATCTCAGTGCCTCTAGGCTCCGGAATTGAGGGAATTTAACGGCTCCAGGTTCCAAAAATTTCCCGGAGTCAAAGAAATAAGATCATTACGGTCCGTACTCATAGCACACAGGGGTCTAGAATTGAGTATAGCCTCAATCTGACAAAGTGACGTATTTATTTCTTTCAGGGTAAGTCGTTGCTCCCCAACAACTCGAAAAACGTGCGATTTAAACATTTTGTTAGCTGCCTCCGCTAGACCATTGAAGTGAGTTGCGAAGCGGGGACTGAAGTGCCATTGTAATCAAAGCTTTTCGGACGCTTCTTTAGCGAGATTTATAAATTGATTATTAGCACCAACAAAGTTTGAACCATTGTCGGAGTAGCAATCTGAAACCATGTCGCGTCGAGATTCTAACCGACGAAAAACAACAATAAAACTGTCTGTTGAGAGATTCATAATAATAAATCTATAGGTCCAGAATTGAAATACGACTTATCCGCAAGATTTAAACCTTCTAAATGGGTCCACTTATTGTTTTCAACTGAAAAGGCGGGCATATTAGAACAAAGTTTGGAAACGATAATAGCGTCGAAGAAGATGCAGGATTATCTCTATTTTGCGGTTTAATCAGGCAAGGAACTAACTCTCTAGTAGAGGCGGAAGTCATTTGGTTAAGACCAAAAATGGAAGTAGAATACGGACGCTGCGGAAACCATAAACGACGCACACAACGCTCAGTAATAAAATTACATTGACTGCCTGAATCAATTAAAAGCCGAACTGGCTCAAAGAGACCATAACCGTCACATATAGCTACAACAGCAGTAGCTAGTAGAACGGCGGTTCGCTGAAAATTAGCAATCCCGCACATGGGATTCAAAAAATTACTAGGAACCTCATTGGCAGTAGAAGTATCTTGACTACTGGGAGTAGCCGTAGGCAATGAAACTTGATGATGACCTGTAACTTTGGTAGGTAAAACAGGATGTAAGAGAGTGTGATGGCGGACCTAATAGATAAGGCAACTGTAAGCTGAGGTACAATTGCTCGCGATATGTGAAGGGTGTAAGCAATTATGACACAATTTTTTTTTGTTTGACGGAAGTCATTCTATCATTAGAATTTTTGCCCAGAAATTTAGGACATTTCAAAAGAACGTGGCTTTGACCGCACATGTGACATGAAATTGCAGAAAATTGCTTCTGTATGGAAGTTACATTACAGAGCGCTGAAAAGGGGGCATGGAATTTCGTGTTAACTTTTGATAGTTCATTAGTATGCGTAAACTGGTCATTTTTACCCTTGGGTGTATTCAGATGTTGAACGGACTCCAGAGCTTTGCATTTCTTCTCTAGCAATGAAAATAAATGATCGAACGTTAGAATCTCCACTTGGTTATATTCCAATTCAAAATCTGTACGTGAAACAATATCTAACTTTTCAATTAGAATATGAAACAATAAAAAATTCCATTCATCAGTATTAAATTGCAAAGCCTTTAATGCTGAAATGGATTCAGAAAAAGTATTCAATAGAAGACGAAAATCTTTAGCTGTTTCGCCTTTTAAACAAACTTTCATCAGACTATTAACAACGTTGGAGGCCAAAAAACGTTTGTTTTAATAATATTTAATGAGCTTGTGATAAGCGATATCAAAACTATCATTTGTAATGGGAATGCCTGAAAGAAATTTTAAAGGTTCATCTTCAATAAAACTCAAAAAATATTGTAGTTTTTGGACTTTTGAAATCGATTGATTAGCATTAACTATATTTTCGAACAGATCATAGAAAGTTGGCCAGAGAGACCTTTGACCTCTGAAAATAGGAATATTTAAAGGAGGTAATTTTACACTAGATACAACTGTTGCAGAACTCGTGGCAGGTACTTTCAATGCTGCCGCACACAATTTCGCAAATGCAACTTCAATTGCGTAATAGAATTTTCTGTTTGATCCCGAATTTTCCGGTGTGTAGCTCATAGAAACGATCGAAAGAAATTTGTATATCAGCATTTTTCACTTTAAATTCAACTAAGAAAGTGGAATCGGTAGTCGCTTTAATAGAAATTTAATACAAATCTGTAATACGTTGAATGTACGTTCTCATTTGCCCTTCAAGTTTCTTGAAATCAGTCATCTTGTAGAAAAATCACTATACTCTGTAATACAAAAATCCACAAAAAAATGTAATGTAACCAACTCTGAAAATCTTCTATAGAAGTGTACCGTAAAGGAAATATGCAAATGGAAACTAATCGCTCATCCTCTAATTAGAAATTATTTAAAATGTGTCGCAATTGTAACGTAAGAAAATGTAACCCCTATCATTATCACTAACGATATGAAAAATACGAAATCGCAGAAATGAGAAAAACTTGAACACATATTCGAAACGTAAACAACAAGCACCCTGAAACCTGCGGAAATTTGAAGTTGAACAAAGAACTGCTTTACAATAAAAATGCAATTACAACGTGATTACGATGCGATAGCTAAAACATGTGTGCTATCGACGTTTTAATACCGGAACTTTACGGAATGAAATTGAGTTTATCACTATTTTGAATGTTTATAGTATAATTTATACGTATGCTTCGCAGAATGAAATCCGATCGAAGTGATCAATCTGTTAATACAACCCCGATATCGGACGAAATGTAATGTTTTTCCTTCGGATAGCACAGAGGACCACCGATAACGGAACGATATTAAACTACGTAAATTTAACAAATGCACAGGTAAAAAAGTCACTTACCAAGCTGATACAACACAGGTGCAGGCGATCCGATCTTCTGGAGTGTTGTGGGAAGTGGGAAAGAAGGGACCAGGAAGGTTTACATTTACACTAACACATAATTTAACAGCGAAACGTAAACATAGATTTGTGATAACTGAACGTAATAAATGTCGAACACAAAACACGACTTGACTTCACGGAAACCCAAAAGCGATTTTGCTTTGACACATGCCCACAGATAAATTGTTTATCGGTATCAGCTGGAAAACGACGTGATTAAGTATTAAATACACGATCGCGACTTAAACGTAATTGAAATATTCTTTTCAAATATTTCTCGCGTGAACTCGGCGTATTTGCACCAAAAAGAAGGAAAACCATAAAAAAACAGTGTGCTATCTGTTTGCGTTATGATGCTTATTATAATTTATAATTTATCCACAATCACCGGACAACAATAACTTATTCACTTTGTTGATATTATTTCCGAAGATGCTTGAAGGAAGTTTTTTCTTATTTTCGTCACCCTACCGCTACTGTATTGGACTTCCATTTGCCATGTCTCTTTACGGCTAAAATGTCAGCTCCAGTGTTGGCTAACAACGAGGCAGAAGACTTTCTAAAGCAGTATCTCATGTAGTCCTGGGTGAGCTAAATAATCCAATAAATGCAGCAATGATCTTCGGTATACTTCCAAAAGTGTTAATTTCTACGTGTTACACAAACAACAAACAAAAATTGTTAATCAACCTGTGCTCTAAAACGAATAGTTAAGTTACAAACGTACACACAAAAAAGTGTCCAGACTGTTTTAAAACCACTGCAATTTTAGTAATCTCAGAAATCAAATACGCAATAACATCATCCTTTGAAGTCGACCAACAAAGTTGTGACAATATCATCATCATCATTTTGTTTTCGACGCCACTCAAGGTCGGTTTGACGCAGCTCCGACTTCCTTTTCATCCCGTGCCAATCCAAAAAGTTCTACATACCCTTCACAACCTAAATTTCTAATAATTTGACTAATATAGCTTGGCCTAGGTATTCCTATACTCTTCTATCTTTTTCCGATCTACCTGGCTCTACATAGATATTAGTAACCTGATGGTTGCTAAAGAACTCCGACATGTTTACATGATTCCCATTCACAAGGAAATGAAACATTATCTAGCTATCCCCTCCAAAAAAGGAAAAACGTCAAACTATATGTCAATATATCAATATGTGACAATATGCAAATATAAATTAGTGAAATATGGTGTCTATGTACTGTAAAACGAAATAACCAGGTAATTAGAAATAATATGTAGTTTAGTGAATTGCGTAAAGGTGTTGTCATTTGGAACACTTGTTACGCAATCAATTCATGTGTGTGATCTGATTCACGATAACACTAGCACAGGTGGGTTATTGTTTATAAATATGTAACAAAACAACAGTACTAAAACTTTTACGTAAATTGACTTAGTTAGGGTGTTTAAAAATCGACCCAAGAGTAAAATGCCTTACAGGTTGTTTGTTTAGCCAATCAATCTCTATCGCCTCCTCAATTTAATGACATAAAACTAATGCCACCCTGTATTTTGAAAAATTAAAAAAACGTTTAAATGACAACAGAACAAGGTAGTATCAAAACCAATTTTGCTTCTAATATAACTTAATTTAATAATGGCAAAAAAACGATGTAGTGTATTATTTTTAATTATGTGTGAACAAATTTTGTCCTGACATTTCCAAAAGTAGGCGACTTCGATAGCAACTGACTTTTACCCATACTGCTTATAATAAATGTTTGTTGAAAGATAGTTGTGTGATATTTACATAAAATTTCCGATGGATGCATACACAGTAGATTTAAACTTTGAATCGAGATAAAGTACCTAATGTTTAATTACCTATTTTAAATACCATTCTTGTATGTGACTTTTATTTGTTTACTAGATATTGTAAAACGAGGGTTGAAGATTGAACAACTTAGATTTTGGGTCGTTGTTTTTCTATCGATTCTAGTCATCAGTAAGGATAAACATCCTTTAGTTGATCAGAAGTACAACTTAAATAAAGAATGAATTTCTGCCGGTGTTTGACGTCACAAGTGATGTAGTGAAATTAGATCTTTAATAAACTGGTAGGTAAGACCACCTACAAGCTAAGTGATTTCAAACCATATTCTCACTGTCATAACGTGGAAATAGGGTTATATTATTATGGAGGTGCACAACAAGCCATTCAAATTGCTTGCTGTAGTATTTACAGAAATTACGCCGTAACAATGGATTACAGTAATTTGACAACTTTTTACGATCTTCATGTGGAATTTAGAACTATACAATTTGCCCAAGAACCACAACACGTCAGATTGAATGGACTAGCTCTTGCAGACTGTGTTTCGACATACAATTAGTTCAATACTTCAAATTATAGCTGAATACTGATAAATCTAATACAAGTATTGTAACCATTTTTTTTGTAAGGGAAAAATTGCTGGTTGAAACAAATTAGAAAAAACAACGAAACAAATCCGTCCAGACTACTTATTTACAGCAGTAGGTCGATCCTCAATTTTTAATTGGTTCTTGGCCCCATATGGAAAACAACAAGTTTGTTATTTTCTAATTTGATTCAATCACAAGATTAAGTTCAACATTTTGTATCCACAATTTTGCAGAATACAATCCAGCTGTTATGAAACCTGGTCTGTAAAGTCAGACATAACAATTTAATCTTTCAAAAGCCCGTGTAAACAGCTTATGGTTCAAGAAATACCCCATAGTGTCCAAGTTATTTTATACACACGACGCGTGGGCATTGAAAGTTTTGTTCTGATAAGACTTCCCCCGCTTGAACTGTCCTGGGAAGTAATTTTTTGAATCCGCTCGTTCCACTGCATCTTCGAGGCAAGCGGGCTGAAATATCATTGATGGTTCAAAAACTTTAGTCCCTTAATCGGTTTTTTATTGCAGCGCAAATCATCTGTAGGGTTAACCACTCCAATAGTGAAACAGCTAGATCGCAAGTGTTGAAGAAGATCCATTTCATACCGCATTAGCTTGGAGTCGATGTCTTGTGACCATACCGCCGGAACCTGTCCCAGGTCAATCTGAAGACCGCCGTTAACTACTAGTGGTTAAGGGTGAGTGACTTTTTGCTAAACCCTAAAAGGGTCCATATATTGTTTTGACAACCCCCTTTTCCACAAGGGCTAAGTCCCGAGTCATCAAGTAGTAGTCCGTAAGACACGGCAGCCCATCGTTAAAAGTCATAACTTAGTACTAACAAGCAAATTTTCTTATTCAAAGTATTTGATTCTTTAGAAAGGATAATTGGTTAAACTTTTATATTTAAGAATTTACAGCTATAACTAGTGTAAAAAGCTTAAATTGAAGTATGTACGTGATCATCAAATCTGATGCTCATCCAAGTCGTAAGCGACAAAAATGTTCTATAAATAATAACTTTGTTTCATATCGCTAAAGTTTATGGATTGATTTAAATTTTGTAGAAAAAAGTTATTTGTTATACAATAGATATTTTCCGATTCTAACAGGTTTAATTTTCTAGTAAAATAAATTAAAAGTTTTAAAAAATTCATTCCACTAGGATTTCGGTATCTACCCCAAAACACCCTTTTTAATACTTGCTACATACAGTGGCGTCCAACTTTACTTTATTTAATTTTCGGTTTAATGAAGAATATTTCAACCGTACCCTTTCTCGTGATCTTCCAGGGGTAATAACTAAGCTAGCGGCAAAAGCGGCAAGTTTTTATAGTTCCAACTTCTTGTTACTTAATTTCCCTACATTGACGCTTCCAACGAGGGGCCCATAGTTGGAACACAACGTCGTGCGGTTAAAAATTAATCCATTACATTGGCATTTCCAACGTGGGGCTCGAAGTGTGGAACAACTTAGGTTTGTTATAAAAATGTAGCCGTTACAGCATGTGGTTGCTAAACAATTTCAAAGACGAAAATCATTCAATTTAAAAATAGAGAAAAACCGAAATGTTATTTTTTGACCAAACACGAGTACTTTAAGCTGTTCCATTTGCGAGATTTAATAACCTGCGAATTGAAGAACTATTTTGTAGGGGGGCTTTCAAGAATTTTATGAAAAATTTGTAGATGATATAACAAATGTAATTGGAAACACGGCAGATAAAGAGTGGATTAACAACATCGTAACGAAAAGTGAAAGTATATGCCATCCCAAGCAATACCTAGAAGATGTAGGTATGCGTCAATGGCTTACGCAATTGTTTAGAGAATTGGCTATCCCCGATTCACCCGATTACGGATATGGCAGTGTATGCTAGTACTGTAAAAGGCAAGTACATATTTAATAAACCTAAGTTTTTTATTGTTTTTTATTCTTAGGTTTAAGGTGGTAGTGCTATAGAAATTAAAGGTTTAGATTAAGTTGGTTATTACGGGGATAGTTTTTAAGATTTTCTACCTTTTCCAACCCAATTCTTGAATTCCAACTTTTTTAGACGAAAAAGTGTTACAAATTTTTTGTTAAACACAAAATGTTGTAGGCTAACAACACACCTTCAATTTTTCTATATTTGTTTTCTTCTGTTCTAGGAATTTCTCCTAGCAATTTCATTTATGCATCGTCCAGTTTGGGAAAGGGAAAAAATATTGTTTTATAATTTTAATATTATTGACAAAAATATAATGTCGTATTTGTTTTTCGAATTTTATTATCTCTTAAAATTTGTGGATGTTAGTAAGTGGGAGGTGGGGATATGCGTGTGCGAAGTAAAAGGTGGGAGGTAATAACACAGTGAGAATGGAATGGAACATCGGTTTTCGGCCCTACTTGTAGAAAATAGCAAAATAGGAAAATTGTAAAACAAGATTTCTATGCTAAGTGGAACGCTAAAAATTCATATAACCAAAAGAACCTGCTCCCTACAAACAATACGAGATTGTAGCCTACCATTCGACTTTTGAGAGTAGTAGTGCACTTGTAGCTAAGCAATATAATAGCAATTCTGCATACGCACGATTAATAAACAGCTTTCAATCTTTAATGAAGTTTCTAAAATTTGATAATTTTGAAACTCGTAGTCTTCGATAAATTGGCGGGAGGTGTTCGACAATATGATTGTCAAGTATAAAGAAGTTATACATCCTGAGAGACGTTAATGTGTGAACGAACAGTAAGTGCCATTTCGTAGGAATGCGCTTTTCAAAGTGTGCATGAAAAGTAAGCCAGCGAAAAAGATTTGGACAGTAGCAGATTGTGAGTATGTTTATACGATCAACATGCAGGTTTACCTTGGTAAAGTTTTATTTCAGTTGGTAAAAACATGACTCACAAGCTGTTTTACAAAGAAGCAGAATAGCAACAGCAAGCCTGAGAAGAATCAAAGAGGAAGGATAGTATTGGATCGTACGAGCCGTATGGAGTAACGATGACCAACGTCTTTACTAGTATTGACTCGACGGATAAGTCGTGATCAAGCAAATTCACACTTCACAGAGTTCTAAGGATCAAATCTCAAAACTAGAACTCCTTCCATCGCCTCTGAAACCTCTCCTATCGTCGATGTTTGTTTTATAAAAAAAAGCAGCACACAGTGTCTTACGTGCAAAAAATGTGAACTGTTATTTTACTCTCGAGTGAACTTTTTGATGACCAGGTAAATGAAGAAGATGAGGAAAATAAACTTGACATATTATTTATTGTAATAACATTAACGGAGTAGTCGACGTATCATACTAAATGGCTGAACAATATGCCACAAAAAGAAGGGTAACGCATCTTAGATACTGAACCGATAAACGTACACAAAATGTGGAATCTGGCTAATTTTGAGTATAAGAAACATCAGTTCGATGGTAGAAGAGAATTCCTCTTAACATCACGACGAGGCGTAGTAAAAGAAAACAATCTCCATCATTCTATGAAGAAAATCGCAATGTTGAGCTTTTTAGCCAATTTACAATTTTGAAGATGAGAATTTTTTGAATTTAAAAATTGAGAAAGATTGAAATGTAATTTTTTGACCAAACGCACGTACTTTAACTTACCCCATTTACGATAATTAATAACCTACAAATTGCGAGAACTAAATTGTAGAGATTTTCAAAAATGATATTAAAGCTATGTAGATGATATAATAAATGTAATTGGAAATACGACAGATAAAAATTGGGTTAACATTGTATTGGAACCTGACAGTCGGGCAAGCCATCCTTCGTTGAATGACAGCAGCAATGCAAGCTATTTAACATTATTGGATATAATTATGTCGCCCAAGTAACGCCTAAAAAAAGGTGAGATGCGTCAAACGCTTACACAATTGTTTGGAGGGTTAATTGGCTATCTCCGATTCACCTGACTACAAATATGATAATGGATGCTACTACTATAAAAGACATGTACTTATTTAATAAATTTTTTATTGCTTTTTATTCTTAGGTTTAATGCGGTAGTTCTATAAAAGTTCAAGGTTGAGATTAATGGTTTCTAGGTGGATAGTTTTTAAGATTTCACATCTTTTCTACCCAATCATTTAATTACAACTTTTCCAGGCAAACATATGTTACGCCCGCGTAGTGATGGCAGGAAAATACAATTGTTTTTGTTAAACGTAAAATATTGTAGGCTAACAACACACCTTCAATTTGTAACGGGATGCGTTACGCTAAGCATCAATTAAATAGGAAATAAATAATGGACTAACTGGTTGGTGAAGCACCCTGTAGAATCTTATTTCATGTAAAATAGTGTTTAAAAACCAAGACTTGCAATTAATTCCGTATTTTTGTTCCAATTAAACTGAAAATGTAAACAAATCAATAATAGCCACAAAATTCCATGGCAAAAACATGTCATTTTACAGTAAGCGTGGATTTGTTAATGTATGGATCCCAAAGACGAGCTTTTGAAATTTTAGTAGAATAAATTCCATGCAATATGACATACTTTTAATAGACATTGTTGTAATTATCATAACAGGGAAACCACACACTTTATTACAAAGTATTAACTAGACATTAAATAAGCAAAATACAGATGATAAGATTACACAGATGAAGTGATCGTTTTATTATAATAGACTGAAAACTTGAGAATGATGAAAAAGCATAATCTGTAGTAGCATAGATGCCGACCGTCATAAAATATGATTTATATTGGGACCAAAGAGTTCTGTTGAATGCAACGAAAGTTTTATTAGTTTTGTTGAATGCAACGGAACTATTATTAGGAACAGTCTTATAGAAATCGGTCAACCAAACACATCTGAAATGTGAGAAATATAAGTCCCAGATGGGTTTAAATGCTAGATTTCCCTGATGGATTAATGGGGGGTGGGGGTGGGGGTGTTTGTGGTGAACTATACAAGTGATTTGACTCGTTGAAAGGAATGTTAATGTAGAATTTGGGAAATGGTAAAGTTCGGGTATTTTAAAAAGTAGAACGAATCACAGCTAAACGGGAGAAAACACGCGGCATACGAAAAATTGTCAATTTTACGCTTGGTGCAACATAAATTTCGAAATGCCTGCGATCGGAATTGCATGAATAGTCCTTTTCAGAGTAATGTTGTAGCTGTTGTTTTAGAAAAGAGAAAAACTGGTGTGTGGTCTGGAAATTCCCTAAATTAGATGAATAAAACTGTAAGTAATAATATAGACTTATGTACGATTCGGTATAATTTATATGTGAACGTGGACGTAAATATGTTTTGACATTTTTTCGACATGGAACGTTAATCGAAAGCTAAGTTTATTAGTAGTAAAATATTAAGAGATCTGTGGGTGTTATGCATTTTAGGAAGGACAAAGCGATAGTGCAACGTAGGTACTGAACTACGTTCTTGTTTGATGAACAACATTACCAAAAATTTGTTATTCATTATTGTATTCACTAAATGATAAAGCAGGAAAATGTGGAGCTTTGAATGGTTTTGTTAAAGGTTCGGGTTAAGTTTTTCTTTAAGCTTTTCTTTAGGATTTAGTACAACACCTGATCCTATTGCAGATACGTTATTTTTAAAAAAGTATATTTACATGTGCATATGTATTGAAATTGTGTTTATGTTAATAGAGGCTAAGTCAGTAATTTGTAAAGGATATCCAGCTACCCCAGTGCTAGTCATGCCCGGGAGGAGTATTTTATGTAAACAGAAAAACTTGACCGAATGTAGAAAACCAAAGCCTAAGGAAAACGCCAAAACTTGTTATGGTGCACCGGGTGGACAAAGAGGAGAGCAACAAAAGCAACGTAGGTAGTCCGCACCGATTACCCCAACAAAAATAGTAAAGAAAGAATGACATGCTAACTAGTTATGGGGGAGGAGGGATGTCGCAGCATAGAAAAAAAAGGAAAACCTCAAGACCGATTCGCACCGAGGATTTTACACAGTAGTTCAAGTTGAAGTATGTCAGATTTTTCATTTCCGAATATTCGCCTTAATGTTCAACCTTTGTAATTATACTACTCTGCAGTTAATTAGGTCTTTAATACAGTCTTCCGTTAAAAATATTTATAAAAAAGAATGTCACAACACCTTCATTCGTTGTTATAAAGTAAAAGTCATGTATTCACACGTAAACAAAACAATCACTTTGTTACCGTAATAATCCACTATTTTAAACGTTGTCCTTCACTTCATGTTTCGCCTGTTATTGAAGGATTAATGCTGACCATCATGACATATCTCACTAAAAAGTTTTTCTTTGTTTAAAACGGCAAACAAACACTTGTTTATGGAAAGATCACTAAAATTACCGGCATCGCATAGGATAAAAAAAGATGGAGAAAAAGATAACGTTTGCTTTGAAAAGTGAACGACAACTTTTACTAAAATATACGTATTCTACTCGTACATCGCCCAACAAACTTCTAACAACCCTCATGAATAATATTGTCATGAATACAATAATTTGCATTTTTACATTTGTATACTTTAATTCCTTGAACAGTTTGTTTTGGCTAATCTGCTTTGTTCATTTCCATGTAACTTCGTCGTCAAAAGTGAATAAGAAGATGTAACAAACTTTTCATGCATCTCGGCCGCTACCGTTGTATAATTGATCGGCGGGGGTGGTCATGATAGATGGAAAGTGAGTCAGTAAGTATCTGATGGATTCGGGAGGGGAAGTTTTTCCGAATAACAATATACTTAGGACTTATATGGTCTAAATGCTTAAGCTTTATGCCAAATAAAATAAAAATTGTTTTGTTCTGGTCTAGGTAGTATTGAAAGAGTTTTTTGCGCTGCGACAAATTAGGCGCCCAATAATTTAATAAACACAAATATGAGTAGTTCGTATTCTGTGACAAGTCTAATTGATTCATAAGTGTGTAGTGACCCAAAAATGTAAATTAGCTCCCATTATGCCCCTAGTTGTCTTAGAAAAATTGGAAAAAAAATGTGGAGTATTTGGTTGTGTAAGTGTTATTTGCTGTTCAAAGTGATCAATGTTCTGTATCTTCTGTATCCTGATTCAGATGAGAGGTAAAATGGAGGTCCCGTGTATGAGTGTTGTCACGCACGTTAAAGATCCCTACCTTGTTTGGAACAGCAAGGGTTCGGCAAAATTTCAATTTTCCAGGTAAAAAAATCTCGCATCCTGGCAAATGTAGTACCTTAGGATGGAGCATAGGAAAATCACATGTAGGGCATTATTGTGTCTGAGAATTACCTGTTCTAATAGCATAACTTCGAAATATTGATTTGCCAAATATTGTAACGAATCTTGCCATTTATTTTTTTATTATGCGCGAATAGAATCATACTTCTAGGCATGGTTCTGACAAGCTACTTTCCTTGCAGTTATCAAGCATACTTCTATTACAATATTGCTACAATTTTAGAGTCATATGAGCCAAACCGGCCACAACTCCTCATTGCACTAATTTCATATTTTTCTTTCCCCTTTAACAATTAATAATCTATATTCTGTTCTACCATTTAACCCATGGAGCATAGGGAATATTACTTACCCCGGGACGTTATCTGCAACGATTAGATAACGAAAAACTTTACACCTAGATATTATTCCAATGCAAACCTTGGAATTAGCTTTAAGTAAACTTAGACCTACAATTGTATCTAATAACTTTGTTTTTCCTTAGATTGCAGCACATCACTTTATTACTCCTTGCCATTGTTGGAATGCGCAATGTCAAAGCACGCCACCCTCATTGGAATACATGTTCCACTTTTACGGAACAAGTTCGATGGTTTGATTTTGAACAAACTTATCAACCCACCCTTTGCTTGGGAACAATTAACCTGCACGGCTGCAATACCAATTGTCAATGTGGCTTATACCCAACACATATCAAACCAATGGACTTTATTGACAACACATTGTGATCCATTTAAGGAACGATTGTGTTTCTTGAATCAATTGTATGACAACAATATTATAACTATGTCTTGTACGACACGTCTATTAGAAGAAAGTACAGGCGACATTCAGTCCTTTCGAGTGTCGGGAAACCGGAACAGCAACAATTCCTGACAAGTGGATGTTAACCATTATATACTAACCCATCCACATATCAACACAACAATTCAATGTAATTCTACAGTTTATAGCATGCCAACCTACACACATATTGGAGCAGTATGGATCCAATTGCCTTGTGGTTGTGTCATCAATGGTCATCAGATACAAATTCTTGCAGACGAAGCGTCTTGCCTCACTCACTTGTACCCAACTATCACAACCTTATTACCGGTTCAATGGTCAAGGTTTCCGAGTATATCCCTACCGCGGTTTGGGGATCCTCCATTAAAATTCGACAACATGGAAGGCTGCCTCAACCATAACTGGCACGACACACCAAGCAGAAACCTCCTACCCTACTATTTCTCTGCCTGCACCCTTACCCTTGCCCTAGTAAATTTTGGTATTCTTTTGTTTCTGTTCCGTCGCCTACACATTCTGCTGGCGTTGTCTAAAATGTAAAACATCAACACTTCCAGTCGGAAAACATTTCTCCGACCTCAATGTGGATTTGCTTCTTTACTACCAACACCACCAATGGAACATTCGTCACCTACAGTGGAAGATGGAGACCAAGTGGGCTACATCACGCCCATTCGAACCAACCTACAAACTTGTACAGTAATCTGAACTCACCTCTCCTACGACATCCAAATTTGTGTCACCTACACCACTACAATCCAGCAACAGCGGCTCACCACGTCGGTCAAGGTCACCACCTCGGCTCTACATTCGCCGTTAAGTCCTACAACAAAACATTGCTAAACCAAGGTATGATCCTTTTTCCGTGCATTTGCAATATTGAACTTCTACACTGAACTTTTTAGTGCTAATTTCAAGTGCTTATTTTTACGGACTTGTTTTTTCGCTGAGTGCATTGAAACTTTTAAATTTTACCTTCCAATAATACAAGACAGTGCTTATATTTTATTAACACTAAGATTTTATTCAATTTAATCAATTTATTCAATTTCATAATGTTTTCCCTAACATAATTTTGTCCATATTAAGAATTTCTTTGATGTAAGTATTTTTTTAATTTTTTTTATCCAAAAACTTGATTACCGTATTGCTTTAGTTTTAAGTACATGTTTAATCCAATTAATTTAATTTTTTTTATCTAATTCTTACTTATATTAGAGTCTTTACAACCAATTGATTACCTCCCATGCTCTGTACAATCATCTTAATTTTTACAGGATTCTATTTGTCCTTACTTTTAGTCATTACTAATTCATCTTGGTATTTGTATTTTTATTTTAACTTCCTACTAGGACATTTTTATTGTTAATATTATTACTTACTTGTATTCAATTTTTATATTCCATCTTTTCTTATGTATTAGTTAACTTGTACACTAAGGCTGGACTTACAAGCACTGGAGTTCTCTCCATTTTTCTTACTCCCTTTCAAACCCTTTTTCTTGTTTTAAATGCGGAGCCCACATTTTTTAACCCCGTAGGTTATGTCATGAATACAATGATTTGTATTTTTACATTTGTATACTTTAATTCCAAGAACAGTTTATTTTAGCAAATCTGATTTGTTCATTACTTTGTATTTAATTACTTTATTAACGCAGAAACCTCAGCATCCTATTCAGTGCATTTTAGTGATTCTATTCCGTTCTTACTATGTAACTGCCACACTCATGAGGAAACCTCAATCTCCTGTTTTGCACACGTTTACCTTATCAAGTATTTGTTGATCCAAGAAATCCTTGGATAACGTTACGGTTTGGCGTTTCACGAGGTTCACCTCATCACAAGGACTTCCTGAGTTACAGTTCTGGGATTCCACCTTTACCCTGGAATGTCCGCCCAGACGACTATATATCAGAGAGCCAACCTTCAGGCGTGGTAGTAGTCCGCCGTGCCTAGTAGTAGCAGATCAGTCAGTAAGAGATCACTCCTGTTCAAGCTCGAATTCGCCAACCATCAGTACTCCAGAACCAAAGTGGGCAGTTACATCCAGCACACCCAATCTTGTCACTAGACACCTCCAACGAACCATGTAGGTCCAATTTAGCTTACTAACCTAGATTAATAACATGCTATTATTGTAATTCTGCTGCTGAACTTAATGTCTTAGAATAAAGTGATTATGTACTGAATATCTTGTGCTTAACGCCGATTAAGTAGTGAATCTAAGAACACGTATGCATAGCATTATTGCGCGATCCCCAGGTTCTAAGCAACCTGAGTTAAATACCGCCTAACTCTCTACCGCAATTACACCTCAACGTTTTTAACCAAGGGTATTAAAAGTGTATTTAACAATATCTCTACTTCAAAGTTATCCAGGTATAGACAAGGAACAAGAAAACATAGACATAAACGTACAGACTTTGAATTAAATAAAGAAGGAGTAAAGTTGGTCGCCTATCGACGCGTCCTGAATTTATAGATGTATGGCAAAAGTGAATTAAATGATTGGTACTGAATGGTATTTTTAGAGTAATGAGGCATTACGATGTTTTAATATGATATAATATGTAACAAACTGAAATGGGGAATCCTTTGAAACACTAATAGTTTAACGATGTTTAAAAGCCTATAGATACCGTATAGCTACACAAGGAACTACATATTAAAAAGGTATCAAAATATACAGAAAAATAAGGCACTGGGGCACCTGCATCCCGCATGGTATACGAGTTAAACTGTGTAGAAAGGGCTTTTGAGTTTGCTGCATGCTAATATAGAATTCACAACTAGTCAGTTGATTGTATAGGTAATTGTTAAACGGAAGGTCAATTCACGTTCAGGGATGGTTAGATACTATCGTTCTCTTTAGTAACTAATCGTCGATATGGAAATAAAGAACTTATCGCTCACCAAAATACCCTTATATAATTAATTCACAGTGAACTTTAAACTTTAATTAAAGTATAGGTTTATAATTGTGCTCAAAAGAGTATATATATTCGAAATGTAATTTCTCAGAAGACAAGGTATAGTTCAGAAGTAAAAAATAGGAATTTAAGGGGTCGATGTACCTATCCCACACTACCGCTGATTGAAATAAACAGCACAAAATTTAAAGATTCTTCGAATAGTTACCAAAGCAGCAAGCTTCTTATGAGAAATACAAAACTTTAATGTTAATATTGAATATATCCGCGAGCTACTAAAGTTCTCGTTGCGCCTTTCTGACTTTGTTTTACGAAATTATTAAATAAGACGGAAATTTTAAAGTTATAGAACATATTTGAAGTAGACAATCTTACATTTGTGAATTTGTATACTGCTCAAAAGCAGTAAAAACTTTCTCTAAAAGACATACAAAAATGTAGACAAATTTAAACCCAAATTTAAACTGCACGCTGTAATATACAGAGACTGTCGGATGACACGGCCCCAACCCGGAACCATAATATTTATATACAGAGACTTTCGTTAAGAATGAGACACAGATTAAGAGAATTTCTAATTTAAAGTAATTTATTACCCAAAAGCTAAAATTAGAAATACCGATTTATGAATTATAAATCGCATTTGCGATAGCCTATAAATGACACTGTATATGGCCTACTTCGTGGTTTAAATTGTTCAGTGATTTTTTCTCTGGCCAGTAAGGAAGTTTTAAATTCAAAATAGTAATTTCCACTTTTGTTAAACTGAGCAATGTCTACTGCGCAGGAATTAATTAATTAGAGATAATTGGTCTTTTACTATTCAAACTCTCATATCTAGATGAAACCTATAATTAAGAAATTATTATTATTATTATTATTATTCGTTTTCTTTTACTTTTCGTCTCAGATTGTTTTATCTGGTTTTAGTAGAAAAGCACGTAGACTGTTGTCAAACGTGTTTTCTCTTTATCTATTAGTTATATTATGCATTTAGAAATTTTTTAGTGATTGTATATGTGTCGAGTATGACTGATATTTGTAAATGTGTGAATGTGTTTGGATGTAGTTGTAGTTTTTAGATGTATTGGTGTAGGTTCTTTGGTATGACTCCTGTACTTAATAATATGATTGGTATTATTTTTACTTTGTCTTGGTACCACATGTCTTTGATTTCTTCAGTTAGGTGTATGTATTTTTCTATTTTTTCTCCTGGTCTTCTCCTGTATATTGGTGTGCTTGGGTTTGATGTTTCAATTAGTTGTGTGATTTATTTTTGTTTCTGGACGAGTGTTATGTCTGGTTTGTTGTGTGGCGTGTTTTGTAGGTTATTATGCTTTTGTTCCAGTATAGCTTGTATTTTGTGATTTCAAGAAAGTGTATTTGTATATTGGGGTATGTTCTTTTGTGAGTTTGTGTTGTAGGGTTAGTTGTTGATGTATTATTTTTGCGGCATTGTCATGTCGTTTGATATATTCTGTGTTTGTTAGTATTAAGTTGCGCTTGTGACGTGTTCTATTATTTCTATTTGTTGTTTACATAGTCTATATTTGTCTGTTGCTGTGTTGGAGTCTTTGATGATGTATTTACTGTAATAGTGCGTGTTGGTTATCTGGTGCTGTATCGTTATCATGGTTAACTGAATATGTTGCCTTTCCTAAGCCATGTGTTTGATGCTTTTTGGTCGATATGTGGTTGTGTAAGGTAGTGTTGATGTTTTCCGTACAGTGTTATTTCCCAGTTTTCTTGCGTTGTGTGTGTTGTCGCTATTTCTTCTACGGGGTGAAAGTACTGTTGTTAAGTTGTAGTGTTCTGACTGATGTGTTTACAAGCATGATCCCTTTGTGTATGTTATTCGTTTCTGCTCTTTTTATTAACAGTTTATAAAAGGCCTACCTATGCACAGCTGGGCGGGGGTTTTTGATGATAACTATTAAGAAAACATACACTTCTGAACTAAAGAAAATCCACAAGTGTCGATATCGCTTTAATGAAGTAGAATAAATGTTCGTATAGAACTAATGAAACCTCGTTAATTATCAAGAATAATCACTATTTAACTGTCAACCAATCAAACTAAAGTTCGTCGCAACCTAACCTAATTACTACCAAAAAGCTTAAATAATAGCAACCACCAAGCGTTGCGCATAAAGTTCAATCAAGCTCGGCAGTCAACCCCGGCTATAGCGTTACTACAATATTAAGCTATTACAGGATTGACGTCCATCTACTACCATTAATGCGATTTCTCAGAGTTCAAGTAAAATAATCTTAACAACATAAAAACTTTTCTGCATTCCGAGACCCGAACAGGTGGGTTAGCGTTAACGATAATCGTCTCGCGCAACGACTTCCTGCAAATTGTAAAAGCAGCGGAGCCTCAACTTCAAGCAAAAATTTAATCCTTGTTTTTACACTACTGGATTCACTAGCACTTTTTATATTATTCAGTTAACAAAGACAAACACAATCGACATTGCTCCGTGCACTTTGTTACCCTTATTTAATACCGCTAACTATAATTACAATGTAGTGATTTTACATAACTAGACTAAAAGCCGCGAACAAACCCACGCGTCGCTTCAAGCAACACCTTAACGGTCTGGAAGACCAGCGATTACTACTTCTGCAATACGTTCAAACTATGCTATAAAATATTGGGTACGCTACAAGTTTCTTCAATTGTATATTTGTTTGATGCACATGTTTCTTATATCGATGAATCCTTTTTCTCCATCTTTTCTACTGAGCGTGAATTTTTCTATATCTGAGTGCATGTTGTGAATTTTGTATTTATGACATTGTGATCGTGTGAGTGTGTCAAGTGCTTTTAGGTGAGTATTGCTCCATCTTATTATACCGAAAGAGTAGGTGAGTATGGGTATTACATATGTGTTTATTGCTATTGTTTTGTTTCCTACTGCAAGTTCTGATTTGAGTAGTTTAGTAAGTCTTTGTTTGTACTTCTGTTTCAGTTCTTCTTGCATTTGTTCTATTCCTAGTTTTTCTTTGAATCTTAGATATGTGTATGTGTCTGTGGTGTCCATTGCTTGCATGTGATCATTGTTGTTGTTTAGCGCGTAGATTTCTAGTTTTGTTTGATTACCTTTTATTATACTACTATTCTTACATTTGTCTGTTCCTAAGGTCATGTTAACGTCCCTGCTGTACGTTTCAGTTAATTTAAGTAGATGATTGAGTTGCGAGTCTGTTGATGCTATTAGTTTGAGGTCGTCCATATATAGAAGGTGAGTTATTTTGTATCGATGTGTACTTATGATGTAGGATCCGCGTTTTGTTTAGTGTGCTTGATAGTGGATTTAGTGCTAGGCAGAACCAGAAAGCACTTAGGAAGTCCTCCTGGTACATGCTTCCTCTGATATGTATTGGTTTCGTTTTTAGTTACCCTATGTTTGCTTTTATGATTACTGTTATGTTCCGGTTTTTCAGTATTGTATTTAGGAATTTTATTAGTGTTGTGTTTACTTTTACATTTGTAGTATGTGTATTAGACATGAGTGTGGTATGCTGTCATACGCCTTCTGGTAATCTATGTATGCGTAGTGTAAAGCTCTTTTTTTAATTTAAGCTAGGTGTGTTATATTTGTATCTATTATCAATTGCTCTTTACATCCTCGTACTTTGTTGTTGCATGCTTTTTGTTCTTCGTGTATTATGTTGTTTTGTGTGGTATGTGTGACTAATTTTTGTGTTATTATGGATGCTAGTATTTTGTATATTGTACGTAGACATGTTATACGTTCAATTTTACATTCCTAAATATTTTCATTCGATTTACGATGTTCTCGAATATTCCCACACCTCCACTTCAATATTTTGTATAACTACCTGTTACAGGAGACGCCTCTGATCATGTATTATAGTTTAATAACTCGATCTGTTCCTATAAAACTCATTCTAATACAATTGAAACAAGTACTTGTTCAACACCCTGTAGCATGTTATTATTGCATTTAGTTTAAGTCAAAGTACTTCAATATATCTTTATTGTTTGATATAACACAGCAAATGTATTCGGTTATTAACAGTTTTTGCTTTCTGAAAAGATATGTTCGCTTTATTTAAAAGTAGTAATATAAGTTTGAATAGAATAGCTTTTCTACATGTATGTTTAAAGAGGCGATTGGTTTCGAATTTGCCGATTTTCTTTATCTATTTATGCATTAAATAGGCTGTAGAAGTGTTCTTTTGACATATGGCATACTAATACTTCAATCGACTATGAAGTCATTTCCTAAACTGGGTTCAGTTTTCGTCCTAGCATGTACTTGCTGCGTGGCTGATTCTATTACTTTAAGAGCGATGCGCGTATTCCACGAGAAGCGTATATCCTCTGTGCATCGAGAAGTTTCTTATGTAGTCATTCATATTAAAAGGAATATCTTTTTAGCTCTTTTGCGTAGGCCAGCTGTTGCAGTATGATCGCAGCTAGTGAGCTACCATTGAGACACTTTATCAGGGTGCAAGAATCAAGATGTTTAGGTGTTTTGCCTCCGCTGAAGTAGACGCAAGATAAGTATCACGGCATATGGAGGTATGCGGCGATGTTTTCTTTTTATTATCGAAAGAATCTGGGTTATTTACTTTTAATTTTTCGCATAAACAATGAATTTGGATAAACTTAAGTAACATCACTCCGATGGACGGAACCAGTTTACAACCACTTTGAAATTAGCTTCGCTAATGTGTCCTGTTCCGTTAACATATGTGCTAGAAATGGTTTTGAAGTTTATATTTTAATTTAACACATTTGCTATTAAGAAAATCTACCGGAAATTGTTCAGAATTTGATATTTTAATTGAACACACTGGCAATTAAGAAAATTTAAGTATTACTTTTTTATTACTGATTAGTTTTTTTACATGTTAAAATACGAAATGCGCACATCGTACTTCAATTCTTAAAAGATTGTCCGTAGAATATAACTATTTTGCTTTTTATTAAAATAGAATCTTTTTATATTTATTCTCAAATAAAAAAATATTGATGGCGATAGCCTTTTTTTATCTATGTAAACCACGCCACTCTCCGTCTCTGTAGTTAGCATGGTATATACGTGATCGTGATTCGTGCGGGTCCTTACTTTCCTTTTTGTTTCTGCCAGACCCGTGCGTTTTACCGTTACAATTATTGGGTGATATTTTGATGAGTGTTCTGTGCCTTTCTCATCTTTTGGTTTGAGATATATTATTCCTTCTGTTAATGTGTGTGGCGTTGTGTAGTTGTGACATATTTGTTAAATAATTTTGAAAGTGTGTGTGCGTGTGTCTCATTGTAATTTTTTTAGCCAAATTTTTGCTATTTTGTCGTAGCCAGATGCTTTCCAGTTGTGTCATTTTTAATGTTTGTCTAATTTCTTCGTGTGTGATGGTTATTTCTTGCATTTCTTTTATTGTGTTGTATCTGTTTGGATCCATTGTGCGCATTGGCTATGTTGTGTTGGGTTGCACCATATATTGTTCCAAAATTATTCAATGTCTGTTTTGTTTGGTGGGTTGTTTATTGTGATTTCGGTTTTGTCTATAGGTTGGTAGAATTTCCTTTGGTTTTAAAGAAATATTTTGTTTTGTTCTTTCCTGTTATTACTTTTTTAGCATCTTCTCAGTCGTTTGGCTAATGCTTGTAGTTTTTGTTTCTTTTCGTCTAGGTGTTTTTTTGCCGTTTCTTTTGATATTTCTCCTAGTACTTTTCGTTTCATTTCTGAGAGCTTTCTTTTATGCATTGTGTTTGTTGTACTATGTCTTTTCTTAGTTTTAGTATTTTTGTTTGTATTCTGTATTGCCATCGTGGCATTGTTTGTTTCTGTTGCTTGTTGTCTGTTGATTGTTTAGTTTTCTGTGGATTCTTGTTGTGGTGAGTGCTCCCGTGTAGATTAGTTGCTCTAGTTCTTCCATAGTTGTGTTGTGTTGTATTGTGTTTCCTATGACAGTGCTAACGTGTGCCATTGTTGTATTTATCTTTTTTTTCAATGTAGTACCTCCGGGTGGAGCATTGGGGACGTGGCCGCAAGTATAGCGGCCCTAATTCAAATTATAATGTATTTATCTTTTCCTATGTAGTACCGTAGGGTGGAGCATTGGGGACGTGACCGCAAGTATAGCGGCCCCCTTTTTAAATTATACTGTATTTATTTTTGTGTTATCTGGTATTTTGTGTACCAACAGTTTGAAGTCATTGTTTATGTCTTTGAATTCTAAGTATGTTATTTTAATTTTTCTTCTATATCTGTGATTTCTTTGTTTGTATCTTGTGTTATTTAATGTGACATTTGTGTATTCATTTGTTTTTCTTTCTGGTTGTTATGTGTTTCGGTGTCGTTTTTTGTTTTGTTTCCTTTGTCTGTTTGGTTTTTGGTGTCTGTTCTTGTTTGGTTGTTGTTACGTAGTTTTTGTTGTACTTGTTCTTTTAGGTGATCTAGTTCTGGTTTTGGTATTGTTGTTTATGGTTATTACTGGTATTTGGTCTGAAAGTCTTTGTTCTTGAATTGTAGTTCTGGGTATTTGTTTGTGAATGCTTTGTGTAGTAGAGATCCATAATTTGTTTGTTTCGCAGATAGTTACTTGGTAATAGCATAGAAGTGGTAGTTGATGCTAATCGTCGAGACGACTAGGATCAAAGAAGTGATCGCAGCACAGGTGACATGGTAATGTTTTGCCTCCTTGCGTCCATGAGACTGGATAATTATAGAAGGTCTTATGTATCTACGACTGGGTGAAGCGTTCACTTCCGATGAGAGCGACCGTTTGCAAAATAGCTATTGGATTCTGCGACTGCCATGTAAGACAACATTGACTGTACAACGCAGTACCGGTAACATCTTTAAAGAATCCGCCGCCAACTACTCGACGGATTTAGCGATAAGTAGATAAGAACCGCTATAGGTACTACTGACATAAAGGTATCAAAAGTTATCCAACTCCAATTTTCTCTGTAGACTGACTAATACGACGGGTGCTCGATATGTATCGGGAATAAGTAACAAAAACAAAACTTAAGGTGTGAAAACTTCTTTACTGTTTTTCAAAATATTCTCCACTATGATTGATACACTTTTGCATACGTTGGAAACAATTTTCATAGCACTTTTTCCATTTCGATTGAGATATTTCCAAAACATGGGTTTGAACGCATCAACCGCCTCTTCTGGTGTCGAAAATCATTGTTCACGCAGTTTGTTCTTCACGTATGGGAACAAAAAGAAACCGTTTGGTGCCAAATCACGACAATACGCCGGATGACCCATCAATTCAATGTTTTGAATGCTCAAATAGTCACTTGTTTCAGCCGACGTGTCAGAGCTCGCATTGTCATGATGAAGAATGACTCGGCGTCGTCGGTTTATTTTTCTTATTTATTGTGGCAAACAAATTGTTGTATACCAAGCAGAATTAACTGTTAATCCTCTAAAGCAACAGTCCTGGCATGTCCGTTTATTCTGAAAAATAGGCATCCATTTTCTTCGAAGTGCTTCGAACGCGGACAACTTTTGTTGGAAAATCGAAACATTTGACTGCTGTTTACTTTCGGGTTCATACGAATAAATCCAAAATTTGTCACCTATGTAGATGTTATACATCGCGTTTAATGCACCGCAATCGTATTTTATGAGCAGTTCTTTGCATCAATCGACACGATTCTTTTTTTGAGCGATTGTCAAATTATGTAGAATCCAACGCGCAAAACATAACTTTTTCCCATCTAAATGTTCATGTAATATCGAATGTATACTTGTCATACTAATGCCTAGAGATGTCTGAATCTCACGATAAGTCTCATGACGATGTCGCGTTATCAAGTCGCGCACAGCATTGATGTTTTCTGGCACAACAGAGATTTTGGACGATCTTCTTTAAATTCATCTGCTAGCGAACTACGACCACGATTAGATTCACTTTACCAACGATATAAGGTGGTTTTAGTTGGAGCTTGTTCCCCAAAAATCGAAATAAGTTGATTTAGGCACTATTGTGAACATGATTTACGTTGGAAATCGTAAAAAATCATCGCACATAAATGTTCACGAGTTAATTTCACTTCTTGACTGAGACGAAATTTTCAACTCAATCAAAACAAAACAAATAGTGTTCATGCAAAATGTTATAAGTATGTATACTGTCAAAAATGTCAAACTTTAGATTAGAAACGTCAGATTGCACCTAGCAACGCTAGTGTTGTCAGTTCCCGATATATATCGAACACCCCTCGTACTACTTTTGGTTGTTAATTACCTACAGGCACATCTTCAGTTGATACTTTAATTCTAATGCGTGAAATAGTCAAAACTACTTAAATATATTAAATATTGTCTAGATGCAGCATCAACCACCATTGAACGGCTTCAAGTGGAACGCAGTACGCAGTTGATATTTTACAATAACTACTGACAAAATTTCAAGTTGGTACTCAATGTTTCTGTGTTACTTAGAGGAAACTAGCTATGTATATGAGAAGCAATACGCATCTTTCGATGGTTACTAAGAAAATATGTATGTAGTTGAAATTTATCCCAAACTACTGACTAAATTTTAAGTTGGCATTCTGATTTTTCTATGTAAAATAGTCAAAAATAGTTTTGTATATGGGTACCATTAAGCAATCTTCCACGCTTTTTATAGTATGTTATTGCGAACAAATTTTGAATTAAAATTCTATTTTTTGCACCTCTGACGGGGATGCGCGTTTTACGATATGCAGTTGCTGCCGTTCCTTGACCACTGTTAAAAATAAATTTTGATAGTTGACATTCTATTTCTTTCTATGTTAAACTATATGGAAATAGCAGTGTAATATAAGCATAGAATTAAGAATCTTTGGAGAAAGTCAAAAAGCGCATCTTTTGGAGTATACGTTGTCATTCCTTTCCGTCGGTACTCCATTTCTTCTGCACAGAATAGAAATAAACAGCTGTGTACATTAGGTATCCTTAGACGTCGATCAAATAGTATTCACGTTTGAAAGTTTATAGTTGCTATCTTTCGAGCTAGACCGCCGTTTTTCTATGCGAAATACATGCAAATGGCTATGTGAATTATGAGTAACCTTAAGTGTCTTTGAGCGGCAAAATTTAATACAAGTAGTTATTATATTTCCTAAATTGTTGACATTTTAAGATGTCGCACAATTCTTTCTTTATCCTAACTTCAAACACCTCCAGCTTCTTTCTAAAGTCAACGAATTCTTTACATTTTTATTTGAAGTTTTCCTATAACAGTGTTTTGGATAGTAAACCCACAAAAACCTTTTAATGTAGTTTTGTTCATTTTTAAAATACTTTGTGACTTTTAATATCGTTTTCAATTAGTGGCAGTTCTCGCGATTGAATATTCTTAAAAAATTTAAATAAGGTTTTTAGTCTCTTCTCAACTACCGTAAGGAATTATTAACCAATGCAATAAACGGTGAACGTACACTTTCTGTCAAAAAACTTTGTTTAATAATACCTTGCACAAACAGGATAAGAAGGAAAAGCTAAGGCAGACGACTCCACAACAAAATATTCCTTACGGTAGTTCAGATCGATTTCCAGATATGTTTTAAAAGTTCCTATAAGTTCCTATAAGCTTTCGTCTATTAGAAAAATCCGGTTAAGCTTAGAAGTTGCAAAATACTGATATCAAACATACATTTCATGTGTCATTGGATAGTTATTACTTGGGATGGAAGCAAAATTGTAACGACTTATGTAAGGATACTTTTATTGGAAAACGAGTAAGCTAACACTTAATAACTTTTTCGGGCACGTGTGTTACTTCCACGATTTCGCTGTCTTATATCGAATTTCTTTATTTTTATCAAGAAATCTGTTTACATTTGATATTGATATTAGATTGCTAATTAATTTTAACAATGTCGTCAAGCAAAAATACACCACTGCTGTATGATATGTTGCATAGTCTATGTCGGAAACTAAACATTATTCGTTTGAAATGTTTTAGAACAAGTTGTATATTCATAAAAGAAGATTCGCAAAGAATGGACAATCTCTAAAGTAGAGATACTAGACACCAAAATTTTACGATTTAGTCCAAAACGTGTTATACCAATGTCGCTGGTTTAAGAGATAAGTTGAAAATTTATTCTGAAATTTCTAAATAATCTTGAAAGTTTTGATAGGATCAATTCGAAAACTTAGACTTGCATGCTTTAGCCATGAGAATTATGAAATTGGCGTTGTCCATAGAGGACACTAGTTACAGCCTGTTTCTACAATAACTCAAACTCTAACTTTTTGTCTGTTGAATTACGGTTGAAATAAATGAAAAACATGAAAGGTCATTCCATTTTACACAAAAACGCTAATCTTGTTTAATTTATACACCTCTGTCGGTTTTTGAGTTATTAGCTTTTAAATGGTTTAATGTATTTTGCCTCATCAACATTGTGTCTTCAGTTCTGGAACGGTTGAACGCGAACCTCCATTGTTTCATATTCTGAACTACCCTACATATTTCCCCAAAAATTCCCACAGCCAACATCTTTCACTATCTGAGTGAAATAGTCTAATCTTGATCTCCAACTACCTCTCTTTTTCCTCTTTCTGCTTCTAATATATTCCGCACTATACCCTCAGTATATGTGCTAATACTCTATATTTCCTATTTTTTTCTGTTTTATACATATTTCTTCCTTCCCTTACCATTTCTAGTACTTTTTTGTTCTTAACTTTGTTTGACGATGATATCTTCATCATACGTCTGCAGTACTACAATTCAAAGGCATTATCCTGCCAACTTCTCCAACTGTCCACTTCTCGCAGCCGTACAGTGATATGCTCCACACATGTTTGCTGTACTCGAATATAGCAACTGATTTTTCTTGTAAAATGCAGCACGACCTTGAACTGATCTTTGCTTTATATCTTTTGCACCTTTCCTATCTTGCGTTATTTGCTCTTTCAGGTAGCAAAAATCCTTATCCTCTTATAAGTTCCCGTTTTCAATATTTTTATTATGATTTTCGCCTTATTTTCCCCTCCTTTACATACTAATATGTTTGTTTATTTTCTTACTATATTTCTCTGTTAGTACTGTTTCCATTTAAATATGAGCTACTTCTAACTCTTCCTTGCTACATGCTAACATCGCTATATCATCTGCAAATTTAAACATATAAATCGTTTCTCTTTGCATAATAATTACAAACGTCTTCCCCCTTACACAGTATTCGATGTCTCTTCGATGTACAAGTTCAAATTAAATGGGGTAGCGCAAATCCCTGTCTCTCTCATTTCCTTCTTTACTTCTCTACGGTCCTACTCTAATTCTATTATAGCTGTTTGCTCTTTGTATAAGCAGTGTAATATGCGTCTATCCCTATAACTCATTCCAATCTTTTGAGTACTTGGAAGATTTTTCCCAGTTTACATTGTCCAATGCTTTTCTCAGATTTACAACCACTATGTACACGCTTACCCTTTTTTCTATTGTTTTCTCTGTTATCACCCTTAGAGCTAAAATAGTCTCCCGTGTTCCCCTATTTCGCCTAAACCCAAATGCATCTTCTCCTAATATCTCTTCAGCCCGTTTTCCATAAGTCTTTGTTCAGTTTTAGTTAATTTTTCACATCCATCCGCTTCCCAGACGCGCTCTGTTACTGCTTGTCTAGCGACTTTTAGACTTTCTGCTTGCACTTTATATATACCCGGCGTCTTATTATTTTTCATGCTCCTTAATGCTAGTTCAAACACTTTTTTTTAAGTATAAAATATCCCAAGTCATCTTTTTCAATATCTTATTCCTGTTCTAGTGCTTCTAGTTCCTGTTCTGCATATAAATTCCTTATACATATATATATATATATATATATATAGTTGTGATACTGTAGCAATACCCCTATGCGCCCTTTTTATGAATTAAAAAGTATAAATTTTTAATTTGTCAATTTTTGATTTTTAATATATAATTTTGAATGCGCCGGCTAGCTTAGTTTTTGAATTACGCACGAAGTTTGCGACAATACGACAAACAAAGCCTTTAAACCTACCATCTACCTCTCCTTCCTGTTATAATCTTTAAACCAAAACACCATTACGCACAAATTATTATAATGTTCTCAAAAATATTTACAACGTATGAAAAGGTTAAAATTCTTTAACTGGAATCTTTCTTCTAATAATTGAATCAATAAATTTAATAATCATTATAACCAAAGATGATCAAAAAGTCAGCAAAATCACTAATATTATTAATTATTAATTGAAGCCTGATGAACGTTCATTTAACCTCATTTATTTACGTAATTTACAACGTATACCCAAAATTAAATCTTGCCGACCCCTCACATAAATTATCATGAAAGCAATTTTTAAAGTATTTAAATTTGTAATATTTAATTAAATGTTAAATCTTAAATTTTTCAATTTAGCAAAGTGCAATAAAATATCCACAAATAAAATAAAGTAATAATAAACATTCAGATTGGCTAACCTGTTATTTTTCAGCTTAAATCAGTCTCTGGTCCAACCGTTGTGTGCATCCCTCATAGGATCGCGTTAAATATACTAGCGTACTGCATTAAACTCCTTCACCATTAATCATTGACGTAAATGCATATTGTATTTCCTCTTTTGTTCCGTTAATAATTGCTTCAGCATTTAGTTAAACTTGTTCCCATATTTATATAGACTGGACTCCAGTAATTATTTAAATTTGTCTCCCGTAATTGTTTGGATTTGTTTCCAGTGATTCTTTAGAGATTCTGTAGAGTCCTTTTTATTAAGGTTAAAATTAGAATTTATATTAAAACTACTTTCAGTCACTTACGGTTTTCTATTTAAGGGTAAAACGACAAACCATTAATTTTACATATTCGGCGGTATTATTCTACACTTCACAATTACTCACTTAACGTGTATATTTTGGTTTTCAGAGACGTGAACTATACTTTACTTCATAATGAACATATTTGTTTACAAATCTGGTCATATTTAAATGCACCGACTGTCTATCTATTGACAAGCGCAAAATACGTTGTTTGTATACACCAGGTTTTAGAATATTCCATGGTATTATGGTTGTATATTAACATCCACGCGTTCCTCTTGTCACGTACGATTTCAAGTTAATAGCATTGATCCGCTTGGATTTTCATACTTCTAAGTAGGTAAATAAGGCCGGTCCTAATTCAAAACGCGACAGACGTATTTTCCATGTGTAAAATACGTCTGTCACGTTTTGAATTAGGATCGGCCCTATATAATTTCAATGTAAAATAGTTGTGAAAACATTTCAATGTAAAATAGTTGTGAAAACATGAATTCTTATATACTTTCAATGTAAAATACACGTTTTGAATTAGGATCGGCTTTATATTACTTTCAATGAAACACACGTATGTTGAAAAATGTAAGTGCAGAGAAAAATGTGTGTAGCTGTTTTGAATTCGGTTTTCTAGCGAGAAGTTACACGTGCACCGTTTTGAATTAGGATCGGCGTTATATACTTTTAATGTAAAATGTGAAAACCTGAATTCTTATATACTTTTCAAATGTAAAAATACTTGTGGGCACGTTTTGAATTAGGATCGGCTTTATATTACTTTCAATTGAACATATTTCAAAACACACGTATGTTGAAAAATGTAAGTGCAGAGAAAATGTGTGTAGATGTTTTGAATTTGGTTTTCTAGCGAGACAGTATGACAGATGCAAAATATCGCATTCAAGTCGATTGTGTTTTAATTAAAGTGGATTCTGATTTATGTTTAGAGGCTGCAAATACACATGGGCCGGTTTCAATTCAAAATGTGTTCACTCTTGTGATAGGTTGAAAAGTGGGTTGGCAAAGTACGCAGATGGTGGTAATCTGCTATATAAGGAGATTGCTCCTGATATTAATTTAATTAGTCGAAGTATACTGCATATATTTACATACAAACATGTATATAATTGATATTCAGGGATTTAAATACAAGAAAAACGAGTTTGTGTGTAAAGAAATTGCGGTTTTGGACTTGTTGAAAGGTGTTGTTTGGCATCAAATTTTTAAACTGCCAATGCAGTCCAGTTGTTTGAGCCAAGATCATATAAAACATAACGACTGGGTGACAAAGAATATTCATGGTCTTTCTTGGGATGAATCTTCAACGGCTGGAATGGGTTTATCATATATAGCGCTTTACTTGAAGCAAATTATCCTACCCGGTGAAGAAGTATTTGTGAAGGGTCTAGAAAAGAAGAAATTGATTGAAACCTATCTAATGCAAAACGTTGTAACTGATATGCTTGCACTAGGTTGTCCTAAGATATCGGAGTTAAAAATCAACAACCGTTTAAAATATAACATCCATTGTTGTAGACACAGCAATAATAATCTGCAATGTGCAAAACAAAATACCTTGGTATTAAAAGAATGGCTTGATAATAATAAAAAACAATAGAAAGATTGTGTCTGTATTATTTATTTTAATATAATTTTACAATGTTAGCCGATGCAAATTATGCGACCCGGTGAAGAAGTATGTGTGAAGGGTCTAGAAAAGAAGAAGTGGATGGAAACCTATCTATTGCAAAAAATGTTATAGGCAAGGCAATAATAGTCTGCAATGTGCAAAACAAAAATACTTTGTTATTAAAAGAATGGTTTGTTAATAATAAAAAAAACAATAGAAAAGATTGTGTCTGTATTATTATTGTAGTCAGTAAGAAATCTTTAATGCTGATGTCTGCAGAAAAAAACAATTAAACTCAGACAGCACGAATGGAACTCTCAACCGTGAAAGCAATTATAATTGATCAACGCAATAGCTCTTTACTGGTTTTACAACATTTAACAAATTGTACAGATATCTCGAAAGATTTGCCAAAGACAGACAAACAGATAGACAGACTGACTGCACCAATTTTCTCATTCTCGCTTTTAACGAATAAACAAGTCGCGGTTATTAAATCGCGAACTCAGTTTATCTGCAAGAAAATATATAAACGTGGAAATTTATGAAATGCTCCAACTTAAAAAAAAACTAGAAATAAATCTATTGAAATATATGCTAACGTTGCAATTGGCGGATCTGCTCACGGAGTAAACAATTTTTTCTAGCATTTCATTTGGATTGACTATAAACTACTCAATAATTTTAACCTAACCACTATCATTATTCTTTCCTGACAAGGGTAATTTTAATAAAAGTTTTCATTTTTGATTTGTTCTATAGAACACAACTACAACTTGACAATATTAAAAGAATGGCTTGATAATAATAAAAAACAATAGAAAGATTGTGTCTGTATTATTTATTTTAATATAATTTTACGTTAGCCGAAGCAAATTATCCGACCCGGTGAAGAAGTATGTGTGAAGGGTCTAGAAAAGAAGAAATGGATGGAAACCTATCTATTGCAAAAAATGTTATAGGCAAGGCAATAATAGTCTGCAATGTGCAAAACAAAAATACTTTGTTATTAAAAGAAATGGTTTGATAATAATAAAAAAAAAACAATAGAAAAGATTGTGTCTGTATTATTATTGTAGTCAGTAAGAAATCTTTAATGCTGATGTCTGCAGAAAAAACAATTAAACTCAGACAGCACGAATGGAACTCTCAACCGTGAAAGCAATTATAATTGATCAACCCAATAGCTCTTTACTGGTTTTACAACATTTAACAAATTGTACAGATATCTCGAAAGATTTGCCAAAGACAGACAAACAGATAGACAGACTGACTGCACCAATCTTTCTCATTCTCGCTTTTAAGAATAAAAAGTCGAGTTATTAAATCGCGAACTCAGTTTATCTGCAAGAAAATATATAAACGTGGAAATTTATGAAATGCTCCAACTTAAAAAACTAGAAATAAATCTATTGAAATATATGCTAACGTTGCAATTGGCGGATCTGCTCACGGAGTAAACAATTTATTCTAGCATTTCATTTGATTGACTATAAACTACTCAATAATTTTAACCTAACCACTATCATTATTCTTTCCTGACAAGGGTAATTTTAATAAAAGTTTTCATTTTGATTTGTTCTATAGAACACAACTACAACTTGACAATATTAAAAGAATGGCTTGATAATAATAATACAACAATAGAATATTGTGTCTGTATTATTTATTTTAATATAATTTTACAAATGTTAGCCGAAGCAAATTATCCGACCCGGTGAAGAAGAATAATGTGAAGTGGTCTAGATATTATTTAGAAGTAAATCGGATGGAAACCTATCTATTGCAAAAATGTTATAGGCAAGGCAAATAATAGTCTGCAATGTGCAAAACAAAATACTATTGTTATTAAAAGAAATGGTTTGATAATAAAAAAAAAATAGAAAAGATTGTGTCTGTATTATTATTGATAGTCAAAGTAAGAAATCTTTAATGCTGATGTCTGCAGAATTAAACAATTAAACTCAGACAGCACGAATGGAACTCTCAACTGTGAAAGCAATTATAATTGATCAACGCAATAGCTCTTTACTGGTTTTACATTACAATTTACAATATTGTAAATTTGCAAAACTGCAAAGAGAAGACAGACAAACTTCATCAGTTTAAGAATAATGCATCAGTTATAATTCATCTAGTTTTCTGCAAGAAATATAACGTGAATCTGTAATTCATTAAAAAAATCGAACTAATTTATTCAAATAAAATATAACTGTGGAAGATTTAGTGAAAATTTCCAATTAAATAAACTAAAACTATCAATATTTTATCCTAACCTGTTGCAATTGGCGGATCTGCTCACGGAGTAAACAATTTTCTTCTAGCACTTCATTTTGATTGACTATAAACTACTCAATAATTTTAACCTAACCACTATCATTATTCTTTCCTGACAAGGGTAATTTTAATAAAAGTTTTCATTTTTGATTTGTTCTATTGAACACAACTACAACTTGACAATATTAAAAGAATGGCTTGATAATAATAAAAAACAATAGAAATATTGTGTCTGTATTATTTATTTTAATATAATTTTACAATGTTAGCCGAAGCAAATTATCCGACCCGGTTGAAGACAGAATGATGAAAGGGTGAAACACATTGAAGAAATGGATGAAACCTATCTATTGCAAAATGTTAAGGCAAGGCAATAATAGTGCAATGTGCAAAACAAAAATCTTTGTTATTAAAAGAAATGGTTTGATATAATAAAAAATAAAGAAAAGATTGTGTCTGTATTATTATTGTAGCCAGTAAGAAATCTTTAAGTGATGTCTGCAGAAAAAACAATTAAACTCAGACAGCACGAATGGAACATTCAACTGTGAAAGCAATTATAATTTAGATCTAACAATTGAGCATCTTTACTGGTTTTACAACATTTAACAAATGATACAATATCATCGAAATGATCTTGCCAATAGACAGACAAACAGATTAAGACAGACTGACTGTCACCATATTTCTCATTCTCGCTTTATTAAAAATAAATAAGTGTAGTTATTAAATCGCGAACTCAGTTTATCTGCAAGAAAATATATAAACGTGGAAATTTATGAAATGCTCCAACTTAAAAAAGCTAGAAAAAATCTATTGAAATATATGCTAACGTTGCAATTGGCGGATCTGCTCACGGAGTAAACAATTTTCTTCTAGCATTCATTTTGATTGACTATAAACTACTCAATAATTTTAACCTAACCACTATCATTATTCTTTCCTGACAAGGGTAATTTTAATAAAAGTTTTCATTTTTGATTTGTTCTATTGAACACAACTACAACTTGACAATGTGATATAAAAAAGAATGCTTGAAATAATAGTATAAATAACATATTAGAAATATATGTGTACATTTGTCAGAATTTCACTTGTTAGATATAATTTTACATGTTGAAGCGTAAGAAAATGAACCGGATGAAAATATGTAAGGTCAGAAAAGAAGAAATGGATGGAAACCTATCTAGTTGCAAAAATGTTAAGGCAAAATAGTGCATTATTAAAATAAGTCTCAATGTGCAAAAAAAAATACTTTGTTATAAAAGATATGGTTTGTAATTAATAAAAAAACAATAGAAAAGAGTGTCTGTATATTATTGTCAGAAGAATTTAATCTGATGTGCAGAAAAAACAATTAAATCAGACAGCACGAATGGAACTAACTTAAACAATTATAATTTCAAGCAATATTTTAGTTTTAGAACTAACGAAATTTACGATTCTGAAAGTTTGCAAAACAAAAACAAATAGACAGATACTGAAATTTTATTCGTTTTAAGCAAAAATAAGCAGTAAAATCGAACTAGTTTACTAAGAAATATTAAACTGGAATTTTAATCTCCAACTTTAAAAAAACAGAAATAAACATTAAATTGCTAACGTTAATTGGAAATCTGCTACGAGAAACACTTTCAGTTTATCTGCATTTGAGACATAAATATCAATAATTTACTAAATTATATATATGCTCCACAGGTAATTTTAATAAAACTTAATTTTGAATCGTTATTTGAACAATAATTCATAAACGTTGCAATTGGCGATTGCTCACGGAAAAAAATTTTTCTAGCATTCATTTGATTTATATAAACTTCAATAATTTTAACCTAACACATCATTATTCTTTCCTGACAAGGGTAATTTTAATAAAAGTTTTCATTTTGATTTGTTCTATTGAACACAATACAACTTGGAACAATAATATCCAACAAAACAAAAATCTTTGGTTATTAAAAGAAAGTTTAAAAAAAAAGAAAATTAAGTTGTCTGTATTATTATTTCGTAAGAAATCTTTAATGCTGTTCTCAGAAAACAAAAACCAATTACACGAAGGAACTCTCAGTGAAAGAATTATATTGATCAAGCAATCTTTTAGGTTTTAAAATAAAAATTGTAAACATATCTGAAAATTGCCAAAACAGAAAAAATAGCAGACTGATGACCAATTTCTCATTTGCTTTAAAAATAAAAATATTTTTAAACGCGAATGGTTTATAAGAAAATATATAAACGTGGAAATTTATGAAATGCTCCAATTAAAAATAGAAAAAATCTATTGAAATATATGCTAACGTTGCAATTGGCGGATTTGCTCACGGAGTAAACAATTTTTTCTAGCATTTCATTTGGATTGACTATAAACTACTCAATAATTTTAACCTAACCACTATCATTATTCTTTCCTGACAAGGGTAATTTTAATAAAAGTTTTCATTTTTGATTTGTTCTATAGAACACAACTACAACTTGACAATAAAGATTATCACACACACACACACACACACACATATCTTGAGTATATATATAAAGATATTAAACAACAAGAACAGCAGCAGAAAATTCAACCCATGTCAGACAGCTTTTTTCTTGTCAACGACAGTCTAGTCTAATACTTCTTCAGCATTTGCATTTCCATAGTTACGTACTGAAGGCAATTCTGCAATTTTAGATCACATGCATTTCTAATTTCAATTACAAAAAAAATATGAAAGCATCTATTTGAAATGCATTTTCTAACTTTAATCGCAAAAAAATGAGAGCATCTATTCGAAATATGCACTCAGATTAAAAAGTTAAAAAATTGTTTACACCGTTCTGTAAACTGAGATTACGTAGTTATTAAATCGGGAGTAATGTGAAATGAAACACACAATGTATTTTTCTTTATTGTAATCTATAAAATACATATATATATATATATATATATATATATATATATATATATAATGTTATGTACTCTAGAATAAACATACTATAATTCACTTAAGTTCCCAAATATAAAGAACAGTTGTAACTCACTCCAACTCTGAACGGTTAAAAAATATTGCATTATCAATTCTATGAGGGCTGTCTTCTTCTTCATCTTTGACGCGCGGTCGTTTTTGGTTGTTCTTCTTCTTCGTGTTAACTAAAAAAAAGATTCAAATGAATATTATATCAAGTAAATGCATTAAGAAAATTAAATCTATATATATTAAGCTAAAGAATACATACTCTGTATTGGTGTCATCAGGTCGTACGTTTGCAATTGGTGGATCTGCTTACGGCGTCAACGATTTTTTTCTCCAGTACTTAATTTTGGATTGACTCAATAATTTTAACCCAATCACTATCATTATTCTTTCCTGACAAGGACAATTTTTTTAAAAAAAAAGGTTTTCATTTTTAATTTGTTCTATAGAACGCACAACTACAAGTTGGCAATAATGATTGAACGATTATCACAAACACATATCTTGAGTATATAAGGATATTAAACAACAAGAACAGCAGAAAATTCAACTCATGTAAGCAAGAATTTAATGCTAAGGTATTGTCTAGATAGCAATTGTAGAAATATGAAATCTATAGAAAATTTAATAAAGCCAGTCATGTATAAATTTTTTTAATGCTGACATCCGCAGGAAAAATAAAAAGCGAGAAATTTAATGCTAACATCAGCAGAATAATAAATAAATCCACTTAGTCAGCAGTAATGGAAGACCGGGTCTGGCTTCGAAACTGTGCACGCGCATATACCATATTTTTAAAATTAAAGTTGTCAATTGCAAAACAAAAAAATTAAATTTTACCTAGAAATCATTTGAAATATGTACTTTTTTTCAGTACAACTGAAAGACCTTGACTTTTATACATTTTTTTAATCGATATCAGACTGTACAGAAACAGCAATGTTTAATTATATAAGACAAACACGATGTGTTTACTATTAAACAAAACAAAATTGTTCTTAATCCAAGTGATGATAAAAGAATTCTTAGTACCTCAACCACTGATACTATCTATTGCCTATTTTGTAGTATTGATTACAAAAATACATACGACAGCGAGTACTGTGTTAAAATTGTTTTCGTTGCAGAAAGTAACATCAATACCCGTCAATATTACTGTATTAGTCGATTAAGGCATGAGTTAATTTTTACTACGTTTCTTTTATTCGCTTAGGGCAATGCAGAGAGAAGAAGTTTGAATTGGAAACATTTTTTATAATAAAATAAACCTTGATACAAAATCACATTTCAGTTTTTACTGAAAAGTAGATCGGATGAGATTTCTAACTAAACGGTGTTATAATATTTTTATATATCTGTGTGAATAAACTCACAAAGCGCCAAAAGAGCGGTTTGTCTAACTGATTTTTTTCACTTAAAGCGATTGACATTCATTTCAAACAAGTATTTATTAAGGTCATATAAAAGACCAAAAGTTTTATCATATAAATAACGTTGTATAATTTAAATTTCATTACGTAGCATTCGTTGAATTTTAAAAAATTATTTTTATACCTCCATCATGAGTTAGTTTTACTACGTGCTATAATTATGCTAAATAATGAAGAAAAATGAATTGCTTTAACAGTTTTATGGAAAAATGTCATGCGTTGCACATTGCATATTCTATTTGCAGGACGACATGAAACAAGAAAAAACGCTTGGCAATATTTTTTATAATAAAATAAACCTTAATACAAAATCACATTCAGTTTTACTGAAAAGGAAATATTTCACATTGTTAATTTTGTATAAATTAAAGTTATTTTTTCCCTAAATTTTTAGTTAAACAAACAAAACGCATGAGTTTGATGCAGATTTTTTCTGGGATACTCAAATCTTTAGGAATTTTTTAATTGAAGCGAGCAAAGCAAATTTTTTCCTTAACGCAGCTGAATGAAAAATGATGTGAGATTGTTGTTTTTGGAAATTAAAATTCAGTATTAATTTTTCTGCTGATGAACGTGCTTTGTTAATGCAAGATTTCGAATTTGCTTTTTTCTGAAAAATTGCAAATGTCTAATTTCATAGCTATTTTGCTTACATATTTATATATAAAGTAATTTAGCTAACCTTAATACAAAATCACATTCAGTTTTACTGAAAAGGGAAATATTTCACATTGTTATTTTTGTATAAATTAAAGTTATTTTTTCCTTAAATTTTTAGTTAAACAAACAAAACGCATGAGTTTGATTCAGATTTTTTCTGGGAAACCCAAATCTTTAGGAATTTTTTAATTGAAGCAACATTTTGGGAAAATTGTATCATTATTAAAATTTACTGAGATTAAATCCATCTCTTCCAATAAATTAAAAATTGCACGACGTAATTATATTATGATAAAACTGCAGAATGTTTTTCAGAGTTGCCTTCAGTATTTAAATATAGAAAATGCTTGCATGCGAATTGCTTTGGCGCGAGCAAAGCAAATTTTTCCTTAACGCAGCTGAATGAAAATGACGTGAGATTGTTATTATTGTAAATTAAAATTCAGTATTAATTTTTCTGCTGATAAAGTGCTTTGTTAAGGCAAGATTTCGAATTTGCTTTATTTTGCTTACATCACAACATATTTATGTATAAAATAATTTAGCTAGTTGCTGAAGTTAGTAGTGGTATTTTAAATTAAACAGTGAAGTGTTACACTTGAAGGTAAATATAAACAATCATGATCTGCTTAAAGAGTGTGTTCAACGTTTGTTCCCGTTTTTTTTTTCGGACTTTATAGCTATTCACATTTTGATTCAGTATCACGATCCAATTCAATTGCATTAAAAGACAGAATATTAATTCTAAATATTTAATGTATTTTGATGTTAATAATTTATATGGAGCTGCAATGTCTGAATATCTTCCATATGGAGAATTAGAATTTTTAGATGACACCATGCTAGAGTTTGTAGGGCTTAGATCTAAAATGTACACTTACAGAGTTCAGGATAGGATAATAAAAAAAGTCAAAGGGGATCTTCCTTAGCAAGTATTTAGCAAATTTCTTTTGATGATTATAAGAATGCTTTGTTTTATAAACAGACTATACAGAAACAGCAATGTTTAATTAGGTCAAGTCAAAACATGATGTCTTTACTATTAAACAAAAACAAAAATGTTCTTAATCAAAGTGATGATAAAAGAAATTCTTAGTACCTCAACCATTGATACGAAGAACCTTGGCGGGTATAACTATACACTCAGAAATGACTTGTAAAGCTTCAACCACTGGCTCAAATAAATAAGAATGCAATTTATTTTAGTTATAAAAACTTCAGTGTTATGTTTATACCTGCACAAGTACGCAGTTTTTCGTTTTGGATTTATCTAAAAATAGGATACCTTTCAATCTACCCGAGTTGAACTATATTAGCATAAATGTATTGTAGAGAAAAAATAGTAGTAGTAACCGTTCTGTTTTAAAAAAAAATTCAGTTTGTTATTGCTTAAAGATGTGTTAGCATAAAGTTGATGAGTATGGTTTTTTCAATATTAACAATTTCATTGTCGAAGTAAACTTTTTTACGCACGTTCAGTATTTCACTATTCATTTTACATTTTAATTAAATAAATGCAATCCTAACGATTGTAGAAAAAACGGCTGGAATGGTGTTATCATATATAGCGCTTTATTTGAAGCAAATTATCCGACCCGGTGAAGAAGTATTTGTGAAGGGTTTAGAAAAAGAAGAAATTGATTGAAAACCTACTTACGTTTACCTTTTTAATCTTAAAAATTTCATTTGACCAGTTTAGCGTGTAACCTTTCGTAAATGCTTCCCTATGTTTACTAATCCTCACACTGTCTTTAATTGAATATTTTGGTATTTTGGTTGCAAGTTTGATGTGGGTAAATGATGATTTAAGAATAGTTTTTTCATTTGATGTATCAACTTTTTACTAAAAATAGGATACCTTTTCAATCTACCCGAGTTGAACTATATTAGCATAAATGTATTGTAGAGAAAAAATAGTAGTAGTAACCGTTCTGTTTAAAAATATCTAGTTTGTTATTTGCTTAAAGATGTGTTAGCATAAGGTTGATGAGTATGTTTTTTTCAATATTAACAATTTCATTGTCGAAGTAAACTTTTTTACGCACGTTCAGTATTTCACTATTCATTTTACATTTTAATTAAATAAATGCAGTCCTAACGATTGTAGAAACAACGGCTGGAAATGGTGTTATCATATAGTATAGCGCTTTATTTTGAAGCAAATTATCCGACCCGGTGAAGAAGTATTTGTGAAGGGTTTAGAAAAATAAGAAATTGATTGAAACCTATCTAATGCAAAACATTGTAACTGATATGCTTGCACTAGGTTGTCCTAAGCTATCGGAGTTAAAAATCAACAATCTTTGAAAATATAACATCCATTGTTATAGACACAGCAATAATAATCTGCAATGCGCAAAACAAAATACCTTTTTTTATTAAAGGAATGGCTTGATAATAAAAACCAATAGAAAGATTTTGTCTGTATTATTTATTTTAATATAATTTTGCAATGTTAGTTTTACAAAATTCTTTTTATTAAAAGAATGGCTATATAATAAAAAACAATAGAAAGATTTTGTCTGTATTATTTATTTTAATATAATTTTTACAATGTTAGCCTTACTATCTATTATTATAACAACTTCTAGCAAACATTATTTTTATCGATCCAGCTATTGTGTACGTTAGAGAAGCCTAACCATTTTACAAAGACTTTATTTCCACTCTTTCTTAGGACTTTTTCTAGCAGGTAAATTCCTGGATGTTTAACCTTTTGCAAACTCCATTTCATAAAATGCACCTTTGATTTCTTTTTCGTCTTGATCTTCTAATATATATGTTGTCGGATTGGTTACGTTTACTTTTTTAATCTTAAAAATTTCATTTGACCAGTTTGGCGTGTAACCTTTAGTAAATGCTTCCCTGTGTTTACTAATCCTCACACTGTCTTTAATTGAAAATTTTGGTATTTTGGTTGCAAGTTTGATGTGGGTAAATGATGATTTAAGAATAGTTTTTTCATTTGATTTATCAACTTTTACAGGTTTGACACCGATAGTATTGTGAACTGTATTGTTGTATTGTTTCACATTATATGATAAAACTTTTGGTCTTTTGTATGACCTTAATAAATACTTGTTTGAAATGAATGTCAATCGCTTTAAGTGAAAAAAAATCAGTTAGACAAACCGCTCTTTTGGCGCTTTGTGAGTTTATTCACACAGATATATAGAAATATTATATCACCGTTTTAGTTAGAAATCTCATCCGATCTACTTTTCAGTGAAAACTGAAATGTGATTTTGTATCAAGGTTTATTTTATTATAAAAAATGTTGCCAATTCAAACTTCTTCTCTCTGCATTGCCCTAAGCGAATAAAAAAGAAACGTAGTAAAAAATTAACTCATGCCTTAATCGACTAATACAGTAATATTGACGGGTATTGATGTTACTTTCTGCAACGAAAAACAATTTTTAACACAGTACTCGCTGTCGTATGTATTTTTTGTAATCAATACTACAAAATAGGCAATAGATAGTATCAGTGGTTGAGGTACTAAGAATTCTTTTATCATCACTTGGATTAAGAACAATTTTGTTTTGTTTAATAGTAAACACATCATGTTTGTCTTATATAATTAAACATTGCTGTTTCTGTACAGTCTGATATCGATTAAAAAATGTATAAAAGTCAAGTTCTTTCAGTTGTACTGAAAAAGTATGCAATTTTTTCAGAAAACGATGCAAATTTTTAATTTTTTTTAACAGGTCAGTTTATTATTTAATATAAATACTTCACGTAGATTTTTACCAACAGTATAGAAAAAAAGTCTATGATATCGATTTAAAAAAATGTATAAAAGTCAAGTTCTTTCAGTTGTACTGAAAAAAGTACATATTTCAAATGATTTCTAGGTAAAATTTAATTTTTTTGTTTTGCAATTGACAACTTTAATTTTAAAAATATGGTATATGCGCGTGCACAGTTTCGAAGCCAGACCCGGTCTTCCATTACTGCTGACTAAGTGAATTTATTTATTATTCTGCTGATGTTAGCATTAAATTACTCGCTTTTTATTTTTCCTGCGGATGTCAGCATTAAAAAAATTTATACATGACTGGCTTTATTAAATTTTCTATAGATTTCATATTTCTACAATTGCTATCTAGACAATACCTTAGCATTAAATTCTTGCTTACATGAGTTGAATTTTCTGCTGTTCTTGTTGTTTAATATCCTTATATACTCAAGATATGTGTTTGTGATAATCGTTCAATCATTATTGCCAAGTTGTAGTTGTGCGTTCTATAGAACAAATCAAAAATGAAAACCTTTTTTTTTTTAAAAATTGTCCTTGTCAGGAAAGAATAATGATTGTGATTGGGTTAAAATTATTGAGTCAATCCAAAATTAAGTACTGGAGAAAAAAATCGTTGACGCCGTAAGCAGATTCACCAATTGCAAACGTACGACCTGATGACACCAATGCAGAGTATGTATTCTTTAGCTTAATATATATATAGATTTAATTTTCTTAATGCATTTACTTGATATAATATTCATTTGAATCTTTTTTTAGTTAACACGAAGAAGAAGAACAACCAGAAACAACCGCGCGTCAAAGATGAAGAAGAAGACAACCCTCATAGAATTGATAATGCAAAATTTTTTAACCGTTCAGAGTTGGAGTGAGTTAGAACTGTAGAATTATAGTATGTTTATTCTAGAGTACATAACATTATATATATATATATATATATATATATTTTATAGATTACAATAAAGAAAAATACATTGTGTGTTTCATTTCACATTACTCCCGATTTAATAACTACGTAATCTCAGTTTACAGAACGGTGTAAAACAATTTTTTGACTTTTTAATCTGAGTGCATATTTCGAATAGATGCTCTCATTTTTTTGCGATTAAAGTTAGAAAATGCATTTCAAATAGATGCTTTCATATTTTTTTTGTAATTGAAATTAGAAATGCATGTGATCTAAAATTGCAGAGTTGCCTTCAGTACGTAACTATGGAGATGCAAATGCTGAAGAAGCATTAGACTAGACTATCGTTGACAAGAAAAAAGCTGTCTGACATGGGTTGAATTTTCTGCTGCTGTTCTTGTTGTTTAATATATTTATATATATACTCAAGATATGTGTGTGTGTGTGTGTGATAATCTTTATTGTCAAGTTGTAGTTGTGTTCTATAGAACAAATCAAAAATGAAAACTTTTATTAAAATTACCCTTGTCAGGAAAGAATAATGATAGTGGTTAGGTTAAAATTATTGAGTAGTTTATAGTCAATCCAAATGAAATGCTAGAAAAAATTGTTTACTCCGTGAGCAGATCCGCCAATTGCAATGTTAGCATATATTTCAATAGATTTATCTCTAGTTTTTTTTTAAGTTGGAGCATTTCATAAATTTCCACGTTTATATATTTTCTTGCAGATAAACTGAGTTCGCGATTTAATAACTACGACTTATTTATTCTTTAAAAGCGAGAATGAGAAAATTGGTGCAGTCAGTCTGTCTATCTGTTTGTCTGTCTTTGGCAAATCTTTCGAGATATCTGTACAATTTGTTAAATGTTGTAAAACCAGTAAAGAGCTATTGCGTTGATCAATTATAATTGCTTTCACGGTTGAGAGTTCCATTCGTGCTGTCTGAGTTTAATTGTTTTTTCTGCAGACATCAGCATTAAAGATTTCTTACTGACTACAATAATAATACAGACACAATCTTTTCTATTGTTTTTTTTTATTATTATCAAACCATTTCTTTTAATAACAAAGTATTTTTGTTTTGCACATTGCAGACTATTATTGCCTTGCCTATAACTTTTTTTGCAATAGATAGGTTTCCTCCATTTCTTCTTTTCTAGACCCTTCACACATACTTCTTCACCGGGTCGGATAATTTGCTTCGGCTAACATTGTAAAATTATATTAAAATAAATAATACAGACACAATCTTTCTATTGTTTTTTATTATTATCAAGCCATTCTTTTAATATTGTCAAATTGTAGTTGTGTTCTATAGAACAAATCAAAAATGAAAACTTTTATTAAAATTACCCTTGTCAGGAAAGAATAATGATAGTGGTTAGGTTAAAATTATTGAGTAGTTTATAGTCAATCCAAATGAAATGCTAGAAAAAATTGTTTACTCCGTGAGCAGATCCGCCAATTGCAACGTTAGCATATATTTCAATAGATTTATTTCGAGTTTTTTTTTTAAGTTGGAACATTTCATAAATTTCCACGTTTATATATTTTCTTGCAGATAAACTGAGTTCGCGATTTAATAACTGCGACTTGTTTATTCTTTAAAAGCGAGAATGAGAAAATTAGTGCAGTCAGTCTGTCTATCTGTTTGTCTGTCTTTGGCAAATCTTTCGAGATATCTGTACAATTTGTTAAATGTTGTAAAACCAGTAAAGAGCTATTGCGTTGATCAATTATAATTGCTTTCACAGTTGAGAGTTCCATTCGTGCTGTCTGAGTTTAATTGTTTTTTTCTGCAGACATCAGCATTAAAGATTTCTTACTGACTACAATAATAATACAGACACAATCTTTTCTATTGTTTTTATTATTATCAAACCATTCTTTTAATAACAAAGTATTTTGTTTTGCACATTGCAGACTATTATTGCCTTGCCTATAACATTTTTGCAATAGATAGGTTTCCATCCATTTCTTCTTTTCTAGACCCTTCACATACTTCTTCACCGGGTCGGATAATTTGCTTCGGCTAACATTGTAAAATTATATTAAAATAAATAATACAGACACAATCTTTCTATTGTTTTTTATTATTATCAAGCCATTCTTTTAATAACAAGGTATTTTGTTTTGCACATTGCAGATTATTATTGCTGTGTCTACAACAATGGATGTTATATTTTAAACGGTTGTTGATTTTTAACTCCGATATCTTAGGACAATCTAGTGCAAGCATATCAGTTAGAACGTTTTGCATTAGATAGGTTTCAATCAATTTCTTCTTTTCTAGACCCTTCACAAATACTTCTTCACCGGGTAGGATAATTTGCTTCAAATAAAGCGCTATATATGATAAACCCATTCCAGCCGTTGAAGATTCATCCCAAGAAAGACCATGAATATTCTTTGTCACCCAGTCGTTATGTTTTATATGATCTTGGCTCAAACAACTGGACTGCATTGGCAGTTTAAAAATTTGATGCCAAACAACACCTTTCAACAAGTCCAAAACCGCAATTTCTTTACACACAAACTCGTTTTTCTTGTATTTAAATCCTGAATATCAATTATATACATGTTTGTATGTAAATATATGCAGTAAACTTCGACTAATTAAATTAATATCAGAGCAATCTCCTTATATAGCAGATTACCACCATCTGCGTACTTTGCCAACCCACTTTTCAACCTATCACAAGAGTGAACACATTTTGAATTGAAACCGGCCCATGTGTATTTGCAGCCTCTAAACATAAATCAGAATCCACTTTAATTAAAACACAATTGACTTGAATGCGATATTTTGCATCTGTCATACTGTCTCGCTAGAAAACCAAATTCAAAACATCTACACACATTTTCTCTGCACTTACATTTTTCAACATACGTGTGTTTTGAAATATGTTCAATTGAAAGTAATATAAAGCCGATCCTAATTCAAAACGTGCCCACAAGTATTTTTACATTTGAAAAGTATATAAGAATTCAGGTTTTCACATTTTACATTAAAAGTATATAACGCCGATCCTAATTCAAAACGGTGCACGTGTAACTTCTCGCTAGAAAACCGAATTCAAAACAGCTACACACATTTTTTCTCTGCACTTACATTTTTCAACATACGTGTGTTCTGAAATATCTTTCATTGAAAGTAATATAAAGCCGATCCTAATTCAAAACGTGCCCACAAGTATTTTACATTTGAAAAGAATTCAGGTTTTCACATTTTACATTAAAAGTATATAACGCCGATCCTAATTCAAAACGGTGCACGTGTAACTTCTCGCTAGAAAACCGAATTCAAAACAGCTACACACATTTTTCTCTGCACTTACATTTTTCAACATACGTGTGTTTTGAAATATGTTCCATTGAAAGTAATATAAAGCCGATCCTAATTCAAAACGTGCCCACAAGTATTTTACATTTGAAAACAATTCAGGTTTTCACATTTTACATTAAAAGTATATAACGCCGATCCTAATTCAAAACGGTGCACGTGTAACTTCTCGCTAGAAAACCGAATTCAAAACATCTACACACATTTTCTCTGCACTTACATTTTTCAACATACGTGTGTTTTGAAATATGTTCCATTGAAAGTAATATAAAGCCGATCCTAATTCAAAACGTGCCCACAAGTATTTTACATTTGAAAAGAATTCAGGTTTTCACATTTTACATTAAAAGTATATAACGCCGATCCTAATTCAAAACGGTGCACGTGTAACTTCTCGCTAGAAAACCGAATTCAAAACAGCTACACACATTCTTCTCTGCACTTACATTTTTCAACATACGTGTGTTCTGAAATATCTTTCATTGAAAGTAATATAAAGCCGATCCTAATTCAAAACGTGCCCACAAGTATTTTACATTTGAAAAGAATTCAGGTTTTCACATTTTACATTAAAAGTATATAACGCCGATCCTAATTCAAAACGGTGAACGTGTAACTTCTCGCTAGAAAACCGAATTCAAAACAGCTGCACACATTTTTCTCTGCACTTACATTTTTCAACATACGTGTGTTCTGAAATATCTTCCATTGAAAGTAATATAAAGCCAATCCTAATTCAAAACGTGCCCACAAGTATTTTACATTTGAAAAGAATTCAGGTTTTCACATTTTACATTAAAAGTATATAACGCCGATCCTAATTCAAAACGGTGCACGTGTAACTTCTCGCTAGAAAACCGAATTCAAAACAGCTACACACATTTTTTCTCTGCACTTACATTTTTCAACATACGTGTGTTTCATTGAAAGTAATATAAAGCCGATCCTAATTCAAAACGTGCCCACAAGTATTTTACATTGAAAGTATATAAGAATTCATGTTTTCACAACTATTTTACATTGAAATGTTTTCACAACTATTTTACATTGAAATTATATAGGGCCGATCCTAATTCAAAACGTGACAGACGTATTTTACACATGGAAAATACGTCTGTCGCGTTTTGAATTAGGATCGGCCTTATTTACCTACTCTTCTAGATAAGTAAACTGTTGTTTGTTCAAATAAATTTGGTGAACTTTGATTTTTAATAAACATGCTTTGTTTGTTTCCAATAAATCAGGTGTCGATTTTAATTCTCTAGTCACGTAGACGAAATACAATGTATGTATTAAATTATCTGCGTTTTCTATCCTACGCATTATTAAATCTGCTTGTATTAATTAGGATGCTTCATGTAATAATGGTGCGTTATCCACGCGTGCCGCAATTCAGCTCGCATTTATGTTATTGAACGGCTTGCGGATTTGTTTTATTCAAATAATTCTTCAAAATACTTTCCTGATTGAATTAATTATGATTATTATTTATATACAGGGCGTTGTCATTTACTTTCTAGTCCAATCATCGTATTTCTTGTTTTCTTCAGAAAACTGTGTCGTTTTCTGAGCCCTTATGTATTTTATGTGGAGTGCGCTATACTTTCGATCCTAACTACCCCTAAATGACTCTATCAACACAGTAATATATATATATATATATATATATATATATATATATATATTGCTGTGAATCGTACAAAAAGTCTCACCAGAGTAAAAAAAATATTCGAACCTCTCGAATTTGGCACCAAGATTTGCTGTGATTCTCGCCCTGTTGAATCTCTTCTGATAATCGCCTCTTTATTCTTTCCGCCTCGGCTGCTCACCTAGTTAAAACTTTCATCCTCATTCATAAAAAAAAACAAACACATTCCTACCACAAACATCAACGTTAACTCTATTTACATCAATATTCATAATACATTAAAATTTCAAAATTAAATTGTAGCATAAATTTCAGTATCATAAAATTTCAAGATTAAATTTGTCATCATTTTAATTTGCATCCAGAATTAAAGTCCTTGAAGGATGCCTACTAATTAATTTAACAATATTTGCAGACCTGAGTCTGAATAAAAGGGAGCATCTCCCACCCCTTTACGTTAATTAAACAGGTTAGTCTAATTGAGCTCAAAGACAGACCCAAATTTTCATCATAATCAAGAACATAAACTGCTAAATACTCCTTTCTACTTAAACAAGAAAATTTCACCTTAAAATTAAAAATTTGTTGTTTGTACAAATTCACTACTGTCCATTTTTTAGCAAATAAATTATAAAGTTATTCAACACACACCAAAACATCAAAAATCGAACAACAAAGCATAAGTTACCTGAAGGTTAATGCACTCGTCGCTCCAATGTACATCGTCCTTTGTTAATCACACCATTCCAACTGGGTTATGTTTACGGCTTCTGATTCTGAACGCTTTTAAAATTTTCTACGCCACCATTCATCTAAAATTGTTTCAGGGCTTCTCAGGACTCATCTAAGTATATCAAAATCTTGTTTTGTGGATCCAATCACGATTACGAATAACATTTGATTACTCACTCCCGAAACATAGCACTGAAATTCATACTTCTTTCCCGCTATACCCAAAACTGCCTACTTTTGTTTATTCATTTATCGTTACAAATTTGGATAATTGGTACAGTAATACTCGCAAATATAACTAGACTTTATTACCTTGTATCTTCTTTTCTAAGTGCACTAATGCATAATAACTTGTATCGTAGCACGTAAAGAGCAAATTGTTTTAAAGTATTCAATAATCACCAAAATATCAAAGCAAACTGTTTAAAATATTGAATCAAATCGAAAATCTAAGAGCGCACTGTTTAAAGCATCGAATAATCAAAAATCTAAGAGAGCGAAACTGTTTAAAGTCCGGGTTTATATAATAGCTCGCCTGTATGTCGGTTTTGTCCCGCGACGGCCAGTTTGTAGAATTTCGCATTCTCTGTTCCCTTTTGACGGTCAGGCACAGCGATTCTCCTAAATTTGCACACGTCCAAGTTGAAAATCTAAGAAATTTTCACACGGCTCGCAAACACGTCCGAGAACACTAATTAATTTTGTATAGAAATCGTTACGTTTACACCTCTCATATCTGCATCTTATTACAACCAATCATTTCCTCGTGACGTTGCTCAAATCACGCCTTTTATTATCTGTGTCTCTGCCTTGCGCATATTATCCCTCTCTATCTACCCTGTTCTGAGTGGTACAAATCGATATTCTTTACTATCGGTTATTTCAGTCCACGTGGATTCTTATGTTAATATAAGCTACGGTTTATCCGACCGTTTCCAATATACCTAGAATGTGCATGTTTATCCATTCAAATTTATTAGAATTTGACATTTAAAAGTTTGCAGGTGTGCTTCTAATAAACGTTTTAATATAATTCTCAGAGCTTTGTTTTCATGGTATTTTAACTTTGGATTTTCACAGGCTTTTATGCTTATTATACCTTAATAATCATTCAATTAACTCCAATTAAAATAATAATGAATGGGATTGACTTCTACCCTTTAATTTTTAGCGAATACTAATTAAATATTAAATATTATTTGTACACTTTGTTTAATACCCGTTACTTAAAATTGAATTAATTAATATAAATTTCGCACGTAATTTCTCTCTAGTTTTCGTAATTGGAACAATTAAATTACATACACGTTGAGCATTTTAATTCTGCTTCTTTTATAGAAAGCGTTTAGTAAATAATTTAAATCCCTTTATTTTTAGTGAAACGAATAAATTTGTATGCTCTACGGTTTTAATAACGCGTATTATCTAATAAAATTCCTTATACACGGTGATTAAAATTATTTGATGTCGTTAATTAATTTTCTACCCTGGTCTAAATTTGAGTAATATATATATATATATATATATATATATATATATATATATACTCGATTTGAAATGATCACCTATATCTTTCCTGTTTCCATTTTAGTTTGAACTTCTTTGCACTCTTCCTCGATCCATTATTCTTTATCTTTCCTGCATTTGCACGAAATTTCCTATTTCAGGGCTTTCCATCTCTGTTTCCTGCTACGTCCGGTTTATTTTTCTATTTTCGCTTTTCTTTTATTAAATTTTGAATATCTTATCTTGCCCATAGTTTTTTCTTTTCCTTTTGTTTGTACCCCAGAATATCTCAGGCCAGTATGTCTAAGCTGGATTTAATATTATTGTATTCTCCTTCTATTTCCTTAGTATCAGAAAGTTTTCGATGTCTTTGAGCAATTCGTTTAACTTTTTCAAATCTTTTGTGGATATCTCTAACTTTTAGCTTCTCAAAGTCAATGTGCCCTTTTCCGTTATCTTTTTTAAAATTTTTTAAACCTAAGCACGGCTTTCATAATTACTATGTTGTGGCTAGTGTCTATATCTGCTTCTACAGTCTTTTACTTGATTCCTAAACCGTTGTCTAACAAGAATGTAATCTATTTGATATCTCCCTATGTCTACTGGTATCTTCAACGTGCATCGTCTTCTAGCATGATGTAGAAATAATGTGTTTGTGATGGTTAAGTTGTTTTTGTCACAAAATTCTTTTACTCCTGTCGTTCTTCGTACCTAAACCAAATAAACCTATTACCACTCCTTCTCTACCCTCACCTACCACTGCATAAAAGTCTCTCGTAATTATTAAATTTCCGTGCTCTTTTACCAATCCTAGTATGTCTTCCATGTCTTTGTAGATCGTTTCTCTTCTTCCTCACAGTTATCTAGAGGTGGGCATGTATATTTGTATTATTGCTGTGTTTACCGGTTTAGATTCTAATCTAATCATGAGTACTCTTTCGTTCTTTTGTAAGTAATTTTCCTATAATCCTGTATGAATTACCCTAAAGTCTCCCGTCAAAAATACCTCACCTCTGGCCACCGAACTTCGCTAACAGCTACTATACCTAATGCTAGCCTATCCATTTCAATTTTCAAGCTTGCTTACTTGCTTCGTGCTCCTAACATTTCCTACATTTGATTTTCCAATGCTCCACCTGAAGGTACTATATTGACCAAGGAGCGAGTTTTTTACCTTGAAATTTTAAATTGTGCCGAACTCTTGCTTTCCAAGCAAGATAAGGATCTTTACCGTGCAAGACCATACTTACACACGGAACCTGTATTTAACCTCTCATCCGAACGAGGGCGTATTTTCATATTTCAAATCCGGAACCTTGGACTTAGTGGCAACACGCGAACCAAGTAGTCCCCTCGCGGGGATCTAAATGGGGGACTATTTTAACTCCGGAATCTTTTACCCCAGAAAATGCCACCATTTTGAAAACGATTTTGTACGCTATGTACTTGGGAGATAATGTGGTGGTTTACCGTGGCCTTCCACATCGCAGCAGTGTGTCTTAGAATGCTATAACTGACTCCTACTGTCTCTGCCACTCTAAGTACCGAAAGAGCTGCCGTTCTCTTTGTCTTGTTTAGTAGTCAAAGATCTTTAAGAAAACGTTTTGTAAAATGTTTTGAGGTGGGTGGTGGATATTTCGAACAATGACTTTAAATTGTTTAACCGTTATCGTTGCTCATTGTAATTGTTGTTAGTTATTTTTTTAAATTTTTCTCTGTATAGTTTTTGTAATTTAGGAATAAAAATTTCACAGATAAAATACATTAAATCATTTAGAAGCTATTAACTCAAAAACCGACAAGGTTACATAAATTAAACAAGAGCAGTTCTTTTCTGTAAAATACGTTGACCTTACAAGTCTTAAACAATCACCCTGTATTATAATTTGGATTGAATTCGATTAAACTGGTTTTATTTAGTAAAAATCTGTTTATGAAATATTAATGCAAACATTACCCACTGGATGTGCATATTTACAAACTAATGTTAGAATAAACACGACAAGTTTCATAGTCCAATAGGCTTATCAAGTGTATAAAATATTTAGAATTCTCCTTTGTATATCTACTCAAAACAAAATAGAATAAAATACTAAGCGAATGATTTTACTTATACTGTTATGTAAACGTTTTGAATGTGCTGAAGTAATTATGAGTGATAAGATAACAACTATGTGATATATGCACTCCAGTAAACTTTATAATCTTTCTTCATAACCTTACATAAAATTTAATTGAGAATATATTACTACATGGTTTTTTATCTTTTTAGTAATTGAAACACTTACATATTTAGTATAAGAGGAATATCTAGGGTAGTATTAAATCTTAATGTGCACATGGTTAGATTAAAACCGGTAAATACAGTAGTAATACAAGTGTACATGCCTACCTGTGGCTACAGTGAGGAGGAGATAGAAGCGATCTACAAAGATATCAAAGACATACCAAGATTCATAAAAAGACATGAAAATTTAATGTAGTGGTAGGCGAGAGTAGAGAATGATGGGTAGTAGGTTTATTTGCTTTAGACACGAGAAACGACAGGGGAAATAGGTTGGTAGAATTTTGAGACAAAAACAATTTAATCATCACAAACACGATAGTTCAAGCATGCTAGAAGATGATGCATGTGGAACATGCTAAGAGATATCAAATAAAATATATTCTTGTTCGACAACAGTTTAGAAATAAAGTAAAAAGATATCCACAAAAGGTTGAGAAAAAATCAAACGAATTGCTGAAAGACATCGGGAAAATTTTTTATGGTAAGGAAGTAGAAACAGAATGGAATAACATGGCGAACAGAGATAACCTGGAGTACAAATAAAAAGAAAATAAGAAACCATGGTTAACAAAGGATATTCTGAATTTAATAGAAAAAGCTAAAATACAAAAGCAGACCAGACCAAGTGGGAAAACAAGAGGTACAAGGCCATATAATGAGAAAGTATATGCAACTACAGGAAAGCTAAAGCACAATGGATTCAAGAAAAATATAAAAAGATACAAACTAAAATAGAAATAGGAAAAACAGATCAAGCACACAAACTAATTGGAATGAATTTTAGGAATATAAAAGCCATTGGCAAAAATATAAGGGACGTGGTAGGAGACATCATTATAGAAAATGTAGATAAACTGCATGTATGGAAAGAATGTATAGGAAATTTGTATGCAGGCCAGGAACTAGAAGCACTAGAACAGGAATCAGACATTGAAAAGGAGCTCTTGGGATAGCTTCTCCTTAGATATGGGTTTGAACTACCATTAAAGAGTCTGAAAAATAATTAGGTACGGAGTATAGACAAAGTGCGAGTAGAAACTCTAAAAATCGCTGGACAAGTAGTAATAGAACGTCTCTTCCAGCTTGTATGAGACAAGCGGGATACGTAAAGATTTCAAACATAACACAATAGTCACTATATTAAAAAAAAGGAAGGAGCAGATAGATGTAAAAATTTTAGAACAATAAGTTTGCCAAAATATTAAGTAGAATTTTACAAAGACGGATAGAAAAAGGGCTGAAGATGTACTAGGAGAAGATCAATTTGAGTTTAGGCAAAAGAAGGGAACACAAGAGCCCTTTTTATCTTAAAGGGTGATAATGAATAAAACAATGGAAAAAAAGAGAAAGCGGATATACATATAAGGTTTGCAGATTTGGAAAAGACATTCGACAATGTAAAATAGGAAGAATGTCTGAAATACTCAAAAAGATAGGAATGAGTTATAGGGATAAACAGATAGCACATAGCTTATACAAAGAGAAGTGCATATTAGGAAAGCGGTGAGACAGGGATGTACCCTATCTCCGTTAATTTTGAACTTGTATATCGAAGAGGCAATGAATACTGTCAAATGCAGAAAGGTATTTGGAATTGTTTTGAAGCGATAAACGATTTATAAGCTCGGATCTGCAGACGATATAGCGGTATTAGCATTTAACAAACAAGAGTTAGAAGCTGCTCTTAATGAAATAGAAACAGTGCTAACATAGAGATATTGTATGAAAACTATCAAAAATAAAATTAAAGTACTAGTATGTAAAGAAGGGATAAATAAGTAAAAATCAAAACACAAATAGGAAACGAGAAGTTAACGCTTTCCGCTACCTAGAAGTAAAATAACGCAAGATTGAAAAAGTGCCAAAGGAATAAAACAAATATTAGCACAAGGCCGTGCTGCAAGAAAAGGCTCAAAGACAACACACGTAGAAACAAGAAAAAGATTGGTGAAAGCATATGTGAGGAGTGCAGCACTGTACGGATGTGAAACGTGCACAGTACGAGAAGAGGACAGGAAAAAGATAGAAGCAGCTGAAATGTGGTGCTACAGATGTATGATGAAGATATTATGGACAGACAAAGGTAAGAACAAAAAGGTTTAATAAATAGTAGGAAAAAAGGGATATCGGTGGAAAACAGTACAAAAATAGAAGAGATAGGATGATAGAATACTTTCTCAAGCATGCAGGAATAGTGCGAGATATACTAGAAGCAAAGAAAGGAGAAGAAGAGAGGTGGAGGTAAACCTAGATTTGACTATTGCACACAGATAGTGAAAGAGGCTGTGAAATTTCAAGAAAATGTATAGGTTAGCTCAGAATAAGAAACAATGAAAGTACGCGCCTAAGGTCTGAAAACCTAATGATAATGATGAAATGATTATTTTCCTCAGGTTTCTATCATTTAGTAGACTTTGCTGCGAATTTAGTGCTTAGACTCTTTGGTATCTACATCTTGCGTGATGTTTGCACAACAAATTTTCAACTTGCCTAGAATGTGTCTGCTTTTCCATACGCTCCTAATTCCTTTACCGTGCTTCCTATGACATATTAATTATGCAAATGCTTTTATAGCATTGTCCTATGGTAGCCTATTATTTATGCAATTCAAAATCATCTTCGTTTCTCCCGCTCTTTCTAACACCTCATGTTTGTTAAGTATTTCTATCTGGCGCAGCCTTTCCATTCTATCGTATTTTAAACCATTTCAGTCTTTTAGAATCCAAATCTCCCAACTACATTTATTGTTTTGGAAAGCGTTTATTCAATGATTCTCAAAATATCCTCTCGATTTGTCAAATTCTTCCTTGATCATAGCCAGGCGTATGTTAGTGTCCTTTTCCTATCTTCTACATTCACTTTATACGGTTCTAAGTTATTTAAAACTACCTATTTTTCTAATTTTTCACTATCCCATGACTATATCACGTTTTATGCCAATAACCATCCGTATTTTCTTCCATGTTTATTTTTAATCTAGATTTTAAAGACATATTAAGTATCAATTTATGAAAATGCTGCTCAGTTCGTCACACACAACTTGGAATCTGATACATTTTATCCCTCGCACTCCTACTAGTACAACTTGAAGTACCTACTAAAATAGTCTTTACAATTTCTTTGACATATATGTTGAATAGGGTTACCGAGAAACAACGTCCTTTCCATAACTTTTTCGTTTATTTTTCTCTTCTATTCTATTCTATTCTTTCCTATTTTAACTAGAAACATTTGTCTAGGACAAGGTATGTTTTGTCTTATGTCTTCTCTCTTTCGAATCCCATTTACTTTAGCGCATCCATTGGAATATCCCACAGGTCTTTGTCAAAGGCCTTATTAAATCTACAGCATCCTTTATGATTAGATGAAGTAAAAACAGTAATATAAAATTTACATTTCAAAACAGACTTCTTTTATACTTGTGGTAAATATAATTGCAAATTATGAGCTTATTTCATTTCCGATATATCTGCAGTCATAACCAGAAACTAAAAATATACACAAAACTCCCTATAATGTATATCGTTAAAATTGTTTGCTCGTTTTCTATTTTCGAATAATTTGCGAAGCAACTTCAAAAGTGTGTGCTTTTATCACTTGTTATAGTTCTTTCACTGGAGGGTAAGATTCATTTAAACCATTTTTAATTTTCTCAAACAATTCCATTTGGTATGCATTCCTTTTACGATATGATCACCTTTTCGTGCTTGCGTTTGCAGGTTGATCGGATGTCAACTATAAACCTTAAATATGCTGTCACAACTAACCTAATAGTCTATTTAATGTTTTTATTAAAACGTACAATTTGAAGGTATTTTAGGCATGGACACGCATAGTTAGAGGATTTATAGTGTGCATAGTTACAAACACTTTTAGCTATTTCTGCAAATGGTAAAACTGAAATGCTTTAAAAATGAACATTAGAATTTAATTACATTACAATGTTAATCGACTTGACCAAATTCCAGCAACTCATATAGCTGCACATGGGAATCAGTAATAAAATAACAATATAGACCATTTTCTCGACTAGGGCGTCATATTTCCTAATAAATTTTTCCAAAATCATGAAAAAATTGTTCTAGTGAGAGGCAAACATATTTACAAAATTTGATAACAAAACTTTTAATAAAAAATGTAAACCTTAATTATCAAGTCAATTTAATACTAAGAAAATGGTATGTCAATTAATAAATTATTTACAAAAAACACTTAAAAATTAACTCAATAATGTCAAATACATCTCTATCACCCTAGAATGAATAATATTACCCCGCTACAACGTGATTATTAAGTACGTAGCTTGCAATTTAAAAATTATCGTTTGAACTTTAGGACTTCGTGTAAATTGCATTCCCCAATGAGTTATAAATTGCATGATCGTCACAAACAAATGAAATTCAATAATAAATTAGTATAAGAATCGGCAAATTAAACATTGAAACATAGTAAATAACATATGGGAAGGATGAATTAAACTTTTAGCTTTATTTGGACAGCTGGCTAAAATTTGCACACTTCCCGTGTTTATGTTGAGGTTCAAAGACCTTTTTCTAATGCCACAGTTATAATAATTTTCGATATTGTGTGGCAATTGGAGATGTATCTATAAACCAAATACAAGACAAAATAGTCTTTAGTATACAGAATAATATGTAGCCCCAGAAGCATTAAAATCCCCAATCCAGAGTAAATATTATCGATATTCATAAAAATCTCGCATCAAGTGCACTAAAATCCATATTCAGATGATTGTAATAAAGCCCGATTCAGAGCTCACAGCTTATAGCTTCTAATGGGTACGTTGATCTATTTGTTGTTATAGAATGCGTTGAAATTTTTCCAGTTAACAGTTTCTGTATTTAATAATTGGCTTGAATTGCCAAAGGTTAAAAATATAAAATTGCCCATTTTCATCAAATGTTGTAATTTGAAAACAGTTGACGATAGTTAGAAACGACGTTGCGCATTTCATTGGTCCACAATTTGCCACTACGAAATATCAACTACCTTCCACGGTTCTCAAATTATGATATAAAATCTGGAACTATGAATCTCTCCTGTCGTGCACACAGCTTTTATGAAAATAGATAGTTTTATATTTTTAACGTTTGCTAATTCAATATATACTGTGTATAAGTTACTACAAGCATTAAAAGTAACTTCAATTTATTGTTTCAAGTAAACCTTAATTTCAACACCCAAAAGCGAAATTTCAATTATTTTATACCATATGGGGAGATAAATGCCAAGTAACATATTTTTGTAACATTCAGTACAAGCAAAAGTAAAATAAACAACGTGCACTTTACCGTTTTAGCTTCAAATAACATTTCGTAGTAACGGTATTTTAAATTAAGTGTTCAAGGTCGGCATGAAATCGAATTCATGTTAACCATTGGTTTATATTTTATCTGTACCTGGAAAATATTATAATAAAAGAAGTTCGAAGTAGAAATAAAATATCCTTCAACAGTTTAAGTTAGAGAAATTCATTTGTGAGAATAACATATTTAGAGCGGCAAGCAATGTCTAGAAGGGATAAGAGTTTATGATTTAAGATCTTTATAATGTTAAAGTGAGAGAGGAATATTAATTTAAAATATAAGCCCAAACACATTGGAAACATTTGACGATATTTCTTAAAGATTTTAATGAGGAATATTTAGTAAGAGAGTATTTGAAATTACATCGAGGGTCTTTCTGCAAACTTTTATTTGAAAGTAGTTCGTTGAAATCTACGACACGAAAAGTGGAAAGGAATCACAATTAAATACAGTGGAATTAAGTTTCACGTACTTTTCAATTTAATCAGCCAAAACTATAAGTGTGAAATTTCGTTCAGAATTATTAAAGTATTTATTCAAAAATTTTTAATACAATTAAGTCAAAGTACTTGCGGTTGAAATATATAGTCCTACAGAATTTTTTCACGTAAGTAACATATCCGGTTTATTTAATAGCTAGGTGTTACACAACTAACTTTAATTAAGACTTTTGGCGTGGAGTGGAATTCTGGCGTAAATTGGAATTCCGGTGTGGAGTGGAATAAACCTTCTCGTAAATAGCAAAATAATCCTAACATGGAATATAATGCCAAAATAATTTAAATTTTTGTATGTTGGACATGCCAGACAAAAATTTGGTGTAAAGTAATAAAACGTCATGTGTATAAGAAGATTTTTTGAGGAACCAGATAAGCTGGAAGGTGTCCTTGAGAAGATTCAAATCAAGTACTGATTAGTTTGTTTGTTTTATTATTGTATGTGTTAAAGGGAATAAGGTAAGGTAAGCCAAAGTTTAGGTTATTGACGATGGTAAATGTTTGAAACTCGTCATAGATAACGAACATCCTTGTTAAAATATGGTTTTCTTTTAGTGTTTCTGTTTAATTGTTATTGTAGGTGTAAATTTTATATTCATAAAATACCAGTAAGAGGATTATAGATGGGGAGATAAATTTATTGCAAAGGTCACATTTTAGGCTTGGATCATGCTGAATAATTTTAATTTTGCTAGTATTCTACTACAATGATCAGTTGGTATGATAATGGGATTATTAACGAATGATTTAATGAAAATAGGTGTGGTGAATTATCAACTAATGAAAAAGTAATTGTAAATGTTCGACTATGTTGATTTACGAACCGTGTGAGAAATAAGTTTTTTATTAGTAATAGAATTGAAACTTTGCATAACTTTCAATTTGAATTTGAAAATTTATTGATTTTAGTAAATCAATTGGCGCTTTCTAATTGAAGTCGGTGTTTCATTGTGGTAGAATTCTTTTTGTGATTTTATTCCACGCAGGTTGGGACAGTGTCTACCAAACTTGGACTGATCTAGCGGGAAGTGGTAATCAAGGAGTGTTTGTTATAATTTATTTCAGAATTTATCGCGCTTTGATGTTTCAACCTAAACACCATAAATTTGATAGCAGTATATATATATATATATATATATATATATATATATATATATATATATATAAACGTATAAATTTGTAGGTCTTAGTTTTCTTCTTTGGAACTATGTACATCCACCAATTAATAAAAAGCCTGATTTATAAACTTGTCGACGTTTCGAGTAATTTATTCCCTTAATCGTGACCTATAAAAGTTACAATTGTAATACAAGTTCACAAAATTATTTCTACTTACAATCTATGTGAGCTCTATTTGAGTGTAAACATAGTAATTAAAAAACCATGACAAAAGTCACATTAAGATTTAAAAATAACAGTGTTACGTCTTTGTTGGCTAGGCTTGTTGGACAGGTGCTCACGAGGGTTTTGGGTTGGTGCAGGTAGATACGGGTAGTCAGTAACCTCTTTGAAACCATACGAAACGGTCGTGTTTGCTATCGTTGCTCTCGCTTCATTGGGTTATTTATAATTAATCATGTAATTATATTTACATTTTGTATACTCGAGGTTTTAATTACAGATACTCCCTGTCTGTTTGTTGTGGTTTGTTTAGCATTCTTCTTAATCTTCTTTGGGAATTAAACCACTCATAGTTTTTAAATCATCTTTATTTACGTTTCGATCCATGACCTAGGATCGTTGCCAAAATAATAAGTTTGACACTTATGACATAAATTGAAGGTGACTTTGATTTATGTCATAAATGTCAAATTTGAAGTTTTTATTATTTTGATAACGATCCTAGGTTATGGATCGAAATATAATTACAGTCCACAGTTACATTATTATTATGAATAAATGAGTTTTAAGTTCGGAATGTATTACTTGTTATTCGTCATCACCAACACTCACGATTACAACCGAGTTTTGTAACGCGTGACACGAACTACCAGTCACGTAAATAAAATTTGTTTTATATTATGAATGCATATGTCCATAATTGATTAAAATTCACAGTTAGACAGCATGATGATATTGTATCCATATTCTACATTAAAAGTGTATATGGTGAGTGCGATGCAGCTGTAACTATTGTTTTGCTATCTTTATATAACGCGTACTTAGTTTGTATAGTAATGTATAAACTGAATTTAGATTGTCTACAACGGTTTTAAACTTTATTGTACTATTGTTGTGTTGGATATGAAGGGATTAAAAAGTAAACGTTTTTTATGTTTTCTGTTTTCAGAATTTGCATATCGTCACAAGCAGTGTTATGTGTTTCATTGTTCATGTGAATTCCAAGGGTATACGATCTTTTATTGATTGTATGGTCGTTTGTATGCTGCGTAACACGATTGCGTAGGCATTGCTTAATCTTCCCAATGTAGCATTGCTGACATTGGCAAATATCTTGTACACTACATTATTCAAAATGTTTTTATTGGTGAAGTCCTTTAGCGTATTGAAAAAGTTTTTAAAGTAGTTACCGTTCACGGCAACTTGCAGATCTAGTGTATTTAATATTTTTATAATGCCTGGAGTAAAGAGAAGAGGCTTTTGTGCACGATGTTGGTAGGTGATTAAATTGTGGATGATAGATTTATTTTAATAATACAGCGGTCCCCCGGTAAATCACTTCGTCGGTTGTTTCAATAGCCTGGAGCATCTTGGTCAATCTGCCACAGAGCCACTAAACGTCTGAAGTTGCGACCATACCGAGTTCAATGTAGTACCTTCGGGCGGAGCATTATAAAATCAAACGTAGGGACCTTACCGTAGTAAGTAAGTAGTTCAAAAACTATATCCTTTGAATTTAGAAAGCGTGTCGCCTTTTGTCAACAATTTACGAGATTCACTAGGAACGGTGTGAGTAATTCGCTGAACACTACTTTTTATCAGCGATGAAGCTTGGTGGTACTTAAACAGATATGTTAACAGTCAAAACACTAGGTTTTGGACTTCTAATAATTCAAACACGCTACATGAGGTATTGGAGTGTTGTGACGCTGGCGAGTTACTTAGGTAAACACTAGGTTAGTAGGAATGAATTTATTAATTTAGGAGGTATAGATTAGCTTTTACCAACGATACACCCCTGTAAAATTTATAAATTTTGGTGATTATATTTAATAACGTTGCTATTAAAATGTAGTATTAAATTAGAATGGATAAATAAATAGGAAAGTACACTGTACTTAGAAATTTCATAGAAATGTTGGTAAATTTTAGTACTTTACATCCTTTTGTGTAAAAATAAAATAATTACAGATAGAAACGCGAAATAACCGTTCACATTAGAGATATTTGTACAAATTTACATGGGTTCAACGATACAGTTAACCACGAAAAAAATATTATGTAGTTTCGGAACCCACATATCGCGTCATACAATAAAAACCCAACCACAATGCAGCATGACACGTACATTTTAACCATGGGACCGATACAAAAACCACAATAATGACAAACTAGCCATAAAATGTGTTAGAAATGAAACGGATGACGCAGACCTACTGGTATTACACGTAAAAACTGAGTGAATAAAGTAGGGTTCGCACGGGGTCATGTAATGGAAACATAAAATCACGTGCAAAAACATGACAGGGTGAAACACAATGCACAATTACCTCAGAACTCGTGGAAAAGAAAACAAATCGTGCAGTAACTCCAAGGATGTTTCACTTATAAAACGGGTGGACAGTAAAAGAGGGATAAAGAATTCGATTCGTGTTGATACGTGAACACCGTATGTGCAGAGTACGTTGAAATCAGATAACAAAATGAAGCCTTGCGGTATTAAAAGTGAATTTGGTTATTGCGATAACGGAATTCTAAACGAGATTATTGAAAGTAGAATTGGTAATGGATACCAACATAGCTTAATTTGCTGAATTGGGAATTTATCCAACAACCCCGTTGGATCTTTGGTTATCTGCCATGACTTATGCACTGACCTTTGATAGAATTCTGCAAAATACAATTACAAGTCACCTTATTTTAACAGTTTATAGAATTACATGCCGTTTTGCACAAACAAATATTGTTATTAATTATTAGCTATGGTAGTGATGATACATAAATCTTATTACAACAGAAAGGACTAGCAGGTTTGGTGCACGCTAATTTAACTTGTTAAGAGAAAGGACCCATTCTGAACGGACCTGCACCTTGACGACGTTCTAAAATACTAGAACATGTAGAATGGCTTGCGCGATTCAATGAGCTAAAGAGTCGAACTATAGGTTTAACCAAATTAGTGGGGTCTTTAGTGAGGAACCAGACTAAGACAGGTCCCCGAAAGAGGGCAGCCGTTTTTTTGGTACATAGAGTGGCAGAGACCATAGGGGTCGGTATGACATTCTAAGACACACTACTGCGATGTGGAAGGCAACGGGAAACCACCACATTACCTCCCAAGTACACTGCGTACAGAAATTGTTAGTAAACATGATGGCATCCTCTGGGGTAAAAATTCCGGAGGTAAAATAGTCCCCCATTCGGATCTCCGGGAAAGGACTACTTCGGGGATGTGATCCGAAAGTATAGAAAAAGATCCGTGAACATTCTGCGAGACGGAGCGTGGAATGTCAGAAGTATGAAACAAGTAGGTAAGCTGGAGAACCTGAAACTCGAAATGGATAGGTTGGAACTAGACATAGTAGGAATCAGTAGGAATCAGTGTCCGCTGGCCAGAGGCGGGGGATTTTTGGAGTGGAGACTTCAGGGTAATTCATACAGGATCGGAAGAAGGAAATTTGGGTGTGGGGATATTTATATGAAAAAAGATAGGACGACGTGTAGAAAACTACTCACAAAAGAACGAAAGAGTACTCATGGTTAGATTTGAATCTAAACCAGTAAATACAAATAATACAAGTTTACATGCCCACCTCTAGCTACAGTGAGGAAGAGGTAGAGGCGATCTACAAAGATATCAAAGACATACTAAGATACGTAAAAGCACATGAAAATTTAATAATTACGGAGGATTTTAATGCAGTGGTAGGTGAGGGTGGGAAAGGAGCGATAGTAGGTTTAGTTGGGTTAAGCACGAGAAACGACAGAGGAAATAGGCTGGTAGAATTTTTGCGACAAGAACAACTTAACCATAACAAATACATTATTTCAACATCATGCTAGAAGACGATACACGTGGAAGATGCCAGGAAATATAGGAAGATATCAAATAGATTACATTATTGTTAGACAACGATTTAGAAATCAAGTAAAAGACTGTAGAAGCTATCCGAAAGCAGATATAGACACTGACCACAACATCGTAATTATGAAGGCCGCACTTAAATTTAAAAATCTGAAAAAAAGGAACGGAAAAAGGCACTAAAAGATAAAGATATCCATGAAAGATTTGAAAAAAGTCAAATGAATTGCTGAAAGTGAATAAAGTGCTGGAAAACTTAGCAGCCAAAGGCTGCTTACCCCCCGTGCATTTACATTTCCAATGCTCCACGCGAAGGTACTACATTGGCCAGGAGGCGAGTTTTTTGTTGCCTCGAAATTTAGCATTTTGCCGAACCATCGCCGTTCCAGGCAAGGTAGGGATCTTTAACGTGCGTGACAACACTCACACACGGGACCTCCGTTTAACCTCTCATCCGAACGAGGGCGCAATTCTTGTGAAAAATTCTCACCTGCCATTTTTCAAGCAGTCTGCCCTTCACATACCACTGAATATCGGGGAAATAGGGTTTATAACGGTAAAACAATAGCAGGTGACCGAACTGCATCAAACAAGAAAGAACGGCAGCTATGTTCAAAGACAACGAACATAGATATAAGAAGAAAACTGTTCAAAGCATAGTGTGGAGCACAGCACAGTACATCTATGAAATAGGGGCAGTAGGAAAAGCAGACACAAAGAGATAGAAACCTTCTGGAATGTTGCGCTTCAGATATATGAGGATGATAGCATGGACAGACAAAGTTAATAACAAATAGGTTGTAGAAATAGTAGAGGAATAAAGATATTTGTGGAAAACAAAAAAATAGGAGAAATAGAAGAACGGGATACGTTCTAAAGCATTTCTGGAGAATAGTACGGGATATATTATAAGCAGAGATAGGAAAAGATAGGTAGAGGTAGACCGAGATCAGACTTTCGCACACAGATAGTCATAGATGCAAACTGTGCAAATTTCATGGAAATGTGTAGATTGGTTCAGACTAGGAAACAATGAGGGTACGCATCCAACCAGTTCTAGGACTGAAGTCCTAATGATGATGCCATTTACTGAAGAATCCTTGTTCCAAAATATAAAGATTTAACCTAAACCACTTGAATAAAATATTGCTCGTTACAGAAATATGGTGCTCTACAAAAAAATTTAAAAACATCTTTTGTCATTATTGTAAAACTATTTAAAATTTATGAACACCTAAAATACTTTAGAACGATTAAAATGTGTTAAAATATAGTTTCTAGTTATCACCAGAGGCTTATGGCAGGGGCAGAGCCACAGTTTCCACTGTTTAAATGGACCTACACCTTAAAAAAGTTCTAGATTACTAGAATAGGCAGAATGGCTTGTGTGTACCAGTGAACTAACAAGCCGAAATATAGGTTTAATCAAATTAGTGGGGTCTTTAGTGAGGAACCAGACTAAGACAAGTCCCCGAAATAGGGCAGCAGCTTTATCGGTACTTAGAATTGCATAGACCATAGGGGTTGGTATGGAATTCTAAGACATACTACTACGATGTGGAAGGCAACGGGAAATCACTTCCCAACTACACCGCGTAGTTAAATTGTAATTAAGATGATAGCATCCTCTGGAGTAAAAGACTACGGAATTAAAATAGTCTCCCATTCAGATCTCCGGGTGGGAATTACTTCGGAGGATGTGACCGGAAAGTTTGGAAGAAGAGCCGTAAATATTTTGCGAGTCACAGTGTGGAACGTCAGAAGTATGGACTCAACTTTGACTTACGTACATTCGTTTTTTAGGGGCCGTATATACATTTCGCCATTTCGAATGGACTTGCACTTTGCCGAAGTCCTAGATTACTAGAACAGGTGAAATGGCTTGCGTGTTCTAATGAGCTAAAGAGCCAAACTACAGGTCCAACCAAAGTAGTAGGGTCGTTAGTAAGAAACCAGACTAAGACAGGTCCCCGAAAGACGGCAGCGGCTCTTTCGGTACTTAGATTGGCAGAGACTATAGGGGTTGGTATGACAGTCTAAGACACACCACCACATTACCTCCCACATACACAGCATTCTCTGGGGGTAAAAAATTTCGGAGCTAAAATAGTCCCCCATTCAAATCTCCGGGAGGGGACTGTAACGTTCTGTTCTTCCTCTCCAGCAGTAACGCATATAAATTCTGTATTGTGGGTAAAATTGTGGGTAAAAATTCAAAGAAATTAAAGTATAATTTTTTTAGCGAAACGTGCACTTGGCCAACAATTAGGAATAGATACTAGTTCTTATTATTGATTTTTCAAATTATGTTATGTATTATAGGTTAGGTGTAGATGATGTGAAATTTTTTATTTATACCAAAGATGAGAATTATACACGTTATAAGAGGAATTCCATCAAGCCTTAGTTGCAATTTTTTTGTTTTTAAAAATTTGTGAAATCTATCCTCATTTCAAGCGTTTAAAAAATATATTGCATTTTTCATCAATAATATATATTTTGACAAATAAAGGTATATCATTTGGATATATTGTTGAAATCGTCACAAAACAATCTCTTTCAACGTAAAACAGTCTAATAAATATCACGTCCATAAGAGAAAAAAACCTGATAATGATTCTGAAAAATCGAAACGTCTTATGACAATTTTAACTTTGCAGTTGCTTTCAGCATGAAAAACTACTTTAAAATGGTGCTTATGGCATTCAAAAATTTTTAAAAACAAAATGGTTAAAGCCAAAATACGAAAAGTGAATTTTTCACATTTTTTATCATAACTAAGAAACAAAAAACAGTTACGATAAATTACTTTTGCGAACATAGTTAAGTATCAAAATCTTCAACTTTACCCCAATTTGACTAACATTCTATCTCTTACCATTTCTGAGATTCTAATGGTAAGCCTCCAACTTGAATAACCCTGTATACTGGGTGTAACAAAATAAGTGTAAAACATTTCAGGGGGTGATTCCTCATCGTAAAAGAGATAGGATCTTTCATATAAAGAAACTTCATTGGAACATCCTTTGTTAAGATACAGCCCCTTAAAGGGGGTACATAAAATTTGTTTTTCATTTTTTTTACAAACACTAAAAAAGTTACAAAATTGAAATTAAGGTGACATTTTTTACTATCAAAAATACACTTGTTCAGTAATTTATTTGGTTTACCCCATGGTTGTAAGGGGTGGAAAACGCAACCCCTAAAATTTATTTCTAATGTAACTTTTTGTCTTATTATTTGTTTGCCGTTTAAAAATTTATTTTCAATAGCTTATTTCATTCTAAACAAAAAATGTCTCTTGAATTTTTTGCCCAAAATTAACCAGTTCGCAGAAAAAAATTATTTTACAAACAACTGAGATACATCGTCATAAGACGAAAATGCGAAACTAATTTATCTAGTAGGCCGCTATTAGTGATAGTGACAATTAAATTGTTATATCAGGCTGTCGGTTTGTAAATTTTTGAAATTGAATTAATAATTGTGTGTCGTTGTTCTGTTCTTAATTTGTTAGTTTAATAATTCACTTGTTATTAAAAAGGCATACACAAATGTGGAAATGGCTGATATGCATTACGTTTACGGTCTGTCGCAGGGTAATGGGTTAGAAGCTTGTAGAAGGTATGCTGAAATGTATCCTCAACGACAGCTTCCTGAGCATAGAATATTTGCCCAACTTCATCAGCGATTACGAGAATATGGTTCAAGTTAGAACACCTCAGCTTGAAAAAGCAGTACTTAATTTGGTTGAAGAATAACCCACTAGCAGTACTAGAAAGATTGCTTTCGAGTTAAATGTTGATCATATGACGGTATTTCAAATTTTAAAGGTACAACTCTTATACCCCTACCATCTACAACGAGTACAGGCACTGTTACCGCGAGATTTTCCGAACCGTTTTGAATTTTCCAATTGGATTTTGGAAATGATTAGAAGAAATCCTGATTTTCTGAAGACGATCGAATTCACAGACGAATGTACTTTTTCTCGGGACAAGATTATTAATTTTCATAATAACCACATATGGGCTGATGCAAACCCTCACGCTATTGTCCAAGCTAACCATCAAGAACATTTTTGTCTTAACGTGTGGGTAGGAGCTATTGGGGATTATTAATTGGCCCTCATTTTCTACCTCCTTGATTAAATGGTGAGGCATACACTCCATTTTTAAGAGAAGTGCATCCAGTAGTGCTGGAGGAAGTTCCTTGGGGTATCAGAAGGGTTATGTTTTTATGCATGATGGGGCTCCCGCCCATTTTAGTCAAGCAGCACGTCAGCATTTAACTCAAACATATCCAAATCATTGGATAGGTCGAGGAGGACCACAGAATTGGCCCGCTCGATCCCCGGATTTGAATCCTCTCGATTTCTCTACTTGGGGCCATTTACAGATTTTGGTTTATCCTACTCCTGTTCGCGATGTAGAGAACTTAAGAAACCGCATCATCGATGCGTGCAGGGTAATTAGAGAGACTCTAGGAATATTTGAGCGAATACGTGGCTCAATGCGCCGACATTTAGACGCATGTGTAATGACAGAAGGTGGACATATGATTTCTACATGTTGTATGTTTTGTTATTAATAAATTAGTTTTGTTTATTCATCTTTAATCATACTTTGATGCAGGTAGTAACTTCAAAATAACAATAATAATCCAGTTCGCATTTATGACGATGTATCTCTGTAGTTGTGTGTACAATAATTTTTTTCTGCGAACTGGTTAATTTTGGGCAAAAAATTCAAGAGACATTTTTTGTTTAGAATGAAATAAACTATTGGAAATAAATTTTTAAATGGCAAACAAATAATAAGACAAAAAGTTACATTGGAAATAAATTTTAGGGGTTGCGTTTTCCACCCCTTACAACCATAGGGTAAACCAAATAAATTACTGAGTAAGTAATTTTTGATAGTAAAAAATGTCACCTTAATTTCAATTTTGTAACTTTTTTAGTGTTTGTAAAAAAAATGAAAAACAAATTATGTACCACCTTTAAGGGCTGTATCTTAACAAGGGATGCTCCAATGAAGTTTCTTTATATGAAAGACCCTAACTCTTTTACGATGAGGAATTACCCCCTAAAATGTTTTACACTTATTTTGTTACACCCGGTATATTACATATAAATATTGTTACAATATTGTCTCTTAGATTCGAAAATTTTTCATTATAGAATAAAATGATTAGTTTATTATGTTTATTCGTTTAATATAATCAATTAAATAAGTATAGTATTATAACTATAACAATATAGCACATGTAATCTTTACAATTATTAGTTTTACAATTACAATTAAATAATCGATAACTTAACAGAACACTAAATTACATTTGCTTTTAAAAGAATTTAAAATTATAATACAACGAATACATCAAGGTTAAAACAATTCAATTGTTTAAATTAAAAAAAAAAATTAGTAATATATGATATAATCTACACATCATACATCCTTTCTTTTACATTAGTATAAGCTTTATAGAATTACGCAGGAGAATTATTTAAATGGCAAGACTGAACTCAACCGTTAATTTCTATAATTTGCCTAATTTTGCAATCGGAGCTGAGAAATATTCTGTGATAATTAACATGCAGAAACTTATCTAAGGTCACCTCAATACGTTATTCTATATTTATAGTTCTAGTTTTTGCTTGATAGTTGTATAACTTGAACGTTGAAATTACAAAGTAAGGCAATATAAAAATATAATAGAATGTATTCAAAAAATAATTTAGAGCATAATAAATTCACAAACAAATTAAACGTGAACAGCAAATATGCTTAGAAAAATGTATGTAGGCCATATAGTATTGGTTAATGCGACAAATATCCAAAACAAATCCTAATATATTACAATATAACTAATTTTTAACATTATTAAATAGATCTGGTCTAAGTTTTGTATTACCTTGATAAACTGCTACTGATTCTGACCGACTAATTTCATGTTAATTTGGTATAGGTTACAGGTTAGATATTGTAAAGTATAAGAAATTACTATAAAATCCAATAATATGGCAATGACTTTCATTTTCTATTTTATCCCTATATCAGTATTATTATTAGATTATGTGATGATATATACAGGGTGTACAATTTAAAATGCAGTACTTGGGGATTATTCCCTATAGTAGGGGACAAAGAATACTACTATAGTAAGTCTGCTTAACGTAAAAGGCGATTAAAAGGCGCAGCAAGGGGCAGCAGCCTTATATTGGAAGAGAGTGTGTTGGTTCGTTCGATAATTTACAAGGTTGTTGGGGGTTGGTCGTGACGGATACGACTTTTGCTAAAATCTTTAAAACTGCGTTGTGGAAAGGTATGGAACCTACCACAATATTTCCCAGGTATGCGTGGCCTAAAACACGAACCATGTATGATGGAGAGCTCACAGTAAAATTCTTGTCCGGAGGTAAAATACCCCCTCATTCGGATTAAAATTATTAAAATGTGGGAGCTTTAACGGTAACAATTTTGATCCCGTGCTGCTTGGAGCATTTTCAATGATTTGTGGTGCTTTCATCGTTTCAAGATGCAGCAGTATGCAATAATAAGCGGAATCTACTTCCTTCCGTAAAGCGTTGTAATTTAATAATTCTGCCTCGTCACAGGAGGCTAAGACAGCAACTAAAATTGTATTGAAATCTCTGTAAAGGTCATTTACTCCCCTTGTTTGAATAAGGAACAACGTTTTTAAAGTTGGGTCACTTTGTATAGCGTTACCCAGTTCCCACATTTCCATAATGCGTATTTTAAGCAATTCGAGCTCTGCTACCTGTATTTTCCTCGGAGCCATTCTGAAATACCTACAATAAATGCTGTAAAACGGTACCGCTCAGATGTGCGCTGAGAAATATTAAAATATTATGGGTTGTTGTTCAAGACACGAAAAATGTAAAATAGCGCATAAATCCATAAATCACGTTTATGACTATTGGCCTGCAATGTGGTCTTAAGCCACGTAGAAAACCTAACGGTTTGTCAAATTCTTACGATAAAATTTACAGTTTACGGGCGGCTTTACATCAAAGCTCAGAGGAACATGAGGCTTAACGTGTTTGCAAGAAGGATTCAGCTTTACAACTTTATTGCCCTTTGCAGATGTTCAATATTTTACTTGTAAAACGACTGAAAAGTTGTATGTGAAACTAAAAACGCGCAATGGCTTTTAATGCAAATTAGCAAATTTTATATTAAAGATTTGTTTTCACTTAATTTTAGTCTAACGAAAGTATGTAGCTAATATTGTACATATTTTAACCCGCTAAATATGGGGTTTGAACACAAATTTAAAGCTAAATCATTAATTAATTAAAAAACGCTCGCTGGAATGCAAAAGTGTATTTAATTTAGGACATGCGTATACCATAGAACTAGTGAATCCGGCTCGAAGGACCAATGGCTTGTTGGGATGATAAAGGTGATATAGATATGCTAATTATAGGGAAGGACCAATTGCTTTTTGTAGCAATACCGATGGCGGTGGAGCGGTTATGTAATAACTAAAAACAACTACAAGAACTACTTAAGGAAGGGTATAAATACCTTAAAGCCTGTGCCGCTGTGGGCAATAAAAGTTCACACACAAAAGCTTCGCGGACAACCAATAACACGCACGTTTGGGTGTCGGTGTCGCTTTCAAAAGCTCTCATACAACCGTCTTCTGCAAGGGTTCGAATGCGACTGTCTTCACGCACTTCCACTGTCGGTATCAATGTTTCACTGAAAACTGTAGGATACCCGCACTACTCGTGTTTATTGTCAACCACTTCCAAATTGTTAAATGACGACGTAACAGTACGGCTTAAGCAACGAATCGCTACCAACATGCCAGACCGCTAACTAATTGTGAGTTTAGACCGCCTTAGCTCCAATAAAACCGATTTCGTCCGACGATTTGTTATGACAGATGAAATTTGGGTTCACTATTATACCCCCAAAACCAAGCAACAATCTAAACAATGGAGACATAGGGGTTCTCCACCACCAAAGAAAGCAATGTCCGTGAAGTCGGCTGGAAAAGTTATGGCATCAGTTTTTTGGATGCTAAAGGTGTCCTACTAATTGACTATATCTTCCCAAGGGCCAAACAATAAACGGTGAATATTACGCTAAACTTCTAGGCCAACTGGATAAAAATATTCGTGAAAAAAGATCTGAACTGCGTAAGAAGAAGATCATTTTCCATCAGGGTAATGCACGTCCACACGCAAGTGCAGTAGCAAAGCAAAAATTGAATGATCCACCTTATTCGCCTAATTTGGCTCCTTCTGACTTTCACCTATTTCCACGATTAAAAGCTGTCCTTGGGGGAAAACGATTTTCCATGGACGGAGAAGTAAAAGCAGCTGTCGACGACTATTTTGGAGGTCTTGAAGAACCGCACTTTCGTGATGACATAATGGGTTTGGAACATCGCTGGATGAAGTGCATTCAATTTGACTGAATTATGCTGAAAAATTAACTATATTTTTTAAAAAAATTTTCATTTTCCTTTTCGTTTCGCGAACTTTTCAAACCACCCTCGTATGTTATGGTAAGGTTTAAGCAGTGAATCGCTGCCAACATGCCAGACCGGTAACTAATTGTGGGTTATGTTACGGTGATATTTAGTTAACTGTTTTTATTTATTTATTTATTATTTTTTGTTTTGTTTTGTTTTCGAACTTACCTCAGGTCGATTTGACGCAGCTCTAAATTCTTTTCTATTCTGAGCTAGTCTAAAAAGGTCTACATACACTTCACAACCTAAATCTCTAATAATATGACTAATATAGCTTTGTCTAGGTCTTCCTACTCAATTTTTATTTGGTAGTCTATAATCTAACACCTTACTAAATAGCCCCTCATGTCTTAACTGGTGCCCTATCATTCTGTCTCTCCTGATCTTTAATTGTTTCCACATACAGGGTGTTCCTCACCTATCCTTCTATAAACTTCTTCATTTGTTACTCTATCTATCCAACTAATCTTTAACATTCTCCTATAACACCAAGTTTCAAAAGCTTTTATCTTTCTCTTATTTAGCTCTTTAATTGTCCAAGTCTCACCACCGTACAATAGAACGCTCCATACGTACGACTTTAAGAAACTTTTTCTATTATCTAAACTAATACTATTAACTATTTACTAGTAAGTCTTTCTTTTTAAAAACATTTTTCTAGCTTGAGCTATTCCAGCTACGATATCCCGTCCTTTGTAATTATACTACCTAAATAGCAAAATTCATCTACCTCCTCTAACTCGGTATTACCTATTTTTAATTTTGGTTTGGCTGTAACTCACTTGTCATAATCTTTGTCTTGCCTGAGTTAATTCTCATACGATAGTCACTCTGTAGTATCTCATCGAAAATATTTAAAAACTCTCCTAACTCTTTTATAGGCTCTGCTATAATGGCTATATCATCTGCAAAACGTAACATGTCTATTTTCTGTCCCTGTACACCAATACCTATCTCTTTTCTGTCTCTCTAGCTAAGTTTAAAGCTTCCTCAATATAAGCATTAAAAAGCAAGGGAGATAGTGTACAGCCCTGTCTACAACCATTTCTAATCTCAGCTTCCTTTTCTATTTCATCAAATTTAATTACTACTCCCTATGAAAGATTCCTATTTTTCGCAAAACCCTGAACATAACAATCCAATTAACCCTATCAAATGCTTTTTCTAAATCTACAAACGCGAAATGAGTTTTTTTATTTTTTTGTAACCTTTTTTCGATAATTACACTAACCATTAGTATGGGTTCTCTAGTCCCTCTGTCTTTATGAAAACCATATAGGTCTTCGCCTAAATATGTCTACTTTATTTTTAATTATTATTGTTAATATTTTGGAAGCGTGGGAAGTTAAACTAACTGTTCTAAAATTTTCACACCTATCAATTTGGATTGTGATAATAATATTTTTTTCGAAATCTATTCGGACCTTACCTGTACCATATATTACTTTTACTAGTTCATATAATCTGTCTAAACTTTTCTGACTTGCATATTTTATTAATTCTGCGGATATACCGTCTATTCCCGGCGCTTTATTTAGTTTAAGATCCCTAACAGCTTCTCTCTTAATATTGAGAACCCTATTTCTACATCTTCTTCTTGGTCGTTCTCTAACTCATCCATATCGTCTCGCTTATATAAATCTTCTAAATATTTTTTCCATCTATTTGCTATCTCAACTTTATTTATTAGAAGCTCATTATTCTCATCTTTAATACCATTATATTTTTTCCTATCTTCCCCCAGAAACTTTTTAACTGCCCTGTCTTACCTACTCTCAAATCATTTTGTATTCCTTTACAATTCTCCTCCATCCATTTATTACCAGCTTTTCTACACTCATGTACTATCTTATTTCTAATTCTATTATGTTTTTGCTTACTTGCACTATCCAATTCTCTGAAACGTTTAAGTTTTCTTCTATTCTCTATTAAATCTAATATCTCCTTTGTTACCCAGAGTTTTCTCGCTTCTACTTTTTTCTTACTTATAGTCTGTGGTACTGTATCATGTACAGCCCTTTTTATTTCTTTCCATCTATTTTCTACGTTCCCTCATACAGCTATCTCTTTGATCTTATTATCTATACTTGTTTATATTCCTCTTTTACCTCACTATCATTAAGCTTACAGAGATCCCATCCCTCTCTTTTAGCCTTTCTCAGTTTTGTGAATGTTAGATTACACTTCATTTTAACTAAGTTATGATCGCTATCTATGTCGGCCCCTGGATAAGTACGACAGTTTTTAACTTGGTTTCTAAATCTTTCTTTAACTAAAATTAATCTATTTGGTATCTAACCCTATCACCTGGCGCTTTCCAGGTATATCTTCTTCTAACATGTTGTTCAAACAGGGTGTTTACTGTTACTAATCTATGTTCCTGGCAAAACTCAACTAATCTTTCTCCTCTATCATTTCGTCTACCATACCCAAATTTTCCTACCATTTTTCCCTCACTGCCTTCTCCCATTGACGAATTAAAATTTCCCATAACTATTAGATTTTCATCTTTCTTTACTTTTCTCACTATACTATTTATATCTTCTTACACCTTTTCTACTTCTTCATCCTCGTACTGAGTTGTTGGCATGTAAATCTGTACTAAAACAGTGTCTGTGGGTTTTGTAAAAAATCTATCCATAATTATTCCATCACTAAATCGTAAGTACTCTTTAACTTTACGTCCTAATCTTTTATCTAACATTATTCCTACCCCTGCATGTCCATTAGTTGAAGAAGTCATTTCTATCTGGCTATCTCACCTCACTAATACCTAAAATGTCCAGTTTCCTTTTCTTATTTCGACTAATAAATTCGTTATCTTATTTACTCTAAGTAATGACCTTACATTCCAAGTCCCTATCACTAAATCGAACTGTTGTTTTAAATTCTTACGATGACGAGCACCAAATACCCCCTCCCGGTGATCCGAATGAGGGGGTATTTTACCTCCGGACAAGAATTTTACTGTGAGCTCTCCATCATACATGGTTCGTGTTTTAGGCCACGCATACCTGGGAAATATTGTGGTAGGTTCCCATACCTTTCCACAACGCAGTTTTTAAAGATTTTAGCAAAAAGTCGTATCCGTCACGACCAACCCCCAACAACCTTGTAAATTATCGAACGAACCAACACACTCTCTTCCAATATAAGGCTGCTGCCCCTTGCTGCGCCTTTTAATCGTCTTTTACGTTAAGCAGACTTACTATAGTAGTATTCTTTGTCCCCTACTATAGGGAATAATCCCCAAGTACTGCATTTTAAATTGTACACCCTGTATATATCATCACATAATCTAATAATAATACTGATATAGGGATAAAATAGAAAATGAAAGTCATTGCCATATTATTGGATTTTATAGTAATTTCTTATACTTTACAATATCTAACCTGTAACCTATACCAAATTAACATGAAATTAGTCGGTCAGAATCAGTAGCAGTTTATCAAGGTAATACAAAAACTTAGACCAGATCTATTTAATAATGTTAAAAATTAGTTATATTGTAATATGTTAGGATTTGTTTTGGATATTTGTCGCATTAACCAATACTATATGGCCTACATACATTTTTCTAAGCATATTTGCTGTTCACGTTTAATTTGTTTGTGAATTTATTATGCTCTAAATTATTTTTTGAATACATTCTATTATATTTTTATATTGCCTTACTTTGTAATTTCAACGTTCAAGTTATACAACTATCAAGCAAAAACTAGAACTATAAATATAGAATAACGTATTGAGGTGACCTTAGATAAGTTTCTGCATGTTAATTATCACAGAATATTTCTCCGGTCCGATTGCAAAATTAGGCAAATTATAGAAATTAACGGTTGAGTTCAGTCTTGCCATTTAAATAATTCTCCTGCGTAATTCTATAAAGCTTATACTAATGTAAAAGAAAGGATGTATGATGTATGTTCACTAGAAAACGCTTTGAACTCCAATCGGATCCGAAGCAAATACCCAATTTCAATGATTTGAGATATTTTTTAACTCAACAATGTGCAGCGTTGGAAACCTTTTCTTCAACCGCACCTGTTTCTTATTCGACGACTGTCCATACATCTCACACATCAGTGCCTAAGAAATCCTCAGCGTTTCAATTTAAACCAAGAGTTTCTTCTAACGTAGTTTCACTGGATACACCAAGTAGCTCCAGTGACTCAAAGAATTTATTTTCGCACCATTGTCCTTCTTGCAAAGGCAATCACTTAATTTACAGATGTCAATCGTTTCTAAAGAAAACTCCGACCGAACGTTTCGACATTGTCAAACGCTTACGCCTTTGTTTAAATTGCTTACGAACAGACCATGCGTCCATGCAATGCAAATCTTATAATTCCTGTCGAACTTGCGCCAAGCCGCATCATACCTTGCTACATTTTGAAGCGCAACCTGCTTCTAGCCGTTCAGCTGAACCGACCGTTACACATATGCATATAAATGCCAATAGGACGCAGTCAGCCTCTCCTATTCCGGCAAATGTTTTGTCTTCACAGACGAATTTAAATCCTGGGGTTACTGTCTTACTCTCCACTGCTGTTGTGGAAGTTCAAGACCGGTCTGGTAGATACAAACCAATCAGGGTACTCTTAGACCCTGGCTCCCAAGCTAGCTTTATTCGAGACGATTGCGTGAGCAAACTTTGGCTTCCACGCATACGTTCTCAAGTTCCGATTTATGGACTTGGGCAGACAACTTCAGCAGTCAGTCGGGGTGCCGTCAGCTGCACCATTCGCTCTATGTTAGACTCTGAAAAATCTCTAGAAGTCACAACTTTTGTGCTTTCGTCAATATCTGGCAAATTACCTAGCGTTGAAGTTCCTAATAATTGGGAACACTTATGCGGCCTGCACTTTGCAGACCCGACCTGGAACTCTCCAGGAACTATTGACATGCTCCTTGGAGCAGATGTTTATCCGTTCATCATCAATGGCGGTGTTATACATGGCAAATTTCTTCAGCCTGCCGCCATAAATACAATTTTGGTTGGACTATTATTGGTCCCACAAAAAGCTTGCAGTCTGATACTGTCCAAGCATTTTTTACTTCTGTAGAAGATCCTATCGACCAGACCCTAAGGCGGTTTTGGAAGATAGAAAAGTTGCCATCCAAGCCTTATACTTCTCCAGAAGAAGAAAAGGCAGATTTGATTTTTGAAAACACGTTTTCTCGTGACCCTAGCGGTCGTTTTATTGTTGCGTTACCGTTCAACGATACTTTGCCCGTTTTTGATAATTGCTTTGAGATGGCTAAAAAAGACTATTTTCGTTGGAGCGCAAATTGCATGCTCAACCGGAGCTACGCGCCCAATACAACAATTTCATGCAGGACTATCTTGATGCGGGTCATATAACATTACTCGATTCTCCGCCCGTTGGGAACGATAATTATTTTTTTACCTCATCACCCTGTGTTTAAAGAGGAAGGTCATACTTCTAAAATTCGTGTGGTTTTTGACGCCTCTGCAAAGGCTAAAAACAACGTGTCACTTAATGACACTCAATTGGCTGGACCTAGTCTCCAAAATGACATTTCGTCAACCTTACTTAAATTTTGCTCTCATCGTTTCGTTTTTACTTGTGATGTTCGCCAAATGTATCGACAAATTTTGGTTACCGAAGAACATCGAAGGTTTCAATTAATTGTGTGGCGGTTCTCCGCAGAAGAACCCATTCAGACTTATCAGCTTAATACAGTGAGCTATGGTATTAAGTCATCGCCTTATCTTTCATTAAAAACCCTTCAGCAATTAGCCATTGACGAAGGCAAAAGGTTTCCGTTAGCCACTGAGGCTATACGGTCAAATCTATATATTGACGATTTCGTCGCCGGTTGAGATTCTATACAATCGGCCCGCGAAATTAAAGATCAACTTATTCGACTTTTGCATTTGGCTGGTTTTGAACTTTGAAAATGGAGTTCTAATTCAGCTTCTATTTTGGAAGGCATTCCGTCAGATTTTTGCCAATATACTTCACTCGATTTCGATTCTGACGAATCAATAAAAATATTAGGTCTTCAATGGTCACCTACAGAAGATATTTTCTCATTTCGGGTTAAACCATTAAACCCAATATGTACAAAGCGCAACATACTTTCGCAAGTTGCCAGAATATACGATCCATTAGGATTTTTAGCCCCACTAACACTTTTTGCGAAACGCCTAATCCAGCATCTGTGGATGTTAGGTTTAAATTGGGATGACATCCCACCAGCAGACATTTCGTCTCAATGGCAGCAGTATCAAGAAGAGTTGCCGTTATTATCGTCATTAAAGTTACCACGTTGTTTACCCTCTTCGGATCCTTTTACTTGTCATTTGCATGGGTATTGCGATGCTAGCGAGGTAGGGTATGCAGCGGTAGAGTATTTCCAGTTCATAAATCAAACTACTGGAGAAATAACTGTACAATTTGTAACCGCTAAAACAAAAGTAGCTCCAATTAAGCGCATTTCAATTCCACGTTTGGAATTATGTGCCGCCGTTTTATTAACCGATTTACTTTCTTTTACCATTCGGTCTTATCAAGGCTTGATTGAAATCTCCGATGTTTCAGCGTGGAGTGATTCTACGGTCGCTCTCACTTGGATACGTTCTCCACCTTTTCGGTGGAAAACTTTTGTGGCAAACCGTGTTAGCCACATTCAAGAAATCATTGCACCTAGCCGATGGTTTTATATTAAATCTTCGCATAATCCGGCTGATCCTGCATCTCGGGGATTAATGCCAAGCGCGGTTATTTCATGTTCGCTATGGTGGGTGGGGCCTGAATGGCTTCACTACCCTAGTGACTCGTGGCCGCCTCAACCAACATTGTCAACCTCAATTGCTGAGGTAACTACGGAAAAGAAGATCCTAACATTTGTCGCTCAAACAGATCCAAACGTCATTGACATTTTACTAAGTCGCTTTTCATCGTTATATAAAATCCAAGGCATCGTGGCTTACATTTATAGATTTTCTAAACCCATGGCTCAACGTCATACGGGTCCCTTAACAGACATTGAATTACACAATGCTCTCATGATTATCGTTCGGCATGTACAAAATGTTACATTTCCAAAGGAAATAGCTTCGATCAAGGCAAACCGTAAATTACCTAAAAGCTTGCGAAAACTTTCTCCATTTGTTGATCCACAAAATATCTTAAGAGTAGGTGGGCGCTTGACACATTCTTCGCTTTCCTATTTCGAAAAGTTTCCTGCGTTATTGCCTCAGCGGCACCGATTAACCGAACTTATCATTCGGTCAACTCATGAAAGGTATTACCATCCCGGTGTTAATACCACAGCGTATCTTATCCAACAGAATTTCTGGATCCTTTCCATTAAAAATTCAATCCGAAGTTATTCATCATCATGTCATAGATGTTTTCGTACCAAACCGGTCCTGGTAACTCCTCCTATGGGAGACCTGCCGGCAGCACGTATTACCCAAATCAAACCGTTCAGTATTGTTGGTGTTGATTTTGCGGGCCCTCTTTTAATAAAGGCTAACCGCCTGCGAGGCTCTAAAACTCTTAAGGCCTATATTTGTATTTTTGTTTGTTTTGCCACTAAGGCAGCACATATTGAACTTGTTTCGGATTTGTCGGCAGACGCGTTTCTTGCCGCTTTGCGACGATTTATAGCACGTCGAGGACGCTGTTCTCAAATATTTAGTGATTGCGGTACTAATTTTGTAGGTGCCTATCGTCAGCTTATGAGATATCTGCATAGTGCAGTAACCTCAGAAAAGATAAAGTGGTCGTTTAATCCACCTAGCGCCCCTCACTTCGGTGGCTTGTGGGAAAGCGGTGTTAAGTCGGTAAAGACACACCTAGCTCGCGTAATCGGCGAACAAAAACTTACTAACACGAGTAGTGCGGGTATCCTACAGTTTTCAGTGAAACATTGATACCGACAGTGGAAGTGCGTGAAGACAGTCGCATTCGAACTCTTGCAGAAGACGGTTGTATGAGAGCTTTTGAAAGCGACACCGACACCCAAACGTGCGTGTTATTGGTTGTCCGCGAAGCTTTTGTGTGTGAACTTTTATTGCCCACAGCGGCACAGGCTTTAAGGTATTTATACCCTTCCTTAAGTAGTTGTTGTAGTTGTTTTTAGTTATTACATAACCGCTCCACCGCCATCGGTATTGCTACAAAAAGCAATTGGTCCTTCCCTATAATTAGCATATCTATATCATTTTTATCATCCCAACAAGCCACGTACTATAACATATAATTTAACACTTCCTTTTTTGGAGGGGATAACCAGGTAATATTTCATTTCCTTATAAATTGGAATCATGTATACACGTTGGAGTTCTTTAACAACCATCAGGTTGCTAATATCTATGTAGAGTCAGGTAGATAAAAAAAAGATAGAAGAGTATAGGAAGACCTAGGCCAAGCTATACCAGTCAAATTATTAGAAATTTAAGTTGTGAAGGGTATGTAGAACCTTTTAGATTAGCACAGAATAGAAAAGAAATTAGAGCTGCATCAAACCGACCTTAAGTAAAGTCGAAAACAAAGTGATGATGACATGGAGATTTTGGAAACTATACGATATACGATCTTGGTTAAATGGGACGAAAGTTGCACAATAATAAGGTCGTCTCAGATCGTTCCTCAAATTTCAAAAATATTTTATAGGTTACTAAATATAGGCAAAAACACAAAATTGCCGATTTCTTTATTTGCCATTGCTACAGTGTTAATTGAAATAAAATGTTGAAAATTTTGACATTATGGTAGTTCACCATTGCGCTTCACACTGCGTACGTAGTTTTTATCTAAGACATCTAGATTGTGTGTGACGATGTTAAACTTTTTATTTTCTAACAGCCGCCATATTGGATTTATACATTTTTGAAATACTGACAAAAAGTCGTTTCCAAAAACGTATAATATCGGTATGTTTAATTGATTCAAAACATTAAAAATTACAAAATTATGTTTTAGTCTTAGTAGGCATTGATTTCCATTATCACAATTGCTCTACATATTAGAAACGCCAAAATTTGTCGTTGATCTAATATTTCAAGTTATGCAGTGTAACAAAAGGTTAATTTATTCAGAAGTTTGAACAGAGTAAGTGCGTTTGAGATGGATCGCTATTCAAACCGTGATAAATATCAAATATTAGAATGTTTTATTCTTTCTGGAGGAAATGATACTAAGGCTGTTGAAATGTATTTAAATAAATACCCAGACAGACGCCAACCAAACAGCTGTTTCAGCATTTACAGAATAACATCTTAAATTATGGAAGTTTTGTCAAATCAAAAAGGAATCGACGAATAAACAGAGATAATAAAAACAGTGTTTAACAAGACGTTGTCGCCAAGCCTAGTACTTCTCTTATATAAATTCAGACTGACACAGGTGTTGCTCACTCTACGCCAAGAACAATTGTAAAGCGATTCAAGTATCGTCCATATCATGAACAACCATGTCAGGGACTGCGCAATGAAGATCTTATTCAAAGGGTGGAATTTTGCAATTGGTACATCAAAAAGCACGAGAACAATCAGAATTTTAACTATAAAATTCTGTGGTCTGATGAAAGTCGATTTACAAATTGTGGTATGTTTAATAGTAAAAACACAATTTTTAGGTCAGATAATAATCCACATGTAAATCGTCAAGTTAGACATCAAATCAAATGGAAGATTCAACGTATAGATTAGCATTATTGGAAGTTACACGGTAGGTCCGTTTTTTATGATGAAAACTTAAACTCTGCGAGATACCTAGAGTTATTGCAGGGAAACGTATCAATGAGATTAATGGAGAGTCCACTTGCTGCTGTGCAAAATATGTTCTTTCAGAATGATGGTCCTCGCTCCACCTTATAAGGCTTAGATTGCCGTGCATTTATATTTCCAATGCTCCACCAGAAGGTACTACATTGGCCAGGAGGCGAGTTTTTTGTTGCCTGGAAATTTAGAATTTTGCCGAACCCTTGCCGTTCCAGGCAAAGTAGGGATCTTTAACGTGCGTGACAACACTCACACACGGGACCTCCATTTAACCTCTCATCCGAACGAGGGCGTAATTTTTGTGAAAAATGCTCACCTGTCATTTTTCAAGCAGTCGGTCGTGTCGGGATTTGAACCCAGGACCTTGGGATCCGTAGTCTTACGCTTACTACATTGATCCACGGCGACGCCGACTTAGAATACCGTTCATTTACATTTCCAATGCTCCACCCGAAGGTACTACATTGGCCAGGGGGCGAGTTTTTTGTTGCCTGGAAATTTAGAATTTTGCCGAACCCTTGCCGTTCCAGGCAAGGTAGGGATCTTTAACGTGCGTGACAACACTCACACACGGGACCTCCATTTAACCTCTAATCCGAACGAGGGCGTAATATTTGTGAAAAATGCTCACCCGCCATTTTTCAAGCAGTCGGCCGTGTCGGGATTTGAACCCGGGACTTTGGGATTCGTAGTCTTACGCTTACTACATTGATCCACGGCGACGCCAACGACTTAGAATACCGCAGATTTTTTTTAAATAGTGAGTATAAAACAAAATGGATTGTAAATCGAAGACCAGTAAAGTGGCCGACGAGGTCACCAGACTTGACTCCTCTTGATTTTTTTTGTATGGAACCATTTAAAAAGTCGTGTGTACTCAAAAGTGTACGAACATGTAGACGAATTGCGACAAGCATTCAAAGCCACCGTAAATGAAATCACTCCAACTATGATAAGACGGTTTTGTGAAGCTGTTTATAGAAGTCGGTTGTGTTTTCGACAAAATGCAGGGTTAATTGAACCACTTTTTAATAATTATTGGGCTTAGTATGCCTGATTATTGCTATTTCTTAATTGTTGTTAATTTTTAGTTATCTACGTATGAACGACAATTATAAACTGCGTAAATAATATTTTGTATTGATTAGATCTTAGTTGTAGCTAGCCCTTGAGTGCATAACTAAGTTAGTTTTTATTAAGAGAAATTTGTTTTCAATTTTTTACATGCGCTATTGTTTTCATTATCCCTTCCAAAATCTGTCTGTTTTAGAGCAATTGTTTCTTTTTGTCATAATGGAAATTAATGCCTACTACGACCAAAACATAATTTCGTGATTTCTAATGTTTTGAATCAATCAAACATACCGATATTATACCTTTTTGGAAAGGATTTTTAGTTAGTATTTCAAAAATGTAAAAATCCAATAAGGCGGCTATTCGAAAATAAAAATTTAAACAGCATCACGCAAAATCTAGATGTCTTAGATAAAAAATACGCACACAGTGTGAAGTTCAACGATGAACTACAATAATATCCAAATTTTCAACATTTTATTTCAAGTAACACTGCCGCAATGAGCAAATAAAGAAATCGGCAATTTTGTGTTTTTTGCCTATATCTAGTAACCTATGTAATATTTTTAAAATTTGAAGAACGATCTGAGACAACCTTATTATTATGCAACTTTCGACCCATTTAACCAAGATCGTGTCTCGTAAAGTTTCCAAAATCCCCATGTACTGCATCTTAAATTGTGCACCCTGTATATATATATATATATATATATATATATATATATATTGCTGTGACAAGCCCCACGTTGTAAAACTTGAAATTGTTCACTTACTTTCCTTTCTAATTTTTGCTGGATAGCTCAACGGAATTGACGGAGTTTCCACAATGAAATCAAACACAGCAATACTACAAAGCATTTATACAGTATGAAATATTTTCTCTCATACAAAAGCATTTACAACATTTACAACATTGTTTCTTTCAAACATAAAATAATTTCTTAGTACTTATTATAAAAAATTTGTTGCTTACATTATTTTAAATTTACAGAACAAAATTTCTTTTATGGAAGGTTTACCTGGTTATGTTTATTGTCACATTGTAAGGTTTGTTTGGACAAAAAATCCTTGACAGATAATCTATTAAAAGGTCAGAGTACTTTGAACTCTAAACACAAATTTTCCTGGTAAAATTATTTACAAAAAAAATATTATATGATTGACGCTTATTATTCTACCTCACATTAAATACAAATCAGTTAAAAATAAATCTAAAAATAGTAACTTGCAGAATCCACAAAAAAGCTCCTCATAATTAAAATACATTCTTATTTCAAATTGATGTCAAATCAGCTTAGAAGATTTTCCATATTAAAAACAGCAATTACCAAAGTACATTTCTGGTTAAACTTCCTTTTTATTATTTAGTAAAATCTTTAAGATATCGTTATATTGAAAAATTTTCCTTATTTATTGTAATTAATAATTTCATTTTTGTATGTAGTTTGCGTTTAAACCACCACTTCTATATTCAATGCATCAAAATAATTATTAAATTATCGCATGCCTACTGCATACTTCAAATATCATCTTCATAACGCAACAGCTCGCGCTTTAATTAAAATAACATTTCGTAATCTAATCGAATCAATTGAAATGAATGAATAAATTTTGAATGAATTCCGTTTTTAATAAACGCTTCTTTATATATTCTAAATTATCTATATCGAGAAGTTACTAGAAAAATGAGGAACATTATGATGCAAGGTTTCTCAGAAAAACCAATTAATCTAAACTTTAATTGCTTTTTAATGCAAAAGGGGTTGCATTTTATACAAAATATTTGCTTTTAACATCAAAACGTATTTTTAATATACATATTAAGATTAGAATTGGAGTTTCCTTTAACAAGATTGTAGTTTTTATGCTGAATGCGTAAATCTAATACTTTACTTTATACACGTGCAATTTGCGTTTTTGCATGGTATTTTAATGAATAAAAGTAGGCCTGTAGTTTATAGGGTGTAACCAAAAATTTACGGAAATTTCAATTTTTCCGAATTCTATTATACTTTTAGTGAGATTTGTTTGTAGAATTAGGGCTTCAATGACCTCTCGTGACCCCCTGATCACGTCAATATATATATATATATATATATGTATATATATATATATATATATATATATATGTATATATATAAATATATATATATATATCTATATATATATTTAATATGGACTAGTTTAATATATTATGATCTTGATGAAACTGGATATTGCAATTGGGATATTGTAGTCCAAATATAAATTAAAAAGTGTTTTTGCATATATTTAATTAATGATCTGACGTTTCGGCAAGGGTTGTTGTCTTTTTCAAAGATACTACAACATTAATATAGTATTGAATGGACAAATTAAAATTACAACATAGGTACTTACTTAATTGCTAATGCATAAATATTATAAAAGTTATTTTACGCATGTGGATTGGTGTTAGTTAATAGACAGTACCAAAAACTATATAAAATAAATTTTAAATTATACGTCTTTCATATATTGACATATACATATGAATTTGTTAAGCTTGACAAATAGTTTGACTGGAATTCTTGATTGCTTTTTTTGTAATCATTTATAAATTAGAGTATATTGGATGCAGATTTGGGTGTCTTGTCAAAAATTCATCGAATTATCTTCATTTTGTATATAATATGGTTCTAAAAAAGTCTCATTTTGTAACTGTTTTCAGAATCCAAAATTTCAATTTTTTCATAATTTGGGATGTGTTGGGTTATATGAATATGTTGAGAGAGAGAGAGAGCACAACTTTTTTTCTCAATTTTATATCTGATCTATGTTGTGTAAGTCTATTATTTAACCATTGGTTGGTGTTACCTATATGTCTGATTGCATGAACAAGTTATTTTATAAATAATATTGCTGGTTAATAATTTGTTAGGTTCGTATTTGAGTTTTGTGAAAAGATTTTTTATATGTATAAAAAACCTTTTCACAAAACTCAAAGACACCTCTAACAAATTATTAAGTAGCAGTATTATTTATAAAATAACTTGTTCATGCAATCAGAACATTATAAATGCTCAGTATATACGTATATATTTACATACATGCGAGAGCAGGTTATCATTCACCATCATACATAGTACGTATAATAACAAATTGCTTATATACATACGTATACACCTGCATGATGATAAAGAATGTTTAAGTTATTTGGTGACTGGAGTGTTATTCCTTTTATAGCGGTGAAAAAGTAATGAATATATTGCATTTAGATTTTGAGTATCGGATTTTTCATTCATACTGTTTTTTCTTTTTGAATGTGATATGCTTCTAAAAATAAACGATGGGAGAATACTTCTTCTGTATCAAGAATGATGGTTTCTGAAACTTTTGGTGTATGTTTAGTTGATAGTATGTGATTAGTTAGGGGACATGACTTTTTTCCTATTTTAGAGTCTGATTTGTGTTGGATGATTCTATTTTTCAAGCATAGGTTTTTAATTTGCTATATTTAAAAGTGATTTTAGTAGAGGGATTGTATATAATTCTTGCTAATTTAGGAGTCAGGTCTAGAATGTATTGTATGGTTTTATAGACTATTGGCGTGCTTGTGTTGTTTATTTTGTGTTAGTTGTGTGGTGTATTTAGGTATAACAGTTTCTTTATAAATATTTTAGGGCAAAAACATCTGGCCGAAGAAGGAGATGCGCCTTTTAAAATAATGCAAGTTACAAGCAAAAATTAACCATGAAGGGCACAGTGAATTAAAAATAAAAATAAGTAACAAAAACTGAAGTGTCTTACCCAGTAAGTAAGGCAAATACGACCGTCTATACCAGTAACGTGCGAGTTGTTCATAATATGTACTTAAGTGTGCAAAATGATTTCAATAAATAGAATTTGAAGATGTTAGTATATTAAATATTGAATATGCCTAATATTTAAATTAATATAGTGTATTGTAAACGAATTGTTAAACGACACGCAAAAGCAAGAAACAGGACTTTGTATTCCATTTTATTCACAAACATAATTTTTGTATTTTAGAGAATGATATGTGCCGTGACCATTGTGTCATAATAAAATAAGACGTGTTGATTGAATAAATACGTTGTACATCTTTGGAGATGCATCAATCCTAATATAATTTATAATTCTTTTCGTATCTCGGTTAACTTTCTGTGACGATAAATTTTGATTAGTAGTTTCTGCAGGTTCCTTTAATTCAGGTGGAGTACAAATCTAAAACTCACTATCAGACATACATCTATCTTGTATAACTTTCCTGCTTGAACGCAAAACTTTCAATTGACATTGACAGCTGAACAACTTCCCCTCTTGAGTTATTTGTCTTCCTTATTATCATCATTATATCTTCAGTACTGTAACTGGTTAGACGAGTATCGTCATTGTTTCTTATTATTTCCCTGAAATTTCTTTTATCACTGTCTGCGTGCGATAGTCATTTTTCCTATCACTGCTTGTAATATATACCATACTATTTCACAAAAATGCCTTAGAACGTATCCTGCCCTTCTATTTCTCCTATTTTTTTTGTTTCCCACTGATATCTTTATTCCCCTACTATTTTTATAACCTATTTGTTATTAACTTTGTCTGTCACCCTCATACTTATGAAGCACAACATTCCAGAAGACTTCTATCGCTTTCTGTCTGCTTTTTCTACTGCACCTATTTCATAGACGTACTGTACTCTGCTCCACACATATTCTTTCAACAATTTTCTTCTTGTTTCTATGTTTGTTGTCTTTAAACATAGCCGCTGTTCTTTCTTGTAAGAAGCAGTTCGGTTCCCTTCTACTGTTTTACAATAATCTGATTTAAGTGCATTTATTTTTGCGTCATTAGGTTTTCCATCTTGAAACTGGTTGGACGCGCACCTCCACTTATTTATATTCTGAAAGAGCCTAAACAGTTCCCTGAAATTCCTATAACAGCCTATATACAACTCGGTTCCCCCTCTAATGTTTTCTAATTGTATGCCCTATTTCACCGAGACTCAGTGGTATGTGAACGGGGTTAGGCAGCCTGTGGCTGCCAAGATCCCCGGCACTTAGACATTTGCCGAATATTCCAGTAAATCCTTTCGCACAATTAACATTACTCGAGAATATTGCACAACCAATACCTGTAGTTGCTTATAAAAATCTTCATGTTCAAGTACAGTTATTTTTTTCGTCATTAGTTTTCCATCTTCGGAATAGTTAGACGCGTACCTCCATTGATTTCTATTCTGAGCTAACCTATACATTTCCCTCAAATTCCCACAGCCTACATCTTTCACTATCTGTGTGCAATAGTCTAACCCGGATCTACCTCTACTTTTCTTTTTCACTATCTCTGCCTCTAATATAATCCGCACTATTCCCTCATGTCTTAGTATGGTGGCCTATTATCCTATCTCTCCTATTATTTATTATTTTCCACATATTTCTTCCTTACACTACCATTTCTGGAACCTCTTCGTTCTTAACTTTATCTGGTTATATATTTTCATCATACGTCTGTAGCACCACATTTCAAACGTCCGCTTCACCTACTGCCCAGGCTTCATAGCCGTGTGGTCCACACATATGTTTTAAGTAATCCTTTCCTTGCTTCTATGTTTGTTTCCTATGAACACAGTAGTTGCTTTTCTTGTTAAATGTAGCACGAACTTCTGCTATCTTTGTTTTATATCTTTTGCGCTTATACCATCTAGGTAGCAGAAATCCTTAACCTCTTGAAAGTTCCCGTTACCTATTTGTATTCTGGTTTTTGATTTATTTTCCCCCTCCTTCGCATACTAGTACTTTAGTTTTATTTTTGTTAATTGTCATACCGCATTTCTCTGTTAGAACTGTTTCCATTTCATTAAGAACAGCTTCTAACTCTTGTTTGGTAGATGCTAATACCGCTATATCGTCTGCAAATCTGATGATATTAATCGTTTTTCCCTGCATAACAATTTCAAATGTCTTTCTACATTTAATAGTATTTATTGCCTGTTCGATATACAAGTTAAAAATTAACGAAGATTGCACACACCTCTGTCTCACCTCTTTGCTAATATTTACTTCTCTACGTTCCTTTTACCTCTATTTGCTCATTGAATAAGCTATGTAATATCCATCTATTCCTATCGCCCATTCCTATCTTTTTCAGATTTTCAACATTTTTTTCCCATTTTACATTGTACATTATCGTTGAAGAGATAAAATGGTTTTCCGTGTTCGCCCTGTTTCGCATATACTCAAAATGATCATCTCCTAGTATTTCTTCAGTCCGTTTTTCCATTCGTCTTTGTACAAATATAGGTAATATTTTTGACACGTGTGCTATTATACTTACTATTCGAAAATATTCACGTCTATGCGCTCCTTTCTTTTTTGGATAGTGGCTATGGTGTTTGTTACGTGCCGAAAATCGGCACTAGACATTTTTAAATAAGTGCGGGAATTTCGCGCCTTAAATTTTGAAAGACTTGTTCGCGTATTTCCGTCACTTCAGAAGTGCGTTTGCGCCATTTTCGCGCCGGCGTGTGGGAGAAGAAAAGTGGGGTTTTTCCGCAACACGCTGGGACGTGGACTTTGCTTTTGAACATCAAGAAGAGTGGTTGGTCTGGTATCGTATTGTATCTATATCTTTTATTATGTAGATTCCCTTGCCTTTTCGATTATCGTAACCTATAAACCCGTACCTTATTATTACCTCTACAAAGGAAGAAGATATAAATTTGGAAGCAACCTGGCTGGACAGCAGCCCACGCCCCGCAGTCGCTAGCCTAGAGCAATCCTGAGCGCCATCTTTAAATAATCCGGAAGGGAGCCACGAGCAACCCTGAAGGAAGTGATTCTGTAGGAAGCTTTACCCATTCATGTGAGTACTCCGTTTTTTATAATACATTTTATGAATTTGGCATATTTCGTCATTTACGTGTAGTAATTTGCATATTGTGTGACGTCATTGACAGATGGGCGCGCTAATTTCCACATTATAGATTAGCGTTACCAACTGTCTTTCTGTCGCGTATACCGCGTTTGCGGGACTATAAGATGTTACGTTTAAAGTTTTTGGGCATCTCGCCTGTCTCATACAGATAGCTTAGAAGTTGGAAGAGTCGTTCTGTTACTGCTTGTTCAGAGGCTTTTAGACTTTCGCTTGCATTTAATCTTTACACGGCACCTAATTATTTTTTCAGGATAGTTCAAACTCATCTCTAAGTATAAGATATCCCAAGTCATTTTTCAATATGTTTTCTGTTCTAGTGCTTCTAGTGCCTGTCCTGCTTATAAATTCCCTATATGTTCTTGAAATATCCACCTTCTCTATATTTTCTATAATGATATTTCATCCCACGCCCATTATATTTTTGCTATACTGGTTTATATCCAAAAATTTATTTTTCTTTCCTATTTCCATCTTAGTTTGTACCTCTTTGAACTATTCATCGATCCATTATTCTTTACGTTTCCTGCATTTGTGAATAATTTTCCATTTTGTCATTGTATTTCTGTTTTCCTGCTTAGTTTGGTTTGTTTTTGTATTTTCGCCCTTTTTCAATTAAATTCAGAATATCCTTTGTTATCCATGGTTTCTTATTTTCCTTTTGTTTATATCCCAGAGCATCTGTCATATATGTCTAAGCTGGATTTAATGTTATTCCATACTGCATCTACTTCCCTGGTATCAGAAATTTTCTCGATGTCTCTCAACAATTTGTTCCAACTTTTTCTTAAATTTTCTGTAGGTGTCTTAATCTTGTAGTTTCTCAAAATCAAAGTGAATTTTTCCGTTCCCTTTCGTAAATTTTTATTTTTAAGCGTGGCCATCATAATTACCATATCATAGTTAGTGTCTATATCTACTTCTGCGTAGCTTCTACAGTCTTTTATTTGAATCCAAACCGTTGTATAACAAGAATATAATCTATTTATATCTCCCTATGTCTCCTGGCATTGTCCAAATGCATCGTCTTCTAGCATGATGTTGAAATAACGCGTTTATGCTAGTTAAATTATTTTTGTCGCAAAATTCTACAAACCTATTTCTATTGTCGTTTCTCGTGCCTAAACCAAATAAACCTACTATCAGTCCTTTCCTACCCTTACCTACCACTGCATTAAAATCTTCCGTAATTATTAAATTTTTGTCCTTTTACGGCTGTGTAACGTGTACATAGGAGATGCAAACAGGAAACAAATAGAAGTCTTTGAAATGTGGTGCTAGAGACGTATGTAGATATAATGGACAGACAAAGTTAATAACAAGCAATAGAAATGATAGGGGAAGAAAGAAATACGTGGAAAACAGTGAAAAATAGGAGAAATGGGATGATAGAGCACATACTAAGGCATGAAAGAATAGTGCGGCATTATTAGAAGCAAAGAAGGAAAAAGGTATCACAGACCTAGATTAGACTATTGCAGATAGATAGTGAAAGATGTGGGCTGTGGGAATTTCAGAGAAATGTTTAGGTTAGCTCAGAATAGAAAACAATGGAAGTATGCGTCCAATCAGTTCTAGGACTGAAGACCTAATGATGAGGATGATGTCCTTTTATGAACCTTAGTGTCTTCTATACCTGTGTAGATCATCTCTACCTCTTTCTTGCTGTAGTTAGAAGTGGGCAAGTGAAGGTGTATTATTATTATTGTTATTATTATTATTAATATTATTATTGTTATTATTATTATTGTTATTATTGTTATTAGTATTATTATTATTCTTATTATCGTATTTACCGGTTTAGATTCTGATCTAACCATAAGTACAGTACTTTTTCGTTCTTTTTAAGGTAGTTTTCTACACTATGTCCTATCTTTTTCCGCATAACTATTCCGACACTCATATTTCCTTCCCCCGATCATGCATGAATTGCCCTAAAGTATTTGCTTAAAAAATCCCGCGCCTCTGGTCACCGAACTTCGCTAATCACTGCCATGTCTAATGCTAACCTATCTATTAAAATCTTCAAATTTTCTAGCTTACCTACTTGCTTCATGCTTTCAACATTCCACGCCCAAAATCGCAAGATATTGCCGATTCTCTTTTTTTCTTATTAAGCTTGCCAATCACATCCTCCCAAGTAGTCCCTTTTCTGAGAACCAAATGGAGAACTACTTTAACTCCTGAATCTTTTACCTCGAATGATGCCATCATTCTAAAAAATGCTTTTAGTACGCTGTGCACTTGTGAGAAATGTGGTGGTTTCCCATTACCTTCTACTTCGCGGTAGTGTGTCTTAGAATGTCATACCAACCCCTATGTTATCTTCTGCACTAAGTGCCGAAAGAACTGCTGCCCTCTTCAATAAACTAATGCTTTAAAAAAGCTACTAAGGTAAAGTCTGGCAAATACATAAATATGAATGCCATACGAATCATCTTAGGAACACTTAACTGAGGAATATTATGTTGTTATGAAGGGAATTTAAATTTTCACAAATACAACAAAGATATACAATTTAAAAACTCATCAGTTGCAAACGAAGATGTTGAGGCTAACTGTATCACGTTTAAAGATACTATTCGACCACAATTACACACGACAAATATTAAATTATTCTTTTGTTTAAACTATTAATAAAGGTATGCTATAGAAACGACATAAGAAAATTAAGTAATTACTTAGTTAATCTGCTAGAAGACCACAATGTACCGGCTAGGAGTACAATAAAATTATTGCCACTTACCACGTCGTGTTTCTAATTACCATATGAGCATTGTTATGCTATGTTGTGGACTTATATAATATGAGTAATTATCAGCACGTGTTAAGTTGCCAGAACTTAAGACAAGTATTTATACTATTTACGACAAGAACATGATTTGTTACTTTCACGGTTCTTGAACGAGTGTCGTTTCACTGCTCTATGTTATTATTCTCACGAACAAAAACGATTAAGAGGAATGAAGCAGATGAAAAGATCAGGGACATTTTTATTTAAAACAAAAGAATTATGCACAGTTAATAGGGATGGACTCGGCCCGACGCAGAAAAGTGACCGGCCCGGCCCGAGGCCCGACCAGAAATGAAAACTGGCGGCCCGACTTTCATTCAGTGAATAAGATATTTTTTTCAGTTGTGTTCAACAAGTAACTATCACTCTTTTGTTTGATTTAACAGTATAATGATTTTGAGCTACGATCAAGATACTTGTGGAACATACCGTAGTATATCATTTGATTTTTGATTCTTTGAAAAATCCTTGAAATATGTATCAAAAGCACAAAATGTTTAGCAATTTTCAATGTTTATGAAATTGTTACAGACGGATTTCTATAGCCTTTTTTTACTTTGAGAAACTGAAACTTTTGGAATTGAATTTTGATCTATAATTTGACTGTCTTTGCTCTAGTTCTTTTAAATTTTTATTTGACCGACTGACAAATCGTGCCAAAGTTCAAAATTTAACACTTTTGGTGAATTACTGAATGCTAGAAATTAAATAAATTGTTTATAGGTCATAGTATAAACGGTACCAAACTTCATCGGTTAATGTCTCAAGCGATTGAAAATTGGTACCTAATGTTATTAGAACTTAAGGAACCTGAAAGCCAAATAATATACCGAATGTTTGCTTAAAAAAAGTTGGATTTTCAAATTGCGGTATGTAGAGGATACCTTATTCTTTAGAAATACATATTATCTGATGGAATAGAAGTAAAATGATATAATTGTTTAAGGTTGAAAAGTTTTTTAAAAAATGATTACCAAAAGGTATAAATCAGTACATTGCTCCTTTTATATACGAATAAAATTTTATTTACTTTATCCTTTTTTATGGCCTGAGTTCGATAATGGCATTATTATACATTTTCCCGCAAACGTAACATGGTCACTAACTATGCTTGTTTAATAATAATAAGTTGATTTTTTTCAATATGTATCTTGCTATTCACACTAAACATTTTATTTTTGTTTTTAATGTCCAGGATAAATAATAATATAATTTTATTATTTCAACACATTAATGAAATCATTTACAAATGACACATTACTATGATTCATCCAAATTACATAACTAGCAATTATGCCCTGCGTGATTAATCACACTGAAGTGGGCTACTTTATGCGTATTTATTTTTGTCCAGTTTTTACGACTTAGATGACTCAGTTTATATTGAAATAAATCAAACAAACGCAACTAACAAATATCTCCAGTTAGTCTAATGTGAGCTTTCGGGTATTGCAGCTCATTCGTCGGGTACCGATTCTTTTCCTATCAGTTTGTGATTTAATATTCCGTATTGTGCTGTTTAAATAATCTGTGTTAAGTATTTGTGAGTGTATTACAGTGAAATTTTCAATAAATATGCCACGTAGTTGCATTAACCACCCAGATTGTTTTGCTATATTTATAGTAAGGTAACACTAAAGTGTCAGAGGAGAAATATAACTCCATTAATAAAAAATTTGTATGAATTATATTTTGGATGTAAATTGGGTGATCAGGATAAGTCTTGAGCCCCTCATAGTTGTTGTAATTCGTGTGTAACGTTGTTAACTGGTTGGTTGAATGGATCCCGTCACATGACATTTGCAGTTTCGATGGTTTGGAGAGAACCTAAGGATCACTCCACAGACTGTTATTTTTGTTTAACGAAAATATCAGGGATAACAGCTAAGACTAGACACACTGTTAAATATCCTAATATTCCCTCTGCTTTAAGACCAGTGCTTCACAGTCCACAGCTTCCAATTCCGGTAGCACCAAAAACATGGGAATTAGACTACGATGTTGTTGAAGGTTTTTCAGATTTATCGGATGATGAAGAAAGGAGGGACCCAGACTTTTTAGAAAATACAAATACTGAACCGCACTTAATAAATCAGTCTGAACCAAATAACCTCGTTCGTGATCTACATTTATCCAAGAATCGAGCTGAAATACTAGCATCACGACTGCACGTATGGAAAATTTTACAACGCAACACAAAAGTAAGTGGTTTCCGTGACAGGCAGTGTGACTTCGAATGTTTTTTCTCACAGTGTGCGGACTTAGTTTACTGCAATGATGTGGAATCTTTACTGGAAGCTTTTTGACACACCCACAATCCTGATGAATGGCGTCTTTTTATAGACTCTTTAAAACGTAGTTTGAAAGCGGTTCTTCTTCATGTTGGGAATAAATACCCGTCGATCCCTTTGGTTCATGCAGCTAACATGAATGGGACATGAAAGTATAAAACTTGTGTTGGATAGGATATAGTACGAAAAACATTCATGGCATGTTTGTGGAGATCTGAAAGTTATAGCACTGTTACTTAGTTTACAACTTGGTTATACAAAATGTTGTTGCTTTTTGTGCGAGTGGAACAGCAGAGATAGAAAGAATCATTATCTTAAGAAACAGTGGCCAAAAAGAGAAACATTGACTGTTGGAGAGAGAAGAACGTCGTGAGTCCAGCACTAGTAAAAATCTGAAAAGATTTACTCTCCTCCCCCCCCACACACACACATTAAGCTAGGTCTTATGAAAATTTTTGTTAAAGCCATGGATCGGGAGGGAAGTGGATTTTAGTTCCTAAAAAATAAGTTCCCCAATTTAAGTGATGCGAAATTAAAAGAAGGTATATTTGTTGGTCCGGATATAAGAAAATTAATGAATGCTATTGGATTCGAAGGCGGTTTGAATGACTATGTACTTGCTGCTTGGAAATCTTTTAAAAATGTTGTTAATAACTTCCTTGAAAATTACAAGGCAGATAACTACAAAGAACTGATAACCGAGTTTTTGGAAAACTATAAAACACTTAGCTGTAACATGTCACTAAGGAGCCATTTCTTAGATTCACATCTGGACTTTTTTCCAAACAATCTTGGAGCTATGAGTGACGAACATGGTGAACGCTTCCGTCAGGAAATATTCACCATGGAAACACGTTACCAAGGAAAGTGGAGCCCCAGAATGCTAGCTGACTTTTGCTGGAATCTTAAGACCAATTTACCTGCAGCAGAGTGCGCCAGAAAATCCAAGCGAAGTAGATTTTAGGAATGATATTACATGTGTGTATAACAAAGGTTTTCTTTAAATTGAAATTACAAAAAAACTATGCTCGATAGTAAACCCCCACTAACATAATTGAAATCAGCGCCAAAAATACTGCAAGCTTCAACTGTTACAGTTCTTGTAACAAACAAAAACTAAAATTTTGTTGTTCAGTGTTATTAATGAGTTCATGAAGACACTACGTGAAAATACAATTAAGAACGTTTACTTACTCAATATGAGATAAAAGTGAAAAGACAGTGGAGCATATACTCATGCGTTTTTCGGCCCAAAAAATTCGGTCCGGCCCGTATCGTTTGGCCCGGCCCGGCCCGAAAAAAGATAGGCCCGGCCCGGGTCTGGCCCGAAAAAAGTAGTCAACGGCCCGGCCCGGATTCGAGCCTGAAACCGGGCCGGGCCGGCCCGAAAGCCCGAGCCCGAGCCCGAGTCCATCCCTAACAGTTAATTCAAAGTTTTACTTCCGACTCCAAACGTGTGGCCAAAAGACCAAACACGATGAATTGATGAAGTCATTTAATCTATGGTTTTGGGTCTAGTAAGTGACTGAAATTAAAAAGAACGTTTGTGTTTTATATTACCGATCATCAGTTTATAAATGTTTCACTTCACGTGGGTTGAGAATGGACTGACTAGAAGCAAAATTATTCTTATAAGTCAGATGTTTCAGTAAAATAGTTCCTTAGATATGTTACATATATTGGTTCATTAAAACAATATACAGAAAGAGAAAGCTCATTTCGGATTTAACTCAACAAGCATAAGAACGTAGGCGATTTTTAACAGCTGTTGCTGTTAGAATTGATTCTTGTCTTTTTTTGTTCTAATTATATAAATGAGCATATTGCTGTTTTTCAATATAGTGAAGAATATCAACATGTTTCTCCACCCGGTTAGGACAAAAGAATGGACAACAAGCAGTCTAATAGCGCGCAACGTTTGAGCGTTACGGGAAATAAAAATCAGAAGGAAAATGGGGGAAAGAGTAATTTAAAACGGACAACTTATTATCAAAGCACCGTGTATAACCTTGATTTGATGTATAAAAGTGTACAAAGCGGTGCATTTTAATAAAATTGATATTTTTATTCAAATCATAATCTTAAAAATCACAAAAATAAATGTTTTATCTCTAACTACAAATTAGAAGGCTCGTAGAACCATAAATTATTTTAAACCGTTAAAAATGTAAACAAAAAATTTTCAACTATAAACTTTCATAGTGGAAACGTCATTTTTTTAAATAAAGCTTAAACATCAAGTAAATAACAGTAAATTTATTAATGTATGCAATCCAAAAATGTTAGCTTTTAGAAATTTTAGTTCAATAAATTAAATTTAGCATTACATAGTTGCGAATACAAAGGAAACCACAGATACTTTAATCATATTTTATAATCCAATGTAACAACCAGGCAAATACACAAGTATAAGGTTACATGTGTGTAACATTTTTCATACAATATAATTAAAATCTTTTAAAACGGTTTACATAAAGGAAAATTAAGCACCTAAAAACCATTGACAGGCTTGCATCTTTCACATGTTAGGTACATAAATGGTGTACCTCTCTAAAACAGAAAAAGGAGGGATAAGGACATCGCTAGACAAGTGTCGGAACTAAATAATCCAATTACTTACAAGTCATTAACAGCAACAGATGCGAAACTAGACAGTAAAAAAACCTAATGTCATAAAAATCCTAGTTGATTATAGAATAATAAACGAGCAACCACGTGGTAACCAAGGAATTCCACATACTTTATAAACACTGAAATAGATAGGGACGGTTGGCTTTCCAGAAACTTAATTAGAATTAAATGCCGGAAATATGGAACAAATATGGAACAACTCTTGGTTTCAATGGAGATTTGTCAGTTGAAGATGAAACTGAAAGTTATTTTTTTTTTTTAGAATTAGATGCTGTTTTTGATGGTATTTATGTGAGATAGTTTTGTATAAAGTGTAGTTACATGTTTAGTGTTACATCGCTAGAGGTGTAAAATTGGACAGTTGAGGCGTATTGTAAATTGCTATTCTAGTTGTAACGTGCTAATTTTCATACAGTTTAGTTACTCCTATTTTATAATTATTATTAGATTTGTTGGGACCTGTAACGCTATCTCTTTGCTTACCTTCACTTCACGATTTACCTTGTAGTTGCGTTATAGTCGTTTTACTTGTTGTTTATTGGTTGTTGGTATTTATCCAACGCTCGCAATTCAATTCTAATCTAAAGTTGATAACGTTTATGAAGGCATTTATTCTTGCTTCATTGCATGGTGAACTCGCTCTGCTAATTTTACACCTTGTTAATGGGTTCTGTCGAGTTTTATTACTACTAATTAATTCTTTATTAATAAAATAAAAGGCAACTTCGTTATATTCGTATTATGCGCATTATTTGTTATCGTCGTTGGTATGTATAGTAATGCTATAACTTAATCCCAAACGATATTGGTTTCAGCCTATAAGATCCTATTTTATGCCCTCTACCTTACACTCTACTTTTTTATTTTGTTCCTCACATATCTCAAAATTTATGGTAGTTATTCCACCAGCTGTTCGATTGATCATAGTAGATGTTAGATGATTATATTACTTGGAATGTTCCACATCTGGTAACGCTTGGAGTTTATCACGTAAATATTGAAGATTAACCCCAAATTAATCAACGTGGCCTTCATTAAAATTTCTACTTGTTGGCTGCTTGTCTATTTCATTTAACTAACCTACTAAAGCTTTTAGTTGTAAGGTGTACACGAAATTTAACTGGTACTTGACTTACGCTGTAAGAAATAATTATATTATGTAAACCCACAATTAACAGTCCTGTCTGTAACGCGTAAATTAAACATCAGTAATATAAAAAATGTGTTTAAGAGGCATCTGCGATTACTTCTAATATATAGTGTGATTTTGATTTTTAAGAATTGGTGCAAACGTCATTTTAGATTATCTTGAGCACTTTAATCCTTAAGTTAAATTAATTCATTTTATATCAATTGTTTATTGTCAGTACCTCCTTCCCACGCAGTGGTGTGACTAGGTACCTACGAGTTGCAGTGGGATCGCGACGTTGCATCTTGTTTCTACGGCTTCCCTGGCGCCTTCCGAGTTTTATTCCTTCCTTGCGGTTGGCCAATCTCACCTGGCCTCCGCCACGAGTGGTTATCTACCCACGCCACTCTCCGCAAGCAGCTAAGCCGTATAGCTGGGCACGTACTTTTCTATCTAGCGGTCTACCACTCGACCCCGTGCAATTTATATCTTTACCTATATATTCGTTCCCTTCAATTATTTTATTCATTTGTCTCAACCCCTTTTTCTTTTCCCGTACGGTGCTTTTGATAACGTCCTTCCCCAAATGACAGTTACATAGTTAAAGATTAAGGTGTGAGGAATCGCAGATAGACTAATTGTGCAAGTTTCCCATCGCGTTGTATGTATTTTGTTACAGAAATATCTCTAAGGTCACTAACCGAATATTATTGTAAGTACGTTTAAAATTCTTTTATGCCAATTTGTTCACAGAAATGCTCAAACAATGTTATTTTTGAATAGATTTAGGCAAGGCGAGTTGAAATTTATTTTACTTTTCAACCAGACAGGTATATCCTGTAATTAAAATCCCCTTGTCATCTAGAGGAAATCGTATTAGACTAGACATAGTTGGTACCTTTTAGACTCGACGGATTGAAAACCTAACAAGGCAAGTGCTAGTAATAGCGTAGCTTGAGCTCGCACCTATGTAAAATTTAAATCAGTACTCAATTTTGTTCCATTTTCTGCCATTTGTTGCTATAGGAATCCATTCCTGCACCGCTGTAGTTGGCCAGTGCATCTTTATTTTGTTACGGGATTTCAGCTTTTTTTGGCAATTCCAAATCTAATAACTTAATGCTTCAAACATCCGTATCATGCAGCAGACGTTAAACTTTAAAATCTGGTATATAAAGGCTTATGGTTCATACGGTGAAAAGATCACAGAGGCCGTTTCTTCTATACCGAAGAACAACTTCTCTGTTAGGGCAAAAAAAATACTAAGTATAAAAGTAATATCAGCATTTACCATTGAAAATGCTGAATTTTTCAGCGAATTCTAAATGTTATCAAAAGACTTTGTAACTATAGCAAGCTGGAATGATAATCGAGTAACTAATAAGGGTACATGGGAGTCAATTAATCTAGATGATCATCATTGCAAAAGAAGAAATTCGAATCATCCAACTAAGAAACTGACCGCATTGATGAAAATATTGTAAATATTAAATATCCTTAAGTCAGATGAAGTGGAGGTAGAAATTTTTATTTTGCACTGGTACGAGTGTCCACATTAGTCGGTAACTGTACAAGATGGGAGAGGAAAAAAATAGACTACTGGCATTTTCGTAAAACTTTTGTTCAACATTGGGGGTTTATCTTATAGAAGGGATAGTCTATCTACAATAACTTAAGCGATACCTACCAGAGTGGTTGATTAAATAATATATAGTTAATGTGGTGGCCTGAATATTTCGGTTAAAAAACAATCGAGGTGCACTTTTCAAAAAAATCCACTCAAGCTTGAATGAAATGCAATCGAAACATATGTCATGTTTTGTTAAACCGTATGCAAAGATACAGTTTGGAACGTAACATAATACGTGCTAATAAAATCCACGCTTCGTCTACTTTTGTAAGCGATATCATGGGAATAAAATGATGGCATTCACTTGGCTGAACCTTTAAATTTATTAGTACAAGTGGCAGTCAAATGAAAGCGAGATAGATTATATATAATGAGCGTGGCGCGGAAATTGGTAACGCAGGTACGTTTGTGTATGGAGGCGCCCTCTATTGGGAATCAGAAATGAACAAGCGCACACATTCACCACTGTATCATTTGTCTGTTAGGCATGTTCGAAGTGAGGTCAGCGAGTCGTGTGTGCGTCCGACATAACTGTGGAGGCCGGGAAAGAAACATCGTGCTGGCGGAAGGAGTGTCAGAAAGTGAAATTCATGCCTGAACGTCTGCTGTGTATGGCGAATGCAGTATGTCACGTGCGTGTGTGTTTGAGTGGAATAAACGGTATCGAGAAGGTCGGGTGTCATTGAACGACATCAGTCAGCCAGGACAGGCTCGTCGTGTCATTATCCTTTCTGTCATTGCTGAGATGGATGCTGCCAAGCAATTTTCACAGTTCTGGAACCCATGAAAGCACTGACCATCTTGTCTCACAGTGGGATAAATGTATTAAGTTATGGCGATTACTTTTGAAATAACAAACAGTTTCTACTTTCTTTTCCATGTGTCTCATTTTCATTTGACTGATCCTTATATGCATGATGACAGTTCAAACCGAAACCGTATTATTAATGTGAGTTTGGCTGTGAAGACTGACAATAAATATTTTTGATGTTATTCCTTTACATACATTTTATTTAAGTAGCAATATGTTTCTTCCACTTTTATAAATTCATAGTAGCTTTCACGTCAACTCTTCCATTAGTGGACATGCTCAAAATTAAGAATTACTTTTCGAAATATTTCTTTCGTTTATTCGCTAATTTCCAGTAATAGAATAGATTACAAGACGCAATTTCGACAAAAATTTAAAACTAATTAGTTCTGACACAAATTGGTTAATTAAATACCAGCCATTGAAATTTTATGCTAAATTCTTTTTAAAAACAATCTTATTGTGTCCCCACGTTATGCATTTTTGTAGAAACGTTTTCTAATATTTTAAGTAGAAGAGCATGTAATTCTTATCTAGTCTTTCATATATTGCATCAAATGTGTTAGTTAAAACATAATAAAATTTGCAATTCAAATCAAATGGTTTTCTCTGCCATTGTTCGTCAAGAAATAAAGCTCTATATTTACGTAGTGAATTTAAAATTGAACGAACCCCAAACAGTAACCCCAATATTGCTTTCCATCCCTAATAAAATACAGAATACCTTAGTAGAATTTTAACGTAATTGCTATTTTAAGTAATTGAACTAGAAATACTATAAATAGAAAAATTTAGGGAATTAGACAGGTCAATTTATCACTTTGTGTTGCTAATAACCCTGATTGTCTGCAGTAGTCAATAAATAATTGATATCTTAGCTCCATTTATCAACGCATTAGTTGCTCTGGCGTGTGTTGTTATTATACCGCAAATACCAATGAAAACATAAATATGGTAAAATTGCACTTTTGTATTCTTTCGTAAGTAAAATTACTACCTAATAAACACAACAAAGAAAAATTATTTTGGTATGAAAAAAGATGATTAATAAGAGATAAAAAGGAAACCAAATGTATATTTTAGACAAATTCTCTACAGGCTCTTATCCAATATTCCCACATCAGTATCCATAAGCCGAATTGTATGTTTCGTTCCTAAAACTTTTTTTTCTTTTTCACACCTTTATTTTCTATGTACTACCAAAATTTCACCGCTACCCTTTACTTTGCGTTCCCCTCACCTGATCTCTTATATATTCTTTTACGCTCTCTATCCTCATGTATTGATCGGATATGATCTAAAACGCGTTGCGTTACGCTAGATGTAAATTAGGCGGGAAATTTTTGAAAAAACAGAATAAATATGAACTCGCCATGTATAATAGATTTCACGAATAATTAATTTTAATTAAGCATAATATTCAAATTTTTGTTTCTATAAAGGTAATTCAGCTAATAAAATTAAACTTTAAAAGGTATAACATCATTTTTTTGGTGAATACATTGTAAACGTAATAATCCAGGACGATGATTTATTTTAAAACCCTAAAGCGCACATAGGATTGTGACAAGACACTACGTATACATTTCCCGTAGATAAATACATTGTAATAGACCGTTGCGTAACAATAACCTTTGTATTCAGTATAAATGAATGAAACTTTGCCACAATTAGCATGCAATATATATATATACATATATATATATATATATACATATATATACATATATATATATATATATATATATATATTGCTATGTTGCTATGATTATAAGGTTATTTATGGTTATATAAGGTCATGAATACCTCAAGCAAATATCATAAAAACCCCGAAAACAAAACATTTAAACCCAAAATGTACATAATTCATTCATTATGGAAAAGCAAATACAAATCACCCTGTATAAAATCAATAACAAGCTACAATTAATTAAAGGAAGCTCATTCCGTTATAACTTCACCATATTCATTAAAATAAATAATTGCTAAAGCAATTCTAATCATTTTAGAATATTTAAGCACATTCTTAAGCTCAAAATAAATACAAATTCAAGATATTTGAAGAAGTGAATAAATGCGCATGGTTTATACCAGTTTCTTATGGTCAAACACTTGAAAAAGATATATGGATATTTGAATAAAGTACGGTAATACGTGCTATTTAGAACGTACATAAAATGCCATATTTAATACCCTTGGTTAATCAAGTTACTCTAAAAAGTTCCGATATTTGATCATCTAAAATCCAACACATACAAATTTAACATATTTGCGTAAAGATACTAATAAATACCTGTAATCCATACCAGTTTGTAATAATAGAACATTTAAAAACAAGCATAGTCAAATAAAGTATAGATATTTGAGGTGAAGGCAGTACGTGCAGTTTAGAACGTACATAAAATGCCATGCTTAATACCAATTATTAATCAAGTCCCTCTAGAAAGTCCGATGTACGTGCAATTTAGAATGTATATATTAGAGCATCCAAAATCCGACCTATTTCGGAAATAACTATGACTGAAACGCCTTTTGTACGCACGAACAACTGATAGCGTTTCCTCAACCAATGAGAACACGTGGAATATTCGAGAAGGAACTTGATTTTATAAAACTAACGGAACAAATAAAGGAGCACCATTGTATAATCCACGCACCGACTGTACGATTTCAAAAATACAGTGTGTAAAAGTTCAACAAAAATTTGGTTGCTACGTAGAATTATATTAAAAAAGGGGATATTTCTTTGAACGAAACTATTCTTGGTAAGATACATTTATTTTTACTGGCTTTAATTGCTTTTATAGGTGTAAAATATTATAATCTTCGTAAAGAGCTAATTCGATAGGAATATTTATTTTAATTTTTATTTAAAAGTTCTATAAAAAGTAAAAAATATTAAAAATGGCGTAGATTTGTAAATAGTAATATAACAAAATTTTTATTTAGTACATTATACAATCTTTGGTGAATTTCGTTTGTCTTATTCAGGTGTATTGAGTGTTGGAGAGGAGTAAGTAAAAATTCTTCGTTATCATATCGTCGTTTCACTCTGTGCGTGGCATTACTGAGCTAGTCGAGGCATACATTTTATTGTGTTAATTAAAAAAAATTTTTAATAGCATAAAGAGGTGGCGATCAGCAGGCAATTGGTCGTTGCGTACGAGGCGCGTACGGCGACATCGTAGCAATATATATATATATATAATATATATATATATATATATTATATATATATATATATCAAATAGGTCCGTAAAAGGAAGGTAAGTTGAAAGCAAGAGAGCTCTAAAATGTGACGGTGGATTCCCCGCAAAGAATAAACACGCGGCGTGCGATTTATTTTCTTTAACCATGCTTGCACATGCGAGATAGATTTCAATTCACGTTTGTAAAATTAATGTCGTTACTACCGGTTAAAAAGGGGTTAAGACCTGGAGAGTTTACTCCTCCATCAATTTGGAATTTTGGGGTATATGTTGAGAGAGCTACTATTTATGGATAACCCAAATAATTGTTGCAAGAAAGATTGTTGTATCTGGGTATCCTTAAGTTTTCGACAAATCGTGAGCAGCATAAGCTTTGATGTTTCGATTTATTAATTGGGTGTATGTGGCTTAAAAACGTAATGATTTGTATTTATGTAATAGAAAGTAATCAAAATAAAAGTAATGATTTAGTGGGCTAAATTAGTGACGGAATTAGTGTATATTGATTTTAAATGTAAGCCGTAATCGTGAAATTACTGTTGGTAAGAGTGGAAATTTAGTATTTTTAATGGACATTAGAATTGTTAATAAAAAGTTGATATTGCACTAAGTTTCTTCGATATATTGTTATAACAGGCATTTCCAGAAATGGGATTTCAAATGTCGTGTAAATCAATCTTGAAAACTGAAACAATGGTATGATTAGTAGTAGTTATGAATTTGATTTAATGTTTTTTTTATTTCTTTTAATAAATCACTTGGCTAGTTTGAGGCTAAAAAAATTAGATTTTTTTTAAAGAAAGTATATTTGTATTTATATTGCATTTATTTAATGTCAATAAAACTGTAGGAAGCTTTTGTTTGCATTTATTTTTGAACCAAAGAAAATTGGATCATTGTAAAATGATATCCAGTCACCACAGTGATGAAGTCGTATATAGGATAGACCTTGGTTTCGAGAATTTCTTAAATTATACAAAAATTTAATGAGTGTTTTAAGATATTTTAGAGAAAGGTAAAACTATAATAGGATAAAGTTAGGAAACCAAAAGCAAAGGGGACCTATGCGGAATAACCGTCTTCCGTGTAGGGATAATATCAAACGGATTGCTGAGACCAGACGGTTTAGCGCCCCTTAATTATAGCAAGAAAAAAGACTTTTCAGGGTAAGTGATTAGAGTAACGTAGTTTGTTTGCATTTCAGCCATTTTAAATGTTTTAATTTTTAATTTTTATTATTTTGTCCATAAAAACCCATTCCCGCACCTCTGTAGTTAGCTGGAGCATCCTAAATTTATTACGGGGTTCGCTCCCCTTCAGAGCAAATCTAAATTTATAACGTAATGCTCGTGTTCCCCGTGTCAGATCAACCAATGTAAAACACTCATCTATTGTTGACCCTAAGATTTCCAACCAAGTAGCACTTTTTCTTGTCCACTTAATATTAATTTTTTGTTCAACTGTGTTATACAATATGTATTTCTTAAGTATTGCGTTCAACCGCTTTCATTTTACTTTTTGTATTTCCTTTCACATCTCAGTTTGATTCACAAGTAATGGATATCAACATTTCATTATATAAAACCATCTTTACTTTCTGTGACTCCACTTCGCTTGTTATTACAGAAGAGCAATCTAAGGCATACGTATTTACTTGTCTATCAATTTTCTGATCTTTTCTTACCTTTTCTTCCAAAATATTCTACCAGAAAAAATTTCTTAGATGGTTTTGCAATCGACGGGGTAGAGTACAATTTACAGAGTGCTTCCAATTACGGAATGAGTATTTAGATTATTAGAGTATATAGAAGAGTTACTTTATCAACCAAACTTCGTTTGGTTAATGAGATGGTCTAGTCTGTCGGTCGGTCTGTCGGTCGATCTGTCTGTCTGTCCGTTGCAGGGTTCCCGCGATGTTACAAGACATATAATATATGATTCTTATCCAGTTTTTTACGCTGAATACGAATACGCTATTCACTTTTCGATATTTCAATTATTAATCAAGATATTCGACTTTAAATACGAATTTTTACACATTACTATTTATTATTTTCGCGTACAATTAAATTTCAAATATTTTACACAAAGGTAAGTAATATTTGTTGAACTTAATGTCTAAGTTTGGTTGTGAGCCGTACATGCGGCTTAGATTTTTTTTCTCTGGTTTTGGAGTGTTGTATGTATACGGTATGGTGTGGTCAATGATCTTTACGAGACCCCTTAACACATCATTATATAAATTAGATGTATACGTGTATGTATATAAAATAGCTGTAAAATGATATTAGTTAATAAAATAAAATTATAACTTAAGCTTTTATGTAAACTTGAATGATGAATATAAACCGAGCTAGTAATTAAAAGTAGTAAAATAGTAGACCACGGACAGCACTATAACCTGTAACTTTTTAATTGGTATTTTGATGTAGTAACCAACTGAACTAAAGTTGAATTAAAGTAGAATTCAACAAAACTATTTTATGATTTTTATTTCAAAACAAAAAATTTTATGTTCTTTTCTCAAATCAGCAATACGTTGATTCACAAGTGACATTTATACAGACAAAACGAAATTCGTTTACCATCAAAATCCGTTAAGTATATTTATAGTTCTCATACTACAATAAAGATGATCTTGAATTAAAAGTAGACAAACTTTCACTCATCCTAGCGTAAAGTTTCCATATTTAACCATTAAATTAATTATTAACCGGCACTACTAGAATTCCATCAGAAATGGTAAATTTACATCATGTAATTTCCTAACTAAAATACAAGTGTATTCGTACTCCTTCATGTTTGCGTATGACAAAGCTGGAATGGAGTAGAGACTTAGTTTACTTTAAACACACATTCGAATCCTTTTACGTATCCAGGCAAATACATAGCTCAATAATTGCAACTTGTGATATCAAGTGACCATTGTTACCTCCTTAAAATTTGTCATTCGTATCAACGAACCCACAAATTACTTGAGCCAATGGAGCATGCTCGCCTTTAATGGGGAAGCTTAAATTTTTTGAAGCAGACACATTCTACAGATAAACTTGTTACCCTATATCAAAATACACGTACTGAACATAGAACAAAGGCCTAAAAAATCGGGATTTCCAACTCATTTTTTGTGCTACCCTAAAAGTAGCAAATCTATTGGATGCCCATTCCACTAACCTTTTTTCAACATACCTTGCATAGGGAAGAAAGCATATAAATACGATTGGGAGTCCAGCAGAATTCAGTACACTTAGTGCTTACCATAGCCTAAGAACTCAACTACATTGCTCACCATAGCCTGTAAACCACTTCAGCAAGCAGTGCTCTCCATATCCTGCTTAATTTCCGACCAGTTGCGCTGCCCGCCGCCACACCTGGGGCACGTATAGCAGTGCTCTCCATAGCCTGCATATTCTTAACCGGTTACGCTGCACCTGCTGCACGTCGCCATAGTTTAGCACAGCAAACCACGTAATAGCAGTGCTCCTCATAGCCTGCTTTATATCTGACCAGTTATGCTGCCCGGCGCCGTACCTAAAGCACGCCGCATTAATTCTTTATAACTCAACGTTCTCCCACAAGTAGAACACGAAGCCACCCGAAGAGTCCCAAAGACCGCCGAAGACGTCTGGGCTTCTTCAAACCGTAAATATTTTTTAATTATCGTTATTCACGTTCTACTCAGCCTTATAAGTAAATCCCGAGACCCTCCAAAGCCTACCGAAGACTTCTAAACTCCCCTAATATTGTATATATGTTCAATGTACCGTTACTGTGTACATATCCTAATTCTTTATAACTCAACCTTGTCCCACATGTAGAACACGAAGTCTTCCGAAGAGTCCCGAAGACCGCCGAAGACGTTTGGACCTCTTCAAACTATAAAAACTTGCTAATTATCGTTATTCACGTTCTACTCAGCTTCACAAGTAAATCCCGAGGATTTCCGAGGAATTCCGAAGCCTACCGAAGACTTCTGAACCTCTTAATATTGTATATATATATATATTATGCCGTGATAAGGGGTTGTTTAAGGGTGTACTTTATAGTAAAGGTCGTTTAGGAATTGGAAATTATAATAGGAAGCAGAGAACTGCATTTATTTAGTAAAAGAATTGAGAAATGGAAATAGTTTGTAAATAGTAAACAGTCAACACCATGTATATAAAGTATAAGTAGTTTTAAGCAACGCATATAGACATAGGAAGACGCATAGTTAGCGTAGGAATAAGGAAGAAATGCATTAAGTAGATAGTAAATATTTAACACCATGTAGATAGAGTTTTAGTTAATTTAGGTAAGGTGAATAATGATATTTTCAGTGGAAGCACGCGTATTTTGTAAGTAAACATAATAAAGTGTAATTAAACACGCATCCAAAAGAGTTCCAAACAATTAGGTTAATACAGAGATAAGAAATAGAGCTTCGAGAAGCATAATGTAAATGCGTACAAGTAGTTAAGAACTTTGATAAAGAAAGGAGATTAAAAATTGCGTAAATAACATGCATATATGAAAATTAAAAGTCGAATTGCATCAGTTGTTTATGTACAACATGGAAAAGCAATTATATTCATCAAAACACCGCATGTTTGATAGCAAGACAGCTGCGAGCAGGCCACAATTATTGGAAAGCATAGAAAATTACATCAGAAACTACTTTAAATGCAAAGATTTGATTGGTTAAAATGAACGACGAGCTTGTAGACCATACCCACTGACGGAGTAGGAGATCAATGATATATTAACAGGTACAGTGATAACAAAGTCAGTTTTCAACTCAACAAAGGCCGAGGTGCGCCACTATGAAATAAAGTGTGATACGTAATAATAATTAAAGTGAAAAATTGTATAAGTGCGAAGATGAAAATTATGATTGCCGATTAAACGTAAGTAGATTTTGGGGAATTTTACTTTAAACTAAAACACAATAATAATAGGGCTCTGAGTCCGGAAAGAAAAATACAAGTCTGAAGCCGGGGAGAATAATACAAGTCTGAGGCCGGGGAGAAAAATCCAAGTTCGAGTCCGGGGAGAATGATAATAAGAATTCTAATCTGAAGCCGGGGAGAATAATAAAATTCCAAGTTTGGAAAAATTAAGCGATATTCTGAGAATAGATGGTATTCTAAGTTTGGGGAAATTGATATGAAGTAATAAGTCTGAATGAGATGACAATAAATTGGGGTGCATAAGCATAAGTTAATAATGGTAGTCCAGAGGGTGATGGCAACAATTTAAATGCAATGGTTCAAGCGTGTGGATGGACAATATTTCGAATGGGCATGTAATAATCCTGAATTGGGGGAAGATAATTTTTATTCAAATGGATGGCTTAATGCATGGGAAATATTAACTGATTATGGATGCGTCAATGCGAAGAAAATAGACCCGGTTAGATTTTTAGTTATAAGACATTATTTTTCTATTTTTTTATTTGAATATTGAATTTGCTTAATATAAATGAATGTGAAAAAGTAAAAAAACAGAGGACTTGCATACGTATAAAGTGTTTGATATGATAAGAAGTTTTGAACGTTACACACTTCTTCTTTTACAAAGATAATAATTTTTTTTGTGACTTTGGGTTTGATTAAAAGTATATGATTTTGATAAATGAGATTTACAACATTAATTAATTGAAAAGTGTATTTTAAATAATTTACAAAAACTGTACATAATATTTGTTTCATTATATAGAATCAAATTAACTGAATTTTATAATTCCAAATAAATGCTAGTCGAGGTCATAAGATAAAGTTAATAGGAGTGATTTGATAATTTAAGCAATCAAGGAGGAGCTGTAAGTTGAATACGAAATTGATAACGAGTAAGGCGGTAACATATCAAATTTTGTTATTGGTCGACAAGATAGGTTCAAGATAAAATCCAGTTAAGTGCTGGAGGGAGTTTATAGCAATATTAATAAGGCGGCCCAACGTCGGAGATAGATAATCACAATTCTTGTTTAAACATAGCAATATAAATATGGTCGCACAAACGATGGGGCGCGAATAATTTAGGGAGCATAGCAATAATATATATATATATATATATATATATATATATATAAATAAATATTATAAGTAGTTTTTTACACAAGGTAAGTTGATAAATACTAACGTATTGCAATTAATAAGATGAAATAGTAACTAGTTACTATTTCATCTTATTAATTATATATATATATATTACTCATATTTAGACCAGGGTAGAAAATTAAATAATCACATCAAATAATTTTAATCACCGTGTATAATGAATATTATTAGGTTTATAAAATTAGGTGAGCAGCCGAGGCGAAAAGAGGATCACAGCAGTTTATGACGCCCAATCTGTGGGACTAGAATTTTTTTGTTGAAAGGACCCAGTTCCCGCATTCACAGGAGTATATCACAATAATATATATATATATATATATATATATATATATATATATATTACTTAGACTTTTATGCAAAGCCCAAATGATCATTTCAAATCGAGCTAGTAATTGAAAGAAGGAAACTATAAAGTCTTGGACAGGACTTGAACCTGCATCTCAGTTTTGCCGGAACTATGCGTTTACCAATTACGCCACCGAGACCAATAACTATAATTGGGAAATTTACAAATCTAAATCGTGTACAGAACTATACATAAACCTAACTTTCAATTACGTTCAGCATTTTTGTCAATCATATCTGACATTGTCAAGTTTTTGATTTATGTTAAATATAGACAGAAAGCAACGCTCAAAATTACGGCAATAAGCCAAGTATTAATATAGAAATATTATAGGTAGTTTTTTTACACATGGTAAGTTGATATATATATATATATATATATATATATATATATATATATATAAGGTCTTGAACAGGACTTAAACCTGCATCTCAGTTTTGCCGGAACTGTGCGTTAACCATTTACGCCACCGAGACCGGTGACTATAATTAGAAATTTACAAATCCAAATCGTGTACAGAACCATATATAAACCTAACCTTCAATTACGTTTAGCATTTTTGTCAATCATATCTGGCATTATCAAGTATTTAACTTGTCAGATATAGACAGGAAGCAACGCTCAATATTACGGCTACAAGCCAAGTATTAATATATAAATATTTTAGGTAGTTTTTTAAACAAGGTAAGTTGATAAATACTAACGTATTACAATTATTAAGATGAAATAATAACTTAGACTTTTATGCAAAGCCCGAATGATCATTTCAAATCGAGCTAGTAATTGAAAGAAGGAAAATATAAGGTCTTGGACAGGACTTGAACCTGCATCTCAGTTTTGCCGGAACTGTGCGTTAACTAATTACGCCACCGAGACCGATGACTATAATTGAGAAATTTACAAATCTAAATCGTGTGATATTCTTTATTATGCCCCAATGTTGTACGTAGTATTGTATTTGTTAACCACGACTAGCTCACTGAATAAATCTTATTTTACCCTTTAAATGGATACAAATAAAGCAGTTCAAAACCACACAATATAATAATTGATAATATGTACAATGTTGTGTAACCTCAAAATTTTCCCTTGTATGGAATATTTACATTTAACAAATTTATGCTTTTCTGAAAGCCAGCAAAATATCTCTTAATTACTTTCAAGTATCTTCGAACGTAAGATGCTTTTCCTGTTTTCATATTATCAAATGACCTTTTTAATGACTTTTACAAATACATAATGTATAACAAATATTAAATTTGAAGCTGTCTTAAAATAAACTGTTTGAAAATCGCTAACCTAGAACGGTCACTGAAGTTCCCTCATAATGTCTGTGTTCTGCATCCTTTGTTCTGTCCGCTTTATTGGCTAGAATTATCCACTTTTGATTTCTGGTACATTTCCTTCAGGCGTATTTTAAGATTTGCGTTAAGGCTTACATCTCGACATGAACATCGACTCAACAAAAGCCATCACAACCCAAACTGGCATCAACAAAATGCCGTCTCAATAAGATGGCATCAGCAAAATCGTCTCAATAAAAGAATCGCCTCCAATATATAAGCCGTCCCAATAAAAGCCCTGTTTTGTTAAATATTAAAAATAGATTTAATTAATTGTTTAACTTACGTCAATTTATCGGCTTATTTTAGTCGCACAATTTCTCACTTTAAAACTTTACTTATTCTGAATTTTGTTTCACTAGTTAATTACGTAACTTTTACTGCATTTTAAACATAGTTTGTGCCTGGTTGAATATGAACTGAATGTTTATCCATTTCCTATTGTATTTATAAGCCCGTCACACCATTCGTTTTTATTGGCGCGTTTATTGATCAAGGCTTGTACTTTGCCTTATCTGGCAGAACTCGGCATTTCCTCAAATTCCCTGGTTTAGTTCTTCGACGAAATGCTTTCTCAGTCACGTGAGCGTTCTGTTAAATCACAGTATTTTGTTAGTATTTCCAATCATAGCTTTTATCCAGCCACGTATTCAATGTTTGTCAATTGAAAATCCAAGATTTATCATATAATTGAACCGCTTGGTGTTTATTTGTTTGTTACAGAATGTTGGTTTCCTGAACAAATGTGTTGTTTCTAGTCACGTAATTTAAAATGCGTTCGAATATGGATGCGTTGATATTTTCGACGTAATAATTAAATATTTGGATTGTCAATTTTTCCCGATTATTTTATTTGCTGCAATTAGTTGCTTCTAAAATCTTATCTTTACTCGTAAATTATATTTAAACATTTTATACGACGCACACATTACTATCCTAATACTGGTTGGACACGTACCTGCACTTATTTATATTCTGAGCTAGCCTACATAGTTCCCTGAAATTCTCACACAGCATGTGTATTCAGGTTAATCTTCTTTGGGAATTAAACCACTCATAGTTTTTAAAATCAACTTTATTTACGTTTCGATCCATGACCTAGGATCGTTGTCAAAATAATAATAAAAACTTCAAGTTTGACATTTATGACATAAATTGAAGGTGACTTTGATTTATTGATGTTTGAAATATTTGGTTTGAGTATACTAAGCAAAAATTTTTTAAGTTTAACAGAATGATTACCTTCAATTTGTGTTGCGACCTGGGATCGGCTTTCTTTAGGTATCCAATACGCTTAACGTGAAATCAGCTGATTAATTTTAATGCTGCGGTAGGTGAGGGTAGTGAAGGAGCGGTAGTAGGTTTATTTGGTTTAGGCACGAGAAACGACAGGGGAAATAGGCTGGTAGAATTTTGCGACAAGAACAATTTAATCATCACAAACACATTATTTCAACATCATGCTAGATGACGATATACGTGGAAGATGCCAGGAGATATAGGACGATATCAAATAGATTACATTCTTGTTAGACAACGGTTTAGGAATCAAGTAAAAGACTGTAGAAGCTACCCAGAAGCAGATATAGATACTGACCACAACATCGTAATTATGAAGGCCGCACTTAAATTTAAAAATCTGAAATAAAAAACGGAAAAAGGCACTTGGACTTAGAGAAACTAAAAGATAAAGATATTCAAGTAAGATTCGAAAAAAAGTCAAATGAATTGCTGAATGATATCGGGAAAATATCTGAAACTAAGGAAGTAGAAACAGAATGGAATAACATTAAAGCCGGCCTAGACATGGCTTGAAGCATTTTCCAGGTAACTCATTTGAATTGCTGTTATTTGATCAACTGTTGGCATTATTTATGATGTGTGAGTGAACTTTGGCAGTTATTTATGTTTTTTTATGTATTGGAAAAGATACGTGTACTTGACTATGATGAGGGTATTTTAAATATTAAAAAAAAAGGTTTATGTAAAGTTTACTACATTTTATTACGAATTTAAATTAAATTGTTAAGGGTACATGGGTTATTAATTTTGTAGTAAATTTATGCAAGGTGAAAAGCATACATTAATAAACTGGGTTATAATGAGCTCACCATACTCCAGTGTGCAATAATAATTATAGGGAATTATTTGGGGCCCATTTACTCCTATTGTATTAAATGTGTTTGCAATGAAAACTTTAAAACAAGGACTTTACAAAATAGCACTTATTGAGTTGTAACTAGAGTACCGAAATGTACATATCTGTGAATAATTTTTGTAAATAGCCGTAAATAAAGATTGTATGATTGTTGTATTATTTTGTGATTTTATTGAATGATGTGTGAATGGGAAGGAAGAATGATTGAAAATTTAGGTATCTGAGAAGAGGCACAGCTGAGCTAGTCAGAGAAGCTGCTGAAGATATTCTGGTGCAGCAGAAGAATCCGGGTAAAGAATATTTTTATAAAATTTTATGCTTTTTTTGAAAATCGGTTGTTGACGCTGGAGAGGTTAAACCCTTTGATCCCCGACCACAATAATATATATATATATATATATATATATATATATGTGTGTGTGTGTGCGTGTGTGTGATAAAGAGGTGTCACGAGAGGTCATTGATCACCAAATTATGTGGAAAAGAATACCCCACCCAAAACGGAAGAAAGCAAAATTTCCCACTAGTTACATTTCACCCTGTAAAAACGCATAACCGTATTCCCACAGCAAGAAATAGATTCCCATGTAAAATAACACGCTGTAAGGACACATGTCAATTTAAAAAAAAATGAAGCCCAATAAGCATTTATTCAAATCCGTGTGTTAATATTAATTCTGTGAGAAAAATATCTTAAAACTAGTTTAAATCCATGAAAATAAAAGCATTTATTTTCCATCCGTGTGTAAATAATCTTTTTATTCTCCTGAAAATACCTTCTAATAACAAGTTTAAATTGCATTTACCATAAAACGCGTTTAAAAATACTAAAAATTCGTACTTTCCTAGGATGCAAATCAATCTTTTAGAATACCATAATAAGCGTAAGAACCAACTGCGAGCTTAATGCACTCTCGTTATGAGCGAAATACTTTTTTAAAGAAGTTAATTTAAGAACAATTCCAGAAGAAATTATATTTACGGCATTTCCTTCGAGACAGTTCGAAAAAAAATCATAAATTACATACTTCAACGAACCAGTTATCTCTTAAGAATGAATAGACAGCCCGATTAAAAAAAGTAATGCTACAGATGAGTGACTAATGTTTCGAAATAGAACCTAGAATAATCTAGGCCTCTGGGGTATTTAGAATTTTAGTATATAAGAAGGAAGTAATTAGGGAGAAATTCATTCATTCATTTTAGGGCATGCACTATGTAAGTTTCAAGTAATTTGTAATCCATTCTGTGGGCGTTTCCACATATAACATAATTTATGAAGCATAATTATTTTGAAAATACAACAAAAATTAAACGATCTTCAATATAAATCATCTTGGTACGATGTCAACTATTAATTTTTAATCTATTAACAATAAAAGTACGTTCAACTACGTATATTTCGAAGAATAAAAAAAAACGTATTTGTGCAATGCCCTGTATAAATGTATCACTTGCGTTTGACGCATAAAACTGTGGTTATTGGAAAAATTTAATAACAAAAGGATCGTGTTTTAGATAAAACATAAAAAAATTTATTACGTTCGATGCCTAAACAAGTGTTTATTAAAAGAACCTTACCTACATTTTATAATAAAAGAATTGTGTTTAGAGAAATTTACGTTCAAATGCATTTAAATACTCAATTATATACAATAACGAGAAAGCGCGAGTATAAAAGACTCTTAAAAATGTCAGTTGCAAATAAAGTCGCACGAGTAAAAATACTCTAAAAAAAGTTACGTTAGTAATTTTAATTGAAAAGCTATTAAATAAAGTTTAAATCATAAAAAGCGTAGTGAAATAACTAAGTTCTAGAATACAATGGAATGTTGAGATAACAGGATAGGTAGACAACGCTATCAATGACGAGCATGCTACAAACAGCCAGAAGGGATTACGTCAGAGAAGGCTCGTTTTATTTAAAGGTCAATCCATACCCACTTTAGATCAGTGTTTATTGAAATACCGACGTTGTTGTTATTTGACGTACTTACAATACCGTACGTAATTAATTGCCTACAGGAAATGTATAATGTTTGGCAGCAATAATTATTAAAAATAGTAAAATGGAAAGTAGACAACTAAAAATAATTAAAACTACTAGAAGATAAATATTGAAGAAAATTGGAATAGACGTTTATGATTTGAATGGTTTATTATGGATGAAGAGTCAGTTTGTATAAAAATTGGACTTTTAAAACGATTTAAAAGAAGAAGGAGCATTGAATGGTAATTATTATGCTTTGGGAAAGTCAACAAGAAGATCTGTAACGGTAAAAATTAGAATCAATTTGTTTAAAGCATTTGAGCGACTTCTAAAGACTCATTTATTAGTTTTAGTTTCAGAGTAAAGTTTGTATGTAAAGGTCAATTTAATTTAATTTGATGGGTTTTTGGCAAACCTACACACGGGATTTGTCAGGTATGCATTAAACTTAGCAAAATTAACTACGTTTAATACGGTTTTTAAAGAGAAATGATATTAAATTAAATGACTTCGAAATGAAACTGGTGTACATATTAATTATAAGGATGCTTTAATTATGCAGTTGTTAGTAAATAATAATCATATATTTAAGATTTGTTTATAATAAGTGGGAGAAGGTGATGTTCTACACTTTTCATTTTACTATATAAGATTGTGAGTAAGTTACTTCGAATCATCAATTTTGTGTTTAATATATTGTGTAGAAGAAAGTTGTTGTGGATGCATTATTCTGTATTTGAAAGATTGTTTGTAAGAGTATTATTTCGTATCATTACACCGGTATGATCAAAGTGGTTTCATTAATTCTAGAAGATATAGGGATATCTGCAACTGAGTGTACTGAGTTCGGTAAATATACTCTAATGTCAACAAGTGAATTTTAAAAAAAGGAGCTACAAGAACAATATTTAATTATGCTGATTTATAAATTTTGTAATCAAAGAATAAAGTAATCTATCACTACTGAGTATCATTGAAAAACTAACGAAATAGCGTTTATATTTTCCAATTATCAAAGGAGACAAACAGAACGAGATGAGTAATAAAACCCCAACAAGCTAAACAGTTATCACGTTAAATCATTGAATATGAAATTCATTCATGGCGTACAAACAATTTTCTGGTCTGCTGTTAGTATCTAAAGTTCAATAACTTACGGAAAGGGACGTTTTATTCCTACTCTACTCTTTATGTTTACTCTTTTATGACCATACCGAGCCAACAACATCGATAGCGCTAAGTTGAATGTTAATATTATTTCAATATCGTCACCAACCTATTTACGTATTCCATCTCCAGGTATTTTATACATCAGTAGCTTGTATTATTCTATTCATCCATATGTGAAAATGTTTTGATTACATGCTTTGAACATAAAGGTATTTATCGATTTTGCTAATAATGATTTCGTTGTCGTTTAGGGATACAGCTCAAAACCAAAGATTCCAAGACTGCACAAAACCTTTAGAAATTCAAAATCTGCAAACATGTATGAAAGATGTTGGAAAAGCGCACATAATGCTAGGTACGTGGCTGAAATTATATTAGAACTGAACTATATTAGTTTTGTTATTATTTGTATTTGACCAGACAACAACTTATTGGTATATTTATATGAGCTTTATATGTTGAATAACGTCGTTACGTTCGACGAACCACTTAATGCCAGTCGGGCTGAACCAATAAATTTAAAGATTATGTTTCAGTAAAACGGAGAGAAACTAACGACTAGAGGATTTGTGAGGCTTTATTTACTAAACTATAACAATTCAGAATTTGAACTGGTCTAAATAAGACCTTTCTATAAAATTTTATGATAAATGGGTGTCTTCTAATGTAGTAATAGGCGGTTTTATTAGCTCTGGCAATAATTTTAACCAGAGAAATACCAATCGTAATCAAACGAAATTAATACGGACCCCATTACTAATATGGACGATTTACAATTTTGAGTCTTCAGGTAATGTATCTAAATTAATTATCTCCCATTAGGCCTTAGCATATAAAATGTCCGATTCGTTGAAGTTCAAAATCATCAATCGTTTTGATTAAGTTTATATAAAAGTTTTTTGGATTACGTTTATCTGTATACCTGAATCATAAGCTCATAGCATTAGGGTATATAAGCAATTTACTATAGTTATTTATAATTTTTTCGTTTTAGTCGTGCATATTAGTTTCTGCTTTCGTTGTTGTTTAAATGATTTTATGTATATTTTGGTGTGCAAAATGTTTGGGCAACAGGTATTCACTTCCTTACTCCATATTGATCCACTCCTAAAACATGCAGACTTAAAATCATCATCGAAGAAAGGGGTTGTTGTTGTCAAGAAGGGATCACTAAACCATTATTAACTTTATAGTTGTTCGTGAGTGTTAAGTATAATTACAATATTGTTCGATATCGCTATACAGTTTAACACAGCGATATCGAACACTATTGTAAAGCATCAAAGATAGAATTAAAATAAGTGATTATATTTATGCGTGATTTCGCCCTTACTACTATCGTCCAGCCATACTATTTCAGAATTTTGTAGAACTTTGAAAATCTGTTCAGTAGTTCTAGCGTTACCAAAGTACTCCTACGCTGCGCAACAGCTTTCGATTGAGCTATTTCGATTGACACTGTGTTACGTTTAATTTACCCTTCTAAATATTTTCGTTCAATTTGCGATTTTTTCAAATATTCCCACTTTGATATTTTGTATAACCCCCTATTATAGGAGACGCACCTGATAACGTATTATAATTTAATAGCTCGATTTGTTCCCATAAAACTCATTCTAATACAATGGAAATAAGTGCTTATTCAACACCATGTGGTATGTTAATTAGTATTTTAGTTTAAGTCAAAGTACTTCAAGCTATCTTTGTTGTTTTATATAATACAGTAAAAATGTATTCGGTTATCAACACTCTTTACTTTCGAAAAGATATGCTCGCGTTATTAAAAGTAGTACCATAATTTTGTATAGAATAGATTTTCTACATGCGTAATTAGCGAAGGCGATTGAATTCGAAGTTGCCGGTTTCTTTATCTATATATGCATTACAAATACTCTAGAAGTGTTCTTTGACATGCGGTATTCAAATAATTTAAATGATTATCATATCGTTTCCTGAATTGGGTTCACTTTTATTCTGCATTTTGCCCAGACAAGCATTTTCTGCGTTCCTGATGTTGTTAACTTGAGTGCTTTGATAGGTTTCCTACATAGTTATTCATGACTAAAAGGAATTTCATTTTAGCTCTTTGCGTAGACCCACTGGTTCAGCTTTGTTTGCAACATTAACTAGTCTTGCTACCCTTGTGACGATTCATCTTTGAGCGAGATCAAGATGTTTAACTGTTTCACCTCATCTGAATTAGGTGCAAGATAAGTGTTTCGGCACATCGAGGTATGTTACCAAGTTTTTTTCTATATCAAGAGATTATTGTTTATCAACATTTAATGTTCGTACGTAACAAGTGGACCACAAATAAACTCAAGTAACATTACTCCGACGGGTGGAGCAAGTTTACAAAATCCGCTAGGAAACTAGCTTCTCTAGTGTTCCTTTTTACTTTTAAATTGTTTACTAGAAATTATTTTAAATTTATTATGTTTGACTTAAAATGCTCGTTTAGAAGAAAATCTAAGTATTACCTTTTTTGGCTATTACCGATCAATTCTACATGTTACAATACGAAATGCGCACTTCGTAGATCAATTATAAAAATTTGTCCGTAGAATATAATTTTTTTTAAATAGAAATTTTAGTTTATGGTAAATAAAAATTCGATGGCGATGTCCTTTCTTTGTCGTTGGGCCCCTCTCTCCGCTTTTGTAGCTGGCACGGCATTCCCAAGTTTCTTTTTATATTTTTATACGTTTTCGTGATTCGTGCGGGTCCTTACTTTACTTTCTTTTCGGATTCTGCCTGACCCGTGCGTTTTACCGTATCAACTGCCATAGTATTTCAGAATTTTGGTAGAACTTTAAAAATCTATCGAGTAGTTCCAGAGTTACCAAAATACTCCTACGTTGCGCACATCTATTTCCTGTTGAAATATTTCAATTGGCGCTGCAATAGTATTTCAGAATTTGTAGGACTTTGAAAATCCATTGAGTAGTTCCAGAGTTTCCAAAATACTCCTACGTTGCGCGCAACTATTTCCTGTTGAAATATTTCAATTGGCGCTGCAATAGTATTTCTGAATTTGTACGACTTTGAAAATCCATCGAGTAGTTCCAGAGTTTCCAAACGGTTTCCGATTCAGATATGTTAATCAGCACTGCAACAGTATTTCAGAATTTTGTAGAACTTTAAAAATACATCGACTAGCTCCAGAGTCATCAAAATACTCTTGAGTTAGGCAACGGTTTCCGTCTGAAATATTTCAATTAGCACTGCAACAGCATTTCAGAATTTTGTAGAACTTTGAAGTTTCATCGACTAGTTCCAGAGCTACGAAAATATTCCTACGTTGCGCCACAGCTTCGATTGAGATTTTCAATTGGCACTGCAATATAATTTCAGAATTGGCATAATTGCATTTATTGATGTTTTTTTCAAGATATTCATTCCTTAATGTTACAAAGCATTTAGCAATTTTTGTTTTGCTTTACTTTATTCTGAGTCATAGCAAACGCAGTTTCTTTCAGTTGTTGAAGTACTAATAGATCACTTACAGATAGATTACTTTCATTTGCCCATTGAAGGCATACATTAAAACTTTTAATTGGTTCCTCATATTTTACTTTCATATTAAAACTAACGTCTTCGTTGTCATCATCTGATTGGTTTCTGCAGCATCCCCTCAGTTCACAAAATCTTGATCGTTTTCAATACATTCATTAATTTCTTCTTCATTTAAATTTTCTTTCAAAAGAGATTTGTTATATCAATTAAGTCATTGTCAAACAATAATGTTCCCGTTTGCAATTATTTTAAAGGAATCAAATCCTCTGTCAAATTGAATTTGAATGTGTACTTGTTTCTTTACAGAGTCATTTCTGCAAGTTTTTAAATGTTTCTTAAGAAAAGTTTGCCCAAGGGTTTGAAAGATAAACTGAAACATCTTTAAGGGTTATATCTTTCTTCACCATCATTATTAAGTATTCCGTCCTGGAACTGGTTAGACACATACCTCCATTGTTTCCTATTCTGAGGTAACCTACACATTCCCTGAAACCCCCATAACCTGCATCCTTCAGTATCTGCGTGTAGCATTCTGGTCTAGGTCTACATTTACCTCTCTATTTCCTATATCTGCTTGTAATATAGACCGCACTATTCTCCAAAAATGCTTTAGAACGTATCCTGCCCTTTTATTTCTCCTATTTTTTTTTTGTTTCCGACAGATATCTTTATTCCCCTACTATTTTTATAACCTCTTTGTTATCAACTTTGTCTGTCCATGCTATCATCATCATACCTCTGAACCATAACATTCCAAAAGGCTTCTTTCTTTTCCTGTCTGCTTCTCATACTGCCCCTATTTCATAGGTGTACAGTGCTGTGCCCCACACATATGCTTTCAACACGTTTGTCTGTGTATCTACGTTTGTTGTCTTCGAACATAGCCGCTACTCTTCCTTGTTAAATACAGTTCGGTTCTCCTATTTCGCCGACATCCAGTGGTATGTGAAGGGGATTAAGCAGTCTGTGGCTACCAAGATCCCCCAACACTTGAACATTTGCCGAATTAATAGGTTTCTAATGGATCCTTCCGCACAATCAAGATTAGTTGAAAATATTGCAAAACCAACACCTGTAATTGTTTATAATAATCATCAGGTTTAAGTGTAATAATTTTTTGTCATTAGGTTTTTCCGTCTTAGAACTGGTTGGACGCGTGCCTGCACTGATTTTTATTCTGAGCCAGCTTACACAGTTCCCTGAAATTCTCACTGCCTGAATACAGCTCGGTTCCCCATCTATTGTTTTGTGAATATATACCCTAATTCGTGGCTACCAAGATCCTCCAACTCTTGAACATTTGCCGATTTAATAGTTTTTCAATAAATCCTTCCGCACGATCAGAATTAGTTGAAAATATTGCAAAACCAACACCTGTATTTCTTTATTGTACTCATCAGGTTTAAATGCAATTATTTTTTTGTCATTAGGTTTTCCGTCTTGGAACTGATAGGACGCGTACCTCCATTGATTTCTGTTCTGAGCTAGTCTACACATTTCCCTGAAATTACCACAACCTACACCTTTGACTATCTGTGTGCAATAGTCTAACCTAGGTCTACCTCTACATCTCCTTAGATAAAATATACGAATCAAAATTTTTATTGTAAAACAATTTAGTTAATCGTATTGTATTTTGGTCCATAGGCTATAATGAGTGCTGTGCAATTAAGAGAAAGTAATATTTTATAACAACGGCGCTCAAAAGTCTAAAATTAAAAGGACAAAGCCATTAAACCAAAAAGGCATTGATTGAGAGCTACAAGGGCGTATTTAAAAAACTCATATAAAGCAAAGAAATGCGAAGAATTTAGAATGATCTCGTAATCTTTGGTAACGTGTACGCTTTACAACTAGGTATACAACCGTACGACCAGGCAGGGAGTTCAGTTTGAATTTGAGTATGAATCCACAAAGCTTGTGAAATAAATTATAGAATGGGTTGTTAAAATAAATTTGTTTAATGTCTACATAAATTAAATGGCTGTGCAGACAAATTACCTAGTCGAATTTAGTTATAAATACGGTGTAATAATCGTGTTAAGACGGAATTTAGTGTTTGTAAACACTGTAGTAATCTCTGTGGCAGCATCTCATTATATTGAGAATTCTCTGTAAATAATTGAGAATAATCAGGTTTATATTTAACCGAATAAAGAACAGTAAAAAGAAGTTCTCACTTCACTTTCCATGAAAATTGAAAATATATGAAAACGTATTCAAAATTCTTATTGATTAAGCATAGGATTAAGTAATGAAATGTAATGTATGTAAAAGGTAATGGGCTTCAAATTTGAAGAATTACAATTAAACTGTGCATACCTCAATAATTGAATAACTATTAATCCGGCTAATGTTAAGTGTTGGGGGATCTTGGTAGCCGCAGGTTGCTTAACCTCCTTCACATACCACCGAATATCGGTGAATTAGGGTATATATTTAGAAAACAATAGAAGGGGAACCGAGCTGTATTCAACAAAAAGGAACTGCGGCTATATTCCAAGACGACAAACATAGAAATAAGGAAAAATTGTTGTAAGCATATGTGTGGAGCACTGCACTGTATGGGTATGAAATAGGAACAGTAGAGAAGCAGTCAGGAAAAAGGAGAAGCCTTTTGGAATGCGGCGCTTCAGATGTATGATGATGATGAATAGCATGGACAGACAAATTTGATAACAAAGATGTTTTAGAAATAGTAGCGGAAAAAGAATATCTGTGGGAAACAAACAAAAATAGAAGAAATTGAAAGACAGGACACGTTCTAAGACATTTGGGGGAATAGTACGGGATAAATTACAAGCACAAATAGGCAAAGGTAGACCTAGATCAGACTATTGTACGCAGATAGTGAAAGATGTAAGCTGTGGGAATTTGAGGGAAATGTGTAGGTTAGCTCAGAATAGGAAACAACGGTGGTACGCGTCTAACCAGGATGTCCAGGACTGAAGACGTAATTCAATAATTTATAAACATTCCTTTCTATGTAGAAAAAATGTAATATCTTTCTGCTTTCACCGCAATCGAATTTTCTCATATTTCAACTTTTTCCGACAATGTAAGTTTGTTGTGTTTACGTTTTGTAGCCATTACATACATAAGAATGCAAAACAGTAAGAGCTCTCTGTGAAAATTGAACGTAAACTACTGCAGTCTACAGTATGCATCAGTGTGAAATACGTGATCCACACAATAAGCTCAATCTTCTCGGTCTCGATATTCCGGATTTTTGATCCGGACTGGAACATATATATTATAATAGAAACGATATTCTGAACCACCAAAGAAGTGTGATTACCGTAATGCGGATTATCAAGGTTGCACTAACATATCATTTCAATTTGTTTTTCATGTCTAACAAAAATGGTTTGTTTTTACTTATATTAGACGAGTCAAAGGGAAGAGCTCACTCACTCACTATACTTATTTTAAGTAAGTTTTTAATAATTTAAAGATTTTTAAATGTTAAAATATAAGCAAAAATTCAAATATTATAAGAAATACATTGAAACTGGCTGTATATACAGGATGATTGGATCGTAAACCTACTACTGTGGGGGGTGATAGTAGTACTATAGGGACTAATGTAACAATATCATGGTCTGTGGAATATTCAAAGAAATGCATGATTAAGGAAATGTACTGACAATAAAGTACATAATTATGTACTATCGGGTGTTTGGCCTGTTTATATGGCAGATGGTTATTATTACCTCATGAATTCAAAAAAGCGGCGTTGAAGGATGCTATCTCAGTTTTAGGTCCATACCTCTTTTCAAAGTAATTATTTCGAAAAGCTGCAGAGATCTTTTTAGCTCAACATAAAAGGTTGAACAAAAATAGTTATTAGCATTTTTTATCTCGCAAGTTCGGAAGTGTTGGTAATTATTTTAAAGAAACTCATTTAAATATACGATTTATGACAACTAAATGGGTTTATGATACTGCTAAGTAATTGATATTTATATCTAACTAGGAATTGTAATAAAAAGAGTCATATCTGAGATTAAAAGTTACTTGGACATTTGTTCATCGTAATTGTCACAAAGGTCTTCATGACCAACGCAATTGCACAGTTCTGTAAATCTTAATGACAGTGATAGACATTTGTAATGCTTAACACCTGCTTCCTTTTGCGTAAGCACACCGACCAGTAACATGTTATCTTCGGGCGAGCATGAAAGAATATTTTATTACAGTTTGTCCTTCCCATTCAAACTACGTTTGATCCTCAAGATTTTAATGTTGCTGTCATTACACGTAAGGCCTCGAGATATGCGTGGTTAACAATGTTGTTGGTAAATCCTCCCGGAAGTCATATCCAACCATCGCAACTGTTTGTTTCTGCAACCCTAAATTGCTTTACAAATGTTTCATCTTCTTCTTTAAGCTTCGATACATCCAAGCTTTCCTAAGGCTTCCAGGACATCTTTACCTAAGTTGTCAAAAGATTTCCTGAAAGTTGGTATTCTTAAGTTTTTAAGACAATCCAGTTATGTCATATCCTAATGGAATATTACCTTTGTAACGTCCAAGCTGCAAGTCATTCTTTTGCACTTTATAAATAGCATTTAACTTCCAAAGCTGTCGAAAATTGTATGTGATGATGAATTGGGAGAGTACCACAGAAATAAAATGCCGGCACCACATCTTGGTGTCTCGTTCTTCAGAAGATCTGCAGATATTACTTTATTTTACCGCTTGCAAGCAAATTTTTCTTTAGTTCCAGTGCATGCAGTATTGATATTTTGACTAGTTTGCTGTAAGCTACTTTGACTTTAGAATGAAAAATGGAGATCTCACTAACACTTTTGTATTTCTAGTATTGTCCATGATATTGTACCTACAAATAGTTTTTCTCGCTTTCTTTTCGAGTATACCTTTCTAGTGACAGCTTAGTGATGTATTAGATTAAATGAATTTATTGTATTTTATAAGACATACGCGAGCTTTTTCTTGAATTCAATTGCAAGCTCGCGGTAAGTCTTGTTTTGGTAAGCCTTGGGTAGTGATTGCAATTTTGCTATATCATAAAGGTGTGTTGCTGAATACGACTTAGGTAAGGTTTGAGGTGAAGTTATCGCCTCAACAATCGCAGAAGCATCGGCAATTGTTTGCCTCTACATTTGTTCTTTTTCCAATGTTTCACTCGAAAGTACCAACTGGCCAGGAAGCGATTATTTTTACCGGGAATCCTGAAAATTTTGAATTTTGCTGAACCTTTGTTATTCCAAGCAAGGTAGGAAACGTGCATGACAACACACACACGGCACCTACATTTTACCTCTCATTCGAACAAGGGCATATTTTTGTGGAAAATGTTCGGCAAACATTTTCCGAGCGGCCTGTGTCGAGAATCAAACCCAGAACCATGGGCGTAATAGTCTCATGGAAACCAAGCAGCCCACGGAGTCGTCAGAAATTGTTTACTAGTGTTCTCACGGTATCTTCATCAATTTGTTTTCGTTTGTAGACAAAATTATTGTAGCATCGTGAATGCTCATGCGCATGCTTGGAGGCGTGTGTGCGTGGATGTGTGGGTGTGCTCGTGTGTGTATGCAAATGTTTGTGTCGGTGCGTTTACATGCGTGTTCACGTGCGTGTGGGTGTGCGTGCACACGCTTATGCATCACCGTGTGTATGCGTGTGTGTGCATGTATGTGTCCTTGTGATGTGTGCGTGTAGTACATGTGTACGAATGAGTGCGTGGATGTCTGTACATAAGAGCAAGTATTTTCTAATATTGCATTATTGGTAAATAAGATGAAATTATAATTTACAGTTTTGTGCAAAGTCTAAAGTAATTTCCAATCAAACTAATAAATGAAAAAAAGAGATTATAAGGTCGCAGAATGGATTTAAACCCGTAATCCTTTGTTTGACAGATGTCCAATCTAATTGAAAGCTGGGATATGAATATGATCAAAATTAAGTTGCTCGTAAATTTAGGCAATCTTTTGGAAGTGTTAAATGGAATAACTTTGATTTTCATTATAGGAAGATATATGCACACAATATCTCCTAATTTTGGTACCAAAAAATTTACCACTTGTTTTTGTATCTAACAGCAAAATTTACTTTTGTTTTTGTTTGTTACGTGTAGCTTTGGTCCCACAAAATATAGCCGGTAGTCCACAGAGAAACACGATGAAGTACCCCGCTAAAAATTATCGATAAAGTACCGAAAACCTCGACTATACTAAGAACAATGGCTGCCGAAAAGTCAGTAAGATAGGTGGTGTAAGTATTTGAAGCGGACTATGGAATCTGTCGTGTGTAAAATACGTCTTAATCGGAAATTATCTTGGACGCAACCTAAACTCGATATACGGGGATTTCTAAGGAAAATCCCCGAAGAAATAACAAGAAAATACCAAAAATTGAGATCAAGAAAGCGATTCTGGCCTAAAATTCACGTGAGAAATAATCGAGAACACTAATGCTAAAACCAACTTAAGGTAAGGACACGAATATACCTTTTTAAAAACTGCTAGCTAAAAAGAAAGGTCTCTAAAATCAAATGTTAAATTATCCGAATATTAATCACTCTTCTAGGTAACTGCAATATAATTTATTACAACAAGACTGAAACTATTATCCTTACATCAGTTGTGAAAAACACAAATAAAACTTTACTCTATTACACAATTATGTTTTCGACTCCATTACACAATTGTACTTTCATCACAAGTACAAGATAAACATTCATAAATAAAGATTAAAAATGAAATATATCAAAAACTATTTAGTTTAATGGAAAACGTTTTCGGCAAACAAATTACTTTCTACGTTCTTAATCTAATAACAAGAACGTACTGTAGGTACGTTTATGAATTTATACAGATAAATATAAAAAAATGTTCGTTTATTTATAGTTAGTGTAGATTATGGTTTCAGAAATTTGAACATAAATATCTATAGTGATTTTGACTGTAGATAACCCGGTAACAATTAAAGACCTTTAACTTCTAGACATATTTTGTTTTACCAAAGCATACTGGAACTTCAAAAGGAAAACTAGATATTCTGAATCAGCATATTTTTGTCTACATAAAGTTGTCAATTTATTGGGAACCAAGTGTTCGTTCCTATAATTAAAAATAACCCGCCAGGTAGGGTAAGGTTCCGAAGTTTATTAATCAGTTCTTCAAGGTTAACTGACCAACTTAAGTTATATATTTTCTGTTTGGATGGTAAAAGCGAAGTCCTTAACCAAAAAGACTTCCCCCCCCCCATAAAACAATTCGAGGTTATGTTCGACAAAATTTGGAGGAATGAATTAAGATTGCAAATTAAAATTACTTGATTCGTTTCTTATCTATCTAACATATGTAATATAATCTTAAACTAGATCCAAAGGAAGCAGCACAAATTTAGCGTTTGAACTTCTTCGTGCCAAACTGATGGGGTCATATGTGCAAGCGTTATACATTATCAATCAAAACAAATGAATCATAAAAGTAAACTTCTTTAAAATACAAAGTTACAATAATGATATCACTTATAACCTTTTAAAACGTGATAATAAATTTGACCTTTGAGTATGAACAATATAAGATACAAGAATAATCCTTCCTTAGATCAAGAATGCATGTAACCTAAAAATTACATTTCTTAAAAAATAACATAATCCTATTGGTGGGATTTACCAATACAAAATATGAAAATGAAAAATGATTGTAAATATTTCGAAGGAACGTCAAAACTTTATAGTTGAAATTCAACAAAAATTTACAAAATGCAACGTTTTGTTGGTTTTGTTATTTTATATGTGGTTGAAATGGGGCAGTAGTATCAGATATTGTCTAGGTTTTATTTTTTAGATTTTAGTTATGTGCCATTTTCTTCGAATTTCTTACTGTAAATTTTCAATCTCGAACTGCGTCTCGTCCAAATATCATTAGAAATTGGATAAGAATGTTTGAAACAACTGGATTAACCGTTAAAATGCAGAATACTTGTCGTTTACGTACTATTGGAATGAAAGATGCGATCGAAAAAATCTGATAAACAGCGATTGAAAAACTACTGTTGTCAATTCGTTGAAAAAGTCAAGCAATCAACATTGATTGTTCCAGATTTTAAAGCGTGACTTTCATCTTACAGCGTATAAAATTTAATAAACGCAAGAATTGAATGAAGCTGACTATGATCACAGATTTAATTTTGTAACAGACATATTTGAACGGATCGATGGCTTTAAAAACATTTTGTTCCGCAACAAAGCAAAATATAATTTCAATAACCATGTGAGTAAATAAAATTGTTGATTCTGGTCATAGAAAACCCTTTGCAAAAATATGAGCGTCGTTCCAGTCATTTGGGTAGCAATGCCTGTCATAGAAGTAATTGGTCTATAATTCTTTTAAGATAGTAGAGGGCAAGTGCTAACTGTGATTATGGAACGATAATGTGTAAGATAAGTTAACCTTTGGCTCCATATTTGCAGTAATTTCCTGACTTTAATGCAAGAACTTGGTTCCAGCAAGATGTTACACATCAAATTCGTCAACTGAAGCGGTTAAGAAGTTTTTTCCCCCCAATAAAGTATTAGCGGTATTAGCATCTAGCAAGAAAGAGTTAGAAACTGCTCTTAATGAAATGGAAACGGGTCCTACCTTTTTACCTCTGTCCTTATCGTATTGTTTAGCGAGGCACCACCAGCAGCAGTAGCGATCAATTCTAACAGGGAGATACGGTATGAAAATTAACAAAAATAAAACTAAAGTACTATTATGCAAAGGAAAGGAAAATAAATCAAAAACAAGAATACAAGTATGTAACAAGAACTTACAAGAGGTTAAAGATTTCTGCTACCTAGAAAGCCAAATAACGGAAGATGGGTAAAGCGCAAAAGATATAAAACAAAGATTAGCACAGAGTCTTGCTACAATTAACAAGAAAAAGCAACTACTGTGTTCAAAGACAACAAACATAGGAACAAGGAAAAGATTGCTTAAAACATATGTGTGGGGCACAGCACTGTACGGCTGTGAAGCTTGGACAGTTGGAGAAGCGGACAAGAAAAAGGTAGAAGCCATTGAAATGTGGTGCTACAGACGAATGATGAAGATATCATGGACAGACAAAGTTAAGAACAAAGAGGTACTAAAAATGGTATGGGAAGAAAGAAATATGTGGAAATAGGCCAGATACTAAGGCATGAGGGAATAGTGCGGAATATATTAGAAGCAGAAATTAAAAAAAAAGAAGTAGAGGTAGACCTAGGTTAAACTATTGCACACAGATAGTGAAAGATGTAGACTGTAGGAATTTCAGGGAAATGTGTAGTCTGGTTCAGAATAGAAATCAATAGGGGTACGCATCCAACCAGTCCCAAGATGGATAAACTAATGATGAAAACGATAACTGTACTTAAACATGATGATTATTATAAGAAACTACAAGTATTGCTTGTGCAATATTCTCGAATAATATTAATTGTGTGAAAGGATTTACTAAAAAACTATTAATTCGGCAAATGTCTAAGTGTTGAGGGATCTTGGCAGCCACAGGTTGCTTAACCCCCTACACATACCTTACATTTGATTTACCAATGCTGTTATATTTCAAACGGTAGTTAAAATTAAAAGTTCGATAATTACAACACCGGTAGCGTGGTGTAAGAGACACTATCGGCAGTTGACAGCACTCAATCTTATACGGATTTAGGTGCGGTCTTCTACCGATGATGTCATCAATATTACGCAATCCTACGTAAATTTATTACATTTTTAACACCAAGAATAAGGCATGCACAAATTAAGTAAAGGATTACTCACATCAGAACTCCTGCTTCTGCCTGAAATTGCACTCGGGCAGGCCTCTAACCACTCCAGTCGGGGCTCCTCCCGAAGGAATTAGAGATGAACGTCGACGCTAGCAAAAGCGTACGGAACGGCTCCGGCTAGCTAGGTAAACATGAGGTCACCTCAGGCGTGAAGATCGGTAGTCCTCGGTGGCAGCAAATTCTTACCTATGTAGGGATTGGACAGGATAATAAGGTATGGAGGTAGACAACAAAGATAATTAGGCAAGGAACTACATAGATAACCCTAACGATACGTTACCAAAGACAAAAACGTGTACTTAACACAAAGGTATTCGCGAAAAAGCCACGTTATCGCGAGAGAAGCGGAAAACTCTCCCACCCTTGGTCTAGTATTGCTATACCCCTCTAGGGATAAGCACACTACGCAAACTCACTACTCTGACGTATCGGAAGCACCGCCTAGTCTATTTAAAAATTCCCGCGTCTCGCGTATTTGAAAATTATGGCGGGAAACTTCCGTATATCAAAAAACTTAACATAAAATGTTAAAGTGACCCTTGGCACGTAACAATCGCGACAAAGCCACAAAAGAAAAAACTTAAAAAAAGAAAAAGTCTGTTAGCACAGTAACAGCTTAAAATCTAAATCCTAACTAACCTATATAAACCCTAACTTAAAACCTACAAAATGTTTATATAAGGCGCCACCTGGTTTTTTCGACCGATAACACGTCTACCGAAGTACCAGGAAACGGAATAGGTAGCCCGATAGTCTTTGACTACACTAATTACCGACAGCACAAATTTGTCGGGGAGCATGAAACACTACTTAAACTAACACGGGTGCGACAAGTCGCCTAAACTATCTAAACCTATCTAACTAAAGCTAACATAAAAGTTGTTATGTGCAAACACACATGAGTGTTGCATTGAAACTATTCTTCCTTTGGCAAGAAGCGCCCAAATTTAAAATGTTCATGGAGTGCGTCACTTTGCACTCTAGCAAATTTTGTTACTGGTACTTTGGTTTTTTACGATGCACATTTAAAACTTGTCCATGACATAGTTGTGAATCAACAAATTTACCAAAAGTACCACCTACTAAATCCTTATATGCTAACCTGACAAATTACATTTCTAAATTGGGTTAGCTTTTTCACTTAATTTTCAGGAAAAAATAATTCCCACGTCTGGTCATATATACCACACGTTAGGACGATAAAAAGATAAGACAAGATCTCAAATTGTTGTTGAAGATAGTAGATAAGATAATGTTATTAAGCTTAAGTTGTTATCCACAAAGGTAATGGAATAAGATAACGGTATTAAGCTTTAGTTATTATTTGAGATACTCGATAAGATAACACGATATTAAGTTAAAGTGATTATTAGAGATAGTAGGTAAAGTAACACGGAATTTAAATAAGTTATTACTAAAGATAACCGGTAAGATAACGCGAAATAACTCGAAGTTATTCCTAACGGTAGTCGGTAAGATAACGAGAAATTAAACCAAAATTATTACTAACGGTAATCAGTAAGATAACGATACTAAACTAAGGTTATTACTAAAGGTAATCAGTAAGATAACGATATTAAAACTAAGGGTATTGTCAAAGATAATAAAGAAGACAAAGATATTGGCCTAGTTATTACCCAAGACAATGAATAACAACAAAAGAGTGGCTCCAGTAGAGCCGTTGAAATGGGATTGACCCGTGCCCTCTAAAAAGAGAAACCTGTGAAGCAGGTCCGTTCACAAGAACAGCACGGGGGACCGGCAAAGACATTTGGGTGCATTCCTGCACCCAGCGTTGATCGATATCGGTGAAACTATCACCCGATATCCACACGGTATATAACGATATACACATTCACTCACACATTCACACACTCATACATACCTTCACTGCCAGAGCCCATGCACTGACAGCGGCACCGCATGACCCCACGAAAGATTCGCAGAGACATGGTTCAGGTGTCTGTGAAACCTCCCGCGCAACCACACGGTGACTAACAGAAATGAAAAGGCAGTAGAAATAGGAAAGGTAAAAAGAAGGAGGTTGGTTTTGGGTGCATAAGAGGCACCTCCAGGTAGAAGAAAGTAGAGGAAGGGCTCGCATTGAGCAAAAGCGACAGAGGGAAAGGTGGATAGCAAAGCGCTACTCAACCAACCAATGTGGTCAGTAGCTCGGAATGAGGGAACATCATTCTTATGTGGCAGACGGGTGTTCCGGGACAAGAACAGGTCCACCGAAAGAAGAATAAGGCATAGCGGAGATAGCGGGTTAAGAAAAAGTATAGTTTTTGGACAAGCGTCCAAGAGAAGGTAGAGAGTTGTCCCTGTTAAACACAGCGCAGTCTGAAGGACCACCTGCGATATTAATCCGACAAGATAAGGTATACACATTTTTAAAATTCACTAGACTCCTAAGAGAACTAGTACGATCATTTTCCTAACGAGTGCATTGACTACGATAAGAAAATCAGACAAAAGTTGACACAACAACTTACAGGTATCATTACAGATACAAATACACAAAACAAACTGTTTTAAGGCAGTTTTTCAAAACGGTAGCACCCTAAACACACAAAAATGCCCAATTATAAGCAGTTAAATACAGGTACACTGTCCCCATATGCTAAAACAACCGAGAATTTAATAAGATAACAATAAGAAACAATAGCACCTCACCACGAAGTTCAATAAAAAACAATGAAAAAAATGTTTATAGGTTATGTAGATTTAGTAGAAAAAGAAGGGAATAATGATGTAGTATAATGTAGGCGACTGCAATAATTCAGAAGAAAAACACATGGAATAGGCAATCCTAGTTCTTGCAACTGCGAATATGAACTATTTCTTTCAATGGCATAGGTCATGACTCCTATGTTGGCCCAAAGAAAAAATCATCCACTCAACATCAGCTAAAACCAATCATAAAAATTCAATGGGTTATTTCAACCAAAGTTACGACAATTACCACACAATTAAACCATATAAGAGAAATACTAAAAACCGAACAATATGTAGTAGGAAAATTTCAAGGGTTAATTAAATGAAACGACAGAGTTATATTAGGGGGTGTAGAGAATGAAGTGATATATAACTAACGGTATGGTCAAGGGAAAGTCAACCAAAATAAAAAGATAGCTAATTTAAGGGAAGTAAAGTTAAACGTGTAAGAGGTTATATACTATATAAGAGAAGGAATAAGTAATTGAGGTTACTAATTGATGGTGAAAACAGAAAAATATTAGGTAAATCGTGAGGAGAATGGAACGTGAAAAACTTAACTAGCATTTGGGTCGGCAGAGAATGGTTTAAGGTCTTTAATATGCCACCTGCCTTGGCGTTTTCCTTCAGCATCCTGAAGTTCGTAGATAAGGGGACTAATAACACGAGTGACCTTACAAAGAATGAATTTAGGGGCTAATTTTGAAGAAAATTTCTTAGATGCATCCGATAAGACATAGTTCTTCTTCCAAACTTGTTCGCCCAAGGCGAAGGAAATATTTCGTTTACGTAGATTATAGTGGTCCTTACTCTTTTCGTAAGCTTTTAACAAATTTTTTCTAACGTCGTTAAAGATAGAAGGTAATGACTGTTGGTCCTTGTCCCAACGTACTTTATCGTCAAATTCAATTACGTTAGTATCGTCAGGCACTAAACCATAGTAACTCCCATCGATTGGGGTATATCTTCCAAAAACAAGAAATGACGGAGTGAATTGGGTTGCTTCGTGTTTAGATGTACGCAAAGCTTGAGCAATTTTAAAGATATGTTCATCCCATGTAGTATGGTCTGAATCAATATAAGACGAAATAGCGGTAATTAAGACTCGATTTACTCTTTCGGTAGGGTTTACTTGGGGATGGTATTTTGCGTTAAACCAAATTTTTTGTACTTTATAACTTTTAACGAAATTCTGAAAATCTTTAGAGATAAATTGTGCACCATTGTCACAAAGAATAATCTGTGGGACACCAAAGATAAGAAAGACATTTTGTTCTAGGAATTTAATTATAGCTGCGGATGTAGCTTGACGTAAGGGTTGCACCATAACAAATTTAGAAAACCAATCGGTAACAACCAAAAGATATTGATTACCTCTTTTCGATCGAGGGAGAGGTCCTAATAAGTCAAGCGATATTAATTGAAAGGGATAAGATACACGTTTAAAGTTACCCATTAAACCAGGGCGAGCATCTTGTGAACTCTTATAGGAACCACAAATTTTACAGCTCTTTAAATAGCGACAAACGGATTGCTTAAGTGTGGGCCAGTAATACAATTCAGATATTTTAGCGAGAGTTTTTGTAACACCAAGGTGTGCAGCTAAGGGATCGTCGTGACATAATTTGAGCACCTCACTGCGGTTTGCAGTGGGCACGACCAGTTTCCATTCAGGTATATTCGATATTTTATGTGGGGACGAAGATACAAATTTATATAGTCTATTATTAGTTACACGAAAGGTAGGAAATTTGTCGGGATTATCAGAAACTTTTTTAATCATATTGAGGTACCAGGTATCCAGAATTAAATTTGGAAGGTTAAGAGAAACGACATCACGAGATAAGGCATCAGGTACGATATTTAATTTGCCAGGCCTATGCCTAACATCGAAAGTAAATTGGGATATACGCAAGTTCCATCTTGCCAAACGACCTGCGGGCTGTTTCAAGTTATTAAGCCACGTGAGAGCTGCACAATCAGTGATTACGGTAAAGTGTGTACCTTCGACATATCCTCTAAATTTCTCGATGCCGAAGATAACGCCCAATAGTTCTCGTTCGGTAGCAGAGTATTTTTGTTCGGCAGAAGTTAAGGCACGACTCGCATAAGCGATTGGATGTTCTAAACCATTGTTTACCTGGAATAACATTGCACCTAACCCAGTAAGTGAAGCATCGGTTTGTATAAAAAACTTATCATCGAAATTTGGAGAGATTAAGATAGGTGCTGAAGTGATTAATGTTTTAATTTGTTCGAAAGCCTGTTGGGATTCTAAATTCCACTCGATAGTTTGGGATTTCTTTTATTTTTAATTAAAGCGGTAATGGGTGCGGATATAGTTGAAAGATTGGGTAGAAAAATGCGATAATAGCTAATCATTCCAATTAAACGTTTGATTTCGGTAACCGTTTTTGGTGTTTTAAATTTAGTAATAGCATCAACCTTAGCAGGATCTGCTCGTAAGCCTGTCCCATCGATAATAAAACCAACAAATGTGAGGGATGAACAACAAAATTGAGACTTTTCCCAGTTTATCCTAAAACCTGCTGCGTTTAAACGTTCTGCAACTTTATCTAATGTGGCGATATGTTCATCGAAAGAACTTGAGATAACTAAGATATCATCTAAAAACACAAAGGCACGTTCTTGATGTAAGATAGGGCCTAACGTTTGATCCATAGTACGTTGTAAAGTTTGTGGAGCGTTACAGAGACCAAATGGCAAAAAATTATATTCGAAAAGACCTCGGCCTGGAACACAAAAAGCAGTTTTTTGACGAGAAGATAGGTCGAGAGGTATCTGATAGAAAGCTTGTCTAAGGTCGATAGATGAGATAAATTTTGCGTTACGAAGGCGGCTTAAAATTGAGTCAGTTCTTGGTAAGGGATAAGCATCTGAGACAGTCACGGAATTCAACTTTCTGCCATCGAAACAGACACGCCATTCGTCATTCTTTTTCCGAACTAGTAATACAGGAGACGTCCACGGTGAATTTGAGGGAGAGATAACACCAGATTCTAACATTTTGTCTATTTCAGCATGTAAATGCTTTTGTAATGCAGGCGATAAGGGATATTGACGTTGCTTAAAGGGAAGGGCATCACCTGTAGAGATAACGTGTGTTGCAGTTGTAACACAACCAAGTTCAGAGGTATTAAGTTTGCGGAATTTGTCGATTGTAGCGTTAAGGGTTACATTTTGGGAATCAGTAAGAGAGATTTTGTTAGATATTCCTGTAGATGCACAGGAGTTCGTTTTAATAGAGGTTTGCCATGAAAAATCCTGGAAATAAAGTGACAGATTAAAAAGTTTACAGAAATCAACGCCTAGTAGAAAGGGATACGCTAATGCAGGGACAATCAAAAATAAAACATCACGTTCAAGAGATTCTACTCGAATTTTTAACTTAAGGGAACCGGTTACATGTATTTGATTATCGTCAGCTAAATTTATGGAAGTTTTTTCTGGAATAATTTGAATTTTGATATTTTGTTTAGATAATTGATGTAAACCTTCGTTATTTATAAGAGAACATGAAGAACCTGTATCCAATAAAGCAATTACATTTAAGGAACCTATTAAGATAGATAAATGTGGACGGTTATCGAAGGGTTTTTTTAACAAGTTGTGAAACGGCAGCAGTCTTTTTATGGTAAAAGGAATTGACGGTTTGTAACCACTTAGACCACTCGGCTGGAGTAGTATAGCATAATTCCTCTAATAAAGGTAAGGTATTTTGTACATTAATAGTAGCGGTATTATTATTAGATAAATTTAATGACGGTACAACGTTAGGAGTGGTTTTATGATTTGAATTTATTGACGTCTGGGTCCGTTGGATGATTGGTGTTGAGGGCGATTTTGGTTTCTTGAGATATTCACACCCTGATTTGAAATATCTCGACGGGAGTTTCCCGATACGTTAGGATTACAGTTGGTGCAGTTGATTTGTAGATATTTGAGCGACCACAACCATAACAAAAAATATTTCTAGGGTATGTGCAGACAGTATAGTTATGTCCATTTCGCTTGCAGTTCCAACAGGTAAGTGAGCTATTAGTTACGGTAGGAGGAACGTTAAGTGTAAATACTTTACGGGAAGCTCGAACTTGGCAAGCTAAATCAGGTTCTAAAAGACCAGATAGTTTCTCGGGTGGTGGCCGATATTTGTTAATTCTTGACTTCACTTCCTGAAGAGAACGACATAAGTCTTTAAAGTGGGCTAACGAAGAGACTTGCTGCAATGCCAAACGTTCTGAGAAATAGGGGTTTAAATTTCTAAGTAATTGATCGATAATTTCAGATTCTGAAGGTTTTTTGTCGAGTCTGCTATATAAAGCTTCTAATGAGGTAATAAAAGAAACAACATTTTCGTCGCGACCTTGGGTTCGGTTACGTATTTCGTTCCAAATGTCGTTAATATAGCCATAAGGTAGGAAATCTCGTTTTAAACACGCAACTAACTCCTCCCAGGTAGAAATTTGGTGCCGTGTGTTTCTGTACCATATTAATGCTGAGTTTGAGAACAAATCACCTGCTGAGACAAATAGGTCCTGGTCGGTACACCCGCGAGAGATTTTGAAATCATTAATACGATCAAGAAAAGATGATAAAGAGACCTGCGAATCAAACCCTTCGAAAGTGAAACCCCATTTGTATACAGGTATAGATTTTCCTACAGGTTTAGGTTCGGCAAGCACAAGATTTGAAAAAGGTAACGATATATCTACGTCTGCATTAGGATTAAGTCTTTCCAGAACAATCCCTTTAAGCAATAATACCTCGGACAACAAACTTTGTTTAGATTGAGTCGCTTGCTCATCGTTATATAAAGATAATAATTCGACACGCTGTTTGACGTGAGTTATTCTCGAAGCCAATCTCCCTAACTCAGTATCACTAGCACCAGGATCTGTTCTATTTATTATACCCGATATGTCATCTAAAGATAATTTAATTTCCGATACGTTAAGGGGCCAGTCGCCAACGGGTTTCTTTAAGATAGCCACGCCTTTCGTTTCCTGTGCCAAAATAGCCCTGAGCTGAGATCTCCTGTCATTTTGATTACTACCGGCGATAATATTCCTACACTCCAGCTCGTAAATTAATTCCAGCGATTTTAAATGAGAAACGTTCATCGTGAATAGAATATTCAAGACCCTATATATATAAAATATGCGATTTTGACGCAGATCAGGAGGTAAGAAAACGTTACAGCTATTTTAAGTTAATACGATACGGTATTTAGGGGAGGAACCTTGTTAAGAACGTCACCGGTAAAGAATAATATGCAAATGTTAAAGCGTTAATTAATTAACACACTAAAGAAACACATTATGGGTGTATGAAAGCAAAATCAATGTTCAATTAAATACATATTTTGTTGATAATTACAGAAAGGCCCTCCAAAATAGAGAATGGACGCAGGTGATATGTTATTTGACCTATAAAAGCAACAACCTATAGTCAAACACTTCTTAAAAAGATATAATAACCGATTGTGCATTGAAGTTTCAAAAAAACGGGCTTTTAAAGTTAAGGAAAACAAACAAAGATATTCTAATTTAATATATGTGGATAATTTTGTAATAAACGTGTTTTAAAGGCATGTAATCAAGGTAACTAATTATTATAATAAGCGGTATTTACGACGTACAATTGCTTTAAAATATTTATTTATTTATTGTACTTACTTGAAAAAGTGAGGTTAATATACATCCTTGTTAAAATTTGAAGTTTTATATAGACACTACACACATTTTTTTTAAATAACTTGCACATATTTTAGGCAACTGAGTTATCTTTATTTTAAAATTTCAATAAGGTAAATGAATTAACATTTTTTTGATAAAAAGGTACAAATTATAATAACAAAGTGATCCTTTTCATTACAAACGCTAATCTGTCAATTACTGAAAATTTTCTGGGGAATCTTTGCAAGGTACCAACTGAAATAAAACTTCACAGATATCTTAGTGGACATAGATCATGAAATTTAAGGAGATTATTTAAATGAAAAGCATGTTTAAAATTAATCTATACATTCCATAGGTATAGTACCACCTAAATAACACGTTGGAGCGCTAATTGTTATATTTCAAACGGTAGTTAAAATTAAAAGTTCGATAATTACAACACCGGTAGCGTGGTGTAAGAGACACTATCGGCAGTTGACAGCACTCAATCTTATACGGATTTAGGTGCGGTCTTCTACCGATGATGTCATCAATATTACGCAATCCTACGTAAATTTATTACATTTTTAACACCAAGAATAAGGCATGCACAAATTAAGTAAAGGATTACTCACATCAGAACTCCTGCTTCTGCCTGAAATTGCACTCGGGCAGGCCTCTAACCACTCCAGTCGGGGCTCCTCCCGAAGGAATTAGAGATGAACGTCGACGCTAGCAAAAGCGTACGGAACGGCTCCGGCTAGCTAGGTAAACATGAGGTCACCCTCAGGCGTGAAGATCGGTAGTCCTCGGTGGCAGCAAATTCTTACCTATGTAGGGATTGGACAGGATAATAAGGTATGGAGGTAGACAACAAAGATAATTAGGCAAGGAACTACATAGATAACCCTAACGATACGTTACCAAAGACAAAAACGTGTACTTAACACAAAGGTATTCGCGAAAAAGCCACGTTATCGCGAGAGAAGCGGAGAACTCTCCCACCCTTTGTCTAGTATTGCTATACCCCTCTAGGGATAAGCACACTACGCAAACTCACTACTCTGACGTATCGGAAGCACCGCCTAGTCTATTTAAAAATTCCCGCGTCTCGCGTATTTGAAAATTATGGCGGGAAACTTCCGTATATCAAAAAACTTAACATAAAATGTTAAAGTGACCCTTGGCACGTAACAATGCCCCACCCGAAGGTACTACATTGGGCAGGAAACGAGTTTTTTTTACCTGGAAAATTTGGAATTTTGCCAAACCCTTGCTGTTCCAAGCAATTTAGGGATCTAAATGACAACGTTCACACGTTCACAACCGGGACCTCCATTTTACCTATCATTCGAACGAGGGTGTATTTTTGTGAAAAATGTTCGCCTAACATTTTTCAAGCGGACCGTGTCGGGATTCGAACCCGGGACCTTGGGCGTAGTAGTCACACACATACCAACTACGCCACGGAGCCGCCTTCCCCTGCACATACCACTGAATTTCGGTGAAATAAGGCATATAATTAGAAAACAATAGAAGGCGAACCGAGCTGTATATAGGCTGTGTGGGAATTTCAGGGAACTGTGTAAGCTAGCTCAGAATATAAATACGTGCAAGTACGTGTCCAACTGAAAACCTAATAACGAAAAAAAATAAGCGCAGATAAATCTGATGATTATTATTATAAACAACTACAACTAATGTTGATTGTGCGAAAAGATATCTTGCAAAAAATATTAAATCGGCAATAGTTCAAGTGCTGGAGGACTTGGCAGCCACAGGCTGCTTACTCCCCTGTACAACCATTGAATGTTGGAGAAATAGAGTATATAATTGTAAAACAATAGAAGAGGACCGAACTGCACCTAACAAGAAAGAACAGCGCCTATGATGAAAGACAACAAACAAGAGGAAAATTCTTGAAAGCATATGTGTGGAGCACAGCACAGTATGCCGATGAAATACGGATTAGTAGGAAAAGCAGACAGAAAAACGGTAGCAGACTTTTAAAATGTTGTGCTTCAGATATATGAGGATGATAGCATGGACAGACAAAGCTAATAACAAATAGGTTATAGAAATAGTAGGGGAATAAAGATATCTGTGGAAAAAAATAGGAGAAATAGACGGGCAGAATACGTTCTAAGGTATTTTTGGAGAATAGTATAGGATGTATTACAAGCAGAGATAGGAAAAAGGAGGTAGATGTAGAGCTAGATCAGATAGTGATAGATGCAGACTGTGGAAATTTCAGGAAAATGTGTAGGTTAGTTCATAATAGGAAACAATGAGGGTACACATCTAACCAGTTTCAGGACTAACGACCTAATGATGATGAAGGTGATTTCGTGAAGAGCAAACGTCAACTATGCACCACGCAGTCTAAACCCGAATTCTCTGAACTATTTCTTATGAGACCTTAAAGACATACGAAAATAAACCTAATACACTACCTTATCGACATGAAAATAGTTCACCAGCAATTATATCGGCATCTGAAACCTTGAACCGTTGCATGCTAGGTACTCTTCATTCAAGATTACAATAATAAGAAAAACGCAGTGGCCGTCCTTTAGATAACATCATTATTAGTAAATAACTTTTAAGCAAGCCTAAATTGCAGATATTTTTAGCTTGTGTTGACTTTCAAATAGCACCCACTTTTTTGTAGAACCTTGTTTAACCGAACATATTAATGAGTGGTGGCTCGAGGCCTATAGAAACAGCGGTTATGTATATTTTGATGCTATAGAGTGAATATGACACAAGATAATTTTTCTAAACCTCCAGTTTATTTTTGTAAACGAAATTCATGCACTAATTCTTTTAGCTTGCAAACTTTTCAATTACTTTTTTATTGAAATTTGCTATTGTTCTTATAAATTTTGTTGTATCGATAATACTGTCAGAGCTGTTAAACGATCTTGAGATATGGTGTTACTAAGAAAAGTTTGACGATCAAGGCACTTTGTATACATTAATCACTAACATAACACAAAACAATCAGTCTCACTCAGAAACACCCACTTTACAAGAAGTATATAGTTTTAAGTAGTCGTTAAATGGCATACACTATTATTTAAAATAAGGAGTAATTTATTGTTAGCAGAATTATTCAATCATTCAATGTACACAAAAATAATCACTCAAAGAATAATTTACCAGATAAATCTACCTTTTAACACAAAACATGCGTTTATTGGTTAAAAATGCACAAATTTGAAGCTTTCGATACTCAGACCGGTTTTCATTATATGTATACCTTAGGTATGAAGTAGTTAGATAACACAAAGTACGCTGCTGCAACATTTATTGCCGACACTTACAGCAGTATTGTTACCGAATTTCAAGTTAGAGTGCTTAATATATGCTGTACACAATTTACCAATATATAATAAATATATATTATTATTAATATTTATTATTAATTTTATTTTTAATTATTATTAATATTTATTGCGCTTTTGCCAAAAGTTAGCTGTTCTGCAGCACTACAGCTCCGACAGAGAAACCGCAATTGATACCAATACATAAATTTAGTTACTTTAAATCAACATTGTGCAAGTTGGATAAATATTGAGGTTAAATGCGACACACACTTGTGGATTTTCTTACGCCAAAATTAGAAGAAATCGTGAACATATCGTTCATCTCCTAAAGAAAATAAAACTGTCGCAATTAAAATTTTAAATATCTTCAAATAATTTCTGAAAGCATCAAATAGCTTTTTTAAGTCTTTATAGTATTAATTAATGTTTGAATTTTCTCTTAAACAATAATAGTATTCAACAAAAATGACATCTAAGAGCACGAACTTAATAGTATACAAGCACACAAAGCAATTACAGTATTCTCGAATAATGAAATGTAAAATCAATACTTCCAAGTTTCGTTTGGAGGGTTAAACAGGAAAATATTACTTTCATGACTTCATTTCATCGGTAGCTGTTAGGAAGGGAAGCTTTTAACAAATTTAGTATCAATTTCAGGAAAACACAAAGCCGTAATTACAATTTATATATGAGGTACTTGATGTACTATTGAATGGGAAATAGAATTATAAAAATTACTATTAGAATTCCGCTAGTTTTTAGGAAACTCTTTAATAATGGAATACAATAATGAAATATTTACGTTGGAAAGATTACGTATGACATTTAAATAATATAGTAAAAGATAACGAGGAAAGGGGTAAAAGATTTCAGAAAGGCAAAACAAACAACGATTTGTTTTAAAAAAGAAAATATTCTATGTATCCTTAACAGTAGGGTTAGCAAAGAATTTATTATTGCTGCGAATTTGACGTTTCAATAACCAACAATTTAATTAATACATGAAAACAAATACATAAAAGGCCCGAGTACCATTGCACATGACGCAGGTGATAATGACGCTAATGTAAGATAGACAAGTGCTTGTTTACGAATCAGATAGAAGCGTAAATTTATTTTATGGTGCTACTATAAGTGTGAGAATGTAGTGGAAGTGCAATCACGGTTTAGAAGGGAGTCTCTGATAGATTCACCTATTGACTCAGCATTACTCGCATCAAGGGATAAGTATGAAAGAGATGGGACTGTTCAAGATGTCTACAAACAGCGTTTTGGTAAACCACAGAAATCCACGAGCACCACAAAAGAAGAACTACTGAAAACTTATCGGGAAACTTCAAGAAAATCTTCGGCAAGCGGCGCGAGAACTAGGCATTCCAAAATCGAGTACCCATCGCATTTTGAAGCGTGCACATTGGAGAAGTTACATCCCAAGATTAATCTGCGCCTTCCATGAAGATGATTATGATCGCAGAGTGGAGTTTTGAGAGTGGTACTTGGCAAAATGTGCAGAGGACGTACAGTTTACACAAAATAGTGTTTGGAGCGATTAGGTAACATTTAAATTAAACGGGTCGATCAATTGCCACAATTGCAGCTAGCTACTGGGAACCAGAGAATCCTCATGTTAACAGAAGAACATCATTTAAATTTACCAGGAGCTAGAGTATGGTCTGGATTTTCAGAGCGGAGGTTCAATTTGACCATTCTGTAAATGGTGCGGTTTACTTGAATTTGTTGCAGAAACATATCATGCGAAGCATTCGTGAGCGGTTTGAGGATGAAGAGGACTATTATTTTCAGCAAGATAGATCGCCTTCCCACTATCATTGTGATATTAGAGTTTATCTCTGTGAATGGTTCCGCGATGTCCAGACCTCACGACACTGGATTTTTTGTAGGACTCACCAAAGATAAGGTTTATCTGTCGAAACCGGCATCAATGGATCAATTGAAAGCGGAAATTAAAGAATGCAACAAAATTTGAAATGAAATGATGCACCACGTTTGCGATTCCATTGCTTCACATTATTAGCAACATTTAAATTAAAATGGACACCAATTTGACTAGAAAAATTCTACATATGTCTTCTTTAACTTGTAGTTTTAAACTATAATATATCTAAATTATTACTGTTTTTATAATCACGCTAAGTGTTTACACATTTTTTTGGGAAACGAGTTACATATGCCCCAAATCAATATATATGTATATTTAAATGCAACTATTAAATCTTAAAAAATAGATTGTTACATTGTATAATTGAAGGACACATTATAAAAGGTTAATGAAAGTTCATAATCAGACGTGAGAAAGGAAGCAACTACTTTGTATTCCAGACGTCACATGATACTGCAGGTGCAGGTCACAATAGGTTATAAGAAAGCAATTGTTAGAATTAAGATTACTAAGAAGTAATACAATATATTTTATCAGGAACTAGCAGACATGAGATCTGCACTTCCCACAAAACGATGCAAAAGCAGGGATAGCACAAATACCCTGAAAAGCCCATGATGGCCAGTCAGTCTTAGAACTTCTTAACTTTAACATTGTTGATTGTTCAGCTACTCATTAGTGATTAGTAATTTTGAATACTTGTTAATTAAAACGTCAAAAAACATAACGTCCAAGTTGTCAAATCAATATTCTAATTACTGTTTAAATAAAATACACTTGATAGAAGTGTCTTTGGAAATAAAGACTTTTTAAAAGAAGCTCAAAAAAAGGTCCAAAATCTATCTGGCGCAGTCGATTGTAGGATTCCAGAAGGACACTAGCAGATCAAAAATGGAGAAACTGGTAGTCCTGAATTTTAATTTTTTGGCGGGAACAAAAAACCAACCAATTGGACGAAGTACAAAAATCGACCAAGTCTAATAAAAGAAGGAAGGCTAATGGAACTGGCAATCAAACTATTGTAAGTAGCATAAGTTCATTTCCTAACCATTTTTCAATTGCATATTGATAATAGCTAGTAAGAAACAAGAAAATTTTATATACGCATTTTACATGTACAATTTTATTATCACAATTTTATTATTATTCTCGAAAGAATTTATTCAGCACAAATCTGAGCTTTATTGTATAATTATAACACAGTTCTTTGTAGCATTTTATTACAACAATTTTTATTCAGGAAAATCTGAAAAACTTGATTGATTCTCATCACATTCATAATCTCTTATAAAGGTTTATAATTAAGCACATTTTATGTTATTTTATTATTGCAACAATTTAATGAAACAATTATTCAGCAGAAGTCTGAAACCGATGTAATTATAACCAAGATTATTATAATTACATACAATATACGTAACGATAAGTGATTCTTTACGTAACTAAATACAAACTAGACTGAAAGTAACTTAGAAATAATTTATAAAAATGAATACTGAAAACGTAAAATTATACTTAGATTCAATTCCATTGGACGACGGTAACCAGGCTATATTAGGTATCATTATTACTGCTTGTGAAACATTTTTAAAGTCATTTTACAAACAAGGTGACGTTGAACGCAATGTCTGGCTTTTACGCTTGATTTTAGTAAGTTAACCGGAAGTGCTTTGACCTTTATTGCAAGACGCGATGACCTCACGAAATAGGACGATTACAAACAATTATGCATATTTCGGCGATCAAAGAAATATCAAATGTCTTATCAGGGATCTAATAAATTTACGAATGCAAACAAACCAATCACCATATCAATTCAATATGAGATGTCAGGACGTACGAAGTTTAATATTAACCAAACTAAAACTCGAAGAACCCGACCAAAACATACGTTTAATAAAGACAAAGATGGACGATGAAATGGCGTTAGACAACTACATAAACGCATTACCCGAACGATTATCGGATAAAATAAAATTTCAACACCCCCAAAATTTAGAGAAAGCAATGAACCTGATGGTAGAAGAAGAAAACGTAATGTACTACAGAAACAGAATCTATAATCCTAACGCAAAATAAAAATTATTCACCCATGAAAATAATTCAAGCCGGGAAACAAATACCAACACAATCGAAATTTACACAATTTAACGCACCAATGAATCACCCACCAATCAACAATACAAACTTTAATAATACAAATTTCAACAACCAACCTCGACAATTTCCAAGACCAACATTTAATTCAACTTTTACAAAACCCACATTTACAGCAAAATTCAATCAATACGCAAATCGAATCTTTCGACGCAAATCCGAACAGAAACACACCGATGATGAGTAACAACAACAACCCCAATAATTATTACAAACCAATCCCTATGGACACTTCATCTGCTAACACCAGACAAAACACAAAAATATCGCAAATCAGACCAGACTATAACCAAAAACGAAACTTCACTTCCGAGGAACTATTCCACCAAGAAGTAGAAGATTGTAACAATCAAGATACAGATAATTATGTGAATCCAAGTAGAGACGGTGAAATAAATCATACGGAAAACTACGAACGTAATAACCCTTATGAAAACTACGAAGAGGACGACGAAGAAAATGCGTGCTCAACTTTTCAGTTGGACAGATTCAAATATGACCAAACATAATAAATTTAAATAACATTAATCAACAAATCTTATCCTACATAGAAATATCTCACGCGGAACTGAAATTATTAATCGACACAAGATTTTCAAAAACTTTAATTAGTCCTAAAACAGTACAGAAACATTATTTAGATTTTGTAGAAAGATAACCTTTTAAAATCAAAACAGCACACTAAACGATATTACACCAATTTATTGCAAACATACCTTTACCAAAAACTTTTAATGTAAAAATGAAACATAAATTTTGCATCTTCGAATTTAACAACAAATACGACGGATTAATAGGCATGGATCTTTTAAGAAAATTAGGAGCAAATATTGATCTAAAAACCGATTATTGAGAACCAAATACGAACAGATTACAATTAAATTTCAAAACAGTAACATTCAAACCGATCAAAAATATACAATTGAACCCAGGATTGAAAAACAAATAAAAGTATTAGTAAATTCAAAAAACGACATAGGTTTTATAAATCAGATATCATTTCAACCCGGAGTAGACAAAACCCACCGTGTTAATACAAATAAAAGAAAACTACGCCACTACGACAATTTGGAACTCGGACGATTACCCCATAGAAGTATCATAAACAAAACCAATAGACGTAGAAGAAGTGAACTTTAGCGAGATGGAAATCGACGAAGACTCAAAAAGCAACTCTAACCCTACAAAACACAATAGAATGCTAAATGAAAATTTAATTCATATTCGTTTTAATGATGATATTAACAACGAAGGGTGAGAGCAATTAAAGACTTATGTTTCGAATACTGAGATATATTCCATTGTGAAGGAATACCTTTAACCTTCACCAACATAGTCAAACATAATATTGAGCTAACAGATGATAAATCAATTTTCACCAAAGCGTATAGACTACCTCAAGCAAGTCAAGAAGAAGCAGATAGTCAGGTAGCAGACCTATTGAAGCAAAATATAATCCAACACTCAAATTCATCATGGAGCAGCTCCGTATTAATAGTACCGAAGAAATTAGACGCCTCAGGCAAACGCAAATATCGAATGGTTATCGATTACAGAAAACTTAACGAAAAAACGGTAGACGATAAATACCCACTACCCAATATTACGGAAATCTTAGACAAGTTAGGAAAGTGTCAATATTTTTCGACATTAGACCTCACCTCAGAATATCACCAAGTAGAAATGCACGAAAAAGACACAATCAAAACAGCATTCAGTACACTTAGAGGAAACCCGCTACTTTTCAGAGAGTTATGGACAATATTCTAAGAGGAATACACAACGAAAATGTCTTGTATATCTGGACGATATAATCGTATATTCATCATCACCCGCGGAACAATTCGAAAGATTAAGAGAAGTTTTCGAACGTTTAAGAAAAGCGCATTTTTAGGACACATTATAACTCCACAAGGTGTTATGCCAAACTCAGACAAAACAAATGCCGTATTAAATTACCCCTTACGAAAAAAAATATAATAGGATTTTTAGGACTCGATAAATATTACCGAAAATTCATCAAAAGTTACGCACAAATAACAAAACCATAAGCAAGCGTTTAAAGAAAGGTAACAAGATCGAACACAAACCTAATTTTATTAAATCAGTACAAAAAATTAAATGCATCCTAATGAATCACCCTTTATTAAAGTACCCTGACTTTTCAAAATCATTTATACTAACAACCGACACATCTAACACTGCTTTAGGCGTAGTATTAAGCCAAGGAAAAGTAGGTAGCGATAAACCAATCAGCTACGTATCAAGAACACTAAAGGAAACGGAACAAAAATATAGCACTATTGAGAAAGAACCATTAGCCATAATTTGGGCAACAAAAATATTTTAGCCATATCTTTATGGAAGAAAATTTTTCATATACACCGACAATAGACCTTTAGTATGGTTATGTAACCTCAAAGAACCAAATTCAAAATTACAGAGATGGAGGATGAGATCATATACAAAAAGGGAATGCAGACGCATTGAGCAGAATACAACTCAACGCAATAGAGACAGGGTCAGTTGTAGGTAACGTTGACGAAACAAAGATACGAGAAAACCCAGAAGAAAGTGACACCATCCATTCAACACAAAATGAAGAACCAAACACTGCAATTAAAATTTTAAACGAAGCAATAGATAACTAAACCAAACCAATTTATAGTTACCGAAGTTTAACCAACCCCGACTCTGTAAAGTATACAAAAACAGACAATCGGAAAATATATCAAATTCAAATAACGAAAAATGACAACGAGGAGCAAATAGTTAAAATTCTAAAAGAGTATACCCCGGAGAAAAAACGTTTTTACTTTTATTTCACCATAGAACATTTGTACAAAAGATTTTCGAAATTTTATATTAGATTACTTAATAATTCAGGATCCGAGATTATCAGATGTACACGAAAATTAATAAATTGAGATGGCCCAGACGAAATAAACGATGTAATTCGAAACCAACACAAAGGTAAAACAAACCATCGTGGAATAAACGAAACTTTGAAACAACTCATAAGGAGATACTATTTTAAAGACATGAAGGAATTAACCACTGATTTTATTAATCAATGTGAATTATGTGACAAAGCAAAATGCGACAGATCACCTCCAAAAGTATCCTTAATGTTAACTAAAACACCCGACAATCCCTTTCAAAAATTACATGCAGACACTTTGCTAGTAGAAGCTCAAAACTTTTTATCAATCGTAGACGCATTCACCAAAGTAGGCCAAGCGATACCCATTATTTCAAAAAATAGTATTGATGTAACCCAAGGATTTTTACAATACTTTACATTTTATGGTACACACGAATCAATAACTTTATACAATGGAAGCGAATTTAGGAACAAAACCATACAAAACACCATAGAACTCCATAAAATAAATATTCATTTTATAACAGAAAATCACCCGGAATCAAATGGATTAATCGAAAGATTACATTTGACACTATTAGACCAAATTAGACTGTTAAGATTAACCTATAAGGAAGAGCATATCACTAATTTAATGCCATACGCCCTAATTGCTTACAAACAATTCATTGTTCAACTAACTTTACACCTCTCGAATTAACAATAGGACATTCAGATTCCCGCAACCCTTACGATATACACTATAATAAAGAAGTATATCAACAGTATGCCAAAGACTACAAGGAAAAATTAAAAATTACTTATAATACTGTCAAAAATAAATTAGATAACGATAAAGAACGTATTACAAAAACCCGCAATGAGAACGCCAATATAAATAGATTTTCAGTAGGAAAAACCGTGTATAAAAGAAATGTTAAAAGCAAGAGACACAAAACAGCCCCCAGAAATTTAGGTCCATTTAGAATCAAAAAATCTCAGACAGAAATGTAGCCGTAATAGACAACGGAAAAACCATAAAATACAGACATTTAAAGAATTTAAGACACCCTATAATTTCAAATGGACAGCCATCACCCTTGCCGTCAACCTCCACCCAGGTAGAACGGACGACAACGACATAATAGTGGAAGATATAAAAAAAAACAACCCCGATATACTACCAGTAAAATTGGGAAGTATGCAAAACGCAGTAGATTATTGGACTTTCGCACAGAAATTTGATTTAACCAAATTAAAACAAGAATTTTATATAATTAGAGACAATTACGACAGACTGAAATAATCAAATTATATCGACCCTTAGTGTAATTCAACAAATTTTAGCTGTAATGCTGTAACATTTGCTAAATTAAATAATTTACATGCTAGTATAATAGAAGCACATGATTTATTAAATGAATTATTAGGAATCAGATCAATTATAACTCGTAGTAAACTACCCTTTGAAGTATAAGAATCTAACATGCGGTGTATTTGAAAAAATAACCATAGTAAAAGGTTATGTAACGAATCATGAAATTACGTTTTTAATAGAAATCCCCATTGTAGAAATTAACAATTACAATTATTATCATTTGTTTGCTTTCCCCATCAAAGTTACTAGCCAATACCAAGTTATTACACCCAAAACCAAGTTCCTTTCCCTAAATGAACTTAGGTATGGATTCACCAATGAAAAATGCAACGAAGAGGCACCCAGTCAATATTTATGTCAGTCAATAACGACAGCAGCTATTCAAACAGATAGCCCTTGTGAAGTACAATTATTAAGATTCTCTAATTACCATGAGAATTGTGAACCAAAACCAGTACAAATTACGGACATGAAAATTCAAAAGGTTACGGACAACAAATGGATTGCTGTATTCCCTCAAGAAATAATAGCAATCGCCAAGTGCAACCAAGACGAAAACAGTTTAGCCCTAATTGGAAGCAAAGTGATCACCATAAAAGAAGATTGCTATTTAAAACTAAAAGGCGAAATTATTCGAGTATATCAAAACTTAACAGTGACGAAAAAAAATTTGCAAATTTATCCGAACTACAGTTCAAGATTCCTCAAACCGAAAAAAAAGAAATTATCAAAAAATCGATGCAATTAGAACATCTAGACCTAGACGATCTCAACCACGCCGTGAAATTAATGAACAAATATAAAGAACATTTAAGTGAGTTAAAAGTGCCAAAATTACATTACGACAATATCACCATCGTAATAATTTTATTAACTGTATATTTATTGTGCAAAATGTACCTTAGATATAAGAACAAAGCAACAAATGTAAGCAAAGAAACTACAAATGAAATTTTAGAGACAATGAGTTTTAAAAATTAAGTACAATCCTTAATTTTCATCTAAGTCGGGAGGAGTTACATATCCCCCAAATCATATATGTGTGTTTAAATGCAATTATTAAATCTTAAGAAATAGATTGCTACATTGTATAATTTAAGAACACATTATAAAAAGTTAATGAAAATTCATAATCAGACGTGAGAAAGGAAGCAACTACTTTGTATTCCAGACGTAACATGATACTGCAGGTGCAGGTCACAATAGGTTATAAGAAAGCAATTGTTAGAATTAAAATTACTAAAAAGTAATACAATGTATTTTATCAAGACATCGCAGACATGAGATCTGCACTTCCCACAAGACGATGCGAAGGCAGGGATAGCATAAATACCCTAAGAAGCCCATGATAGCCAGTCAGTCTTAGAACTTCATAACTTTAACATTGTTGGTTGTTCGGGCTACTCATTTGTAATTATTAGTTATTGATAACCAGTCTCGAACTTGTTAACTTTAACATTGTTGGTTGTTCAGCTACTCATTAATAATTAGCAATTTTGAATATTTGGTATTTAAACCTTAATGAACATAACGTCCAAGTTATTGTAATTACTGTTTAAATAAAATACACTTGATGGGAGTGTTTTTATGGAAATAAAGACTTTTAAAAGAAACGCCCAAAATCTATCTAACGCCGTACATAAAGAATCTATAGAAGAAATTACAATTGCTTTTTAGATAAGCAGCATTTTTGTTAGAGACAATAGAAAAACACTTCTGTCTAATTCAGAAACAACAATAAAAACCGTCTCAGATATGAGATTAAGCAAGCTAAAGCGAAATGTTGTAGAATGCATTTTTAGGAGTCATCTTACGGTAATCAATGAATAAAACGACACTTAAAGGAATCTTTAAGAGGCAGTAGACAAATGGCAAGTGGAAATTAAAATCCCCAAACTAAAATAGATATGGATTAATGTTGCGGTTATAATAAGCTATAGATGCTATAAAGGCAGTGTTTGTTTTAAAAAGCAGTCATAAGCAAAGAAGAAAGAGAACTAACAAAAATTAATTTGAAAAGGGCTACGTATTTTAGAAAGCAGACGAAACCAATTTGTAGTTGTAATTAAAGTACGTTATTTATATAAAGCGCAGGAAAATGTATAAACTGTTACGAAAAGCAACAAGCAGTTAATGTAGATCTGTGATACTTGAGCGGTACCTTGCTTTTGTCACCAAATTCGCATTTTTTGTCTTCGTTAAACCACATGTTGCGTAAAGGAGAATCTCATTATAAAACAGATAGCATTAATCACGAAGCAATTTTATTACTTTAATTCAGTGTCTGAAGTATTGCTAGGTGCAGACTTAATGTTTATTCTTTTTTTTATTACATCATATTAAATTCTCATTGAAAAAAGTGTGATTTTGTTTCAGTATCTTCAAGCTAGTATAAATGACAATAGATATAGTAAATAACATAGTACAGTGGAGCAGTTAATTACCTAGTCTTGTGGGTCTTTTATCGTGAGCTTCCAAACAAACAACACTATCTCAACAATTTTCTATAATCAATTTAAAATGTTTCTATCGGTAAATTTTGACATTTTGCGCTGTTATAACAACTATTGAAATACAGGGAGTTTATAAAAGAACTCCTTGATTTAAAGTTTTATTTGTACACTAAAATAATAGTTATTAAACCTGTATAGTATTAAAGAGATCTTCTCAAGTTGTTTTTGATACATAATAAAGTTCTATATGTGCACCGTTTGTTGCCCTAGCCACATCGAAACGATAATCAGTTTCTTCCCAGGTATTCAGCAGAATATCAGGCGTGACGGATGCTACACCTGCAACGATCCTCTCCCTCAAATGAGCAAAGCCACAGATCTTCTCGGAATAAACAATGTTTTTTACAGATACCCAAAAAAAGAAATCTAGTGGAGTCAGATCTGAGCGCCTTGGTGGCCATGCAATCGACCCACGTCTACCAATTCACCTGTCAGGGAAACGCAAGTTCAACGCATAGTTTTGTTAGGTGCATCACCGCCATATTCAGGTCGATAATTACGTTGAAGTATGATCACTGAACTCCATTGAATAAACCAAATCACACACTGAACTTTCTGCTGTGGCGTAGCCATGACTTGTGAGTGGCGATTGCCGACCGGCGGAAGCAATAGCAATCTTCCCCCACCACGCTCTCTCTAAGGGTACGCACTGAGATCGAATACTAGCAAAACAATCTTGACAATATACTGAACTCAAGTTCAAAACCCGAAAGTTTATTACTGGTTTCGTTTTTTAATTATAATTTTTTTAAATCAAGGAGTTCTGTTGTAAACTCCCCGTACATGTACCGTTTAGCTAAAACGTAATCTGTGAACTGATCAGTTGGCCAGATTACACCACTATTACCACTTTGTCACATAAGACTTAGTTCTCTTGTGCTTCTTTTCACCTTTCGACCAACAGAATACGTATTCTAACGTTGCACAAGAAAGAGGGCAACGTTCAGCAGCTAGTTTTTTTCTAATATCTAGAAAGATTCTACAGCAATTCTCAATTTGAATAAGATACATTGGGACTTGGACCTTCAAGGACTATTCAACTTTATATAACCATTATACTTGTACTGTTGAATACGCTTTCAACTTATACCCTCTTGGTCTACTGCCTCTCACAATGTTTGTTTTCGTTTTGTTTATTTTCATGCCTTAATTCATATCTTTGGAATGCTGCGCTTCAAATGTATGAGGATGATAGCATGGACAGACCAAGTTAATAACAAATAGGTTATAGAAATAGTAGGGGAAGAAGGATATCGGTGGAAAAAAATAGGAGACATAGAAGGGCAGAATACGTTCTAAGGCATTTTTGGGGAATAGTATGGGATATATTACAAGCAGATATAGGAAAAAGGACGTAGATGTAGACCTAGATCAGATAGTGATAGATGCAGACTGTGCAAATTTCAGGAAAATATGTAGGTTAGTTCAGAATAGGAAACAACGATGGTACGCGTCTAACCAGTTCCAGGACTGAAGACCTAATGATGATGAGTTCATATCTAATAGTTCTTCCACTATAACTTTTAATCTGTTTCTAATACTTGTCTATTACCCGCATACTTCAGCATTGGCACTTTATTTGCTTGAGTTATGACACTTGTTTCTTCTAAATCTCTTAGTTAATTTATTGGTTTTTATATACAACTTCAATAGATTACTAATAAAGCACATCCCTCTCTTATAGCTTTACCGATTATTGATTCTTCTACCTCATTATTCATTTCCATTTTTGATAAATACTTTTATATAAATTGTAAATCACCAGCGTGTCCTTAGAGTTTTCGCGCTTCCTTTAAAATCCTAAACATGTTGCGCCATTTTTAAAAAGGTTTCAACCATTTATTGTATTATTTAGGTTTGGGGGATTTTTAAACCCTACACGGGGAATTCTCCAGTATTATTATGTTAAAATAAGCGTTACGTCAAAACCACACAAAGGTTGGGTTCTCACATAAATTCGAATATTGACTTTAAGATTTGTGGTATGAAAAACCCAAATATTGCATTTCCCATGCTAAACAAGGCAGCTGTGGTCATCAATGTGCGTCAGAGATTAAACTTTGAGGGGAGGACGATGGTTCATCCTTGGTGTCGACACAAAAACTTTACTACCGGCTTTTCTCGGGTACAGACGTGTTTGTTGAGTCGTACAGTCGGCAAAGTGGTTAATTTCTCTTTCACCCTTCCTTCTACCGTTAAACAAAATATCGACACTTCGTCGATAGAGAAGAGCGATACCGCCAACCAAACAAGGGGACATCCGGACGCCGCTCCAACGAGATTACCACAGGGATTAGGATAACCACGGGGAAAGTGTTAGTTTTAAAATTAAAGACGCACTTGACGTCCCAGAGAATTTAATCCCATGTAAATTTGAGAATATTTGATTTTATTTATTCTAAAATATTATAAAGTAGAAATAGGTTTTGGGCCGCTTGAAGCTTTTTTTTTAAAAAAAGACTATTTCAAAAACACTCCTATCAAGTGTATTTTTATAATAATTACAATAATTTTGACAATTGTACGTTATATTCATGAACGACTTGTTTCAAAAATAATCAAAGTTACTAATCACTAAATTCATTAATTAAAACTAAAATGAGTAGCTTGAACAACCAACAATGTTAAAGTTGTGAAGCTCAAGACTGACTGGCCATCTTTGGCTCTTGAGTGTATTTATGCTATCCCTGCTTTTACAGCACTTTGTGGGAAATGCAGATCTCTTGTCTGCTATTTCTTGAGACAATACAAAGTATTACATTTTAATAATCTTAATTCTAATAATTGCTTTCTTATAGTTCATTGTGACCTGCACCTGCAGTATCATATTACGCCTGAAATACAAAGTAACTGTTTCCGTTCTCATGTTTGGTTTGTAAACTTTCATTAACCTTTTATTATATCCTTCAATTATACAATGTAACAATATTTCTTAAGACTTAATAATTTCATTTAAATATACATATATTGATTTGGGGGATATGTAACTGGCCCCCTTTATAAATTTGAGTATTTATAAAAAAAAGAGTTGAACCTTTCACGTTTAAATTGATTTTCTTAGTTTATATTAATTTCATGTTTGTCTTGTATTTAATACCTAACTAGAAAACATCAAAAATTTGTATGTTAAAACCTGAAAACATTTCGATATATGTTCCCTATTTTTGTGGTTGTTGAACGTTGAACTCTAGTAGTGCTGGTAGCAGTTGCTCGTTGCACATTTGTGTTACGAATAAGGATGTAAACTATAATATTAAACGATCGATACTTTTATTTCTCTGTTGTTTTAAATATTAGTTGACTACTATTTTGTCGAATAGCGAAATACCTGCCTTGCAAGCTGGTAATCAGGACTTAAACACTGCATCTTCTCTTTATAAATCCTTGTATGATTATATCAATAAAATGAGATCTACTTTCCCGGATATAGAAAGAAACGCTAAAGAACTGACTGCATGTGACGAATTTGAACAAGTATATCGAAGAGGCCACGCACGAAATCGTAAATACAATGATTTCAGTGGTTCGAATATCCTAGATCCCGATGTTGAATATCAAATACCTTCGGAGAATTTTAAATGCCAAGTATTTCTTGTAATAATTGATAGACTGCTTTTTGACTTGTCAAATCGCCAGAAAGACTATGAAAAAATTAATGCCAAATTTGGATTTCTTCGACAACTGCTGTCACTGTCACGTGAAGAGATTTTAGAAAAGTCGTCAGATCTTGTCAATTATTATCCAGAAGATCTTGAAGAAAGTACTTGCAAAGGATTTGCGCGGTTTGTTCATTTGTTAAAAACCGATATTGCTTCAGATATTTGCACTAAACAGAAACAAGGTGTTTTAGAATTACAGCTTTAGCGGTTAATTATTGACAATTCTTTAGAATCTTGCTTTTCAAATGTTGAAATTGCCTTACACATCTATTTAACACTAATGGTGATTAATTGCAGTGGTGAACACTCGTTTTCTAAATTTAAACGGATTAAAAATAAACTTAGGAGTACCATGAGTCAGGGCAAAGTTTAACAGTCACACTGTATTAAGCATGGAATGCGATTTGATGCGTGATAATGGACCTTTCTACTATATTAAGCAAATCTGCCCATACTAAAGTTAGGAAATGTAACTTCATAATAGTATAAATGTAAATGTTAACAATCTAATATTATAAAGTTTTTGTTAAATTAAACTTATTTTATTTTATAAAATACATAACTTTTATTACAACTGAAAACTGACTATATAAATATACACAGCAAATTTCAAATTTTATATAGGCAATGCATTGCAGTAATCCCTAGTACATACCCTAAAGGATAAGGGCCTCGCGCTAGATGCTAGTTAAGAGCCTAGCGCTAACTAAATCCGGCCCTATCTACTTCTTCTCCAGATGCTTATCCTAAAACTATACTTTTCTCTTATCCCTCTATCTCCGTTTTGAACCTTAATTCTACGTCTAATAGACCTGTCTTAGTTCCAATACAAGTGTCTATCACATAAGAATGATATTCCACACTCCGGGCTACTGATTGCACTTTGACCGGTGGAGTAGTGATTCACTATCCACCATTTTTTGTATAGCTATTACTCAATGCGAACCCTTCCTCTTCTCTCTTCCACCTAGTTGCTATAAAGCTCCAAACCTCCCACCTTCCTCTTTTATCTTTTCTTTATTTTCTACTTTTTCATTTACTTTCTAAGTCGTTGCATAGTTGGAGGGTTGTTACTTCACGACATTAGACCGTGAGTGCGGAGGACCTCCGTCTAGCTGTGTATCGTCACTGTCTTCCGGTGATGTACGTTATAGCCGTTGACAGTGAATTTGTTATTTGATTTGACCTGTGTGGCGATTCTTCCTCAATCGGCGCCAGAGTGCAGGGATTGCATTCCCCTTTCTATCTGGTTCCTCATGTTGTTCGTATGAACGAGTACCGCTTCACGGAAATTCTCCTTTTAGAGAGCATGATTAAAACCCCATTTCAAGTTCCCACGGGATCACTCTACTCCTCGGAAACCCCTTTTTTGTTATTACTTTATATGAGAAGCAGTGTGCCTTGATAAGTATAAAGTTTCCGAACCAAAAATTAGTTTTACGTTATTTTTTAAAAATATTTTTTCTTAACACCTTATCTTATCTTAAATATTAGATTAAATAATAATGTTTTAGGGATTTAATTTATCTAGTTAATATATAATCATAAATGGTTAACTATCTTTTCCTGAAAATATCTTAGAGATTAATTAGTTACGTAATTTATGGCGTTGAACATGCAAAAAAAGTTTTTTATTAATTAAATAACATAAAACGAAAGAACCAAAGTGCTTTCGACCTATACGGTCATTATCAATAGTCATTAGTTTAAAATTTCATAATTAGACATTGACATTAAGAACTAACATGATACGGTATACAATTTTATTTAATTAATAAAAACCCTTTTTGTACGTCTAACGTTATAAATTACTTAACTATTTAATTGTTATTACGTGCAAGTGGCTAATGCGCACTCATATTTGTACAACTTGCGATTGGAATGGTCTCTCAATACATGAAACTATCAATTAAACAAACTATGTAAAATTATATATATATATATATTTTTCATCCACGGGTGTTTACACCTCAAAGTAGTTTCTACATTTGCAAAAGTTACTACATCAAAGAATGTCAATATCAAACTTCAACAAGACCTCGAAACAAAAATCTTGAAATAAGAAATTACTAGACACTACGCCAAATTACAATTTATCAATTGTAATCTCAACATATTGTTTGCTAAGTTAGTACTTTTACATGAAAACAACCTTTTTAATAAATTTATAAATACAACTCAAGAAAAGGTAGACTACAACACACAAATTAAATTTAAACGATTAAGTGAGAAACTAGACAAATAGATTAATGGTAAAAATAAACAACATATTCCATTATTTAATCACAACAACTTCAAAGATTACAGACGACCACAGATTCTCTAATTTTAAATTTCATATAAGAGATAAAATTTAACAAACATTAAATTTTTCAAAGAAGAACGAAATCATTTAAACAAAGGTTTGAAGTACTGTATTCCAAATCTTTATAATACTAACAATTTAAAGAAAGTTGCAGTCGAACTAGATGTAACTATTGAACAACTTAATTCTCACTATTACACAAAAAATTCCTCAAGAAATCAAAGTGGTTGCATTTTATTCAAATACAATAAAAACATAATGACAGGTGAACAAAAAATAGATACCTAATTTAAAATCTACTAAAACCAAAATGACTAGTAACGATTTAACAATTTCCAAAGCTGACAAAGGTAATTGTCGTGTAATTCTTGATCGCAAACAATACATCAACAATGTAGATAATTTCCTATCCGATAATAATATCTTAAAAATTGACAAGCATCCCCTCAATACCATTATCACTAAAACCAAACAGTTAGTAAATTATATGAAAACTGTCTTTAAAGAATATCAAACAGCTAAACAGTTATTACCGAACAATCCAATAATACCACGTCTTTAAGGCTTACCTAAAAGTTAATTATGTGATAAGACAGACCAGTAGTAAGTTTTATAAACACTCCAGTATCACTTATCTCATATTTTATTCATAACTAATCCTTTATTTTATTAAATTCAAGCCAAAACAAAACATCATTACAACCTAGATTTAATAAATAAACTACACAATATACAACTACCTAACAAATTTTTTATGATATCCCTTGATATTCGTAATCTTTTCACCTCCACCAATAAGACAGAGACCTTACCACTGGTCGAACCATTACTCGAACAATCAAATATCTCTTCTTCAAACATTAACATAATTAAAATATTAGAATTTTGTTCATTTCAAAATTTCTTTTTTTTTCAATAATATAATTTATAAACCATCTGATTCCCTCACCATGGGAAGCTATATATCGCCTTTACTAACCGAAATTTTCATGGATAATTTGAAAAAAAAACAAATAAAATACATTCAACAATTTTAACTTCCATATGAACGAACCTGTGAAATTAATTATTCTATTTACAATAACTTAACATACTCAAAAGATAAATTACAACATTGTCAAAACGTGGTGATATGTATAAACCGAATTGTGGAGGATGTGATGCAACGTACAAGAACTTGTCACCCCCTATTAACTCGTATTAATGAACATATTAAAAGACCTACCCAATCAACATGGGAATAATCGACAATTCAGCAATCACAATTTTAGTCCTTCTTCTAATTCCAAAGTTCAATATACTACTTAGTCAAAGAATTTGTTGGGTCTAGATTTCTTAGAAGACATTGAAATTGAAAAGGAATTATTTTCAAACCCCGATAATTCATTAAACATTAAAACTACCTTTAACTGCAATTTCATAACATTACACAAAAGAATTACATAAATATAAATAATATATTCATATTCTAATTTAAAATACCTGACCTGACAACAACGATCTTCAACTCGTTTTTATCTTTCTGACTATTCTCGCTTTAATCTACCTTCAAAATTCTAACAGAAATACAACTTCATTTTTATATATACAACATCATATTAGTTCTTAATGCCAATGTTTAATTACGAAATTTTAAACTGTCAATTTTTTTAGATAAGCTTGTCATTTATTATATTTTTACTTATATTTTAATTACAGACCATTGATAATGACCGTATAGGTCCAAAACGCTCTGTTTTTATCTTTTAATATATCTGCACCATAATACTAGTATAAAGAACTAATTAGCGTGCGTAAATCGATCTGTATGGCACTAGTGTTTTAAAGGTTGTTAAGCAACAACATTTTCAACTTTATTTTTATTTGTCAAATTATACAGATGTCAAATGTAAATATCTCAAAACATAAATTAAATGAACTAATTGAAAACCACAATTGTTTCCACGGCAACTACTATACATCAAAACGACTGATAGTCTAAATCTGTGCTATTGCACTTCAATACGGATAAATTCAGTAATATGTAAATCTATATATCAAGTTAAAATGCAGGTATATTAAAAAATAGCGTATGATACTCGTTTATAAGTGCCTTTAAAGCACTTGCAACGTTTAAGGGCACTCTGCTTCGCGTCGCGCCCACAAACGTTGCGCGTGCTATAAAGGCTCATTTATAAACTTGTATCATAATATACTATTATTTAATTAATAAAAAACCTTTTTGCGCACGAGTGCCATATATTGCTTAACTATTTAATTGTTATTACGTGCACGTGGCCAATACACACTCATATCTTAGAGATCTTATAGTACATTAAATAATACTCTCCCATAGATGGTTAGGTATTTATTTTTCTCTCCGCAATTATTTTGGAGATATTATCCTATCTTGCCTATACCTTAAAGTAAATAAATTATCTACATGTACCTCGTTGTGAAACGCCTTTTTAAAAAACTGTTATATCTATTTGTTGTTCCGAACCTTTGATATTTATGACCAAAAGTAGGATTTTTTTATGGGAAAATGAAAAGTTAACGTTTGGTAGCATTGTACTTGACAGCATAGGATTAAGAAAATTATGTATCGTAATACAGTAACACTGCTGCATTATATTTTGTCTTATCCTGTTAAAAACTAGCAAAAAATTGTTTAGCTTGAGAAAATATCTTCAAATATATTGTTGAAAATTTGCATGCATTCGTATGCAAATATGAAAATAGCTTTTGTATTTAGATTTATAGTGAAGTTAAGAGTTAATTTTGAGTGTGCGAGTCTCATGCTCCCCACCAAATTTGTACAGTCGGTGCATCGGCAAACAAGACCTGTGCGCGCTTAGTTGAATATGCTTTCAAATCGGGTGGCTACTCATTTCCATTTCCTGCTATCGCAAATATTCCTACGGTTTAAAAACCAGGTGACGCCTATAGATGAATTTAAATTTTCCGTCAATATGAGCTCTCGAACGAGGAGACTTTTTTAAATTGTATTTCTTTTTCCAGCTTTAAGGCGATTGTTGTACCATTTTAAAAAAGGCTTAATTTTTTATCGTATTATTTAAGTTTAAGTAAATTTTAAACACAGCATGGGAAAATTCTTTATTTTATTAGGTTTAATATAAGCGTCACGTGTAAAGCATACAAATATTTGGTTCTCACGCGAGTCAGGACGTTGAATTATGATTTGTGGTGTGGGAAATCGCAAAGATTGTATTTCTCATGCTAAAAAATGCAGCGGTGTCTAACGCTTTAGAATGAGAACATTAACATACTTTGGAGGGGACGATGACTTGTTGAAGCCGAGCATCAAAACGAACTGTATTTTATTACCGGTCTTCCTCGAATGCAGAACTGTTGTGCAGGGTTACGAGTGTCGACGAATTGATCCCTTTTCCTTTGTTACCTGATTCCTCTACTTATATAAACAATATCGGCTCTTTGTCGATAAAAGGACAACCGATTTCCAAACAACGAATATTTGGACACATCCTCTGAGAGGAAATACGCACATGGAGCAAGTTTTAGCATTATAATTTGAGAGGCTTTGACGTCCCGTAGAAAATTTAATCCCGTATAAATTTGAATATGCTATAAATATTATATTTTATATATAAGCATTTAGAGTTACACAATATGAGGATGCAGCAGAATATTATTTTTAGCAAGATGGAGAACCTCCTCACTATCATTCTGATTTTTTGAAAATTTGTCTCCATGAATGGTTTCTGCGTTCTCCAGACCTCACAGCACTGGATTTTTTATGAAGACCCATCAAAGATAAGAATTGTCTGTCAAAACCGGCAACAGTCGATCAACTGAATGCGGAAATTGATGGAGAATGAAACCAAATCCCCAATGAAATGATGCACTTCGTTTCAGATTCCATTACCATTCTATTATCAGCAATGTTTGGATAAAAACAGTTACCAATTTGAGCATTTGTGCTGACTAAGAATTCTACACTTATCTTTTTTAATTTGTAGTTTTAATCTGTAATAAATCTAAATATGTGCTGTTTTTATAATCACGCAAAGTGTGCATACTTTTTTTTGGGACACTCCGTACATAAAGATTCGATAGAAAAAACTATACGTGCTTTTTAGGTAAGCAGCAATTTTATCAGAGACAATAGAAACATCTCCTACTCCTGTCAAATACAGAAACAAATATAAAAACCGTCTCAGATATGATATCAAGTACGCAAAGAGAAATGTTAGAAGGTGCACCATTACACGGTAATCAATGATTAAAATGACACTCCGAGGAATCTTTCAGACGCATTAGACAAATGGCAAATTAAAATCGCCAAACTGAGATAGACATCACTGAACAGCAAAAAGCGAACAGTTCATACTACCTACACAGATCGGAAAGGATGAACTTAGTCAGGTGTCCAGTTATCGCTCTAGGTAGACATCAAATTGTCTTAAATTCATAGCAGAAGTTGCCCACGAATAGCGGTTTTACACGAAATCCACTATTGTAGCAAGATTAACTTATTTTCGGTCGCCATTGTCTATTTGCTCAAACAAAATCCAATTTTTAAGTTTGGATCGTAGGGTTAATCAGAAACTTACAAGTAAACGATTTCGTTTGATAAATCCATTACCAGTGTCCAGTTCACGTTCGGAAATTCAATAACTGTTGACAAGTTATAAAGCATTAAATACAGAAGTTAACTCCGTGACGGATTCGGAATTATACAGCTATGATTAACATTGCGGTTTCAATAAGCTATAGATGTCAGGCGGCGTTTGTTTAAAAAGGCAGTTAAAAGCAAAGAAGAAAGCAGATTAACAAAAATTAATTTGAAACGGATGGGGTTTTTGAAAGCAGGCAAAGCAATTTGTAGTTGTAATTAAAGTAGGTTATTTATATAAAACGCAGGAAAATGTATGAACTGTTACGCAAGCAACAAGTCGTTTGTAATGGAGATTTGTAATACTTGAGCGATACCTTGCTTCTTGTCATCAAAATCGCACTTTTTGTCTACGTTAAAACCACGTATTGCGTAAAGGAAAATCTTATTCCAAAATAGGTAGCGTTAATCACGAAACAATTTATTACTTTATTTCAGAGAGACTGAATTTTGCTAGAAACAGATTTAATGTTTATTCTCTTTTTTATTATGATGTATCTTATTAAGTTTTTGCTTCAGTATCTTCAGGTTAGTAAGACAACGGACACAGTAAATAACATAGTACAGTATGGCGGTTAATTACCTACAGTTTATGGAACCTTTATCGGGAGCTTTCAAACAGAAAGCACCCACTCGACAATATTTTATAATCAGTTCAAAATTTCTCTATCAGTATATTTGGCAACTTGCGCTGTCGCAACAACTGTCGAAATACATCTACGTTTTAGCTATGAACACAGTCGGTGAGCTGGTCAGTTGGCCGGACTACGCCACTACTACTACTTCATCACATAACACTTAGGACCGGCTGTACAATGTCAGTTTAAACTCAAGTTTAGTTAAACTGATACCAAGGTTAATCTTAAGTTTAAACTTAACTTTAAACGACATCTGGTTTTTTATCTTCAGATTAACTAAACCTTACTTTTTAATTTAATACGACTGTTGGCAATTCTGAACCTAACTTCAATTCGTATAAATCTCAGGTTATGGTATGTTATTTTTGTGTTCTGCTTAGCTTATATTGTTAAAAAAGAAATTGAAATAATTAACATGGAAAAATTAAAAAGAAGTAACAATTTTCTGAAAAGTGAAATTGACATTTTACTGGAGTTGGTATGCGGCGGGATATATTAGAAAGTAAGAAAACAGATATTGTAACTTGGGCACAGAAAGAAAAAGCTTGGTAAAGTTTAAAGTTGATTATAACTCCAGAACGATGGGAAGCTCAAGAACTTATAAAATTTTAAAAACAAAGTATGAGAATCTGAAAAAAACAGCCAAGAAAAGGTTTTCTCAGGACAAGCAGGCTTTTTATGGAACTGGAGTAGGACCATATAGGACTCCGAAAGTAGATGAAACTAATGAAGAAATAAAATTAATTGTAGGTGACATTGTAATTGAAGGTTTAGAATCCCAGCATGATTCCGATAGTGGTAGGTAATACCCGTTTATGTAATTTACTTTTTATTTACCGTGTATCTTTACACTACCAGTTGTAATAGAGGAAAGCCAACCCTCATCTTCCTGGCAGACGTGGACTCCAGCATCTCTCGATACGCATGTTTCACAAGAATTAGTTGTCGAAACACAAAGTGTTACAAATACTGATGCAGCTCTTAAAACAAATATAAACAGTAATAATGATTATAGACGTATACGTAAGTGCAGGAATTCTTTAACAGAAGATGCTCGTGTAAAATATGTTGGAGTGTCTGATGAAAAAATAAAAGTTCTGAAACTGCAACAAGAACTCCTTCGAACACAAATAGAATGTGCAAGGAATTAATCTGAGAAAAGAGTCCAACGTGAACAAGAGATCCACGAATTAAATATAAAGCTGTTGCAAAAACAGTTGACTTTATTGGATAATTAATTAATGTACGTTTGCTTTGGGTGTTATTAAATGAATATTCTTCTAAATTGTACATATCAACAGTTATATTATATAATTACAAAAAAATAAATAATTACATTGTTTTTATAATACATGAACAATCCTACAAAGTACCGAAGTAGTCGTTAATTAATTGCGGCCTTGTTACGTCATTCATTAAATTATTTGCTGGTGGCGGAATGCCATCTTGATCTTACCCATCGTAATTATTGTCAACTGCAAGATCTATTGGTGCTTCAGGTTCATTTCAGGAAACTGCTAACAATTACAGATTGAACTGTTTGTAATTTCAGCCGCATGCCTAAACTAAAGATGGGGAATCTCCCCTTCCATACATTACATTTGATTTTCCAATGCTCCACCCTAAGGTACTACATTGGCCAGGAAGCGAGTTTTTTTTACCTGGAAAATTTCGAATTTTGCCGAACCCTTGTTCCAAGCAAGGTAGGGATTTTTAACGTGCGTAACAACACTCACACACGGGACCTCCATTTTACCTCTCATCCGAACGAGGGTGTATTTTTGTGAAAAATGCTCGCCTAACATTTTTCAAGCGGACCGTGTCGGGATTCGAACCCGGGACCTTGGGCGTAGTAGTCACACATATACCACTACGCCACGGAGCCGCCTCCCCCTTTCATACACCATAACTTAGTTCTACCACATTTCTGGTCCGAATTTGAGACTCATTATATAGAGTTTCGGCACGAGTATGTGTCCGCAACAACGGAGTGTCCGCTATCGCCAAGAATTTAATAATTTTGAAATTGTCCCAATTCAAAAGAGGTACAAATTCTACTACTTCGAAAGATATGGACATCGTGCGTAGATCCAGGTCATCTACACACAATATCCTGAATCCGCATACGTGAGTCACATATCGTCTGTACATTTAATGAAAAATAGTTCTTTCTATTCCGGAATATTTCAGCATTATTACCGCCTGCAAAATAATTTGTTCAAGAATGTTATAATATATCATAGAATTGAATGTCATCTAAGCTGGTGATTGAATCCTAATATGAGTACAATCTAGAACCCCAACAACCCGAGGAAATCTCGCAATGTTGTAAAACATTCTGCTACTTTCTTGTAAGTTGACAGGAAATTTTACAAAGTCTACACGTAATGACGCAACTGCATCACTGACCTCTTTAATTATTCGACTCGTAGATTTATGGATGCCAGCAAAATCACCCACAACTATCAGCATACTCCCAGTTGCATAAAACCTTAATGTTATTAAAAGCTTCTGCAGCGGTGTGACAACGTAGTTTCAATAAACATACTTGACTTTCAAACGTGCATATTATTATATTAAGTTTATACCTATCGGTTGGTCTTTCCAAAGCATGATGAATCAAGCCTAATAGGTAAATGACCAAGCGCTTCGACAGACGAAAACGCATTTTAAATTCTTCGTCACTCTACAATTAAAAGTTGTTGGGCGTAGGTCTAAAAATGCGTGGACGCCTTGGCCTTTCTACAACATGCATATCGCCTTCTTCTTCATCCGAAGAGGATACAGCGTCCACCAGTTCAACAAAATCCACGTCCACTATATCTCCCGCCTCCATAATAAAACAATTGAAACCACAAAGATTAGAGCTTTGGTCTCGAATCAGATTGATTTATAAATTATAATCGGAAAGCTAACTGCACGTTCTAAATGAACTATTATATTAATTTTTATCAATATACAAAATTTAGGTTAAGTGATGAATGACAAATGACAACTGAAAACTATAAATTGCCTTGGGTTAAGTTTAACTAGCCACTAAACTTTAGATTTTGACAAACCGAGATTGTACAACTCGAATTTCGTTTAAACTTCGGTTTAATCTCATTCTCTAGTTTAAACGGACATTGTACAAGCGGCCCTTAGTGTCTCCCGTGCTTCTTTTCATCTTTCGACTAACAGAATACGCATTTTAACGTCGCACAAGATAGAAGTAACGCTGGGCACATACACTTTTCCTAACATCTGGAAAGATTCTGCGCTAATTCTCAATTTGAATAAGTTATTTGAGATATAGACTTTTAATCTTAGGACTATCCTACTTTATATAACCATTTTACTCGCATTGTTGAATACGCTTTCAACATCTACTATCTTGTTTACTGCTTCTCACAATGTTTGCTTTCATTTTGTTTATTTTCATGCCTAACTTCGTATCAAATATTTCTTTCACTTTCACTTTTAATCTCTTTCTAATACTAGTTTATTACCCACATACTCCAGCATAAGAATTTTCTATGCTTGAGTTATATTATTTGTTTCTTCTAATTCTTTTAGTTAATTTATTGCTTGTTCTATATACAGGTTGGATAAAATTACCAATAAAGCACATCCCTGTCTTATATCTTTATGGTTTTTGGATTCTTTTATCTCATTATTCATTTCTATTACAGCTACAATTTTTTTTTATATACATTGTAAATAACCAGCGTGTATTTATACTTTAATTGTGCTTCCTTTAAAATCCTAAACAATACATTAAAACAGAAAGCAAAATCTTTTATCAAATCTACGAAGTCTACTACTGGTCTTTGTTACGTAACACCGTCTTCTAATGTCAGTATTAAGATCGCTTTTTACTTATTGCTATTCCTTCTAAATCAAAACCAAGTGTGCGCAAGGTTTTCCTTTTATTCACTTCGTATCCTACTAGATGTTGTATTAGAACTTCTAAGCAGTAAGCTAATGATTCTAGAAATTTTGCAATTCTCTAATTCGTTTTTAAAAGAATAATTAATCTGCGCGTCAATAATATGTATTCCGGGTTTAGATCGTATGGTATTACATATTAATATCGTCGTTTCAAACGTCTTCGTTGAGAATTGTAATACCTTGGCGTTACGATAAATAAAAACCATATGCAAAAAGATGAAAATTAATATAAAACGGACAGCATTATCATTGATGTACAATGTACAATGGATTTCACGAATGGCTAATATTAATTAAGTATGAGATTTCAATTCTTTTAGTTTTAGAAAATATATTTTCAATTAGGGTAGTTAGTATAATTAAGACAACAAAAAATTAATTTTCTTAAAATAAATTGGTACAGTTTATTAAACGTAATAAACGTGTGATATATGCAGGGCGTGATGCAATAAACTCAAACCACGAAATCAAAAAGTTATTTATAGTAACATACATATTAGGCTGAAACTCTAACTCACAAATTAATTAAACCACAAAAGGGTAAACAAAATCCTTATTTCAGTAAAGTTTTACACTGAAACCGTGTTATTTAAAGAAGGCTTTAGAATTATGAAATAAATAACCGTAAACCCACTAATAATAATGTTTCATACCATAATTATTCTAAATGTAAGCTTATACAAATTAGTTAAATAAATTAAATTCAATATTAAATAGTTGCAATACAAAATACTTTTATGCTAATACAATTTAGGAAAACCACAAATGCTTAGTAGCGAAACCTATCAGAATCAAGTATCAAAAAATTATATCATTAACTACAAAGTGACAAGATTTGAATGTATTTATTTTAAACAGCAAGAATTAATAAATACCCACAAACACGTATATTTTGCATAATAGCATCATGTCAGTTCACGCTTTATCCACGAGTTAGTAAATATCAGGACCCCCCCTCGCAAGGACGAGTTAGTAAATAACGGCAGTTACGTCCGACGAAAAAAATTAGCGACTGAATTAATGAGTGGCGAGTCATAAACACAGACACATGTGCGATTCAACAGCGAAAGGTTCATTTTCAAGTACACCCCTTTGATTATGGAATAATACACAGGCGTTTAACGTGGAAAAGTCACGAATTTTCGACAAACCTCGCAACTACAATTTGAAAATAAACACCCAATTTACTCTTGGCTCCAATAGACTTCTGTAGTCACTTGAAGGCATAACTGTAAATTATACTTTATTAGAATGAGATGTTGTTCTTGGTGGTATTTATGAATGATTTTATCAATCATGTTAAATTATTAGAGGTATAAAATCTGGGCATAGCAAGTTAATAGCAATTTAGAGACGTGTTTTAAATTATTATTCCAGCTAAGGATCAAAGTTATAATAAGTTCCGATGAACTGATTATAAAATTTTACCATTCTGTAATGTATTTGTTTACATTAATATTCTTAGATCATTAACGTTAATATTAATGTAAGGAAGTTTAAAATTGTCATAAGCATGCTTGTTCACAAGTATGATGTAATTAATTCGTATAAAATAGATTTTGTTAGTTGATATTTGTTGTTTTATTTGTTCACATTTTGCATAAAAAGTCACTTCACCAAGAGGATAATTTTACAATAATTATTTCCAAGGATATTCGTCGTCTACAGTGTATTGGACTAGATTAGACAAATTGGCGTCCATAAACTTGATAGTGATTGAAATCCTTTCAAGTAAATGTCATTGATAACATAGGTTGCAATTCCACCTAGTAAATTGTTATATTTTCTTAATTTATTTATTCTATTTTCTTACTTATTTCTATATGGACCTACCTCACAGTTAACCGAGGCACTCTTATTTTGTTACGCAATTTCCATCCTCTTTTTGGTAATTCCGAATTAATTTAATAATTTATGCTTCCTTCATCAATGCAAGAAGTGGATTACTGAGCAAACACCTTCACACGCGCAATAAGCCGAAAAGTGTTTAATAGCAAAGTAGTAAATGCAAAAAGTTACCTCTGGACAGACATATTTACATGCCCATTTAATATGAAAAGATCAAACCCAAGAAACCTACTATTAATAATGACGTCGGCACTAAAAAACCTTTGACATTATCTTACTCCTTACAGCATTTCGTACCTTTAGTTGCTCCAGCACTTTTTAAAATTCTAAGGTTATAGTTTGCATCATATTTTCATCTTACTCAACGCTATCATAACAGCAAATTGTTGTAAGTGGCGTAAAAGGTTGACATCGATTTTTTTAACGTGACAACCATAATTTTTATTTCTATTAAAATTATATGCTTTTCATTTTTTACTGTTCTTCCTTTAATACTAGTTTTCTATTTATTTTTATTTTCTATTTATTCATTCGCCTTGAAGTACATGTTTTTAATTTTTAATAAACGCCTTGTGAGTGTTCTTCTATTATCGCTTACTTCACTGCCAACCCCATTTTTATATTCGCCCCTAAATTTAATGTTTCTAAATTTCGATGTATCTAATGTGAATAATCTTTTCCCTTTCTGTTTAGCATACAAAAACACGATCTTTTCAAAGAAATACTTTACTGCAACTTTTCAAAATATTTTCCATTGCATGCCAAAATAGTAAAGAAATAAACAACTTTCATTAGGAGATTATTGTCTTATGCATGTAGCGTTCAAATAATACTCACCCTTTGTAAACAACCTGAACAATCCTAAATATTGTAGCGCCGTTTAGTATACTTCTGATTAGAGTAATTACATTGGAATGTAAGCGAGGCGTTTGTACACAAAAGTTGATTGATAGGCCCAACCGGGCGATGGACTTGATTGACAGGTATAGCAGTTTGCATTTAAAAGCTTTATTAAACTTACAATATGTACATCCGAGATATTATTTGCATAATTCTGGTACATTTTAGAATAGCCACGTGGATTTAAATATGTGTATAAATTGTCGCCAAGAATATTGGGGTTGAGTTCTAACTGAAGCTTTTATTACAATATGAGTTCTAATTTAAAGCGTCGTGATAGGAAATAAATGAGTGGTAAATAACTGTTAATATAAATTGCCCTATGTGCTATAAATTATTATAGTGATCGATATAAATTCATTATAGTGATCTTAAGTCACTGGAAAACATAATCTTGGAATTAAATAAGTGTGTAATTTTTGTAAAGCATAAAAATAAAGAAATATTAAAATAATTTTTACCTATTGCTCTGGTCATTCAATTGACTGATGCTACGGAATGGTTTGTGCTTGGTGTCCATCTTTTCAATACAGCAATTTTCAATTGCATAGAGGCAAAATTAAAATCACTAATTCTGATGTCATCTCGTCTTGTGACCCTACCTAACCACATATCTTCCTTTTATTGAAAAATTGTTTGGCAATACCAAAACTGATGCATTCATTAATATGTCCCAACGTGGTTCGATGAAACTGGATTACAACGCATTGGTGAATGTTTACGAAAAATTCTCGAAGAAATTACTAATTACCGCTTCAATAATGACCAATGGATACAAGCGATACTTCCAGTTTCTAGAGGTGACTTGGGAATTCGATTAACATCTTCACTTGCTTTACCGGCTTTTATCTCTTCCAACTGTAGTGTTTCTCAAACAATAGACATTATCTTAGCCAACACACCAGATACACCTGATCATACTTTCATTGAAGCAGAAAAACTGTGGACGTCAAAATATAAGTGCACTATTACAGGAAAATTACGTTTGATACAAAAATCCTGGGACATGGCATTTCTAGATTTAGTTTCGGAACAACTGATTCAGACACTAGGTACGCCTTTAGATAATGATTCGTTTAGAGTTGCAATAGGTTATAGACTTGGCACAAAACTATGCGTTGGACATAAATGTAGATGTGGTTCGTTAGTAACGGAACAAGGTTTTCACAGTCTAAGCTGCAAATTCAGTGCAGACCGTTTATCTAGACACCATGCAGTTAACGACTTGATTACACGTGCCTTAAGCTTAGCAAATGTTCTATCTTTTTTAGAACCAGCAAGCAAAAGTCGCTTTGATGGTAAACTCCCTGATGGCATGACACTCGTCGCTTAGGAATGTGGAAAATCGATAGTATGGGACTTCACATGTACAGATACTTTAGCCACTTCACATCTAGCTGGAACATCATTGAATGCTGCAGCCGCTGCATTGTCTGGTGAAAAACTAAAATGTAAGAAATATACAGATCTGGAAAAAAAATTTATCTTTTATCCAGTAGCCATAAAAACTTCTGACGTTTTTGGTCCTCAGGCGTTACAATTCATACGAAAAATTGGAAAAAGGATAACACAGGAAACACATGACCTGAGAGCAACCGCTTTTCTTATACAAAGAATAAGTATAGCTATAGAAAGAGATAACGCTGCTTCATTTTTGATAGTTTTCTCACTTCAGCTCAGTTAGATAAATTATTTCTTTGTCCGCAACTGAAACCTAATACAACCAACATGAGTAATCAGATTATTGTTGAAGCACGTTCTGATTCATTAGGAAACAAGCAGTTCGACAATTTAAAAAGTGTCAGTCCAGACTCCGCAAATTTCATTAAAACCGATGCTACATATATACCTTTCAAAGATTTTGATCAAGAAACAAGTTGAAAATGCAAGGCATTGTCGCAACGAACTTCCAAATGTAGACTTACTTTGAAACAAATTAAAGAAATTAAAATTATTATGTTGTAATAATTATAAGTATTCAGATAAAAACAAAAATTTATAAACAACAAAAGAGACATTTTAATATATTTTATTTTATTGAATAAATATTTTAAAAGCTATATATTAGTTCTCATCAATAAGACAAGAAATTTTTTTTTTATATGAATCTAATTATTTTCGGTAATCAAAATTTAAGTTTAAACAATGTCTATAATATTGGAATAATTGGCATGAAATGCCATAAATTGTTCAAATATGTGTCGCATATTGATTTTAAACTTATTTAAAATTTTAATTATCCCTGTGGATTTTCCCGGGGGCTCGGCGTCCCCGTGACCCGATTTTATCTGACATCAAAACTTAAGCTCTGGACACCGAGCTGAATCGATTGATGTATCACACATTGATGTCCGACCATTAAAAAGGCCTCGGACACACAGACAGACAGACACACAGACAAATAGATTTCATAAACGAACGAAGTTCGTTGAAAAGAATATAGTGGAAAATAGTTATATAGATATAGAAATAGAAAAAGCAAAAAGACGGGAGACGCCAAATATTAATAGTTCTAACAATAAAGAATCTGAAGGATCTTTCAATTGTAGTTATGGTTAGGTTGCAGTATATCTATAGCAGAATGAAGAGGAAACAACAACAGTTACTGACGACACTGAGGATTTTTCAGATTTATCTAGATATTCTGATTGGATTGCAAATCACGGAGAAAATTTAGAACTGCCAAAACGATACAAGCAAAAACAGGCACCTGCAAATAAAAAGGTTGTTAGTAATGTTGCGTCTACTTCTCAACTGAACCACCTAAAGCAGTTCCTATGAAACCGCATCCAGAATTTGTTAAAATTGTTGGACTCAAATATGAAATAATACCTCCACAACCGTTTTGTTTGAAGCTTTCCGTATTAGACATTGGCGAGAGACTTACAGGAGACATGTTCACAATAAAGTATCATGCTATGCAAAATGTTAGCGATTTTCTTGTACTTAAGCAAGTATTTGATAGTTATTTCAAGGAATTGGAATGTAGGGGATAAGTTTCGGTGCATGTTTGATGATTTTTGGTGGACTGGAATAATAATGAAAATATTCGGCTCTATGTTCTGATTATCCGTGTCACCTTTCCTATGTTTTGAAATACGATGGGATAGTGGTGAGTTTGAACGTATGAGTCCCTTAGATTTGGAACCTATTAGAGAAAATTGTATACAAGAAAATGCAGGCGGTTCTGTACCTGTTCTACCTGAAGAAATACAAAATGGTTTATATCACCCTCAGGAAGAGGAATGGCCGCATGCTGATAGTTTATAACTTGTCTACAAATAGTTGAAAGATTGAAATATGTTATGGGTTTAGCAATTGCGGAACCATTTTTAGAGTCTGTTGACCTAAATGAATATCTCCATATACAGTCGAGTATTCAATGGATTTATCTACTATTAAAGCCAGACTGGAAAACCAATCCTAAGAATTACTGCTGCACAATTTGATGTACGCTACTTAGCAACAAATGCACAAAAGTTTAATGAACTGCATAGAACCACAATAAAACAAGCTCGCATCATAAGTGAATTATGTTTAAGAATAATCAAAGTGTCAGATACAATTTATATAGGAGCGGTGTATCGATCAACTAATGGATACGGATCAGTCCACTGATGATGATGCAGATCTATTCAAGCAAGTTCATATGATAGTAGATCACTAGCATCTCTCTAATACCGTTCAGATGATTGGAAACATGAAGCTCGAGCAGTTTTAGAAACGTTTGTGATGATTCAGAACCATTTAGAATACCTGTAGATCACTTAAAACATTCTGATTATTACCTAATTATTGACACTCCAATAGACTTGGGAACTGTTAAAGAAGATTTATTGGGTGGTAATTATGAAACGCCTCAAGACTTTTGTAACGATATGAGATGCTATTACATAATTCGAAAAATTATAACACTAATAAAAGATCTAGGATGTAATGACGGTCCATCTTCTGCAATGTTTGAAGCACATATGAACTTACGACTTAGAAGCACTGTGTCTCCAAAAAAAAGAAACCAAAGAAAAAACTACTCAAAAAACAGTGTCTTAAAGAAAGTGACACTGAATCGTCTTCTAGTGGAGGTAAAATCCCTAATGGAAAAACAACTGAAATGGTCACATAAGTATTTTCAGTTTGAAGATAATGATTGCCATGTGTCAACAGCTAGTTCACTATCATCTTCATTAAGTACGAATAGGGGTTCTATATGAATCCAGGGCTAAACGTAAAGTTACTTCAAGTTCCCGGCGTAGAAGGTATTCTAGTGGTAGCAGTAACACAAATGGTGATGAAACAGTCGCTTCACATAAACCACCAGTTACACGTAAAACAATAAAAAGAACGAATTCAGATTCTAATACTCGTTACCCAACATCCAATATCAAAAATACTAAGAACAGAATAAAAAAACCAGTAGTTACACGCAAAGCAACTTTTAAAATGAAAGCAGAATCAAATTCCCATTGTCGACAAACATCTACTACAGAGAACACTGATAGTAACGAAAGTGAAGTAATATATATTAGGTCAGTTACATGAAAAATAAAGCAAAAGATGCGGCAATATATGAGTTCTGAAAATGAAGATTTGCGAACATCTTCTCGCAGACGAAATGATAGGCGGCCTCACTACTATGAAGAGTCTGATAGTGATAATGTTACTTTAGCAATTTAAAAAGAAATTATAGCTTGAATATTGATGGCGATTTGGCTGTTGTAACAACTGTAAGTAGTCGAGGTCGTGTGCATAGTTTAACTGCAAGAGCGAAAGCTCTTTTACGAAGATAGGTATCAAATTCCATTGTGATTACTATAATTAGCATAACTGTTACAAGTTTTTTAAGTATTCTGTAGTTATGAATTCTATTTTAATGTTTTTAGTTGATGTATCGATATAAATTAATAATAGTGCTTCGATATTAAGCAATTAAAATGACAGCATCGCAGTTTTTAGAAATTAGTATTTGTACTGTTAGCAATTACCAGAAGTAAATTTTTGTGAGAGCTTTAGAAAATTTCATTATAGGTACGAGTTGTCGAAAAGGCTTGTATAATCAGTTGATAAAAAAGAACTGTCGCTTGTACAAATAGAGTTTTTGCTACAATATTATTACATGAATCCAACTACCAAAGCCAACATTGTGAAAATGTATATTTGGATGTTATATGCAAATTCCACGTTTTATACCAAAATTAGAAAATATCGTGTACATGTATGTAAAAGAGCAGCTGGACTTTTAGGTATTAGTGAGTAGAAACCAGATAGTATGCTTTTGAGTACTTATAGAATAATCTTCAATTAACGGACAGGCGGATAGGAATAGTGTTAGGTATAAGATTAAGACGTAAAGTTAAAGAGATTACAATATTAGTGATAGAATAATTATGGTTAGATTGAGTACGAAACCCACAGACATTGTTTTAGTACAGGTTTACATGACAATAACTCAGTACGAAGATGAGGAAGTAGAAAATATATACGAAGATATAAATAGTATAGTGAGAAAAGTAAAAAGAGATGAGAATTTAATAGTTATGGGCGATTTTAATGCATCAGCGAAAGAATTTGTGAGGAAAAATAGTAGGAAAATTTGGGTTTGGTAGACGAAATTATAGAGGAGAAAGATTAGTTGAGTTTTGCCAGGAAAATAGATTAGTAACTGTAAACACCCTATTCGAACAACATGTTAGAAAAAGATATACCTGGAAAGCGCCAGGTGATACGGCTAGATACCAAATAGATTATATTTTAGTTAAACAAAGATTTAGAAACCAAGTTAAAAACTGTCGTAGTTATCCAGGGCTGACATAGATAGCGATCATAACTTAATTAAAATGAAGTGTAATCTAAAATTCAAAAAATTGAGAAAGGATAAAAGAGAAGTTTGGCATCTAGATAAGCTTAATGACAGTGAGGTAAAAGAGGAATATAAACAAGTATTAGATAATAAGACCAAAGAGATAGCTATAGGAGGAACGTAGAAAATAAATGGAAAAAAATAAAAAGGGCTGTACATGATACAGCAACGCAGACTATAGGTAAGAAAAAAATAGAAGCGAGAAAACCCCAAGTAACAAAGGAGATAATAGATTTAATAGAGAATAGAAGAAAGCTTAAACGTTTCAGAGAATTGGATAGTGAAAGTAAGCAAAAATATAATAGAGTAAGAAATAAGTACCTGAGTGTAGAAAAGCTAGAAATAAATGGATGGAGGAGAATGGTAAGGGAATACAAGATGATTTGAGAGTAGGTAAGACAAAAAGGGCTTACAGGCCAGTTAAAAAGTTTTTTGGGGAAGATAAAAAAAATAATGGTATTAAAGACGAGAATAATGAGCTTCTAATAAATAAAGTAGAGGTAGCAGATAGATGGAAAGGATATTTAGAAGATTTATATAAGGGAGACGATATGGATGAGTTAGAGAACGACCAAGAAGAGGATGTAGAAATAGGGTTCTCAATATTAAGAGAGGAATTTGATAGAGCTGTTAGGGATCTTAAACTAAATAAAGCACCAGGGATAGACGATATTCCCGCAGAATTAATAAAATATGCAAGTCAGAAAACTTTAGACAGGTTATATGAACTAGTAAAAGTAATATATGATACAGGTGATGTCCCAGTAGATTTCGAAAAAATATTATTATCCCCATCCCAAAAAAATCAGGAGGTGATAAGCGTGAGAATTTTAGAACGGTTAGTTTAACTTCCCACGCTTCCAAAATACTAACAATAATAATTAAAAATAGAGTAGAAGTTTTGACTGATAATTATTTAGGCGAAGACCAATATGGTTTTTGTAAAGACAGAGAAATAGAGAACCGATACTAATGATTAGGGTAATTATTGAAAAAAGATTACAAAAAAAGAAAAAGACTCATTTCGCGTTTGTAGATTTAGAAAAAGCATTTGATAGGGTTGATTGGATTGTTATGTTCAGGGTTTTGCCAAAAATAGGAATCTCTCATAGGGATACAAAAATTATTTACAGTCTATATCAAAACCAAAGCGTAGTAATTAGATTTAATAAAATAGAAAAGAAGCTAAGAATAGAAATGGTGTTAGACAGGGCTGTATACTATCTCCCTTGATTTTTAATGTTTATATTGAGGAAGCTTTAAATTTAGCCAGAGAGAAAAAAGAGATAGGTATTAGTGTACAGGGACAGAAAAAAGACATGTTACGTTTTGCAGATGATATAGCCATTATAGCAAAGTCTAGAAAAGAGTTGAAGGGTTTTTAAATATTTTAAATGACATAGTACAGAGTAACTATAATATGAGAATTAACTCAGGAAAGAGTCTAGTTCTAAACCAAAATTAAAATTAGGTAATACCGAGTTAGAGAAGGTAGATGAATTTTGCTATTTAGGTAGTATAATTACAAAGGACGGACGTAGCAGAAGGGATATAATAGCTAGAATAGCTCAAGCTAGAAACATGTTTTTAAAAAAGAAAGACTTACTAATAGCTAATAGTATTATTTAGATAATACAAAAAGTTTCTTAAAGTCGTACGTATGGAACGTTCTATTATACGGTAGTGAGACTTGGACAACTAAAGAGGTAGATAAGAAAAAGATAGAAGCTTTTGAAACTTGGTGTTATAGGAGAATGTTAAAGATTAGTTGGACACATAGAGTTACAAATGAGGAAATTTATAGAAGGATAGGTGAGGAACCCTGTATGTGGAAACAATTAAAGGTCAGGAGAGAGAATGATAGGGTACCCGTTAAGACATGAGAAACTATTTAGTAAGGTCTTAGATTATAGACTACCAAATAAAAATAGAGTAGGAAGACCTAGGCACAGCTATATTAGTCAAATTATTAGAAATTGAGGTTGTGAAGTGTATGTAGACCTTTTTAGATTAGCACAGAATAAAAAAAGTTAGAGCTGCGTCCAACCGACTTTAAATAAGGTCGAAAACAAAATGATGATGTATCTTCTTATAATGAAAATCAAAATTATTTCAATTAAAGTTCAAATATATTCATTCAACTAAGTTCTGAAAGTATCAACTTTCGTGAATTATCATATTAAATAATTTTTCGATTTTCAGTTAAGCAATAATAATATTTAACAAGAATGACATCTGAAAGTACGAACTGAATAATATACAAGCACACAACGGAATTGCAGTCTTCACGAATAAATGACATGTAAAATCAATACCATCAAGTTTTGTTTGCAGGGTTAAATAGGAAAATATTACGTTCATGACTTTATTTCAATGGTAGCTGTTAGAAGGAAAGTTTTAACAACTTTGGTTTGAATTTGAAAGAGTCACAAAACTTTAATTATAATTTATGTATCAAACACTTAATAGATTATTGTGTGACAAATAGAACTATAAAGATTATGATTACAATTTCAATAGTTTTAATAAACTGTGTGATGCTAAACAGCAATGTTTATTTTATGGAATATGATACCTGAATAATATAGCGATAAATAGTAATTTGAAAAGGGATGGCATATTTCAGAAAGTTTGCAAACAACGATTTACTGGGCATTTGTAAAGGACCTTATTGATATAAAGCGGCAATGTGTTTTAACAAAAACGGAAAGAAATGTTAAAGTGATAGATAGCATGTTTATAATAATGAATTGTGCTATCATAGTATTTTCCGATTTGCACCAAGCTTTTCTTGTATACGTTTGATGTCGTCATTGAGACAAATCTTATAAAAAACGAAACCATTCTACGTGTAATTAGCTGTCGAATTTACCAGAAATTTATTATTTCCGGGAACTCGAAATACTCCAGAAATGCTTTTATTTAATATTTGATGAGTAAAGTATACAAAAAAGTCCATGCAGCATTAACCCTGACATAATTGTAGTTTAAAGATGCAAGTTACACAACAATGGTGTTTTTGCTTTTATTTTCAACTGCTCGAAATGACACGTTCCTTTATCAACTATTTTGTATCGGTTCTAGGTTTAGATATTCCCTCGATAACTCTTGTGCAATGTAATTTGCAAAATTGTAACAACTTTTTTGACAACATAAATTTCTTTAAAATTATTCATAAAATACACTGCATCGTCTATTTACATAAACAATTAAATTTAGCGATGTAAATAAATATTTTCGATCAGGGCCGTGTACCCCAATCACAAGCCGAATATTATTTAATAATGTTGGTTTAGTTACTATTACTAAATGTTGGTCGTTTGAATTGCATTTCCAATGTCAGGCGATCATAATGTGTTATGTGCGCTTCGCGCTGAGCGGACGGACCAATCTGGCACGATCACTCGGCGTGTAACAACCGCCATGCAGTTTAACAAGGTCTACGCCAGCAACCTACGAGTTGTAATAAGTTGCCGCACGACCAAGTGCAAGATGCACTTGAGGCCTTAGCTGTTCTGATAATGGTAAGTGCATTAGATTATTATTGTGTGTAACTAAATAATTTTGTTATAGCTCTCAAAAGTTTTGTTATAAAATGCGCTCAAAGATTCTCTACTAAAATGCGTTCAAAAGTTTTCGAGTAAAAATGTGTTTTATGGTTTTCTAGTAAAAATGCGCTCTATGGTTTAGTAATAATTATTTCCTCAAACTTGTCAACTTTAATTTTAATGGATTCATAAAAGTTGTTCAAAGGATTGCAGATAATAATTTGTTTAAACTTGTTGGTTTTAACTTCACTGGATTTATAAAAATATGATTTAAATGGTTGGGGAATTTTTGTCTGTGCAATTTGCCAAATTTTGTTCTCACGAACAAAAGATGTGAGGAATATTAGTTCTGGAGATTCAGCGTTGATAAGCTTGCGAGTTTATCACTTCAAATATAATGTTTAAACGTCGAGAATGAGGTACTACAACATCCTATTTTATGATTTGGTTTTGTTTCAATTTGCTAGAGTAAAGTGTACATCAACCTTGTATGGATGGTTCCCTGCAGTTTCAATATATTACGCAACAAAACGTGGAACGTAAGCTGACGTCATTTGTTTGTCGAAGGACGGCAGGCAACATCTGGTTGCGACAAGGTATTTGTTTCAACGAAAAATCCCAGTTTACAAGGTAAGCGTTTTTCTATCCATATGACTTGACTACAGCTGTTCCTATAACCTAACAGCAAGGCAGATGATTGAAACAACATGGCAACATTTTTATAACCTTTGTTTTACAATGTAATTATTAAAATTTTTGCTATGTGGAATTTATTTCAGCACAAAGTAGAGATTAACTATTTATGATATCATTGCATATAATTATGATTATGAATACCTTTATTTAATTCTAACAAGGTATTTCATTTAAATTTAATTACACCCCAAGAAATCACTAAATCTGATTTTATTTGTCTTTGAATATTTGATACACACTTGTAAACCAAGGTAACAGATCTGTGTATTTTGGGTAATTTATTTGAAAAAGCCTCATAAACATATTTAATGCATTATTAATATTTTTGATGCTTAGTAGAGACAGTCCTAATCTTCATATTTAATATTGGTGTCTAAAAGATTAGACCACTCTAATGATGTATATTTTTATATAAAATTTTATAACCAAGAAAGTTAAATTTAATTAAAGAATAACCATTAATTTATTTGAGTAATTGTTTTATTTTGAACAAGTGAGTTGAAGAATAGAGTAATTGAGTCAAGAGGTAAAAATGTATAAATACCTTTTACAAAATTAATGTTTTTAGCTATCACTTGACAACGGAGCACTAAAGAGCCATTTCAAGAACTTTAATGCCTATATTTGTTTTTATAATAGTGTTTAAATAATTGATATTAATAGATATTCCTTTTTTTTATGGTATAAGGTAGCAAGAGTGCGTCTCTTATGTCCTTCATATTAATAATATTTTTCTTACAGCTCCTGCTTTAGCAGTAAATACGATATTTATCTCTAAGGACTTCCAAGTCCTCCCTTGGGGCAAACCCGTGTTCAAAATTCTAGGACTTGGTGGCGCCCCTATTGCACCCCATTTTGTATTATTAGAGTCAGTAAGTGAACGATGTTTTTATTATAAAATCCACGACCACTCCCCATAAGCTCTACCCGAGGAGTAGATTCCTAGCTTAGTCGGAAGATAGTTGAGATTCCATCATCTTAAGGAAATCATTCCCTCAAGTTTACTTGAGCACACCATTAGATCTCCTCCTCCAAATATTAAGTAAAATTACAAAATGAGTGAAAGTGTATAAACTGTGAATGAAAATGTACGAAAACAAATATATATAATAAAAACAGAACGGTCGGAATAATGTTCACAATTATAATAAAGTATAAAGAAAGAGTGCCAACATATAAAATATAGTATTTGTTGTCCAAGAAATATTAGCCATTCTTAATTGTGTTAGATAACATTATTTTTAATAAATAATTTTTAAGCAAGCGCAAATTTTAAACAAATATACAACTCTCCTCGGAGATTTTTTTAACTTATGTTGATTTTGCAGTACTCTCAACAAATGTTGATTGTGCGAAAGGAGTGATTGGAAAAGTATGATTAGGAAAATGTCGTGGGGTATTTTGATTGCCGTCAGGTTACTTACACCCATTCGCTTAATATTGAATATCGGTGAAATGGGGAATTTTTTAAGAAACAATAGAGAAACGATAAAGCATGTATATAGGGTTTGTAGCTCTGAAAAAGGCATTCAACAATGTAAAATAAGAAAAATGTTCGAAATACTAAAAAAAATTGGAATCAGTCATAGAGCTAGACATAGTATATAGCTTATACAAAGAACAAACAGCGGTAATACAATTAGAACAGGATCGTCGAGAAGTCAATATTAGTAAAGGGGCGAGACAAGGACGTGCGCTATTCCCATTCATTTTTAACAAGGAAGTTATAAGAATGGACCAAGCCATAATGTAAATATCTGGTATAACGTATGTCGTGGATGCGTGCCAACACCGGATGGTGTTTTTGGACACACGCATTTGCGCTATCATCGTTAAACATATTATGTGTCCGTATATAACCTCTTCTGTATGGTCCCACAATGGGCGTATGTGTTTTATTATTAGACACTACTCATTTATCACAAAACAAAGTGAGGTTAGATTGAGTTTTCTGTTTACATTTCAGATAACCTTACAATAAATTTTGTTAAATAGTGTTAAGATGGTGCGTTATTGTGTTATGTGCAAACAAAAGTACAATAAATCCAGAAATGTTTCGTTTCGCAGGTATGAATTGTATTGCTTTAGGTGGCATAAAGTTTTACAAATTTAATGCCTTTACAGGTTTCCAACAAATTTAAAATTGCAGCAAGCATGGTTAGAGTCTTGTTATTTAAAGGAAACGGACTTAAAATTTACTTCGGCTGTTTGCACTTTAAATTTTAAAGTCGCAGATTACGATGACTTAAAATTTCCCAGGAACAAATTAGTTAAAGGTGCTGTACCATACCCTAGTAGTATTTGGAAAGATGGCGGTAACTAATTCATTGCTGTATGTAAAAAACTTATTCAATTAGGTCTTGCAGGTGTTGAATATACATTTTCAGTAGGTGTATCTTATATGTCAAGTGCTACACAATGTATCACCACTTCTGCACCTTGCTCTAGAAATGTTTCTGGTGCAAAATTCTAAACATTCCTTATATACTACTTGCAATATATGTATACTATAACGTCCTTATATGTATATAATTAGAATCATTGCAAATTGATACATAATACAATGACACTGTAATTTAATTCAGTTATTCATGCTCTCTTGTATCAAATTATATCCATCTCTAGCTCTAAAGTAATAACCGCATATTGTAAACAAAACGGCATTAGCCTTTGTTGAATTCGCAGCAACGAATAAATGCATTGAAATATTTTGTGAAAGAGTAAATGTCCAACGTCCGGCAGTTCGGAAAGCAATCCCAGATAGTATGTTAAAATATTATAGTAGGCGTTGCAAAAACTTTCCCAGTAAATAGAATATCAATATTGCATCAAATGTAAGGTAGATTTTAGTGATTTCAGTCAGGACTGGCGCTAATGAAGTTCATGTTGCCCTTATTGTGCATAGTAGAAGATGAAAACAAAAAAAGAAAGCAATATAGTTAAAAAAGCAGACTTAGTTGAGCAACGAAACCGTGCCCTCGAGCACGGAAAGCGTAATGCTTAACGCAATGCTACCAAAACAGACCGGAATGTAATCGTCGGCAGTTCTATATGTGGGACTATGAAACCACCAACTATAAAAAAAGATTTCTAATAAAAACCCACATTCCTATTGGTGAGATCAACATAAAAGATAGAAGATATATTTTTACAAATATTAGAAAAGCGAGTAGTAATAAACACACGTCCAAACTATTTTGGCACTATAATTATATAAGTATGACTGGGTCCATCCTTATAACGTTCTTGATTTTTAACCTCTATATCGAAGAGGCGACGAATCCTGTCAAATGCAGGAAGATATTTGGAATTAATATGCAGGGACAAACGATTGATATACTCATATTTGCAGACGATAGGGCGGTATTAGCATCTAGCGGTGGCTCCGTGGCGTAGTTGGTATGCGCGTGACTACTACGCCAAAGGTCCCGGGTTCAAATCCCGACACGGTCCGCTTGAAAAATGTTAGACGAGACTCGTGTGTGAGTGTTGTCACGCACGTTAAAGATCCCTACCTGGCTTGGAACAGCAAGGGTTCGGCAAAATTCAAAATTTTTCAGGTAAAAAAAAACTCTCTTCCGGTCAATGTAGTACCTTTGGGTGGAGCATTAGAAAATCACATGTAAGGTATTAGCATCTAGCAATAAAGAGTTAGAAGCAGCTCTTAATGAAATACTAACAGAGAGATACTGTAGGAAAATCAACAAAAATATAACTAAAGTACTAGTGTGTAAAGTAGAGGAAAATAAATCAAACACCAGAATAAAAAATAAAAAACGAGTATTTACAAGACGTTAGGAATTTCTACTACCTAGGAAGCCTTATAACGCAAGAGGGAAAAATGCAAGAGATATAATAAAAAAAAAGATTAGCACACGGCCGTGCTGCATTTAACAAGAAAAAGCAGCTACTGTGTTCAAAGACAGAAACAAGGAAAAGATTGCTTAAAACATATGTGTAGAGCACAGCACTGTACGGCTGTGAAACCTGGACAGTAGGATAAGCGAACAGGAAATGTGAAATGTGGTGCTACAGACGTATTATGAAGATATTCATGGACAGAACAAAGTTAAGAACAAAGAGGTACTAAAAATGGTAGGGGAAGAAAGAAATATGTGGAAAATGGCAAAACATAGGAGAGATAGGATGATAGGCCACATAGTACGGCATGAGGGAATACTGCGGAATATATTAAAAGCAGAGATAGGAAAAAGAGAAGTAGAAGTAGACCTAGATTAAACTATTGCACACAGATAGTGAAAGATGTAAGCTGTAGGAATTTCAGAGAAATGTGTAGTCTGGATCAGAATAGAAATCAATGGAAGTACGCATCCAACCAACTAATGACGAAAAAGATAACTGCACTTAAACATGATGATTATTATCACGGAATGACAAAGTAAAGAATAAATAAGTTCTATACATACTAGGGAAAGAAAGAAACGTGTGAAAGACCGTAGAAAATAGGACAGATAATATGATATAAGGCATACTAAGGCATTGGGAAATAGCACGGTATATACTAGAAGCAGAGAAGAAAAAAGAAAGAGGTAGAGTTAGACCTAAATTAGACTATTTGCGCACATAATGAAAAATGTAGGCTGTTAGAATTTTAGGGAAATGTGTAGGTTAGCTCAGAATAGGAAGCAATGGAGGAACACGTCCAACAAGTTCTAGGACTGAAAACCTAATGATAATGATGTTAACTTTCAAATACCACTCACCCTGTTTAATCGAGAATATTAATACGTAAACTTTGCCACCTTAAATCAATATTGTGGAAGATGGATAAATTTTTAGGTTAGATGCGAAATACACGTGTGTTCTCTCACGCCAAATTTAGAAGATATCGTGACCAGAGATGAAATGGGTCACCAAAAAAGTGACCCATGACCCAGTGACACAAACAGGTATGGGACTCACGGCCCATTGACCCACTGACCCAAATTAACCCGGTGGCCCAAATTGCCCGGTGACCCAAATTGACCCAAGATAATTTACGTCTACGTTTATCAAATATTGTCATCAACAAAATACTTTATTTTAAATAATCACATAAAATGTAAACAAAGCACTAAAAATAAGAAAGAATAATAATAGATAAATACAAATTATCTTATAAAGCTACGTAATAAAAGAAGGTTACGTCACTTATGAATTTATGATGACTAGGCTATATTTTTAAAATTCCGTTTTTTAAAGATTCTGAAACAATAAGTTGACTTTCTACGGCATCAGCCTTGAGTCGTGCTCTATCTTTGCGTGTTATTTTTCCAGCACCAGAAAAATGTCCCTCTTGACTCAGCAGATGAAACTGGAATTACTAGGATGTTTTTGGCAATTTTGCTTAGATGTGGGTACTTCTTTTTATTAGCACCCTACCATTTTAATGGATCAAATCGTGCTTCATCATTATCCTTATCGCCATTAAATGGACCAATTAATCTTTTATAAGTACATTGTTCGTTGCTTAGAAAATTCCGCAGTTCTTCTTAGGTCTGTTGTTTAAACTCCAAAGTGCGTGTAGAAAGATGTAACGCCCATTTTTCGTTAATTATTATTTTTGGCATATATGACCCGTTGGTTGGTCTTAATTTCTCCGCCTGTAATTTAGACACTACAATTCCATTTTACTTGTATCTCGAAGCGAAAGTCAATGTCATTTATGCGCTACAATCATTGTTATATTCGACAGGTTTTCGTATTTAAAATTCATCAATATGTTGTTATCAAGTTGTTTGATAACTAGCTGGTTGTTAGCTATTATTCTAATCGAACCTTGGAAGGTGTTGGATCACGCTGTTGCTTCTATTTTGCAATATGCAGATTTGAACGGTGTCGATTTTATTTCGAGAGGCTACCTATTTTTGTATGTTTGGTTTGGAGGTCTCTACCGTTTATTACGGATTTTGAATCTTCCAAGGACAGGTATGTGCATTGACATTTATATTAATATTTCTTTCACGTGTCGTTTTAGGAGTACATTTTGTATTAGTGATCTTGAACCTAATTATTGTCGGAGGTCACGTTCTAAATTTAGTTATCCCACCTGTGTGGTATTTATATTTTTAATAGCACGTTTTACTATGTTGCTTATTCATAATTTTTAGGGAACTAACTTTAGGGATCAAGTATACGAAAAGTAACTAATTATAGACCGAACTAGTAGCACCACAAGTGTTAGCTTTAGCATTAATCACGAGCACTAGCTTCACTAGTACGAGATCAAGATCTTCTCTATCTTTTATATTGTACGTAGCAGAAATGGCGAAGAGCTAAACCTGGTACCTGTCTGCACTACTACCCGCAAGTGTTATTATTTACCCAGCACCTGGTGCATCGCTGTTACATTCAGCTACTGAAGATCTAGGAACAACTAGTTCAGGTCTCGTATAATTGATTTATTATTTGTGCATCTGTTGAGATCTAAGTAACTTATACATTATTTAAATTAACTTGTTTTGTGTGTGGTTTAAATTTGAAGTGCACCCTCAGTGCGAAATCCCTTATCTAGGTTAATATAATTGCAACCCGCCTTACCACTTTATGCAAGGGTTGCCGTTTGTTGTAATTTTGGTAAGTCCCTTGATGTGTCCCAACTGTAACATAGCGTGTACATTAATCTTGTTTTTCTTTACTCTGTAACTGCACTATATCCTGGCCAGAATATTGCCGACAGGTATTATTGATGTATTAAAATAATATAGTCCTTACCAATATCCTAATCTGCTCTCGTGAGCACTCAAAGTATCACATTATTTATGAATTATTGAATTGGGAGTTATTCAATGTGTCTTATTATTATAGTATAATTAAGTTTTAGAAGCGGAAGAGATATTTTATCTACTATTAATAAAGTTTTCTGTATTTGAGTAACTATTTCACTTATCGCATCATTCAGTTAGTTGTTGGCTTCCTATTCGATATATTTTGTCTTTAATATTGGTACCTTACCGAACTGTTAGGACTAAGTTCGCAGTTCTTTGTCTCGGTCTAAGTAGTCCTTGGCGCCCTTAATTATTCTGTTCAGTTCTGGATCATTTGTGGCTTCTTATCATCCAGTCACCATTACGAACCCACGAGATTTTTCAAAACCCCTGAGCAGAGCCGGAGCACTTTAAAGTCACCGTACCAATAAGAAGCCTAGTTTATAATATTTCTAAAACTACCGTGACAAAGTAACTAGCTGAACCAATTACTTTATGTATAATTTTGTGAACGTACTTAATATACTGAACTGAAAGTTCACGAAACTATGGCTTTACCTAGAGAAAACCAATGTCACTTTATTAATTTGGATCACTGGATTAATTTCGGTCACCGGGTTAATTTAGGTTACCGGATCAATTTGGGTCGCCGGGTCAATTTGAGTCACCGAGTCAATTTGGGTCGACACACATGACCCATTGACCTGGTGACTCAAACAAAAAGCGACCACTTGGACCCGCTGACCCACTTGACCCATGACCCATTTCATCTTTGATCGTGACCATATCGTACATCCTCTTATAATAAAAATTAAAATAGTTGCAATTAAAACTTATAATATATTCAGCTAAGTTAGCATCAAGTAGCTTTTTGAATCCTTATAATATTAATTAAGGTTTGGATTTCTATTAAATAATAATATTCAAGAAAAATGACATTTAAGAACCCCAACTTAATAATATACAAGCGCACAACGAAATTACAGTCTTCTCGAATAATGAAATGTAAAATCAATACTTCCAAGTTTCGTTTGGAGGGTTAAACAGGAAAATATTACGTTCATGACTTCACTTTATCGGTAGCTGTTAAGAAGGGAAGCTTTTAACAATTTTAGTATCAATTTCAAGAAGACACAAAACCGTAATTATAATTTATACATGAGGTAGGTACCTGATGGATTATTGTATGGCATATAGAATTATAAAGATTACTATTAGGATTCCACTAGTTTTTATGAAACTCTTTGATAATGTAATACAACAATGGAATCTTTACGTCCGAAATATTACATATGAAATTTAAGTAATATAGAAAAAGGTAACGTGGAAAGGGGTAAGAGATTTCAGAAAGACAAACATACAATGATTTGCTGGTCAATTGTAAAGAACCCTATTGATATAAAGCGGCATGTAGTTTAGCAGAAACGAAAGGAAATGTTAGGAAAGTTGCGCTACCCATATTACTACCCAGTTTGTACCGAACTGTCCCAATGTATTCGTTTTATGTAGCCGTTAAGCCACTTGTTATAAAAAAAACGAAAATATTCTATGAATACTCAACAGTTAAATTTGCACAGAAATTGTAATTGCAGTAAATTTGACTTTTTTTCATTATACAGCATCGACTACTAGGTCATTAGCTGTATTACTCTATACATAATATTTTATCCTCAAATAGTATAGCAACAGGTCACGTGTCGAAAACGGGTTTCGGAACAGTTTAGATATATTTTTATTGCAGGTGAAAACATTTCAGATATGTCTATACACGTTGGTAGCTTTTACAAATTGTAGTAAATTCCTTGATGCACTTGTACTTCCTTCAAAACATTCTCGGAGTGTGTGCGCGATGTTGTATTGTACTCGTTGTTGTTGATATTGTCGGCAGTTTAGAAGTAAATGTTAAACAGTGAGAGGCACGTTGCAGCTTGTGCATGTAGTTCTTTGGTTACCACGAAGTAAGTACTGCTTAGTCAGATTTGTATGCCCTGTTTTTAAACAGATGAGAACACGCCATCTCTTCTAGTTAGCTCTTTACTCGCTGATTTTGTTATACGAGTTGCATGTAAAACACTACACCTATCGTCCCAACGATTGTGCCATGCTATTTGTATTTTTTTTTAATTACTGTAATGAAGTCTTCTGTTGTAATGGTTGACACGTCTATAGCATTGTTTTCAGCTGCAGCGTGTGCAGCTTTATCTGCCATTTCATTACCGTAAATCCCTACATGGCTTGGACACCATATTAGCACAACATGTTTATTGTTCATTCTAACCAGTTTAATAGCGACAGTATATGGTTGATAATTGGGTGAAAACTATAGGGCATACGAAGGGATAATATAGCACTTAAGGAGTCTCAGCAAATTAAAATTGTTTTATAGGGGCATGTTTCGGCAAAGCGCAATGTTTGCCATATTGCATACAGCTCTGCCGTGTATATACTGGCGCATTTATTTAACGTCCAGAAATGAGCTGTTCCTGATACAACAATTGAGCTACCTACACCGTTATTAGTTTTTGACGTTTTTAAAAGCAACAATTTAATTAATACACGAAAACTGAAATACATAAAAAGCCAAAACGCCATTACACATGACATAGATGAAGGGTCGGTTGTGAAATAGACAAGTACTTTTCTATGAGTCAAGCAGAAACGTAAATTCATTTTAAAGTGGTATGATAAATGCGAGAACGTAGCGGAAGCGCAAAGACGGTTAACAAGGGAGTTTCAGATAGATCCATCTACAAAACTCACCAATATTTGCATCAGCGGATGAGTATGAAAGAGACGGGGTTGTTCAAGGTGCCTACAAACACCGTTCTGGGAGACCACAGACATCCACGAGCACCACAAGAGAATAAGAACTACTGGAAACCTATCGCGAAATTTCAGGAAAATCTGTTCGGTAAGCGGCGCGTGAACTAGGCATTTCAAAATCGAGTGTCTCATCGTATTTGGAAGTGCGAACATTGGAGAAGTTATATTCCAAGATTAATCCGCGCTATCGATGAAGATGATAATGATCGCAAAGTGGAGTTTTGAGAGTGATACTTAGCAAATGTAGAGGACGTACAATTGTCACTCAAGATTGTTTGGAGCAATGAGGCAACATTTAAATTAAACGCCACAATTGCATCTATTGCGCACAAGAGAATCTTCATGTTACAGAAGAACGCCGTTTAAATTTACCAAGAATTATAGTTTGGTGTGGATTGTCAGCACGATGTTTAATTGGACCATTATTTTTTGATGACATTGCGACTGGCGCCGTTTGCTTGAATTTACTGCGGGAACATATCATGCCAAATATTCATAAACAGTATGAGAATGAAGAGGACTATTATTTTCAGCAAGATGGACCACATCCCCACTATCATTGTGATGTCACAGCTTACCCCCATGAAAGGTTCCCGAGCTCTCCAAACCTCACGGAACTGGATTTTTTATGAAGTCTTCAAAAATGAAGTTAATAGAGAATGGAAGATAATTCCTAATGAAATGATACACAATGTTTGCGATTCGATTGTTTCGCATTATCAGCAATGTTTGGATAAAAATGGGCATCAAATTTGAACATTTCTGCTGCCTAAAAGGGTATACGTCTATCCTCTTTAATTTGCAGTTTTAATCTATAACACATCTAAATATATACTGTTTTTATTATCACGCAAAGTATGTATACTTTTTTTGGGAAGCTCCGTATATAAAGATTCTATAGAAAAATTACACATGATTTTCAGGTAAGCATCGTTTTTGTCAGAGACAATAGAAAACCACTTACTTCTGTCAAATACAGGAACAACGATAAAACCTTCTAATTTGATCGTCCAATTACTGTCAAATTTATTATTTATGTTTCATAGTAAAACGCGCTGTTTATCCTTGTCTAATGCTACTATCTCCTTCTTTCGTTTTGTACTACATAGAGTAGTTGAACTCGCGTTATCTTATCTCGGTTCAGATTTGCGGCATTTTAACAACTTCAGGCTTCTCTGTATCGGTGTCTAATAATTAATTGGGTTTTAAAACATTTCTTAGAAAATCTGACAAAATTATTTTTATTAATAATTTACCAGAATTCCAGAATATGATTTTATTGAAAAACCTTTAAAATGAAATTAAATGACATGAAAAAATTATTAAAGCAGGCGTTTGCTTTTTTATGCTTGATTAGTATACTAATAACGTTAGTATTTGAAAGAGCTTTTTATTTATACCTTAAAATTACTTTGTCTTCTAATAAAAGCACAGACTTCAGTAATTAAAACTTCAATTGCTTGCAATTGCAAAAAGATTTGCATCTTAATAATTGTAATAAAAAAGATTGGCTTTTAAGGTAATAAAACAAATATTTTTTGCACAAAACGTGTATTTTTAAAATAAATGAAAACAAATAGATTTATATCTTAAAGACTGAAGCTCATTTTTTACGGTATCTCTCAACGATTAATTTGCACCAGGTTTGAACTTTTATATTTGGTTTATGATCTTGCCACTAATGTAATAAACGGAAATCCAATCACATAATTAAAAAGAGCTTTGCTAATAAATGTCATAACTTTGTATTTTATCTTAGTAATGAAAACTTGTTTTTATTAAGTAGCCTTTTATTTACACACACGTAAAACTAATTAACTGTTTTGTTTTTACAATACGCTTATATTTATACAGGGTACAATATGAATATTCGGAAATTTCAATTTTTTCGGTTTCTTTCTTTTGCGTGGATTTTACTTATGGAATTTGGGTTTCAATAACCTCTCATAACATATTTATCACATCAATATATATATATATATATATATATATATATATATATATATATATATTTTGGGACGATTTGGTTCCAAGCAGAGACAACTTGGAAGTAAACACCCGATGACCAGCTAATTTACCCTTGGTTCCAATGAACGTCTGTTGTCACTTAAAGGCGTAAATATTTTATTATAAGATGTTGTTCTTGGTGGCATTTACGTATGAGGTTTGTTTTATAACTTATTATTAAATGTATAGTTTTAAATCATTAGAAGTATAAAACCTAGATATTGCAAGTTAATGGCAAATTAAGGTGTGTTGTAAATTATTATTCTAGTTAAGGATCAAAATTATGATTAATAGCAGATGAACCGATTATGAAATACTACAACTCTGTGTATGTATTTGTTTACAGGAATGAGGAAATAATATTGGTATAAAATAGATTTAGGTGATATTGCGGGTTGAGATTTGTTGCTTTTGTTTGTTCAAACAAACAAGTAACATTTTGTAAAGAAAATCCATTTCACCTAAGGGAATAATGTAATAAAAATCACTTTATACTAGATCAGACGAGATAGCGCCAATAAATTTGAGAGTGATCGAAAGCTTTTCAAGTAAATATTATTAGTAACGTAGCTTGAAATTGCATCCAGTAAATTGTTATAATTTCTTAATTTATTTATTCTATTTTCTTACATATTTCTATAGGAACCCACCTCACACCATGTAGTTAGTTGAATCACAATTATTTTGTCACGCAATTCCTACCCCTCTTGTGCAATTCAAAATTTAACAATTTAACGTTACATTCATCAGTACAAGAAGTGAATCGTCGAACATACAGTCTCGGAAGCGCAATAAGCCGAAAGGTGTTTAGTAGTAGCAAGTAGTAAATGCAAAAAAAGTTTGTTATGGACAAACGTATTCACATGCCCATTTAATATAAAAAGATCAAACCCAAAACACCCGATACTAATAATGACATCAGCAGTGAAAAACTTCAATATTAGTCTACTCTTCTTACAGCATTTTGTACCTTTAGTCGTTCCAGCACTTTACAAAATTCTAACGTTATAGTTTGAATCACATTTTCATGTTACTCAACCCTTTCACAACAGCGAAATTGTTCTAAGTGTCATAAAAAGATTGATATAGACTTTTTTCACGTGATAACCACAATTTTTGTTTTTATCAATAAAATGTTACGCGTTTTTCATCTTTCACTGTTCTTCTTGTAATACCAATTTCTATTTTTCTGTAAAACACTACTTCTAAACTACCACTATTTAGTAACGATTCCACAATTTAGAAATTGCACAATACCAATTTGAGCTTAGCCTGTCTACATATTATTTTTTATCGCGTTCTTCAATTCCCTATTTGTACCTATCTTCCTCAATTGCCGGACTTTTATATTTCTTTCTTTCTTGTATTAACAAAGAATATTTTATTTATCCATTCCTTTAAAACTACATGCCTTTCATTCCTAATAAAAGTATTGTCAGTTTTCTTGTATTATCGTTTACTTCACTGTCTGCTCCATTTTTATATTCGCCACTAATTTTGACATTTATCTAATTTGGGTAACCTTTTCTCTTTCTGTTGGTCTAGTATATAAATTTTACATAAAGAAGCATTTTATTGCAACTTTTCAAAATACTTACCCCTGCAGGTTCAGATTGTAAATACATAAATAACCTTCAGTGAGAGATTTTTGTTTTATTTATGTAGCATTTATACAGTACTGAGCTTTTATAAACATTGAAATATCCTAAATATTGTAGCGTCGTTAGATCTATCTCTGACTAGAATAATTATATTGGAAGGTAAGCGAGGGGTTTGTACACAAAAGATGATTGATAGGTCCTGGGGGTGATAAACTTGAATGACAGGTACAAGAGTTTGCCTTTAAAAGATTTACTATACTTATAATAGATACATTCGAGATGTTATTTGCACAATTCTGGTACATTTTAGAATAGTCAAGAGGTTTTGAATATGTATATAAATTGCCGCCATAAATATTGGCGTTGGGTTCTAATTGAAACTTTGATTACAATATGACTGCTAATTTAAAGCGTTGTAAGTCGTGATAGAAAATTAATTATTGATAAATAACTGTTAATATAAATTGCCCTGTGTGATATAAATTATTGTAGTGATCGATATAGATTAATTATTGTGATCGATAGAAATTAATTATAGTTACTTCGATATTAAGCAATTAAGAAAATACTACCGTAGTTTTTAGAAGTTAGTATTTGTACTGTTACCGATTAGCTGGAAGTAAATTGAAAGAGATTTTAGAAAATTTCATTATAAAAGGCTTGTATAATCAGTTGATAATAAAGAACTCTCGTTTGTGCAAATAAAGTTTTCGTTACAATATTAATATACGGATCCAGCTACCCAAGTCAACATTATGCAAATTCCACGTGTGAGTTTTCTTAGAATGAAAATCAAAATTATTTCAATTAAAAGTTCAAAAACATTCAACTAAGTTCTAAGCGAATGAAGTAACACTTTCCTGAATTTTTATAATATTAAATAATTTTTGGATTTTCACTTAAACAATAATAATATTTAATAAGAATGACATCTGAAACTAAGAAGTCAATTATATACAAGCACACAACGGAATTACAGTCTTCACGAATAATGAACATGTAAAGTCAATACCATCAAGTTTCGGTTGCAGGGTTAAACGGGAAAATATTACGTTCATGACTTGATATCATCGGGAGCTGTTAGGAAGTGAGGGTTTTGATACGAATTTCCAAAAGCCACAAATCTGTAATTATAATTTATGTATCAAATATACGATAAATTTCTGTGTGACAAATAGAATCACAAATATTATGATTGCGATTTTAGTAGTTTTAGTAAACTATTTGATGATATAATAGCAATGTTTATTTTATGGAATATGATACCTGAATAATATAGTGATAAATAGTAATTTGAAAAGGGATAGGAGACTTCAGAAAATCAACAAACAAGGGTTTACTGGGTAGTTGTAAGACCTTATTGATATAAAGCGGCATATATTTAACAAAAACGGAAGGAAATGCTAGGAAAGTGATGGATAGCATGTTTGTAATAACGAATTATGCTATCAAATTATTTCCCGATTTGCACCGAACTTTCCCTACGTATGTATACGTTTCATGTCGTCGTTAAGCTGAATGTTATAAAAGGCCAAACGACTGTATGTGTAATTAAAAGTTGGATTTGCCAGGAATTTATTATTGTCATGAACTTGAAATATTCTAGAGGTAACTTTTATTTAATACTTGATGAGTAAAGTATACAAAAAAAAGGCCCAAGCATAATAAACCCTGACGTTTCTGTAATTATAAAATGCAAGTTATACAAGAAAGGTATTTTTGCGCATTTATCAAGTCTTCCTTGGGGTAAAGTTGCACTTTCTTTATCGTGACTATTTTGTACCATACTTGGTTTAGATGCTCTCTCAATAACTATTGTGCATGGTAATTTGCAAAATTAGTGAAAGTGTAATAAAATAACTATGAGTGAAAATGCACGGAAACAAATATATCCAATAAGGACAGAAAGGCGAATAATAATATTCACAATGATAATAAAGTATAAAGAAGGTGTGCTACAATAAAAAAGTATTGCCTATTGTCCAGGAAAGAGGTTAGCTCTTCCTAGGCCTACCGCACATTAGTAAATTTTCAGTCAAGACGATCAAAAGTTGAGTTCCTTTTTAGTTGCTTGCAGAGTGCCGAGAGTATATGAGCAATTAAATAGTTTTAGTTTGTTTCATGCAGTTATAAAAGAATTTCATGGAGACATGTGTTAGTGCATTAGTATTAAGATGGCAGAACAAGTGCAGAAAATTAATTATAATAAACTTTTTGATGTTCAATTTTACAAATTGTTGATAATTTGAGAAACCGCGAAAATAAATTCTTTTATTATATCCGCACGTGCGTGGGAAGTTTTGATAAATTTTTGGCGTTGGTAGGACCTAATATGTCACATCGAAACGTCGTTTTACAAAGGTTGTTCCCCCAGAGGAAAGATTGCCAGTAACTTTAAGGTAAGCAAACATTTCGTTTAAAGTGACAGTCTATTAATTGACGATGGAATGATTAATGTTTAATAAAGTTCAAGTCCATTCAGAACGGACCTGAACCTTCAACAAGCTCTAAAATACTTGAACGGATAGATTGGCTGCGTGTTTTAGTGAGCTAAAGAGCCAAACTATAGGTTTAACAAATTAGTGCAGTCTTTAGTGAAGAACCCGACTAAGATAAGTCTCCGAAAGAGAGAAACAGCTGTTTCGGTACTTAGAGCAGGCAGAGACCTTGGGAGTCGGTATGATAGATACTCTAAGACATACTACTGCGATGTGAAAGGCAACGGGAAACCACCGCATTACCTACCAAATACACTGCGTACTTAAATTGTTATTTGTGATGATGGCATCCTCTGGGGATAAAAGATTCCAGAGTTAAAATGGTCCCCCATTCATATCTTCGGAAGGGGACTACTTCGGAGGATGTGATCGACAAGTTTAAAGGAAGAGCAGGGAACATTTTGTGAGTCGGAGCGTGGAATATCAGAAGCATGAAGCAAGTAGGTAAGATAGAGAATCTGAAAATTTAAAAGAATAGGTTAGCATTAGACGTAGTAGGGATTAGTGAAGTTTGGAGGCCAGAGGCGCGGGATTTTTGGAGCGGTAAATACAGTAATATTACAAGTATATATGCGTAGAAGCGATGTACAAAGATATCGAAGACATACTAAGATTTGTAAAAAGACATGAAAATTTAATAATTACGGGGATTTTAATGCAGTAGTAGGCGAGGGTAGGGAAGGTGTAGTAGTAGATTTATTTGGTTTAGGCACGAGAAATGACAGATGAAATAGGCTGGTAGAATTTTGCGACAAAAATCACAAGATTTCAATATCATGCTAGAAGACGAAACACGTGGAAGATGATAGAAGACATAGGGAGACATCAAATAGATTACATTCTTGTGCGATAACGGTTTAGAAATCAAGTAGAAGACTGTTGAAGCTACCCAGAAGTAGATATAGACATTGATCACGAACATAGTAATTATGAATGCCGCGTTTAAAATTAAAAATTTGAAACAAAAGAATGAAAAAATTCACTTTGAGTTGGAAAAACTAAAAGATAAGGATATCTACAAAAGATTTGAGAAAAAGTCAAACGAATTATAGAAAGACATAGGGAAACTTTATCATATTAAGGAAGAAGAAACAGAATGGAATATCATTAAATCCAGTTTAGATACGGCGGTCAGAGATATTCTATGGTATAAACAAAAAGAAAATAAAAAGCCGTGGGTAACAAAGAATATTCTAAATTTAATAGAAGAATGGCGAAAATACAAAAACAGACCAAACGAAGCTGGAAAACAGAGATACAAAGCCATAAAATGAGAAATTATTTGCAAATGCAGGAAAGCTAAAGAGCATTGGATTGATAAAAAGTGTAAAAAGGTGCAAACTAATAGAAATAGAAAAGAGAGACGAAGCATGAATGAATTTTAGGTATATAAAACCATATAGCAAAAATATAAGGAGCATGGGAGGAAACGTCATTATAGAAAATGTAGAGAAAGTGGTTAGATGGCAAGAATTTATAGGGAATCTATAAGCAGAACAGGAACTAGAAGCACTAAAACGGGACGATTTGGGATGTTCTATACTTAGAGATGAGTTTGAATTGGCATTAAAGAGTCTGAAATATCATAAGGCACCGGGTATAGATAAGATGCAAGCAAAAACTCTAAAAACTCTGGACAAACAGTAACAGAACGTCTTTACCAACTTGTAAGTTATATGAGGCAGGCGATATACCCAAAGATTTCAAACGTATCACCACAGTCACTATACCAAAAATGAAGGGTGCGGATAGATGTGAAAACTTTCGGACAATAAGTTTGACAGCACACTAGAATTGTACAAAGACGGATGAAAAACAGGCTAGTGAAATACTAAGTGAAAATCAATTTGGGTTTAGGTGAAGCAAGGGATCGCGGGAGGCCATTTTAGCATTTTAGCGTGTTAATGGAAAAACAATAGAAAAAGGAGAAAGCGTGTATATACGGTTTGTAAGTTTAGAAAAGGCATTCAATAATGTAAAAATGGGAGAAACTGTTCGAAATACTCAAAAAGATTGGAATGAGTTATAGGGATAGACGAATAGTATACAGTGCTACGTCCATCGACGTAACCGGCAGGACAATGAAAGAATGCCCGAGCTCAGTTGACGAGTAGGCGGGGTTTTACACCTAAAGAAATAGTAAAAAAATACCTGATATAAAAAATTATTCAACGTTCAGTACAACCTGTAAGAGAAGTCACCACCTGAAGTTATACCAAAATATAAAAAAACATAGGAAATAAAACATTAACAAAAAAAACTCTAATTAGCAAAAAAAAATTACAATTACTGTCGGGTAAATGATGCTTTGCAAAAATAATAAGTGTACTGTACCTTCCTACTGCCCAATATTTTAGATACATTACAACGGGCATAAACATATTTTGAGTATGTGAGAATAAACAATCTATTTTATCATTTACTATCTATTGTATTTGTATACCAGATATCAAAATTCAGGTTAGTAATCATAATATTGTGATACCTCATATGGGCTTTGATAATACTAACACACCCAACATACAACTACAAATACAATGGCGATAACGCCTTCCAATATGCGAACAAGTTATTAAATGATTTCCCGATTAATAAATATTATATTTTCTCTTGTCATTTAAAATCAATAGTAATGTATTAATACCATGGCAATAGTTACCAAAATGGTTCAATCGTTTTCGTACATACGAATTAATTCGATGAATGTACGAGCCCTAATAGCAAAATCTACGTAGACAGGGTCTCAACACAAGCAGGGCTGAAACACCCACCCACGTGTCTACGGTGTTGGATCTACCACACCCTCCCTAGGGAAAGAAAATGCTGTAATATTTGCTAAATTAAACACCTTACATGCTAGTATTATCGAACCGCTTGATTTATTGAACGAACCATTAGGAATCGAATCATTTATAGCTCATAGTAAATTACCTTTTGAAGTAATAGAATCTAACATACTTGTATTTGAAAAAATCGTCCTCGTAGATTACGTAAAGAATCATAAAATTACACTTTTTAATAGAAATTCCAATTGTAGAAATTAACCCTTATAATTATTATTATTTATTTGCTTTCCCAATGACAGTTAATAGCCTATTTTAAGTTATTATCCCTAAGACCAAGTTCCTTTCCCTGCATAAACTTATGTATGGATTCATAAATAAGAAATGCAAAGAAGTGGTACCTAGCCAATACGTATGCCAATCAATAACGACAACAGCTATTCAAACAAATAGCCCTAGCAAAGTACAATTATTACAATTCTCTAACCATTATGAGAATTGTGTGTCAAAATCATTACAAATTACTGATATGAAAAATTTTGAAAAAAAGAAACTGAAAAAGGCACTTAGACTTAGAGAAACTAAAAGATAAAGATATTCAAGAAAGATTCGAAAAAAAGTAAAATGAATTGCTCAAAGATAACGAGAAAATATCTGATACTAAGGAAGTAGAAACCGAATGGAATAACATTAAATCCAGCCTAGACATGGCGGCCAGAGTAATTCTGGGGTATACACAAAAAAAAAGAAACCATGAATAACAAAAGACATCCTGAATTTAATAGAAGAAAGGCGAAAATACAAAAATAAATCAGACGAAACAGGAAAACAAAGATACAAAGCCATAAAATGGGAAATTATTCGCAAATGCAGGAAAGCTAAATAACACTGGATTGATGAATAGCAAAAATATAAGGACACGCGAGGAAACGTTATTATAAAAAATTTAGAGAAAGTGGGTAGATGGCAAGAATATATAGGAAATTTATATGCAGGAGAAGAACTAACTGCATTAGAACAAGAATCAAACATTGAAAATGATGACCTGGGATGTCCTATACTGAATTAGAACAACATGGAAAACTTCCGTTTTTAGATATTCTAGTTAGCAAAAACGATACAACAATTAATACATCGGTATATAGAAAACCAACGCACACAAACAGATACTTAAACTTCGATTCAAACCACCCACAATGTGTCAAACGAGGAATTATCAAAACCATGTATGATAGAGCAAAATTAATATCATCAAACGAAGAAATTTTAAAGAAAGAGAAAAACCTAATCAGATGTACACTAATAGAAAACAAATATCCTAAAAGAATAATAGAGAAAGAAATGAATAAAGACCCTAAAAATAAAGAAAAAGAAAACAAAAACAACGATACACACCACAAAATGCTCTCGATACCATACATAAAAGGATTCTCCGAAAAAATTCAAAGAATAGGAAACAAATTTAGAATTAAAACAGTATTTAGAACCAACAATACACTAAGAGCACAATTAACAAAAACAAAACCCAAAAACGCAATACAAAATTCAAAAAACTGTATCTACAAAATACCGTGCGAATGTAATAAGTTTTATATAGGAGAAACTTCCAGACCATTTGAAGTTCGATTAAGAGAACATAAATCATATATAAAAATAGAAAATTTGAAAATCCATGATTTGCCAACATGCATGGGACTCCAGTCATAAAATAAAATGGGAAGATGCAAAATTATCGACAAAGAAGAAAACCACCAAAACGCAAAATCAAAGAAGCTGCCTATATAACCCTACATAAAAATAACTGCGTTGCAAACGAATCCGTGACTTTCAGTAAACAATGGATTCCATTACTAAAAGAAATAACAAAAGAAATAACAAATGAAGATCAAATGCCCACAATATCTAGGTAGCATTGCAAGTTTTTCCTGGGTTTTCCTTGCGATATTAACATGAAATACAGCCTACATACATGATTTCTATTTATACATACAATAACTAATTACATAACAATAAGCATATTAACTAGAAAACCATTATTTCGGCAAATTATAAATGTTGGGGATCTTGGTAGCCACAGGTTGCTTAACCCCTTCACTGAATCTCGGTAAAATAAGACATAAAATCAGAAATCTCTCAATTGTATAAATAGAAACATGTTAAAAATGTTTCCCAAATTATTGAATTTATATAAAATTCACCAATAAAAATTAATCAGCTGATTTCACGTTAAGCGTATTGGCTACCATAGGAAAGTCGATCCCAGGTCGCAACACAAATTGAAGGCAATCATTCTTTAAACTTTAAAATTTTTGCTTAGTGTACTCAAACCAAATATTTCAAACATCAATAAATCAAAGTAACCTTCAATTTATGTCATAAACGTCAAACTTGAAGTTTTTATTATTTTGACAACGATCCTAGGTCATGGATCGAAACGTAAATAAAATAGATTTTAAAAACTATGAGTGGTTTCATTCCCAAAGAAGATTAAGAAGAATGCTAAACAAACCACAACAAACATACAGGGAGTACTTAAAGATGAGTTTGAATTAGCATTAAAGGGTCTGAAAAATGGTAAGGCGCCGGATACAGATAAGGTGCAAGCAGAAACACTAAAAGCCGCTGGACGTGCAGTAACAGAGCGTCTCTTCCAACTTGCAAGCAATATGTATGAGACAGGCGAGATACCCAAAGATTTCAAACGTAACATCATAGTAACTATACCAAAAAAGAAAAGCGCTGATAGATGTGAAAATTTTCGAACAATAAGTTTGACAGCACACGTGTCAAAAATATTAATTAGAATTGTACATAGAAGAATGGAAAAACGGGCTGAAGAAATACTAGGAGAAGACCAATTTGGGTTTAGGCGAAACAGGGGAACACGGAAGGCTATTTTAGCTCTGAGAGTGACAATGGAGAAAGCAATAGAAAAAGGGGAAAGCGTGTATATAGGGTTTGTAGATCTGGAAAAAGCATTCGACAATGTAAAATGGAAAAAAATGTTCGAAATACTCAAAAAGATTGGAATGAGTTATAGGGATAGACGAATAGTACATAGCTTATACAAAGAGCAAACAGCAGTAATAGAATTAGAGCAGGAACGTAGAGAAGTAAACATTAGGAAAGGGGTGAGACAGGGATGTGCTCTATCCCCATTAATTTTTAACTTGTACATTGAAGAGGCGATGAATACTGTCAAATGCAGGAAGACATTTGGAATTAATATGCAGGGACAAAAGATTGATATGCTTAGATTTGCTGATGATATAGCAGTATTAGCATCTAGCAAAGAAGAGTTAGAAGCTGCTCTTAACGAAATGGAAACAGTTTTAACGGAGGGATATGGTACGAAAATTAACAAAAATAAAACTAAAGAACTAGTATGCAAAGGAGTGGAAAATAAATCAAAAACAAGAATACAAATATGTAACCCAAACTTACAAGAGGTTAAGGATTTCTGCTACCTAGGAAGTCAAATAACGCAAGATGGGAAAAGCACAAAAGATATAAAACAAAGATTAGCACAAGGCCGTGCTACATTTAACAAGAAAAAACAACTACCGTGTTCAAAGACAACAAACATTGAAACAAGGAAAAGATTGCTTAAAACATATGTGTGGAGCACAGCACTGTACGGCTGTGAAGCCTGAACAGTAGGAGAAGCCGACAAGAAAAAGGTAGAAGCCTTTGAAATGTGGTGCTACAGACGTATGATGAAGATATCACGGACAGACAAAGTTAAGAACGAAGAGATACTATAAATGGTAGGGAAGAAAGAAAAATGTGGAAAATGGTAAAAAAAATAGGAGAGATAGGATGATAGGCCACATACTACGGCATGAGGGAATAGTGCGGAATATATTAGAAGCAAAGATAGGAAAAAGAGAAGAAGAGGTAGGCCTAGGTTAGACTACTGCACACAGATAGTGAAAGATGTAAGCTGTATGAGTTTCAGGGAGATGTGTAGGCTAGCTCAGAATAGAAATCAATGGAGGAACGCATTCAACCAGTTCCAAGATGGATAAATTAATTACGAAGAAAGTAACTGTACTTAAATATGATTATTATAAGCAACTACAAGAATTGGTTGGGCAATATTCTCGAATAATGTTAATTGTGTGAAAGGATTTACTGGAAAACTATTAGTTCGGCAAATGTCTAAGTGTTGGGGGATCTTGGTAGCCACAGGTTGCTTAACCCCCGTCACTGAATCATGGTGAAATAGGGCATAAAATTAGATAACAATAAAAGGGGAACCGAGCTGTACACGTGCTATGTGAGAATTTCAGAGAACTGTGTAGGCTAGTTGAGAATATAAATAAGTGCAGATACGTGTCGAACCAGTTTTGAGACGGAAAACTTAATGACGAAAAATAAGCGCAGATAAATCTGATGATTATTATAAACAACTACAGGTGTTGGTTGCGAAATAACTGCAACTAATGTTGACCGTGCGAAAAGTTAAATTGGAAAAAATTTTAAATCGGTAAATGTTTAAGTGCTGTGGGAACTTGGCAGCCACAGGCTGCTTACCTCCATTCACAACCACTGAATGTCGAAGAAATAGGGTATATAATTGTAAAACAATAGAAGGGGTCGAACTGCATATAACAAGAAAGAACAGCGCCTATGATGAAAGACTACAAACATAGAACAAGAAGAAAATTATTGAAAACATAAGTGTGAAGCACGGCACAGTATGCCTATGAAATACGGGCAGTCTGAAAAACAGACAGAAAAACGGTTGCAGCCTTTTGAAATGCAGTGCTTCAGATGTATGAGGATGATAGCATGGACAGGCAAAGTTAATAACAAATAGGTTATGGAAATAGTAGGAGAACAAGAATATCTGGGGGAAAAAAATACAAAAAAAAGGGCAGAATACGTTCTAATGCATTTTTGGGGAATAGTATGGGATATATTACAAGCAGAGATAGGAAAAAAGAAGTAGATGTAGACCTAGATCAGATTAGTGATAGAAGCAAACTGTGCAAATTTTAGGGAAATGTGTAGGTTAGTTCAGAATAGGAAGAAAAAGCGGGTACACGTCTAACCAGTTCCAGGACTGAAGACCTAATGATGATGATGATGATGATATGAAAATTCAGGTTACAAACAACAAGCAGATTGATGTATTTCCGCAAGAAGTGATAGCAACCGCCAACTGCAACAAAGTTGAAAACAGTTTATCCCTAATTGAAAGCAAAGTGACCACCATAAAAGAAGATTGTTATTTAAAATAAAAAAATGAGTACTATTCGAGTATATCAAAACCCAGCAGTGACGAAAAAATTTGCAAATCTACCCGAACTACAAATGAAGATTCCTCAAACCGAAGGCAACTAAGTCATCCATAAGCCAATGCGACTGAAACATCTGGATCTCGACGATCTTTACCACGCAGTGAAATTAATGAACAATTACAAAGAACATTTGAACGACCTAAAAGTGCCAAAGTTACACTAAAATAAATATTAGTGTCTGGACAATTCTTATTGATAATTTTATTATTGTTATACTTATTACACAAAATGTATATTAGATATAAGATCAAAGCAATAGAAGTGAAAGACAAAGAAACCGCTAATGAACCTTTAGGGATAGTTTTTAAAAATTAAATATCAACCTTTAATTTTCATCTAAGTCGGGAGGAGTTACGTATTCCCTATATTAATATGTATTTAACATTTCACGTAATAATTACGTCTTAGATATAGCATGATACATTGAATAAAGGAATGCAAGATAGTAAGTGTCAACAGAGTTCATATTAGAAATAAGAATAAGAAACGACTTCTTTGTAATTAAGACGCAACTTGATACCACAGGTTAAGAAAAAATAAACTGCGATCAAGCAAACATTTATAATTACTTAGAAAAAAGACATTATATGCATCAAGAACCAGCGGAAACGCAATATCTGCAGTTTCCCACATAACGATGTGAGACCAGAGGTTCCATGTTAAATGTAAGAAGCTCTGATCGCCAGTAAGACTTTGAACTTCATAACTTTAACATAGTTAGGTGTTCAAGCTACTCATTCTTAATTATTAATTATTGATTTATTTAAATATTAACTTACAGTATTTTTCAATTCCATTCACTTTGCCTTTAATAAATATAAGCATTCAAGTACAGTGTAAATGAAACAAGTCATTTTTTGTAATTATTGAATTAAAATTAATTTGATAATTGTGTTTTTGGAAATAAACTTTTTAAAAAGAAGCTCCCAAGGAAACAAAATAGATCTCGCGTCTATATATTTTGTCTCTTCTAAATTAAATTTTCTTACTTCCACATTTAATTTATTGTTAGCATGACGGAACGCGTTACACAATGTTGGTACAAATAGGCATTTAGTATATGAAACACCTAACATAGATAAATTTTTATTACTAAATACAAAAAATTAATAGTTGAACCTCAGTACAGTCTACTTGTTTCATCTTAGAGTAGTGCGCATACGTCACGTGGCAGACAGAATATAAAAAGTTGAAGAGTTAAACGAAAGGGTTATACGAGAAGCTTGAAAAGATAAGCAAAGTGGTTGAAAAATTTAAGTACAAAGGTTAAAAACATTATGCACAGGAAGTGATCGCGTGATGAGATACACATGTTTATGAATCAGATATACAAAATGTGCATGCCGTATATCTACATCTTCTCCACTCGTATAAAGACCATATAGCAAAAATTACATTGAAAACAGCATGAAGCATTTTATGCGTGCTTTTTAGATAAGAAGCATTTTTGTCAGACGCAATAGGAAAACGAGCAACTCCTGTCAAATGCAGGCTATGATAAAAAGCTTCTCAGATATGATATAAAAGCATTTGAATCAGAAATGCTAAATAGCACTTCTCTAAGAGTTCTCTTAGGGTACGCGATGATTAAGAAAACCTGGAAAAATCATGCAGAGGAAGTAGACAAATGGAAAATGAAAATTAAAAGGGCCAAACTGAAATAGACACAACCAAACGATTAATCTACTCAGCTAAAGGAGAAGACAGTTTAGCCAGGTGTCAACCCATTGCCAGAGACAGACAAAATCCATTAAAAAATTAAATTCATAACAGAACTTGTTCAATGTGACAGCGTCTCTACACCGAATTGGCTAGTGTGCCTATTGCTATTGCCCGCCCGACCTTCTCAAATAGTACTAAAGTTTGGATTGGAGGGCTAATCGGGAACATATCAAGTACACAACTTTATTTGATAACTGTTACTCATGACTACGTAGAAAATCCAATAACTGTCCGTTATTTATAAAGTAGTCACTAAATAGGTTGCCTGGAGACAGACTCGGAATTATAAAGCTAAGATTAATATTGTAGTTTCAATAAGCTATGGATGACATAAAAGCGGCGTTTGTTTTAAAGGGAAGTTATAAATAAAGAATAAGGGGAATAACAAAAAGTAATTTGAAGCGGGATGGGGTTTTAGAAAGCAGACAAAAGCAATTTGTTGGGAAGTTGTAATTAAAGTACGTTATTGATATAAAGCGGCATGAAATTTCATGAAAATGTACGGATGGTACGAAAGCAACAAGTAGCTTGTATGTAATAGAGAAATGTGATACTTGAAGAATATTTTGCTTTTCATCAAACTCACCTACGTTTAAATTACTTATTGCGCACTACGGAAATTTTATTATATAAGCAATTTTATTACTTCACTTCAGTGAACCTGAAGGTATTTCTGTTAGAAGTATTTTAATATTTACTCATTTTATTTATTATAATGTATTTTGTTAAATTTTTATTGAAAAGAATGTAATTTTGCATCAGTATTTTCATGTTGCAAGTCATTGCTGCAATAAATAATACAATATAGAGTAAGAGTAGATTACTTGGCAGTGGCGTAATGAAGCCCCCCCCCCCCCTAGACCCCGCAATGCAGGACTGGGGGGCAAATATTAAAGAGCCCCGATCCGGTCCCAGCATCGTGAAATAAACGATGTCGAATTCGTTTAAGAATTATTACACAGAAACAGAAACCAGAACCCCAATGTTTCATCTATAGTTATACTTACCACTAAAGGCCTACAAAACAAATCAGAATTCTTATTTTTATATAGAACAACTTGGTTATCTTATCCGTTGTATTTATAAAAGTGGACGCTTTGATGCAAGAATCGAGCCAAGCTAATCTTATATAAGTTTCAATTCATATATTCATAATGTCTAATTAATGGACAGGAAAGTGTTGTTTTACACTGGAACAATTGTTTTTGTTGAAAACCGGCTAGCTGATAAGAGTGTTAGTTGATTTTATAAACCTACAACCTACTTAAGATGTGAAAAATAGAAAAAATAAACATCTTAAAATAAATATTTCTTTTCATAAGATTATAACAATGAAAGCTGAGGCGTTTCTTTTATATTATAGTACATACTGCACATATAAAATAAAATGCGACATTATCAAAGAACGGACATTCTGTATTTGAATGCCGTAATTAAGATTAAGGTATGTTTAGTCGATAAGTTTCTTTTGTTAAAATTTAGGCGATTTGGTATGACTAAATAAAAAAGCTTTATATGTATATAACCGACAAGGACAGCGAATTCTTTTTTTCTTTCATATATTTTTCAAAAATATTTGTCATAATTAGGCGCCAAATAGGCGCTATTTTGAGCCGCAAAAACTAAATTTTGTGCCGTCTTGGCAAACAAGTTATTAATAAAATAAGATTTTTCCGGTACAAAATTTTTTTCAAAATTCAAAAAAGTCGCAGTCAACTTCACGATTTTGGGTAGCTTGGAGAAATAGTTTTTTAAATAACGTTCTTACACAGAAGGGTGCAAAATTTTGTTTCAACGGCGCAAAATGGCGCCTAATTACCGCCTAATCTTGATATCAAATTTTGTTCAAAATTCAAAACAGTTGCGGCCAACTTCACGCTTTTAGGTAGTTCGAAAAATAGTTGTTTTTTTTTTCAAATAACTTGTTACACAGGAGGGCGCAAAAATTGCGTTTCAACGGCGCAAAATTTCGTTTCAACGGCGCAAAATTTCGGTTCAACGGCGCAAAATGGCGCCTAATTACCGCTTAATTGCAGTACAAAAATTTTTTTTCAAAATTCAAAAAGTCGCGGACAACATCACGATTTTGGGTAGTTTGGAGAAATAGTTTTTTAAATAACTTCTTACACAGAAGGGATCAATGTAGTAAGCGTAAGACTACGGTCCCGGGTTCAAATCCCGACACGGCCGACTGCTTGAAAAATGGCAGGTGAGCATTTTTCACAAATATTACGCCCTCGTTCGGATGAGAGGTTAAATGGAGGTCCCGTGTGTGAGTGTTGTCACGCACGTTAAAGATCCCTACCTTGCCTGGAACGGCAAGGGTTCGGCAAAATTCTAAATTTCCAGGCAACAAAAAACTCGCCTCCTGGCCAATGTAGTACCTTCGGGTGGAGCATTGGAAATGTAAATGAACGGCCAACTTCACGCTTTTAGGTAGTTCGAAAAGTTTTTTTTTTTTCAAATAACTTGTTACACAAGAGGGCGCAAAATTTCGTTTTAACGGTGCAAAATAGCGCATAATTACCGCTTAATTGTGGTATAAAATTTTTTTCAAAATTCAAAAAAGTCGCGGCCAACTTCACGAATTTGGGGAGTTTGGAGAAATAATTTTTTTAAATATTTCTTACACAGAAGGGCGCAAAAATTTGTTTTAACGGCGCAAAATAGCGCTTAATTGCCGCTTAAATTTGATATATAATTTTGTTCAAAATTCAAAAAAGTCGCGGCAAACTTCATGCTTTTAGGTAGTTCGGAAAAATAGTTTTTTTCAAATAACTTGTTACACAGGAGGGCGCAAAATTTCGTTTCAACAACGCAAAATGGCGTCTAATTACCGCTTAATTGTGGTATAAAATTTTTTTCAAAATTCAAAAAGGTCGCGATCAACTTCAAGATTTTGGGTAGTTTGCAGAAATAGTTTTTTTCGAATAACTTGTTACACAGCAAAGCGCAAAATTTCGTTTTATCAGCGCAAAAATGGTGCCTAATTAGCGCTAAATTATGGAATAAAGATTTTCTAAAAATTGAAAAAAATTGCGGCTTCGTGAACTTGGCCGGAAAAATCTTATTTTATTTAAAATTTGTTTGCCAAAACGGCGCTAAATTTAGTTTTAGCGTCGCAAAATGACGCCTAATTATGACATAAATATTTTTGAAAAATTCAAAAATGTTGCGGCTTAAGGGTTCCAATGAGCTAAAGAGCCGAACTAAAAGTTCTACTAAATTGGCGGTCCTTTTAGTGAGAAATCAGACTAAGACAAATCCCTGAAAGAGGGCAGCAGCTCTTTCGGTACTTGGAATGGCAGAGATCACATGGGTCGGAATAGCATTTTAAGACACTGCGATGCGGTAGGCAACGGGAAACCACCACATTACCTCTCAAATACACAGCGTACTTAAATTGTTATTTAAAGATGATGGCTTCCTCGGGGATACGAGACACCGAAGTTAAAATAGTCCCTCCAGTCGGATCGCCGGGAGGAGACTACTTCGGAGGATGTGATCGGAAAGTATATAAGAAGAGTCAGAGCGTGGAATGTAAGAAATTGAAGCAAGTAGGTAAGCTAGAGAACTTGAAAGTTGAAATGGATAGGTTAGCATTAGACATAGTAGAGATTAGTGAAGTTCGAAGGCCAGAGGCGGAGGATTTTTGGAGCGGCTACTTTAGGGTAATTCATATGGGATCAGAGGAACGAAATTCGGGTGTGTGTGTATAGTTATGCAAATAAAGATAGGATGGTGTATAGAAAACTACTTATTAATGAACGAAAGAGTACTCCCGATTAGATTAGAGCCTAAACCGGACAATACTGTAATAATACAAGTATATATGCCTACCTCTAGCTACAGTGAGGTAGAGGTAAAAGAAAATGTAAAGAAAGTGGTTAGATGGCAAGAATGTGTAGTAAATTTATATGCAGGACAGGAACTAACCGCACTAGAACAGGAATCAGACATTGAAAAGAACGACTTGGCATATCCTATAATTAGAAATGAGTTTGAGTTAGCATTAAACAGTTTGAAAAATGGTAAGGCAGCGGGTATAGATAAGGGGCAAGAAGAAACTCTAAAAGCTGCTGGTCAAGCAGTCACAGAACGTCTTTTCCAACTTGTAAGCTATATGTATGAAACAGGCGAGATACCCAAAGATTTCAAATGTACCATCGTAGTCACTATACCAAAAAAGAGGAGCGCTGATAGATGTGAAAATTTTCGAAAAACAAGTTTGACAGTACACGTATCAAAAATATTAACTAGAATTGTACAAAAACGGATGGAAAAACGACCTAAAGAAATTCTAGAAGATCAATTTGGGTTTAAGCGAAACAGGGGAACATGGGAGACTATTTTAGCTCTGAGGGCGATAATGGAGAAAACAATAGAAAAAGGAGAACGCGCGTGAATAGGAGTTGTAGATCTGGAATAAGCATTCGACAATGTAAAATGGGAAAAAATGTTTGAAATACTTAAAAAGATTGGAATGGGTTATAGGGATAGACAAAACGTACACAGATTATACAAAGAGCAAACAGCAGTAATAAAATTAGAGCAGTAAGATAGAGAAGTAAATATGAGGAAAGGGGTGATACAGGAATGTGCCCTATCCTTGTTAAGTTTTAACTTGTACATCGAAGAGGCAATGAATACTGTCAAATACAGGAAGACATTTGGAATACTACGCAGGGACAAAAGATTGATATGTATAGATTTGCAGATGATTTAGCGTATTAGAATCTAGCACGGACGAGTTAAAAGCAGCTCTTAATGAATTGGAAACAATTCTATAATAGAATTAAACCAGGAATGTAGAGAAGTAGATATTAGGAAAGGAGCGAGACGGGAATGTGCCCTATCCCCGTTAATTTTTAAGTTGTACATCGAAGAGGCAATGAATACTGTCAAATGCAGAAAGACATGTGGAATTTGTAGGCAGGGACAAAAGATTTGCAGATGATATAGCATCTAGCAAGAAGCATTAGAAGAATCTCTTAATGAAATGGAAAGCTTTCTTACAGAGAGATACGGTATGAAAATTAACAAAATTAAAACTAAAGTACTACTATGTAAAAGAGGGGAAAATAAGTCAAAAATTAGAATACAAATAGGAAACAATAACTTATAAGAGGTTAAGAATTTCTGCTACTTAGGAAGCCAAATAACGCAAGATGGGTAAAGTGCAAAAGATATACAACAAAGACTAGCACAAGGAAAAGATTACTGAAAGCATATGTGTGGAGCACATCATTGTACGGCTGTGAAACTTGGACAGAAGGAGAAGCGAACAGGAAGGAGATATAAGCCTTTAAAATGTGGTATTACAAACGTTTGATGAAGATCTCATAGACGGACAAAGTTAAGAACAAAGAGGTTCTAGAAATGCTAGGAGAAGAAAGAAATTTGTGGAAAAAAGTAAAAAACAGGGGAGATAGGATGTTAGTGCCATACTAAGGCATGAAGGAATAGTGTGGAATATATTAGAAACTGAGATAAAAAAAGAGAGGTAGATCTAGGTTGGACTATTGCACACAGATAGTCAAAGAAGTAGGCTGTGGAAATTTCAGGGAGGTACGCGTCAAACCAGTTCCAAGACGGAAAACCTAATGACGAAAAAAATAATTGTACTTAAAACCGATGATTATAAGCAATCTAGGTGTTGGTTTTGCAAAATTCTCAACTAATGTTGAATGTGCGAAAGGATTTATTGGAAAACTACTAATTCGGAAAATGCCTAAATGTTGGGGGACTTTAGTAACCAAAGGTTGCTTAATCCCCTTTACAAACCACTGAATATCGGTGAAATAGGGTGTATATTTAAAAAACAATAAAAGGGGAACCGAGCTATATCTAGACTGTAGGAATTTCCAGGGAATGTTTAGGTTAGCTCAGAAGAGAAATCAATGAAGGTTAGCTACAACCAGCTCCAAAACGGAAAACGAAATGACGAAAAAAGTAATTGCACTTAAACATTATGATTATTATAAGCAACTACAAATGTTGGTTTTGCAATATTCTCAACTAATGTTGGTTGTGCGAAAGGATTTATTAGAAAACTATTAATTCAGCGAACAGTTAAGTGATGGAGGATCTTGGGAGCCGCAGGCTGCTTAACCCCCTTCAAGTGCCCCTACATTTGATTTTCCAATGCTCCTCCCGAAGGTACTACATTGATCAGGAAGCGAGTTTTCTTTTTACCTGTAAAATTTGGAATTTTGCCGAACCCATGCTGTTCCAAACAAGGTAGGGAGCTTTAACGTACGTGACAAAACACACGGGACCTCCATTTTACCCATCATCCGATCGAGGGCGTAGTTTTGTGAAAAATGCTCGCGTAACATTTTTCAAGCGGACCGTATCGGGGTTTGAATCCGAGACCTTAGGCATAGTAGTCACACGCATACTAACTACACCACGAAGCCGCCCCCCCTTCACAGGCCACTGAATATCGTAAAATAGGGTAGATATTTATGAAACAATAGAGGGGAACCGAGCTGTATCTAACAAGAAAGAGTAGCGGCTATGTTCGAAGACAACATAGAAACAAGGAAAGAATTGTTGAAAGCTTGTGTGTGGAGCACAGTACTGTGTGGCCATGAAATAGGGACGGAAAACAGTAGAAGCAGACAGGAAAAATACAAGCCTTTGGGAATGTGGTGCTTCAGATGTATGATGACGATAGCATGGACAGATATAGTTAATAACAAAGAGGTTTTAGAAATAATAGGGGAAGAAAGATATCAATGGAAAACATAAAATAGAAATAGAAGAACAGGGCACGTTCTAAGACAATTGGAGAATAGTGCGGGATATATTACTAACAGAAATAGGAAAAAAATGAGGTGAAACAATATCTGGATCCTGGATCGGACTATTGCACGCAGATAATGAAAGGGAAAGGGACACTTATAGGTTAGCATAGGCAACAACGGAGGTACGGGTCTAACCAGTTCCAGGACTGAAAACTGATGATGATGAGCTTAAAATGTTTTATCAATAAATTTTGAACGTTTGTACTGTATTGAAAACAGTTACAACTGCTGAAATAAATATGATCTACCTATAAAGGCAATGAACAGTTGCCCAGGCTACACGGTTTTTTGACGATTTTCCTCCACACAAAATGTTAAAATAGTAAACTTTTATTACGTGCGTAACACCTCGTATCTCTTGTACTTTTTTCACCTCTCGTCCATACGAGCACTCATTTTACCAGCGCATAGGAGAGAATCGCGGCTCTACATATAAGTTTTCAAGAGTCGTTTCCAGTCATCTAGAAAGGTTCTCACCCGTCTGGGACCGGGATAGAATAGTTCTAGGGATTCATCCCTATACTGTAAAGAGCGACTAACTGGAGCAACTGTCATTTCCTTGCACGTAATATTTATTAAATGATCATTTTACTCCTCTCGGTGGAAACCAACTGAAAACCACCACCGATTGATTCTCCCAGTAAAATCGTTTCTAAAAAGAACAAAAAATAAAAGCAAATATAAAAGTAACTTATAAAATGTTGTACCCCATGTGGTTAGAGACCCCAACCTACTTAGGTATTCCATCCCTACTCAATTCCGGGAAGGAACAAAAGTCATTATAGAAAATAGAAAACAACGAAAAATTAATAAGTCACCAAGGAAGAAGAAAACTACAAATCGAAGCATGGAACGCTAGGAGTATTTTGAGGATAAAAGAATTAGAAAATTTGAAGAAAAGTGGATAGTTTTAGTAGGGCTTAGTGAAGTCAAAAGATCGAAAAAAGGAGACTCTTCGTAAAGGGAATTTAAAGTCATCCATTTAGACTCAGGAAATGGTCACACTAGAAAGGATTTTGTCGTAAGCAATAATCAAGGAAAATAGAAAATATTAACAGGTTAGTCAAAAGGTGATATCAAGGTTTGGTACTAAACCAACAGATATAGTGGTAGTTCGGATACGTATACCAAGAACAGGTCAGAAGGATCACGAATTGAAAAACCAAATATAAAGATTATTCATGACGTCAAATAAGCAACAGATTTTAATGCAATTGCAGGTCAAGGTAGAGGGAGGAGGGAGTAGTAGGTGAAAAAGGTTTAAGAGCAAAAATTGAAAAAGGCGTAACGTGCCTCAGGCTCCCTTCTGTTGTGTAATATTAATGAATAGCATTTGCGGTAGATTTTAGGAAGTATGTATTTATTTTGTATAGAAGTCCGGTAAACACAATTAGGGTATGTTCCGGTTTTGTTGACTTTGCTTGTCTAGCTGCGGGTTGAGATAGAATGTGCGCTCGGGATTGTAAGAAACTCCGAGAGGAACGATGGCGAGTAACCGTTCTGCAAGGAATAGGTGTGTTTCGCTAAAATAAAGAGCGTTGCCGTCGTGCGCAGGTGTACAGTGCCTGTATATCTTGTATGTTATGTGTATTTAAATTGTATACAACAACTTGTAATGTGCCGTGAGTTGGGCTAGTATTTTGATCAGTTGTGTTTTATGAAATCGGCAAGCACAGCACTAGCCACGAATGTGAACAACAGCACTGTTAACGTCGTTGGGTTGATGTTGAGATGTGAGTACAGGTACATTAACTGTATGCTTTAAAACAACGTCGTATGGAGAATTTCTAACTTTGAGTGTACGTTGTAGCGTTTTAATTTACAGAACCAACTGAAAGCGGCCCCTATGATTTTTTTAAGTAGTCGCTCTGCGGACCCTGAGAGGCATAGCTGGAGGCGGCTGCAAAGTTGATAAAAATAAATCTCTGTATCTGAAACGAATTAATAGCGTCTACTATTTTGTTAAAAACCGCAAACATTCGATATACATGTAGAAAATGCCTGGTGATACTGATAGGTTTTAACTAGTCTATATATTAATTAACGACAGGTTCAAAAATAAAGCAAAAATCTAAAAGTTAGCCACATGTAAATATACATAGTGTGCTTTATTGAATAGTAGCACAGTTGTTATAAGTGGTTCTGTACGAACGCCTACAACTTTATTTAATTAATTTCTAAAGCTTGTTCGTACAAATTTCTAACTACGAAAACTAAAATTAATAAAACTTATATGTAGTTCATTAGTTTCCGTTAGTTCCGTTTTCCTAAGTTTGTTATCACATGGTTGTCTGTATTCTCGTTGTAGCATCCTAGAGAAAAGGTGAGAACAGGTAGGAACGACAAACTGGGGCCATTACATCGAAAGAAGTGCGATAAACACCACTCCCGAAGGGTGGTACTTAGTGTTTATGTAGTTCTCCGCAGAACTAGTAAAAGATAGGATACTATTTATGATCGAAATAAATAGAACTGACAGCTCATTAAAGAGATAAGAACGCGAAATTACGGTAAATTGTTACATCACGCAGATGAATAACCTTTGAGAATAAGATGACGTATTTTAATCTATTAAAAATAAAAAGGACTTTTCAAAACTGATGCAACATATTTCGACGTATGAAGATTGACTAGAAATGGAAATCTAAAAATTTGGAACTAGAAACTTTTCAATACAGTTAATTCCAATAGAAAGATCTGTAAAATAGCAATTATAACCAAAAACAGGTGGTCATAAAGATAAGAATATCAGCAGGAATTTGACGATCCAACGAGCACGTATAACTTTCTATTAAATCTAAAAAGACTATTTGTATACTGTTAAGTAGATTTAGTTAGTATAAATTTTTATGTTGCGTAAAAAAATTATTTGTAAATGCATAGTTCTATTTTAGCAATTTTTAGGTCAGATCTTGAGGCGTTTTGATCCTTACAAAAATTTCTGCTCGACGTCGTTGATCAACTACATTGAGACGAGATAATACAAGAATATTTAAATTAGCCATGAAAACTTCAAAGAAAATTTTGTGACTTACATATGAAACATTTTGGGGTTTTCTAATAGTTAGCAAGGATTAGGTGAAGATTGTATTAATAGGTAAGTAGTGATCAAATATTGTTTCTTTCTTAATTTAAGCTGTAAATTGCATTTATAAGCATTATTTAGAACTGTGTTTGAACTAGTTTATTTAGATAATGTGCGTAAAGGAAAGATGTTTTCGAATATATATATATATAAATATAAGTAGGGTAAAATCAAGAAACCCACCGCCACATTTCCACCAGCATCCACATTTCCACACACATCTGGACCAAAAAGTTTTCTTCGACTAACCATTTTTCATCTTTCGAGATAAATGAGCATCCACATTTCCACACACGAGATAAACCTATTTTTAAGATTTTTTTTACCGCTAACATTCTGGACCAAATAGTTTTCTTCGACTAACCATTTTTCATCTTTCGAGATAAATGAGCATCCACATTTCCACACACGAGATAAACCTATTTTTAAGATTTTTTTTACCGCTAACATTCTGGACCAAAAAGTTTTCTTCGACTAACCATTTTTTTATCTTTCATCTGAACCAAATAGTTTTCTTCGTCTAGCCAACGCATCTTTCGAGATAAACCTATCTTGTTTGGTATCAATCAATATTAGAATTTTCTCAGCTACCCGAATCTCTAGGAATTTTTCAGATTGCGCCATCCCCCAGAGAGCTACCCTCATTTTAAGATTTTTTACCTGCTGCGATTTCTGACAATCCTTAAACATTTTTTTAGTCACGCGATACATCTTGTTAGTCTAAAATTTTACGCAGAATCTAAATCTGCAAACAGATTTAAAATCGGACTACTCCTTACAAAGTTACACTTTAAGCTCTCAAACCTCTAAATTTTACTCTTTGCTTTATAAGCAAAACTAACAAAACTTTTCTTCGTCTAGCCAATGCATCTTTCGAGATAAACCTACCTTGTTTGGTATCAATCAATATTAGAATTTTCTCAGCTACCCGAATCTTTAGGAATTTTAGATTGCGCCATCCCCAGAAGCTACCCCATTTAAGATTTCTTACCTGTAGCGACTTTTGAGTGTTCTTATAAATTTTCTTAGTCATGCGATACATCTTGTTAGTCTAAAATTTTACACAGAATTTGAATCTGCAAACAGATTTGAAATCGGACCATCCTTACAAAGTTATACTTTAAAGCTCCCAAACCACTTTAAATTGTTTTGCTCGTCTATGACATATGCTTTAACCAACTATTTCCTAGAAATCTAAAACCGCAAGGATTTTAGAAACGAGTCCTTTATAAGCCATAAGTGCTTAGTATTTAAAATCATTTTTCAAACAGTAATGTGCTTTTCTCAGAATGTCGCAAAAACCCAAGACTTAAAAATTTTTCTGGTTTTAACATAATTACATGTACAATGCTAAATTGTTGGAAAATACAAAGACAAGAACAAACTAATCGCTTTACAATTATGTGACGTATAGTGAAAGTAGTATAGAGGACAAACTAATTGCTTTACAATTATGTTACGTAAAGTGAAAGTAGCCTTTCTTTTTATTAATTAGCAGCTATGTGATTTGAAAAATACAATAGATATGCTCAATGCTAAATGCTTGGAAAATACAAGTCGTTTCAAATCAATTTCTTAACGAGCATGTGAATCACATGTGAAAACTGTATATAATTTCTTTTCTTAGACTTTCTATTAATTATGTTTGTGTATTAGAAATTGATTAATAATTGCAGGATACAAATTTTAAATAAACACTTTGCTAAAGGGAACACCGAACTTGTTGTATACAGAATACTTACTAATAAAAGCAATTTAATTTTAAATAACTTCTACGCCATATTTTTCGAAAATGGCATGCTTTGAAACAATCGAAGATTACCGAAGACACTCGAAGAGTGCACAAACGCGTCAGTAAACCATAATTAATAATCGCCTTTATAGGTTCCACATTTCGACCATTTCCCAATGACTTTAATTTCTTATTAGAGAATTCTTATTCTCCACGCACTGTTGCGTAGCTGGATGCCACCCCTTTTGGGAATATATGCTCGTTATAGGTTGTAGCACCCGCGGTTTTACTTAACTACACTTCGTGAGATCCCTTTAATCTTTTTTTAATCGTGTCCTTCTCGCGTACAATACAGTAGGACTTAGCCTTACTACCTACAAATTCTAACACCAAGTCACCGTTAAACTCGTCTTTAAATTTCCCCACAACTTTTTGTTAACATGCGGTAAATTGTGTTTATTATTTGCGGGGTACACCACTTTAAACCTAAAAATAAAAACAGGATAGTTTAATACGTCTATTAATAATTTATGGTAATGTTGGCGGTACAAATATGTAAAACAAACTTTATCAAGAAAATATAATGTTTTAATAGAATACATACATGTATTGATAACATCTATAAACCGCTGTGGTAACCAGAGTCTGGCGAATCTGGGATATCCAAATCTCTAAACATTTGCGCAAGCGATTGCCTTCAGTTGCATCTTTTAAGTACTGAATGGGAAACATTTAATAAGTTCCAACACTGTCAAGTAATTTAAATTGCTGCAATCATTAGACAGAGAAATACTGGCACTGCTCTCTCCCTCTAATAACGTTTGAACCCTTTCTTCCTCCGTCGTATTTCCACATACTTTTTATATCACCAACAAATTTTCGTAAAATTCTGGAAAGTTTCTACACCTTAACTCGCCATTTTAAAACAGATCAATTCTCAAATTTAATAGCTTGATGCACTCGTACGCAGGTAGCAAAATAACATTCCCATCTTTCGTAATCTCCATATTATATAAATTCTCTTTTCAAAATTGTTCAAAAACCATTACTTCTATTAAAGGCTGTGCTCAGCTGCAATTTGAAATCTTGATCCAATTGTATCTCAACAACATCGTTTCCAGTAGTCAGACCATTTAATCGTACTTGTTTTGAGTCTTGAGCAAATTGGTGAATTTGAAATTCCACTTGAAAAGTACACAATTTCTTCCAATCGAAGTAAGAGAATGTTATCGTAGAATCAGCACACATACCACTACAGCAAATCACTTGGATGGCAGGTTGAAGACCACCATATAAATCAAAACCAACTTCTAATATATGGTGGTGATAATTTGGAGGAAATTCGCCTAACCTATGGTTGACTTACCAACTAGTTGGTTGATATTTAATTGTGGTACTCGCACATCACTTGTAACGTCAACACAAGAAAAATCCATCTTTATTTATAATTTTAATCAAACTCGACGATACTTTGACGACTAATGCACTGGAACATGGCTCTCGCCTTTTATGCCGATGGTCGAGCGTGCGCAGCTCTTATTATATTAGTTGGCGTTATATGCAAGTCTTGACTGGAAAAGTGACGTCTATAATTGTTTTATAGTGGGTTTTACCTGTATGTATTTAACCACCAACGCCATTTTAGAATTATTAAACAAAATTACTCTTAGCAGTATTTTAATATACCATCGTGTAAGATTTCAATTATTATTGTGTTTTCCTCAGGTTTTCAAATCCTCGGAATTTTTCAAATCGAATGACACCTTACTGATTTGCAGAATAACCTTTTGCAAGCACCGTATATAATTCATCTTTAATCTATTTCTAAACCGTATCGCTCTGTCTTTTGAGATAAATCCTGGTGTGTCCCACAATCGACTTCCTTTCCACCCCAAACACGTTGACACTGATGTTGTTTAATTCCTCGAACCGGGTATATCCTTTATGGATATCGGGAACTGCAGTCCTGTCAAATTGAGAATGGTGCTGTAATGGGTAGCTACCGACCCTTTGCGGATTGTGAGCACTGAGTAGAGCGCAGCTATCACGCACCAGGCAAAGCATGCGTTGTCTTGGTTCTGCACGTTAATAACGGCTCTCGTATTTCGAATCCATTTAGGGAGCTCGATGTATGAGGATCCACGAAGAGGTTTATACTTGTTAATATTTATTTCTAGGTGCAAGACATTAGACTCCATCCTAAAATTTAAAAATTAGAAACAAAATAATAATTTTCAAAACACAGAATCTCGTTCTTGGAACTCCTCTGACTTAGCTGACATCCTCTCCACAAGAATTCTGGTAGTGACACACATAGTGTTGAAAGATTTAACATCCTCACACTGTCCATCTGTAGCCACTAAGTTTACTTTTAAATTAGGAGAAACCCAGCGTCGTTTAACTAATAAATACAATTATCTTTAATTTGAATAACATAACATTGGTTAAATTATATACCATCAACATAATTTACATACGTACCAGCAATTCACGATCATTCATTTTCCTTACTGATAACAGTATGTTGTGCGTTAGAATTTTTACCTTTTCAAACTTACATATTTAGTATTATCCTTACAATCGCCAACAATATTCTTAAACCAGTTACTCGATTCGATTGTACCGATTTAAGCAATCAGTGCCATGATCCTCAGCAATGATAATCTATTTCTTGACAGCTATTCACATAACTTGTTACTTCAGCTCGACAAACGTTTTATAGTTGCACACATAACTTCCGCATCATTTATACTTCACTCATCCGAGCTTGCATATCTGCCATTCGTCTCAGCTACCGTAGAGCATCGCGAAAGTCGTCGAATCTTAAAGCTTATCAATTTTTACTCTTTAACGAATCACATAAACTTCTTTGCGACGTCTTATATGATTACCAATCGATTACGATTAGCACCATTTGTGTAACTCAATAATAAGTTGAATGATTTATGAATTATCTTAATTTCTTAAGAAAATCTAAGATTAAAATATTAAACCTGTAACCTCTGCCTCAGTTAACGTTATATTTAGTGGTACGTTTCGAATAGCTCCAAAGTTTCTAACTATGCGTATCAATTGGGAATACTTATCCAAAATTTATAACTTGATTCTCAGAACATCGATATAAAATTGCCCAAAAATTTCCCAAATTTACAAATTTTTAATGAAAAGAATTTTTTAAAACCCTCATCCAAATCATTTGATTTTTTAAAACCAATTTTTTAAACCCCTTTTTTTATTTGGGAAACGTTTTTTTTTTTTTTTTTTTTTTTTTTTTTTTTTTTTTTTTTTTTACCGTATGCAAATTGACCTCCAAAGCCATTATTTTTTAACCAACAATAACACTTAGCAAAGTTTTATTCGATTACGATTTCATCATTTGTGTACCCAGCGAATCTCAGAATTATCTACAGTGCGATTCAAATAACTTGGACCTTACTATAACGTTATTTTTTTGTCACCCACCTTTCTTTGCTTAACCAGGTTTCCAACAATCACCGTTCCAGCAAACCGTTGACACATTCCGCCAAGATAACTGGTCTAAAGGTTTAATTAGCACCATTCATTTATGACTTGCAGCATCATCGACCGCAAGCATTCCGCTAACAACAGTTATTTAAATCATTCAACCACGAAATTGATAACTTTTAATTTAATACTGTCGAATTTAACTATTAACCAAAGTTGATCCCAATAAACATTTTTAATACTAACAGATCCGGTTTTGGCAGACCTGATAGCGACATTCTCTCCACAGGATTGTAGAATGCACTTATTGCGGATCGAACAAAATTGAGTTTCATCTCGACATCCATCATGGTCCCTTTCTATTAAACGTTACATTTTGGACCGAAACAGTTTTTAACCGCAGACACACGATTCACGTGTCAACATAGACGAACATCCATCTTAAACAGTTACATCAGTTAACTATTTCAATTTTCCGTTAATTGACATGTGCATTGAAAAGAGTAAACTCATATCCAAATTAGTACCAATGCGCATATTTTACATGCATTGCCACAGACCATGAAATCAACACAACATGCATATGTCCAACGAATCTACTTATATTCAAAAACGACCAAATTTATCAGTCACCATAACCACGCAGAGTTTTAATGAAAAAAGTTGATAAAAGGTTAAGGTTAGCCGCGCGCGCGGCCAACCCATTAATTTTTCCTTTATCTAACCTAGGCCTCCAACTTGGTTTTTAATGGCTCATTAAAAAGCAATTAGGTTAATGGTCATTAAAGTTGTCTATGGTCATGGTCATGTGGTCATGTGGTCATGTGGTCATGTGGTCATGGTATATGGTCAATTGGTCAATGTCAACATACATGTGGTCATTGGTCATGGCGGTCATATGGTCATTGGTCTTGGTATTGGTCATGTGGTTATGTGGCAGGGATTAAATTTGGTATATAAGGAATATTTTGGGTTGGTTTTATAAAGACATTTTTTCGAAAGATGTCGATTCAAGCAATCAGTGGTGCTCCAAACAATCTATTACAAAAGCGGCAGAGGATATCGGATGGCTCGAGTTTCTACGCTGCTAGTAAAAATATAAAACCTAGAACAACGTTATGCAGATATGTTAAAAGGTTGCAGAACGGAAGAAATTACATAATTCCAACGATGCATCCAGAGATGTTATACCAGAAGTTAAAATACCTATACAGAATTATGATAACTTTGCTATTTCTAATGCAAAAGAGGATGGTAAACATGGTTCATTGTTCCTGTCAACATACGAGCTATATTCGTGGGATCATCGAGTTGTGGGAAGACCAACGCTTTAATATCTCTGATCTTGCACGAGAACGGTCTTAGATTTCAAAATGTCTATGTATTTTCGAAGAGTTTGTATCAACCGAAATACGAATTGTTAAGAAACGTTTTTACACTATTAAAAGAAGAAATTGGTTACCATGAGTTTGAAAATTACGATGATTTGATCGAACCCGGAGATACCAAAGAAGATTCAATTATGGTTTTCGATGATATACCTGCAAACGAGCAAAGTAAAATCACTCAATTTTTCTCGTTCGACCGTCATAAAGCAATAGATTCGTTCTATCTATGTCAAACTTACGCTAGTGCCTTAAAACATAGACTCAGAGATAACACCAATGTAATCGCATTATGGAAACAGGATGAAACCAATCTCAAACATATCTTTTCGGATCATATAAGTGGTGACATGACATATCCGAAATTTAAAGAAATGTGTTTACAGTGTTGGGGTGACTCAAAACATAATTTTATAACTGTTGTTAAAGATTTTGATTTGGATAATGGTCGATATAGGAAGAATTTCGACGAGTATATAAATATTTAACATTATTCAAAAAGTTAGTCCCCATCCAAAGTTTCATGATGACGGACGTTGACAATTTTATTGTAAATAAACGTAAGCTTCATTTTATGCAGGATTCTATACGAAAGAACTTTGCGGTATACAAAAGGAGACGCTACATCTCTACAAATCGAAGAGGTGCACAAACAATTGATTGATCCTTGCAAAATTACCGATTCCTAGTCACAAGGAATAGCGGAAAGAATCTACACGTACAACAAGGGTTAAACTTGAAAACAAAGGCTAGTTTTAAAAAGATTAAGTTACCAGTTGACGACGAGCCTGTACATCTTTATTATACGGACGTGTTAGCTAGAGACGAATACGAAGATATATACAAGTCGGTTATGGAGTAAAGTATAACCCCAATTGATACGCATAGTTTAGGAAAAGTGTTGGGAAGTTGATTCAGAAAACAGTGACACAACCTAAAATAATAACGTTTATCCGGAGGCTAGAGGTCTAACAAGAGTTATAATTATTTTTAAAGTCCTTAGCATTTTTCTTAAGAAATGTAATGATTAATTCATAGAATACATTCCTACCTTTGATTCGTCGTGTACACAAATCGGGTGCAATCGGTACATATCCGAATAGGAGTAACTCATATAAAAAGACTGTTCGCGTAGAAGTTATTATTTGTTGATTGTACGGTTTAAAGAGACAATATAATAAATATGTATAAAAACTTTGGAGAGGTTATTCGAAGATTTCGCAATGCTCTACGAGTAAAAAGCAGAATGTGGGCAACGCTTTCGATAGAAGGAGAAAATGTCTTATGTGTCAGTCATACGAGGAAGCAATACAGCACTGTTCTGCAGTGTTATCATTGCCGAGGATCTGGATGATTTTATGGAAATAATCGAGGAGATGGGGTTTATAAAACTGTTGGCAGATATTCAAATGGAATATATACTAAATTGTAAGTTTTAAAATAAAAATTTAACCACAACAACTGTTATCATAAGAAATGAATGATGTGAATTTAGAAATTATTTTTGTATATATTAGCTTGTTTATGTTTTTAAATATAAAGCATACATTGGTATTGTTTAATTTTTCAAATGTCCACGCAACTGAAATTTGTATCTAAGTTCTTATGAAAAGAATTATAACAAAGAGCGCTACATTTAATTTTAATAGACATGAGTACAACTACGTGTTTGAAACATACCGTTTAGTTTTTTGTTTTTTTTCAACTTCTATGATATTACATAAACCAAGATTCTGCTACTGCTTCCGAGTAATTGTATCCTAACAATACCATTATATATAAATAAAACCCAAAACGTTTGAAACAATATTTATATTTCAATTCAAATACTTAACAGGTACACTTCACATAGAAATATATTTTTATTCATTAAAACTAATACACACACACACAAAAGTCACTTTTTCCTCCTTTTAATTGGCAAATGTGTAGTATACATATCCAAATTTTGCACACGATTTTCTTTTATCTTAGTTTCGTATAGAGTGTAGCTTTTGGAACATTGTAGATTTCGGATGCTTCTGAACCAGTAATCCATCCTTTGTTTATTTCGTCAAGGGCTTTATTTAAATCCTCTTTAGTATACGATTTAAGTTGTCTCTTTCTTTTTCTGTCAGAAACGTCTGACTTGGAGTCTATGTTCTGATCTTTCGCATCAACATTATCATGTGTAGGTTTATCTTGCACTATTTTAGTATTTACCAGAGATTCATTAGACATACCATTCAAATGTTGGCTAGTTGAATTGTTTGATAAACTTGTTTTCATCTCCTTGACAACTTCTTCTAAAATTTTTATAGCATCTAAGGATATAATTCTTTCCCCGCTCATTTTTATTACGATGTTTACTTATCAAAATGCAAATGCAGACTATTCCAATTTCACAATTTCGAAAAATATGTATAAATATTTACCCCCGTCTAACTTTGTTCTCGTTTGATACATCCGATAATTATAGATGTAGCGCTAAGCAAGAAGTTAATTGATTTTCACCGACGTGAATAGACTGGTATGAAATGTTACTCAAGGTTAAACGACGCTGGGTTTCTCCTAATTTAAAAGTAAACTACCTAATTAGTGGCTACACCAAGATGGACAGTGTAGAGGATGTTAAATCTTTCAACACTCGAAATGTTGTGGTCACCTCATCCAGCAACCTAGGGAGATCTACAATTCCTTTGTGGAGAGGATGTCAGCTAAGTCAGAGGAGTTCCAAGAACGAGATTCTGGTTAGTTTTGAAAATTATTATTTTGTTTCTAATTTTTAAATTTTAGGATGGAGTCTGAAAATGTCTTGCACCTAGAAATAAATATTAACAAGTATAAACCTCTTCGTGGATCCTCATACATCGAGCTCCCTAAATGGATTCGAAATACGAGAGCCGTTATTAACGTGCAGAACCAAGACAACGCATGCTTTGCCTGGTGCGTGATAGCTGCGCTCTACTCAGTGCTCACAATCCGCAAAGGGTCGGTAGCTACCCCCATTACAGCACCATTCTCAATTTGACAGGACTGCAGTTCCCGATATCCATAAAGGATATACCACGGTTCGAGGAATAAAACAACATCAGTGTCAAAGTGTTTGGGTTGGAAAGGAAGTCGATTGTGGGACACACCAGGATTTATCTCAAAAGACAGAGCGATACGGTTTAGAAATAGATTAAAGATGAATTATATACGGTGCTTGCAAAAGGTTATTCTGCAAATCAGTAAGGTGTCATTCGATTTGAAAAAAATTCCGAGGGATTTGAAAACCTGAGGAAAAACACAATAATAATTGAAATCTTACACGATGGTATATTAAAAATACTGCTAAGAGTAATTTTGTTTAATAATTCTAAAATGGCGTTGGTGGTTAAATACATACAGGTAAAACCCACTATAAAACAATTATAGACGTCACTTTTCCAGTCAAGACTTGCATATAACGCCAACTAATATAATATGAGCTGCGCACGCTCGACCATCGGCATAAAAGGCGAGAGCCATGTTCCAGTGCATTAGTCGTCAAAGTATCGTCGAGTTTGATTAAAATTATAAATAAAGATGGATTTTTCTTGTGTTGACGTTACAAGTGATGTGCGAGTACCACAATTAAATATCAACCAACTAGTTGGTAAGTCAACCTATAGGTTAGGCGAATTTCCTCCAAATTATCACCACCATATATTAGAAGTTGGTTTTGATTTATATGGTGGTCTTCAACCTGCCATCCAAGTGATTTGCTGTAGTGGTATGTGTGCTGATTCTACGATAACATTCTCTTACTTCGATTGGAAGAAATTGTGTACTTTTCAAGTGGAATTTCAAATTCGCCAATTTGCTCAAGACTCAAAACAAGTACGATTAAATGGTCTGACTACTGGAAACGATGTTGTTGAGATACAATTGGATCAAGATTTCAAATTGCAGCTGAGCACAGCCTTTAATAGAAGTACATGGTTTTTGAACAATTTTGAAAAGAGAATTTATATAATATGGAGATTACGAAAGATGGGAATGTTATTGTGCTACCTGCGTACGAGTGCATCAAGCTATTAAATTTGCGAGAATTGATCTGTTTTAAAATGGCCGAGTTAAGGTGTAGAAACTTTCCAGAATTTTACGAAAATTTGTTGGTGATATAAAAAGTATGTGGAAATACGACGGAGGAAGAAAGGGTTCAAACGTTATTAGAGGAGAGAGCATGCCAGTATTTCTCTGTCTAATGATTGCAGCAATTTAAATTACTTGACAGTGTTGGAACTTATTAAATGTTTCCCATTCAGTACTTAAAAGATGCAACTGCAAGGCAATCGCTTGCGCAAATGTTTAGAGATTTGGATATCCCAGATTCGCCAGACTCTGGTTACCACAGCGGTTTATAGATGTTATCAATACATGTATGTATTCTATTAAAACATTATATTTTCTTGATAAAGTTTGTTTTTACATATTTGTACCGCCAACATTACCATAAATTATTAATAGACGTATTAAACTATCCTGTTTTTATTTTTAGGTTTAAAGTGGTGTACCCCGCAAATAATAAACACAATATACCGCATGTTAACAAAAAGTTGTGGGGGAAATTTAAAGACGAGTTTAACGGTGACTTGGTGTTAGAATTTGTAGGTTGTAAGGCTAAGTCCTACTGTATTGTACGCGAGAAGGACACGATTAAAAAAGATTAAAGGGATCTCACGAAGTGTAGTTAAGTAAAACTGCGGGTGCTACAACCTATAACGAGCATATATTCCCAAAAGGGGTGGGCATCCAGCTACGCAACAGTGCGTGGAGAATAAGAATTCTCAATAAGAAATTAAAGTCATTGGGAAATGGTCGAAATGTGGAACCTATAAAGGCGATTATTAATTATGGTTTACTGACCGCGTTTGTGCACTCTTCGAGTGTCTTCGGTAATCTTCGATTGTTTCCAAAGCATGCCATTTTCGAAAAATATGGCGTAGAAGTTATTTAAAATTAAATTGCTTTATTAGTAAGTATTCTGTATACAACAAGTTCGGTGTTCCCTTAGCAAAGTGTTTATTTAAAATTTGTATCCTGCAATTATTAATCAATTTCTAATACACAAACATAATTAATAGAAAGTCTAAGAAAAGAAATTATATACAGTTTTCACATGTGATTCACATGCTCGTTAAGAAATTGATTTGAAACGACTTGTATTTTCCAAGCATTTAGCATTGAGCATATCTATTGTATTTTTCAAATCACATAGCTGCTAATTAATAAAAAGAAAGGCTACTTTCACTTTACGTAACATAATTGTAAAGCAATTAGTTTGTCCTCTATACTACTTTCACTATACGTCACATAATTGTAAAGCGATTAGTTTGTTCTTGTCTATGTATTTTCCAACAATTTAGCATTGTACATGTAATTATGTTAAAACCAGAAAAATTTTAAGTCATGGGTTTTGCGACATTCTGAGAAAAGCACATTACTGTTTGAAAAATGATTTTAAATACTAAGCACTTATGGCTTATAAAGGACTCGTTTCTAAAATCCTTGCGGTTTTAGATTTCTAGGGAAATAGTTGGTTAAAGCATATGTCATAGACGAGCAAAACAATTTAAAGTGGTTTGGGAGCTTTAAAGTATAACTTTGTAAGGGATGGTCCGATTTCAAATCTGTTTGCAGATTCAAATTCTGTGTAAAATTTTAGACTAACAAGATGTATCGCATGACTAAGAAAATTTATAAGAACACTCAAAAGTCGCTACAGGTAAGAAATCTTAAAATGGGGGTAGCTCTCTGGGGATGGCGCAATCTAAAAAATTCCTAAAGATTCGGGTAGCTGAGAAAATTCTAATATTGATTGATACCAAACAAGGTAGGTTTATCTCGAAAGATGCATTGGCTAGACGAAGAAAAGTATTTGTTAGTTTTGCTTATAAAGCAAAGAGTAAAATTTAGAGGTTTGAGAGCTTAAAGTGTAACTTTGTAAGGAGTAGTCCGATTTTAAATCTGTTTGCAGATTTAGATTCTGCGTAAAATTTTAGACTAACAAGATGTATCGCGTGACTAAAAAAATGTTTAAGGATTGTCAGAAATCGCAGCAGGTAAAAAATCTTAAAATGAGGGTAGCTCTCTGGGGGATGGCGCAATCTGAAAAATTCCTAGAGATTCGGGTAGCTGAGAAAATTCTAATATTGATTGATACCAAACAAGATAGGTTTATCTCGAAAGATGCGTTGGCTAGACGAAGAAAACTATTTGGTTCAGATGAAAGATAAAAAAATGGTTAGTCGAAGAAAACTTTTTGGTCCAGAATGTTAGCGGTAAAAAATCTTAAAATAGGTTTATCTCGTGTGTGGAAATGTGGATGCTCATTTATCTCGAAAGATGAAAATGGTTAGTCGAAGAAAACTATTTGGTCCAGAATGTTAGCGGTAAAAAAATCTTAAAAATAGGTTTATCTCGTGTGTGGAAATGTGGATGCTCATTTATCTCGAAAGATGAAAATGGTTAGTCGAAGAAAACTTTTTGGTCCAGATGTGTGGAAATGTGGATGCTGGTGAAATGTGGCGGTGGGTTTCTTGATTTTACCCTACTAATATATATATACTATATATATATATATATATATATATATATATATATATTATATATATATATATATATATAAATATATATAGATATATGTATATATATATATATATATATAGCAAAATCGAAAAAATTAACATGTATTCGCTAATTACCGCTAGAGCTCGACTCTGATTCATCAGGACTTTTGATTTATTTATCACCAAGTTTCAGCAAACTAATGCGGATATACATGCTCCTAGTTATGGTACGACACTCGTTTTTTTTTATTCGAGTATCGCGATCACATTACATTCTAATCATTGTCATCAACAGAAATAAAGTAGTTTTTTGATAATTACCTGTTATAATGATTACCATGGCAAAACTGGTTAGTCTTAGTAAGGTGTTTTGACTTACCTGAAAAAAAATAAAAATTGTTAATCAAGAATGTAGACATAATGCACAATTCATAATTACTTAAAATGTAATAAATTAATTGAAAAATTATTTAACTAACGTTATCGATATGAACCCAGAAGCAAGACTCAAAATTCGCGCACTTCATATGTGAAAGGCGCTTGCGTTATAAACCAGATGAAAAATGAAAACATTTTTCTAAAGCGGACGAAATAAATACGGATGTACCCTCTATATTATAATTTTATGAATAATAGTGTTAAATAAGCAAGATATTTTCATAATTTTTAGTTATATAAAGGGTAATAAACTCAAACAACCAAATCAGAAAGTTATTTATGGTAAACGGAGTTGAATGTAACTCAAGTCAATAAATTATCTCCAAAAGCCGAAAAAAGAAAAACCTCAATATTACGTACTATGGAGTCAAATACAAAAATGTATGCATGAGTAATTACCCGAGTTAGTGGGTAAACAGAATAATTATAACAGTACATTTCCATAGCGTGGTCATGTTCTTTTAAGAAAGTCTACAGAATAATTAAAGAAGTAAATAACAGTGAAATTATTAATGTGCATGTTCTATACCATAATTATCCCAAATATACGAGAGCCTTTTACAATTTGTAGTATAATTAAGAAAAATTGACGTTACATAGAAACACTTGTTATAATACAAAGTAACCATCAAACAAGATAATAGTATATCCTTAAAATGTATTTTATCACTTAAATGCAGACGCCTATGTAGTAAAACTCATAAACATGAGGTTACACAGAATCTCGACAGCAATATACAATAGATACAATCTAAAATATTTTCAATGTATCCAATTAAACTGGTGAGGTTATGAGATAGCAACGAACACGTGACCCTAATGTGATGAAACCACATGAACTCACGCATTTTTCATGTGATTCAATACAAGCTCAATATTAAAACCATAATATAAGGCCATACCCTTCGATGGCATGCAGAGTGGGAGAACAATACGAAAATTAGACACTACATTTGATTTTCCAATTCTCTACCCAAAAGTACTTCAATGATCTTGAAGTGAATTTTCTTTTACTTGGAAATTTTGATTTTTGTTGAACCCTTGCTTTTCCAAACATGATAGGTACTTTAACGTACGTTACAATGCTCACACACGGGACCTACATTTTACCTCTCATCCGAACCAGGGCGCATTTGATGAAAAATACTCGCCTAACTTTTTACAAGTGGACAGTATCGGGATTCGAACCCGGTTCCTTGGGCTTAGCAGTTACACGTATACCAACTAAGTCATGGAGTCTCGCGAACGTTAGACACTATATTTGATTTTCCCATGCTGCACCAGAAGATGCTACATTGGCCAGGGAGCGAGTTTTTTACCAGGAATGTTTTGAATTTTGCCGAATCCTTTCTGTTCCTAGCAAGGTAGGAATCTTTAACGTGCGTAACAACACTCCCACATGAGACACATTTTGCTCTCATCCAAACGAGGGCATATTTTTGTGAAAAATGCTCGTCTAACATTTTTCAAGCGAACCGTGACGGGATTTGAATACGGGACTTTGGGCATGGTAGTCACACTCATACCAACTACCCCACGGAGCCGCCCTCAAGTATGGACCGCTAAACAGTCACGCTCAATACTCCATCCGAAGGTACTACATTAGATTTACGCGCGATAAAATTTCTATTTTCATAACTATACGAGACATTTACCCAATGATTGTGAGTTTGAGTTTAGAGTTACATGAATATGCGTAACGCTTCAGAGCAATAGCAATTGAAATTCAAACGCGAACCAGGAGTGTCATGACAATAACGTTAGCCCATTTCTGGTTACCGATGCCACCCGAAGACCGACTTTAAACCGTCCTGATATACAACATTTTTATTATTTCCTGATCTTGCTCCATATAAGTTGCAAAATTAAGTAGTACACCTAATTTAGGCAAATTACATCTGCAGCATAAACAATCACCACCGTCTACATCCAGAGTCATCTGTCGGCTCAGTGCTGTCAGACACGCACAAAAACCACGCGCACAAGGGATGCCCATGATTCAGTCTTCACAATAAACCTCAACAACATATCCGCCATTAAGAACGACGTCACCGAATATTCCATGACCGAAACAAATAATCGGAACAGCGTGCAATACATCCTGCATGGGTTCGAGGACACCGCCTTAATAGCTGCTATCGCCTATCAAGACTTCGCCAGGTCGAGAAAAACCTTAAGACGTTCAGAACACAGCAGGTAACACCCACACCCACCCAACAATCACCGTAACACACCATACCAACCTTCACGCACATTTTGGCCACCGTACCGATTTCACATCACCCACCGCAATCCAAACTACCCAGAAAAGTATTTACCCTAAAAGCAACTTTTACTAAAACAATCCCTTCCAACTCTTGAATATAGTCGAGCAAAGCCTCCTCTCTCCCTTCCTAACCTATCCAAATGTAGTATCTGTCCACCTAAACGTGCAATCACAATCCGTACAGAACAAACATGTCAACGTCGAAATTATCTTCAACCTCAACCAGCAGGTATGTTATGTCCACGTCCCTAAATCCAGACAGCTTAAGCTCATCATCTTTGACCTGGATCAGAGATTTCCACCCCAGACACTCTCTCCTACCTGTACCGTCAAAACTTCCTACAACACTTAATTCCAGAAGATTCTTATCGCTCACAAATATCATACGCCGTTCCAAATCCGAAACCGCCGATAATTTCATCCTGAACGTCTCCTCCCACCTCCGTACGATCCTAACTGCAAGAATCCATGTACATAGGGTATCAGGCATGTCGAATCAGAGATTTAGTATCCATATAAAGATTATATAACTGTTAGCGTTATGGACATTCAGTAAAAGTCTGCAGATCTGCCCCTGCGGCCACTGCACAAAAGAAACTTTCACGAGATAGTGTCCTACTCTCCATTTCCTTACACCCACCTGTGCAAACTGTCTCCACCTTAACCGCCACACAACTAATTAGTAGGCAGTCGTGATTATCCCGCCTACAAACAATCCTTAGATATTTCGAAATTAAGAACTGATTATGGATATTAATTCCATTATACAAAATGTTCCTATATTCAACAAAAGCGTCCTATATTCTCCATCTATCAGTCTATGGGTAATCCAAGCTAACTTTCAGTACTACAGATCCGCATCCCTCGATTTATCCCATGTCCTCTCAGAACAAAACATTTCCTTGGCCCTCCAATAAAAACCATACTTAGTCAACAAGAGAATTCCCAACCTTCCCCACTACGGCAGATCCTCCATACATCCCCACCCATCTGATCCCAACCTAAAAACAGCTATCATCATTAATAATTTTCAAATAGACGCCTTCGTCCTACTAATACCTATCCCCACCGCAAATCCTAACAATTGAACTCCACTGGAAAACAGAGACATTACACGTCATACACGAGCATACTTCCAATACAACAAGACATACAGATCTACTTATGACTAGACGACACACTGCAAGCCATTGGGCATACACCTATAATTATCTGCGCAGATTTTAATGCCATATCGATCCTAGGGTTTAACGACATAACTGACGAACGAGACACGCACATAAAAGACTTCAACCAACAATATCATCTGCACATCCTAAATATCCTGACTGATATTCTATCCTGGGAATTTGCTCTTCACCATTCCAACATTGATGCTCCCTTACTACCACTTCAACCAACAACCTCATAAACTCTTGGATTCGACTCATTCCATCCAATGAACACATCCTTATTACCATAAAAATCTTATCAAATCTACAACACAAACAAAGCCAAAAAATCGCAACCTATAATACTATTAGAGCAAACTTAAATCCATACAAAACATTTTTCCAAATTTAAACCACCCCAAACAAATAACTCGGATCCTAATACGTTAACAAATTTTATTATCCAATTCATCCACAGAGCCGTATCTACAATCACGACAATACAACACGTAACACGAACTACACCCTGATTGAACTCACCCACCTTACGGAACCTAGCCATAAATCCCCTTCTTGAGCTTAACAACCCTAAGACAGACACTCTTGCTTATGCTGACGACATCACATTCCTATCTCGAACTAGAATCCATCGGTAACACACTAATTAAGCAACTGGAATTCTGGTCCCTCCTAAATAAACAACCCATATCCCCTTCTAAATAAAAAAGGCTACTCCTAAAAGGTTTTCTACACCATCGTTGCAGTCCAAAAATCCACATCCTAAGAACACCCCTCCCCTTCTAAAACTTTGTCTCCTACCTGGGAATTCACCTAGAAACTAGATTGAAAATACATACCCACCTACAGAAAATCCGTTCCAAAACTTAACGGATCCTTTGCAATATCCAACACTCCCTACCAAAATCAATTCACCTTACTACTCAATCCACAAGAAGTTTGCTATGCAGTAGCCTTCTGGTACCCGCTTACAACCCCCCACTGTAGAAGAATTCTCAACCCAATATTTCGTCTATACTTTCTGTCTCCCGAGCATTCGTACCACCTCCACTCCCGCCCTCCACATAATACTAAACATCCCACCACTAGAATTACAACTAAACTCCGCAACCTAAAATTCCATCGACCCATCCAGCTACATAATAAAACACCTCCTCCTGCTAAATACCGTACTATCTCTACTACTGAAATAAAATCCCGCATCTATAACTCTCTACACCATGACTGACAAACATCCTGGTCCCACTTTGACACCGGTATATATACTATTCTTCTCTGGCATCACTAATATCCTCACTCGTATTCAACATTCTATCAGAATAAGCTTCCAATCCTTGCTGGTCACGGCGAATTCCGACATAAACTACACTCCTTCAATCCGATCTCTTCTACGTTCTGTCTTTGTAACCCTCACAACACATTCGAAATTCCTGATCACCTTCGTCATCATTGCTCGAATCTAACCCTTCTCCGAAGCAACTTCAAGATCACGACAGACCTTGATCACTACTCTCGACTCCCTGACCTAACTTACCTTGTTACAAACCTTTCCCCTACCACTGAATCACTTTTTCAGCATATCCTAGATAACAAACCACCTATTCCACCTCCTGTCCCCAACCTGTGCTCTACCAAAGGTGAGGAACTTCATCGGGGTCAAGAATAAACCACGTACCCGTAACACGATCATCAGACTGACAACATCCACAGAAGAAACGAGTCAAAATTTACCCGCTTAAGATAGAATTATTTTTTATTTTACTTTGTTATTATTATTTTAGAATGTAGCAGTCTAGGATGGGCCTCAGGTAAAAGTATAGCCTTGAAATAAATTGAACTCACACACACACATGCACACGCGCACACTCACACGCACACTTCCGACAATGATAACCTGAAGATGCTTTCTTTCATACAGTAGTTTTCAAAACTGCGGTCAGCCTCGTTGGACTTGTTTCGATACTATTTCGCCCGGTATCTCTACTTTGGCAGTCCTCTCTTTAAAATAGTTTTTAACTAAGTACATTAAATTTCTGAGAGAATTCCTGCGTTCCAGTTCCCAAATTATGAACGGCCACTAGTCTCCGTCAAAAATCCCTGAGATATCCAATACTACGACGCAATGTTCACTAGCGTCCCGCGCTTCTTTAATTCGCTCTACGACAAATTCTAAGGCGTCTATGGTCGATTTACTTACTGTGTAAAACAGGTACCAGAATGAATAACGAGGGGCTACATGAGGGCATGATTTTATCCGCCCCTTTGTGTTCTGTAATGTGTCTTGATGTTGCCCAGCGCGGCGTTGCATATAGAAGGTTATTTAGAAGCACTTAGTATGTAGTATTTTTTATATAACTTGATCTAACCTGCATAATGGGAAGCGTGCGTTAACAAAGAAAACCCCTATTTATAATTGGCTCTCAACAGCAGTGGTCCTTCCCTAAGTTATTAAATTAACTTTTTTCCTTCCCTTACAAGCAACAAATATTGTTATGAAGATGAAATGAATATTTTAAGTACAGATGCTAAAATTAAGCCTTACAAATGACTTTGCGTATGTACATTTATCAATTTTTGGATAAAATTTGTACGCTACCTATGAACAAATTCGTATTTTGCAGAGAAACTGATGACTACATACGTATAATTCTCAAATAACGAGGATAAAATCAATACTTCAACTTTTGCTTCGAAGAATAAACAGAAAAATATCAGCTCATTACTTTATTACATCTCACCCTGTTACAGAAAAAAACTTTACAACCAGTTCAAGCGGTTCATAAAACCCTATAGCAATTCATAAAGTGACAGTTAATGGATTGGTACGTGACAGAGCATCATCAAGCATATGATTAGGACTAACTTCAATCTGCTTTGACTAATATAAACGCAATGTTTATTTTACATGATAGTTATAAAGGACCTTATGTTACATTCTAATCATGCAGTACAAAACGAAAGAGTAATTTGGAACAGGATGGGGATGTGAGGAAGCCGACAAAAAGCGATTTTCAGGGTAGTTGCTATCACAGTACATTATTAATATAAAGCGGCGTGAAATTCAGGAAAGTTGGTGAGTTAAAAAGGTAACGCGTGTCCCACTTATGCAATAAAGAATTGAGATATGCGATTTATTCTTTCTTACGTATGCTTAAATGTCACTGACAATACCGTTTGTTATATAAGATGGGTATATATAATGCGTAAAAATTCCGCAAGAAGTACTTTAATCAATAGGTTCAAGACGGAGAAATTCAGCATCAGCAGATGGATACGCTTTGTAACTAGCATGCTTTGCATCGTGAGCTTTTAACATGGACTGAAAGCGCTCAACGAACAACACGAAAACCTCAAATTCTCGATAGAAAAAGAAACAAACACAATAAAGTATGTACTTAGATCTACAGATAACAAAGACTAACAAACAAGAAAATAGCTTACACCGAAAACTAACAATCACCGGTCATGTTATACACACAGTCAAAATTCCCACTCCGAAACAAAAAAGGCACTATTTAGGTGTTTATATCACCGACTGGAATCCGTCCCAATGAGCAGAGTAAACTACAACAACTAACTAAATGCAATATGACAAACAACTTCTACCAGATACATGGATATATAAATAAGCAAAATAAACTAAAAGGTAAAGCAAAAAAAATAATTCAACAACAATTTCCATACACACCCAACAATTGGAAACGCTAACATACATAGGCAAAAAAGCATACAAAATCGTCCGCAACCACATATTTACATAGAACCAACAGTAACATGGAAAATCGAAGAGGAGGTAAGATTATAGAAAAGCGGATACTGTAAGAGATACATAGAACACACAAGCTATAAAATTAGCGACAGATATAAAGGACAAACACATTCACTCAAATTACAAAAACCAGACTCCATAGATATAGAAAGAAAATTTATGGGCAAGTGACCCAACACAGCCGCACGAGCATGCTGTCAACGCTTTTCGCCCTTACCAGAGCTCATAAGGTAGGAGCAGCAACGTTCTTATATTAAACACAGACGTATTATGGAAAAGTACAGTATCGAGCAGCTCAAAATTTGCGCCTTAGTGTGGTTTCACCTGACATTGCAGTTCACGGCAACAGTTGGCGCGGGGGTCCTCTTCTTTAACTTCCATTTTCCATAGCCAAAAATTATAAACAAGCAGTACGTTTGAAGAGTCTCAATTACTACAAAACAAGAAAAATTATTGACAAGTGCGGCAAACGACTCAAAAAAAAACACAAAAGCATCCGGTCGACGCGTTTTGCCCTTGCGCATCTTTAAATTTAGAAGTTTCATACATAAAATCGTATAGATTCATGAGGTGACTCTAGGAGTCGAGATCTCTGGTAACAGAGAGGTCTTATGTGAGCTAGTCTGCTGCTTGCCTTTTTATCGCATTTAACGTGCATCTAAATAACGGTAAATGATATATTAATCTTCCATTCGTATTTATTGCAGCGTCAACATATGGCGAACGAATTTTAGGAAAATCCTTTTAAAAGTATTGTAGTAGTACTTTATGACAGTTATGTCATTTACAATGACGAATATTAATGTCATATTTAGATTTTGTTCACTTCGTTCGGGCTTGGCTTAAAATGAAGATAATGTACTTTGCGTTTATAAAGCCGAAGAACTTAATAGTTCAGAATTAATACTTGGCGAAATATTTTTTATTTATTATTTAACTTTTCTTAATTGACAAAAATATTAAGTAATGATTTACAAATGTCTCAATTTGATTTCTCTCTTAGTATTATTTGAGGTGTAGGTTGTGGAATTTAATGACAAAAAAGTTTTCTTTATATTAAGAAAACTCAATGAATCGAAGTTGCCGTTTAATCACTGTTGTACAAGTGAAGTGCAACGTGTTGATCTAGAGTAAGGTAGAACAAATGTATTTTTTTACCTGTTATCACATCATTTCCTTTAAATTTATCATTTTTTTAAGACGCAGGTTACGGTATTTTGTGCAGGCGACTCGGTAGCTTAGTTGGTACACGTGTGACTACTAAGTCGAAAATCCTGGGTTCGATTCCCGATATGAATCGCTTGAAAAAGTTGGCAATCAATCCCTTGTTAATTAAATGGCTCATTGATGTATTTGTTATATTATATTACCTTGAGGTTCTCATGCGTAATCAATGTTATACATCATCATCATTAGGTCTTCAGTCCTGGAACTGGTTAGACGCGTACCACCATTGTTTCCTATTCTGAACTAACCTACACATTTCCCTGAAATTTGCACAGTCTGCATCTATGACTATCTGATTTAGGTCTACATCTACCTTCTTTTTTCTATCTCTGTTTGTAATATATCGCATACTATTTCCCAAAAATACCTTAGAACGTATTTTGTCCTTCTATTTCTCCTAAACTTTTTTCCACAAATATCCTTGTTCCCCTATTATTTCTATAACCTATTTGTTATTAACTTTGTCTGTCCACGCTATCATCGTCATACATCTGAAGCACAGCATTCCAAAAAGCTGATACCGTTTTTCTGTTTGCTTTTCCTATTGCCCGTATTTCATAGGCATGCTGCGCTGTGCTCCAAACATATGCTTTCAGCAATTTTCTTCTTGTTTCTATGTTTGTTGTCTTTCATCATAGACGCTGTTCTTTCTTGTTAGAAGCAGTTCGGTCCCCTTCTATTGTTTTACAATTATATTCCATATTTCTCCGACACTCAGTGGTCGTGAAGAGGCATAAGCAGCCTATAGCTGCTAAGTATCACCAACACTTGAACATTTACCGATTTAATATTTTTTCCAATATATCTTTTCGCGTAGTCAGCATTAGTTGCAGACATTTCACAACCAACACATGTAGTGGTTTATAATAATCGTCAGATTTATCTGCGCTTATTTTTTCGTCCTTAGGTTTTCCTGCTCAGAACTGGTTGTACACGAACCTGCACTTATTTATATTCTGAGCTAGCCTATCCAACCAATACTTGTAGTTGCTTATAATAATCATCATGTTTAGATACAGATGCAGTCATCTTGGGACTGGTTGGATGCGTACCTCCATTGATTTCTATTCTGAGCTAGCCAACACATTTCCCTGAAATTCCTACAGCCTATATCTTTCACTATCCGTGTGCAGTAATCTAACCTAGGTCTACTTCTACTTCTCTTTTTTCCTATCTCTGCTTCTAATATATTCCACACTAGTCCCTCATACCGTAGTATGTGGCCTATCATCCCTTCTCTCCTATTTTTTACCGTTTTCGACATATTTCTTTCTTCTCCTACCATTATTAGTACCTCCTCGTTCTTAACTTTGTCTATCCAGGATATCTTCATCATACGTCTGTAGCACCACATTTCAAAGGCTTCTTCCTTCTTCTTGTCCGCTTCTCTTACTGTCCAGGCTTCACAGCCGTACAGTGCTGTGCTCCACACATATGTTTTAAGCAATCTTTTCTTTGTTTCTATGTTTGTTGTCTTTGAACACAGTAGTTGCTTTTTCTTGTTAAACGTAGTACGAACTTGTGCTAATCTTCGTTTTATATTTTTTGCGCTTTTCCCATCTTGCATTATTTGGCTTCTTAGGTAGCATAGGAATTCCAAATGTCTTCATGCATTTGACAGTATTCATTGCCTCTTCAATGTACAATTTAAAGATTAATGAGGATTGGGCACATCCCTGTCTCACCCCTTTCCCAATGTTTACTTCTCTACGTTCTTGCTCTAATTCTATTACTACTGTTTGCTCCTTGTATAAGCTATGTACTATTCGTCTATCCCTATAACTCATTCCAATTTTTTGAGTATTTCGAACATTTGTTTCCATTTTACATTGTCGATTACTTTTTTCAGATCTACAAACCCTATATACACGCTTTCCTTTTTTTCTATTGTTTTCTTCATTATCACTCTCAGAGCTAAAATAGCCTCCCGTGTTCCCCTGTTTCGCCTAAACCCAAATTGGTCTTCTCCTAGTATTTCTTCAGCTCGTTTTTCCATTCGTTTTTGTACAATTCTAGTTAATATTTTTGATACGTGTCCTGTCAAACTTATTGTTCGAAAATTTTCACATCTATCCGCGCCTTTCTTTTTTTGGTATAGTTACTATGATGTTACGTTTGATATCTGGATATATCGCCTGTCGCATACATATAGCTTACAAGTTGGAAGAGACGTTCTGTTACTGCTTATCCAGGGCTTTTAGAGTTTCTGCTTCCACTTTATCTGTACCCGGCGCCTTGCCATTTTTCAGACCCTTTAATCCTAATTCAAAATCATCTCTAAGTATAGGATATCCCAGGTCATCATTTTCAATGTCTGATTCCTGTTCTAATGCAGTTAGTTTCTCTCCTACGTGTAAATACCCTATATATTCTTGCCATCTACCCACTTTCTCTACATTTTCTATAATGACGTTTCCTCCCGTGTCCCTTATATTTTTGCTATACGGTTTTATATCCCTAAAATTCATTCTAATTAGTTTGTATGCTTCATCTGTCTTTCCTACTTCCAACTTAGTTTGTACCTTTTTGCACTTTTCATCAATCCATTGTTCTTTAGCTTTCCTGCATTTGCGAATAATTTCCCATTTTATGGCTTTGTATCTTTGTTTTCCTGTATTGTCTGATTCATTTTTGTATTTTCGTCTTTCTTCTATTAAATTCAGGATATCCTTTGTTATCCATGGTTTCTTATTTTGTTTTTGTGTATATCCCAGAATATCTCTGGCCGCTATGTCTAGGCTGGATTTAATGTTATTCCATTCTTTTTCTACTTCCTTAGTATAAGATATTTTCCAGATATCTTTCAGCAATTCATTTGACTTTTTTTCGAATCTTTCTTGAATATCTTTATATTTTAGTTTCTCAAAGTAAAAGTGCCTTTTTCCGTTTCTTTTTTTCAAATTTTTAATTTAAGTGCGGCCTTCATAATTGCGATATTATGGTCAGTTTTATACCTGCTTCTGGGTAGCTTCTACAGTCTTTTACTAACCCGTTGTCTAATAAGAATGTAAACTAGTTGATATCTTCCTATATCTTCTGGCATCTTCCACGTATATCGTATTAGTAGGGTATAATCAAGGATCCTGTGACCACATTTCCACCAGCATCCACATTTCCACACACATCTGGACCAAAAAGTTTTCTTCGACTAACCATTTTTCATCTTTCGAGATAAATATCTTAAATTTTTCATCTTTCGAGATAAATGAGCATCCTCATTTCCACACACGAGATAAACCTATTTTTAAGATTTTTTACCGCTAACATTCTGCACCAAATAGTTTTCTTCGACTAGCCATTTTTTTATCTTTCGAGATAAACCTATCTTGTTTGGTATCAATTAACATTAGAATTTTCTCAGCTACCCGAATCTCTAAGAATTTTTCAGATATCATCACCCCCAAGGGAGCTACCCTAATTTTAAGATTTCTTACCTGTAGCGACTTTTGAGCGTTCTTATAAAATTTTTTTAGTCATGCGATACATCTTGTTAGTCTAAAATTTTATGTAGAATCCAAATCTGCAAACAGATTTGAAATCGGACCACGCTCTGCAAAGTTACACATATACCCTCTGCGAGATAAATCTTTCTCCACATTTCCACCCACGAGATAAACCTACCTTGTTTGGTATTAATTAATATTAGATTTTTTCCAGCTACCCATATCTCTTTAAATTTTTCAGATTGCATCATCCCTAAGGGAGCTACCCCAATTTTAAGATTTTGTACCAAGATCAATTTCTAATCACCCTCCTTTTAATATCTACAATCCTTTAACCAAACACGTAGCAGTATTAACATAAATTAAGCATGCGAAAATTTATTTTATTCGATTTACAGTTTAATAAACTAATTACAATTTTTACAAAGTATAACATTATTTCCTGTGTGTAGCCGAATCCAAGCAGGTTAACCTGTAACAAAAAAAAGATTAATGTGTTGTTTAAATAGACCTGTAATAAAAAGATTAATGTAAAAAAAAGGAGACGTGTTTTCGGTTAATAAGACATATTATCGTTAATCTAACAATATGTTTTACCGTCCAGCGACACCACGTGAGGTAAACACATTCAATGTAATGGGTTTTAAATATGAGAATGGGAGGTCAACTTTCACGTAATCATCGCGTGGTTAATAATTAAAGCTGTATATAATTTTATTTTAAACGTGTATATCTTCTCCAAACAAATGCGGTTATTATAATAGGAAAGTACGCTAAATACAAGTCAATTAACAAGCAATTAAATATTGCTTACTGACCTACCTTAATTGTTTGTACAAGGAAACACAATAAAATATATTCAAATATAGTAACTACCTTATTTATTTATGCCCCATGTGTAGCTTGCTGTACTATTAGGACTAGGGTATGCAGACTTTAACACCTCCATCTCGCACGCTTTACACAGATGTTGGTTGTTTCGTACAAGACCCTTTAACAACTGTTGAGTTGAACGTTTACTGTAATGACATACCGTGCTGTTTGTCCTTGTGTCGCTGTGAGCTATTCTCGTAAAAGCGATACCGCAAGACCCAGAGTTTAAGTACTTTGCTGCGGACGGCTTAACCCTGGGCGATGTTACACTACGACATTTGTTCTGGTGCCGTTTGAGAGCATTTTTCCAGGTATAGGAAGCACCGCAAGGGTTGCACTTATAAACGTTTGCAGGTACCATTTTAGTACAAAACAAAACCCGCACTATAGCACTTTGGTTAAACTTGTAATCGAACTAACTAAAAAGCTTACTCGAGCGTACCTGATTTATGTTCCTTATAGAATGCATACCGAAGGTTTCCGAAGACATCCGAACGAAGTTGAGGATTCGGCGAGAACTAAATGATGTCATAATCCTCGCTGCTCGTCCAATACATTTAGCGCCAATGCATGCACCTGGTCCGCTTCGTCGATGGTGCGAATGCCGTTAGTAGAAACACCGGAAAACGTCTTCCATGTTATACGGATCGTGTGCATATTAAAAATCCAAAAGAGCGGTAGCACACGCACACAAGTTGTCTGCAAGTCGTGCTGTAGAAGATGCAATGCTACTATAACCAAAAACACTTTAAACCATTACTAAGAAAATACCAACTTGTTGTCTACAGGATACTTACAACAATTTAATTTTAAATAACTTCTACGTCATACTTTAGGAAATGATAGGCTTGAATATTTTCCAAATGAATCACCAAGCGAAAGTATATGCTTAGCACTATTAAAATTACCCATTAATTTCCCATTTTTACGACCATGGTTAATTATAGATTAAAATTTAATTTGTGCACGTTCGAGCTTCTCGTAAACTAACATATTTTATAGCAACAATGCGCTGTATAATACATGCATACCCCTTCGCCGCGCTACTGCTATTCTTGTAATTGCTAGAAAAAGTCACTCTCCTTTTTACTGTTAAGACTGGGCAAAGCACCATTTTTTTGTATACTTTCTATAGCACATCGCGCACTTTTTCGTCTGATAATTATGCTTCTGTAGGCTTTTACAATTTCGCATAGCGGTCGGCCGCACGTATTTATTTCTAGAACCGGTAAGTACTCGATATCGTCCAAATAGAGAATTAGATGCTCGATGTCTATCAATTTCCGATTCCCTCGTAAAAGGTAGAAAAACTCGGTCAATCATCCATTAAACTTTGACCCGCTACCGTTTTGATAATTTCCAAACATTTTCGAACGACAATGGGCTGAGAATTTTAAACCTCCGAGGGATCTTTAAGTCGTGATCAATTACACATCCGAGCTACGCGTAAACTAACATATTTTGCAGCAACTGTATAATACATGCATACCCCTTCTCTGCGCTACTGCTATTCTTGTAGTTGCTTGGAAAAGTCAGTCGCCCTTTTTACTGCTAGGGCCGCTAAAAAGCACCATTCCATACTTTATTTATAAGTGTAGCACATCGCACACTTTTTGTCAGTTAATTAAATTTTTGTTTATGTAGGCCTTTACACTTTCGCTTATTTAAACATCTAATACGACCGATTAACCACTTTCGATTATTCTAACGGGGAGCCACCATACATCCCACCGCACCGTTCTTTTTGAATCCAACGATCCTATGGGCTTCCACGCACTAACACCTGACGTATCTTTCCTACTATTTGTTAAACAAAAACCACCGGTATCACCATTGTGGACGTAAACAGATGTTTGTGGATGTGTACGAGAGTATGTAACCATATACATTAACCAGTCTAAGCTATTTTATTTAGTCCACGAAAACTACTATTTTTCTAAACCACAATTAATAATCGCCTTTATAGGTCCCACATTTCGACCATTACCCAATGACTGGTGCTACGTACATGGAAACTTTAATTTCTTATTGGAGAATTCTTATTCTCCCGCGCACTGCCGCGTAGTTGCATGTTCATTCCTTTTGAGGTATATGCTCGTTATAGGTTGTAAGACCCTCGGTTTTACTTAACTACAATTCGTGAAACCCTTTAATCTTTTAATCGTATCTTTCTCGCCTACATTACAGTAGGACTTAGCCCTATTACCAACAAATTCTAATACTGGACCCCCATTAAATACGTCTTTAATTTTCCCTACAACTTTTTTTGACAAGTGTTATATTGTATTTATTATACGCAGGGTAGTCACTCTTTTAAGATAAATATATTTTGCTAGGTATCAACTAATATTAAATTTTCTAGGGACCCCAAATCTGTAAACAGATTTTAAATAGGACCACCCATACAAAGTTATGCGTTTTAAAGACCCAAATTATTAATTTTGCTCATCTTTATTTAACACCATCTTTAGAACCCTTTTTTGCTATGCAAGACATATGCCTTAACTAACCATCTCCCGAGAAATCTAAAACCGCCGTGTCTCGCGAATACCACGTGGAGATAACACGTATACTCTGTCAACCAGGATAGAAGCCGGAAGGATTTGGAAGGTGGGAGAAGAACTTAAAAATTATGGAATCTTAAAACTAATATATACAAATATAAACAACTATCTTATATCTTTACGCCCCATGCGTAGATTGTTGTACTATTAGGAATGATGTACCTTTGTCATCTTCCCTCGATAAACTAATTTTATTAATAAGCTGCGTATGCAAATCGTATTCTTTTACTCCGGATACATACGCAGGCAAGTACTCGATACCATCAAATAAAGGTTTGGATGCTTGGTGACTGTTAACATCCGCTTCCCTCGTGTACGCCCAGACACATCCCAGCCCATGAGCACCCTGCGCATGCACACTCTTGCCCATGCGCACCCCTGCGCGTGCACACCCCTGCCCATGCGTGCTGCCCATGCGCATCCCTCTCTGTGCGAGTGCTATTTCGGGGTAACGTCACAGCCTTTTATAAATAAAGAACAATGTTATATACTATTATAAAATGTTTATTCTGACATTATACATAACAAATTTAAAAATATTTAATGCCAAGCATGGGGTCATTTAAACTTAATTTTAATACAAAGTTATACACAGAAGACAGTCCTTTCTTTATGTTTGTTTGGGTGGCTTTAATTTTATCTAATTTTATTCGCAGCTTAAAATTTAAATCGATACCCAAGTCCTCTATCTCCTTTTCTAACCAATAGTTTGATACATAGAGACCGTCTAGGTTTTCGAATTGTAAAATGTACCGAAGTTTGCCTCTATATTTAAAGTCTTTGATTCCGCCGACAACCAGATCCATTCCTTCGTGTAATTCTTGCAGCTTGTGACAATCTTTTAATCGCAGCTTTCCACTATATCCTGCATACGTATCTTGTTAGCTTGATCGACTTCTTCTTGTCGGTATTGGAAATCCTTATTCTCCACAGACTGTTGCGTAGTTGCATGTCCATTCCTTTTGAGGATATATGCTCGTTATAGGTTGTAAGACCCTCGGTTTTAAATGATCCAAAGGTTCTTTACTAGGCAAATATACAATGTTTAACGGACCCCCTTTGCGTGTGGTGTACGCAAAGATTACAAACTCCGCATTCCTTAGTTCGTCTTTGTTATCTGCCATTTTGATAAATACGTTTTAGAATAACCTTTTAAAAATATACGGATTTAGTACCATCCTTTTCCGCAAGGACCCTACATAACTAAAAGAATCTTTTTACTAACCACAAATGCATACAACTTGTAGAAACCAGATGTATCTAAGTCAGTCCATCGACACATAAAATAATCTTTTAATTCTTCCTCATTTTCTCTAATAAGATGTTCTTTGTCTAACACATCTTTGTATTGATCGCGTATTGTCGCAGTGTTTTCCATGTAGTCAATTTTCGCCTTTTTGCATCCATTTCCTCTAATTCCAGCTGTCTTTTCCTTCCACTTACAGCGTATGGTATACATAATGGGGCAATTTCCTTTAGCGTAAACGGATAGAGTTTACTACCAATATTTACGCGTTGTCGTACAACCTCTGGACGAATGTTAGGCGTATCTATCAATCCCAAGTCCGAAATTACTATTTCTTTTGGAATTGTAGAATATGGTGTTGCAGATTGTGTAAAATATGTACTACCTGCTTTAATGTAGCACTTGTGTAAGATTTTTATTTTATCTTGGTTGTCTTCCTCCTCTACTATCTCCAAATAATTTACAGGTAAATAGTTAAAACTAAAGCCGAAAGCACATACTTTATCAATTTTCCCTTTCCTCTGGTTTTTGGACAACTTAATTTGCAAAGCCTGTCAATTTCTTTGTATTGCCATTCCCCAATACACGTACTGTAGCAGGTTATTATACACTAAACAGCAGCTATTTTGTAGCTTGTCCGATAGCTTACTCCACATTTTGGTAAGTGGTACCGAGTACATTGGCGCCTTTAGGAAGTATAACACTATCTTCCAATAAGGTTAAACAGTCTTTTAAGGGTTTATACACCCGTTCCGCACTGACATAGCTTCCAATTGCACAGTTGTATATTGTCGCTTCCAATCGCGTAATACCATGTTCTTTGGCCAAAGTAGACGCAAATGTTTCCCTTAAACGTACATCTGGACAACGTAAAAAATCTAGTATATGATTGCCAAGTTGTTTATTAACACCAGGACTTGTTATCTGGCACACAAATTTGTTGTAAATCTTAATTCTTGCAATTGGTTGTTAGCCATGTTAAACAATCAATCCCCGCAGTTTTATCGTTGTCAACTATAATATTACACTTTTCTGCGTATTCTCCCTTATAGCAAAAGTTATGCTTTGTAGTTAAATAATTACACATCTCCATCTTGCTAAATATGCCTGCAAAATCTTGGGTTACATCCATGTCAAAAAGATAGAAATAATCTTTTTCGACTTCATCTAATATATCTGGTAGTGCCTCCAATAAAGTTTCCAACTTAACATCTGCTAGTTCCACTTTGTATGGAACACATATAGGATTTTGGAATTTTTTATTAATGCATTCGAGGTCTTCTTTTCCGATAATTTCTTTTACCCTCTGGCCTATCTTGTTACTGCTTTCCAGAGAAAACGGAAGCTTAGCTTTAACACCATGCCTAGCGAAACAAATCGGTCGAACTTTCTTCGTAGATAGCTGTTAAATGCACCACAAATTTCTTTTTAGGATAAACATTTTTTGTTTGCAGATGCTTGTTCGGTGTCAGAAAGGTCGCAAATTTTAACCAACATTATATTGTCACAAAATGGTTCTGTAATTGGTGTGTGTAGTCCGCCAGTCAGCATCTTTTCGCCTTCGACATAACAAATATTACCAATATCTGTCACCAGATTATTGTTGCACATATTTTCTGCCAACAGCCATAATCCAAATCGCTCATTTGTCGGTTTCACTTTATTCCCAAAGTTGAGAAACGTTAATCACCTTGGAGACGCTCATGTTTACCGTTCTAGCTACCGTCAAATACTAAATTGAATACGAAAATTTGTTCCTTATGTATCCTACAGAGTGGGGCGTATATTACCGAAAATAGTCGAATATGTTGTTAAAAATGTCTTACTATAACTAAGCTCACCAAAACTACTTCCTTATATACCAAATTTAATCTCCCTGCTCACATAACCACATGACCATATGACCATATGACCACATGACCACATGACCATATGACCACATGACCACATGACCATATGACCAATGACCACATGACCATATGACTACCAATGACCAATGTCCCCATGACCAATGACCATGACCATATGACCACATGACCATATGACCTCATGACCATATGACCGCATGACCATTGCTTAATTGCTTTTAATGTGTTTTCTCATTAAAACCCATTAGCAAAATTGTGTTTTAAAATGAGTTTTCCATTAAAAACCAAGTGTGGACCTAGGTTAGATAAAGGAAAAATTAATAGGTTGGGCCCAGTGCGCTGCTAACCATTAATATTGTTATACCTGCAATACTAAAGATGAAACTCGTTATAAATCAATTACTTGTAAATGGAAAATAGCTAAATGGGCAGTTGAATTGTCTGGTAATGGCTTCTCGTATGTAGCGTCATGAAGTCTGTAGGTGTTCAGATGTATTACGATGGTCTGATGTACGGCATATGGTCAATGTGATGCATGGCATGTGCAGATAGTCTCATGATGTGTCGTATGACCGTTTGGGTAGGCAATTGGACCTATGCGTTTAGGGTTGAAAATGTGTTTGTGACATAAATGTTGACTGTTAATGGTCATCGACCCCAACTCTGTCGTCCACTGTTCGGTGGACAATGTGAGAATGCGTGTAGTGAGAGCCTAGGCGTTGGTCAAGACGGCTGGATGGTCGTTGTCGAAAGTGATGTGATGGTATGCGTGATTAGGCGTGACTAAAAATTTGATTGCTGTGACTGAATTGGGTGACTCGCCTGTGAACGTGCATGTGAACTAGTCTGGTAGAAAGGACGACTGCTGAAAAAGTGCGAATCTGGTTGTAGACTGTAACGCATGTTCAGTAAAATTTGTGGTGTGGATCTGTTCGACGTTGTTCCGCTGCATGGAACTCGTTTCTGGCTGGAGCGGAAATGGCGATATCGATCGGTGTAAAATTCAATGTGTTGCGCGTGGAACGCTGGGTTGAAACTGGGCCGATATGTGCGAAAAGTCGTTTATCTTTGACGATGACGATGGTTGACGTGGCATGTGAAGCGATGGATAGTTAACGCGACTGAATGCGGAAGTGGGTGACGAACTGTATGCGTCATGTTGTGGATTGTGACGGTGGCAAATGGTGCGTGGACGGCGAATACTGCTTGCGTTGTCAGTGCGTTGGTGGTGACGCAGCGTATCGGCAAACGATGACAGGATACGTGCAATGGATGTCGGTGACGTGTAGCTGCCAAGCATCCAAACCTTTTGACGTATGACCACATGCCTGATTAATCGGTAAAAGATGTTTCACATTAACTCATAAAATAGTTTATAGGTCAATGTACATCATTCTATCATAAAAACAGTGGGCCGGTAAGATAAAGGAAATTTAATAGTTTGATGTTTAAGATTCCTAATTTTAATTCTTCTCCACCTTCCAAACTTCCGGCTTTACTGGTGAAATCGTGTTATTCACGTGGTATTGGGAACGGCGTTTAGTTACGGCAGTGGTTGTATGGCTGTCTTGTCAAAAAGGTTTAAAGTGGTGTATAAAGTGCATAGATGATCTGTGGTTAAAAGTACTTGTGGGTGTCCTTTAAAATCTGTTGCAGTTGGGGCCCTGAAATTTATATTGTTGTACTAGAAATTTATTAAGAGTGATCCCTGCGATATAAATCTATACATGTAAAAGTTGTGAATAAAGACGTTTTAATGGGTCAGTTTGATTGTTGGTAATAGGCTAGTCCTACTGTATGAGCGAAGACTGTAAGTTAAAGGGTCAGTGATAGGAACGGGGTCTTACTACGGCTTCCCAGGATGAACGCAATGAGCTGTGAGATGTTGCTGAATGTTTCCATGTCGAGCACGTCTGGTATGGCGAGTGACGCTTAGATTTGATGTGGTTAAAGTGTTGGGACTGAATATGCAACTGTTTGTAGTTACAACTGCACCGAACTGAGCACAGTGCGTTTGTCGTGAAAGTCTGTTGTGTAAGTCTAGAATGTTGTAGCGTGGTGGATCTGGTTCGCCGTTGTTCAGCGTAACGTGCGACTCGTTTAATGCAAGTGGGCATACAATAATGAGTGTCGAGAACTAAATAGTGGTAATGTTAAGACCCTGAATGTTCGACTGTTGGAACAAGAATGAGTGTTGGAAACGTGGAGCTGAATAGTTGAAAATTGTCGGAGTCTTTATTCTTAAGACCTGGAATTCGCATCTGATTGTGATTCAGACTAGGGTCAATAGGATGTGAAGTTTTTTACGTTTACGGGACGGAATGATGAATGAGAAATGCTTGCGATACAGTGTTCTGAATTGACGCGCACCTGCGAAATGTAAAGCTACAGAGCATTGACGAAGTGCGGTGCATGGTAAAATGTGCTCGTTGACAGTAAGGAGATCGCTTCTGAATTAATGCGTTGTCAGAAGGGTCGTTTTACGCGCATGTCTAAAAGTGTTGGTTGACGCAAATTTATAATTAACGGTGCGTGGGAATAATGGGATTAGGCAAGTATGCTGTTTGCTGTGGAAAATGATGAGTATGCTTAAAGATGACGTGTATGCCAAATGTGTATCCGGAAAGCTAGAAGTGCTGTTTTGGTATGACTGCTGCTGCAGAGTGAAGACTTGGTGGTGACACCTTTTGGATCAACTGAGAAGGAAAGAGATTGTGTACTCGCTTGCACAGACTGGCCTGTGTTGGATGAGGAGAGACAGATAAAAATCTTCACAATCTTCGATAACGTGGTATTGTTACATCTGACACATTCGAATTCAAAATGTTCGGACGATGAATGGCTACGTCGTCGGGGCTGCGCGCGATGTGGTGACTTCCGTTGCTGAAAAGCCGTGTCATGCCGCTGTGGTGGAAGAAAGGCTGGGAAATGGAGCGCGTGGACTACATGGCTGCGTGTCGAAACGTGTGAAGGCATGGAAGAAATGAAATGTTGTGTCGATGGACGACAGACATCTGGTTCTCGTTGTGGTTGAAAGATGCTTTGATGTGCGTCGTCGAAGCTGCAATCGTCGTATAAAGGTTATTTAAAACGTGTTATCAAAATGACGAATAGACGAAATGCGGGACTATCGTGCGTGCACCACGAAGTCCGTAAACTATGTTGCCTGGCTGCATCGGATCGTTAAACCGGTCTTGACCTACGGTATACCTCAATGGACATACGCAACGTCGTGAGGAGAGTTTCTGCCGAAGTCGATCAACAGGCTGGCTGCAGATATGGTGCGGATGGGTGTCTGGCTGCAGGCGCGAAGTGGATCTGGTGTCGGATCAGGCAATATGGCAGGCTCGTCGATTCGAGCTGAACGATTCGTCAAACTGATTGAAAAGGATGAAGACGGTATCGTTGACAAGCTGCGAATAAAGGTAGGTAAAGCCACTCAATGAGACTGTCTTCTTCGTGTAAGTGGTTAAATGACGTGGATCATTTTTGGTGTATTCGGGAATACGTTTATAATATGTCATGTTCTTTGTTATAAAGGCTGACGTTACATCGCACGAAATGGCGCATGGCAGATCAAAGGTGCGTGCCATGCCTGCGAGGTGCTGGCATAGGATGCGTAGCGCGGCGAAGGGATGGTAACAGCACAACCTGTTGGATGGTATCATGCTGCCTTGCGGGTCGAATACGATTGCATCGCAATAAATTGGTGTTATCGAGGAAGATGAAGTCATTCTAATCAATCTCGTGGATCATAAGATGGTTGTTATGTTGTATTTTAGGATTTAGTTAAGTTCTTTCACCTTCAATGTCGCTATCTGTTGACAAACGTGTTATCTCCTGTGGTCGGTTTCTGGTTGAAGATGCGCATATCTGCGACGTTAACAATGGGTTACAGTGATGTAATGTGCGCAACGTAACTGTGGAGTCTCGTTTGCATTTACGGTGGCATGAATTGATCTGGCAAATATGTTGTCTTAAATGTACTGCGTATACATATGTTATGCTGTAAAGTTGTGAGAAGTGCAACTTGTGGGGTTCAAGACTTGTTGATACAGGATCTATGTAGCGACGATACGAGTAAAGGTTTGTTGAGTACCGGTCATGACAGTCCAAAGGTAAGTCGGTGTGCATGGTGCGCAAGTTAACTCAACTGCGGAGTTCCGTCGCTGGAGATGATCAGGACAGTTGTGGTTTGAAATAGTGATTTCGTGGACTAAATAATACGACGGTGTTGTGGTTACATGTCTCGTCGCATCGCAGGCTCGTTCGTCGCAATCCGACCGTGGTTGTTAACAAATGTGAAAGTGTCGGTCGTGGAGCCGTAGTCGTTGGTTCAGTCGGATATGGTTGCTCGAAATCGTGATCGGTCGTTGTCGAATGTAAAGCAACGTGTGGCAAACTGGGTGATTCGACTGGATGCTGATGCAAAAGTGAACTGTTAATGACTGGCGGCAGGCTGTTTCAGCGGCTGCAGCAAGAAGCGCATGCTGTGCGGTTGCGTTCGGAAACGCGTAAGCTCGGATGTTGGTACGTCCTCAGTTCGTTCAGGTTTGAAGCAATCGACGGTCAGTGCAGATGGGTGACGGTTGCATACAGCTGATGATGACGATCGACATGGTCTATGACGATATCGTACGGTTCTGAAAATGTGCGACCGTCACATAGGTGTCAGACGAAAATGCGCTGATAATATGACAAAATGCGTTGCTGAACGCATTGCATGGTGATTTACGTACATGAATTAACGCTAGCAGCGCGATGATCGCTAGTTGCGTTAAATTTGGTTACGAGCTCGATCGTTAATTGTACTACGTGTCATGGTCGTAAAAATGAGTGTGAGTTCGATAGTGCTGCGCACTCTTTCATTTATTTAATTATCATTCTAAAATGACGTGAGTTTTAAAGTTAAATTGTTGGATATCCTGTGACAACAATGTTATTTTGTAAATGGTTTAAGTGTTTATTAGCTGCATCTTGCACTCACTGATGCTGTGAAACTGCTCTGTGTAGGATGAGACGTTTTCGGTGCTACAGGCATTCGCACCATCGACGAAGGCGGTCTTGACGATGGACGGCGTTGTTAAATCTCAACGGTTCGGAGCTCGAGTAATTCTAAGTATGCACGTAGATATCGCTGGAACGGTGGGATTAGTCTCAAGTGCTATGGTGCGGTTCGTTTCTTTTGCAATATGGTTCTGAACTTGATGGCTGCGGTGCTGACTGGCTCGAACTGCGCAGAATCGAATGTGGCTCGCGCGATGGTAATCACGGCAAATGGGCTGAATGTATGCTGTGTCTCGGCTTCTACGGGCGAGACTGGTCATGTGCGGAAGACTACATAAACTGGTGGTGTTAGTTGGGCAATGGGAATGGTCGTGTGAAAATAAGTCGATAATGGTGCGAACATGGGAGCCTGGTGAAATGCAAAAATGATTGCGTATTGGATATAGTTGTTGCATGCAATCTATCGTTAACATATGAAATGTTTGTTAGCCTACCTGTAAATGGAAGTATGTTGGTGTAATGACGATGATTTTTATTGTGTTTTGTACAAACAATTAAGGTAGGTCAGTAAGCAATATTTAATTGCTGTTAATTGACTTGTATTTAGCGTACTTTCCTATTATAATAACCGCATTTGTTTGGAGAAGATATACACGTTTAAAATAAAATTATATACAGCTTTAATTATTAACCACGCGATGATTACGTGAAAGTTGACCTCCCATTCTCATATTTAAAACCCATTACATTGAATGTGTTTACCTCCACGTGGTGTCGCTGGACGGTAAAACATATTGTTAGATTAACGATAATATGTCTTATTAACCGAAAACACGTCTCCTTTTTTTACATTAATCTCTTTTATTACAGGTCTATTTAAACAACACATTAATCTTTTTGTTACAGGTTAACCTGCTTGGATTCGGCTACACACAGGAAATAATGTTATACTTTGTAAAAATTGTAATTAGTTTATTAAACTGTAAATCGAATAAAATAAATTTTCGCATGCTTAATTTATGTTAATACTGCTACGTGTTTGGTTAAAGGATTGTAGATATTAAAAGGAGGGTGATTAGAAATTGATCTTGGTACAAAATCTTAAAATTGGGGTAGCTCCTTTAGGGATGATGCAATCTGAAAAATTTAAAGAGATATGGGTAGCTGGAAAAATCTAATATTAATTAATACCAAACAAGGTAGGTTTATCTCGTGGTGGAAATGTGGAGAAAGATTTATCTCGCAGAGGGTATATGTAACTTTGCAGAGCGTGGTCCGATTTCAAATCTGTTTGCAGATTTGGATTCTACATAAAATTTTAGACTAACAAGATGTATCGCATGACTAAAAAATTTTATAAGAACGCTCAAAAGTCGCTACAGGTAAGAAATCTTAAAATTAGGGTAGCTCCTTGGGGTGATGATATCTGAAAATTTTAGAGATTCGGGTAGCTGAGAAAATTCTAATGTTAATTGATACCAAACAAGATAGGTTTATCTCGAAAGATAAAAAATGGCTAGTCGAAGAAAACTATTTGGTGCAGAATGTTAGCGGTAAAAATCTTAAAATAGGTTTATCTCGTGTGGAAATGAGGATGCTCATTTATCTCGAAAGATGAAAAATTTAAGATATTTATCTCGAAAGATGAAAAATGGTTAGTCGAAGAAAACTTTTTGGTCCAGATGTGTGTGGAAATGTGGATGCTGGTGGAAATGTGGTCACAGGATCCTTGATTATACCCTACTCGTATTCTAGCATTATGTGGTGATGATTAAATTGTTCTTGTCACAAAATTCGACCAGCCTATTCCCCTGTCGTATCTCGTGCCTAAACCAAATAAATCTACTAACGTTCCTTCCCTACCCTCACCTACCACTGCATTAAAATCCCCCGTAATTATTAAATTTTCATGTCCTTTTACATATCTTAATATGTCTTCGATATCTTTGTAGATCGCTCCTACCTCTTCGTCACTGTAGCTAGAGGTGGACATGTATACTTGTATTATTACTGTGTTTACTGGTTTAGATTCTAATCTAACCATGAGTACTCTTTCGTTCTTTTGTAAGTAATTTTCTATAGAGTATCCTATCTTTTTCCGCATAACTATCCCCACGCCTAAATTTCCTTCCTCTGCTCCTGTATGAATTATCTTGAAGTCTCCACTCCAAAAATTCCCCACCTCTAGCCACCGAACTTCGCTGATCCCTACTATGTCTAGTGCTAACCCATTCATTTCGGTTTTTAGGTTCTCTAGCTTACCTACTTGCTTCATGCTTCTAACATTCCACGCTCCGACTCGCAAAATGTTCCCGACTCTTATTCTGAACTTTCCGATCGCATCTTCCAAAGTAGTCTCCTCCCAACGATCCGCGAATGGGGGACTATTTTAACTCCGGAATCTTTTACCCCAGAGAATGCCATCATTTTATTATAATTTAGGGACGCTGTGTACATGGGAGGTAATGTGGTGGTTTCCCGTTGCCTTCCACATCGCGGTAGGGTGTCTTCGACTGCCATACCGACTCCTATAGTCTCTGCCATTCTAAGTACCGAAAGAGTCGCTTCCCTCTTTCGGGGACCTGTCTTAGTCTAGTTCCTCACAAACGACCCTACTACTTTGGTTGGACCTGTAGTTTGTGTCTTTAGCTCATTAGAACACGCAAGTCATTTCACCTGTTCTAGTAATCTAGAACTTCGGCAAGATACAGGTTCATTCGAAATGGCAATGCTATACATGAAGATAATAATTCTAACAATCCAACAACTTCCATCTGAAGTGCAGAATGCGTGCTCCAACTCATTTTTATATTGCCCTTTGCCGACCCAATATATTTTTTATGGCAATTCGAGAAAATAATTTTATAAATTGCCGGTTTTAAAATAAAGGGTGTCTCGGAATGTTTTTCGTTTTTAGATGTTAAATAAAAAACAACAATATCAATTAAAACTCGTTTTATTTATGGTTTATTTAAAGAGCAATTCTTGAAGTTTATTTATGAAAAACAATCGTTTGCAAATGCTCACCATTCACTTGTTCACACTCATTTAACCTGGAGCTAAAATTTTCAATCACTCGCTGGAGCATCGCTCTTGGAATAGAGTTGATTTCTACAGTGATTCTTTGCTTCAAAACATTCAGGTTGGGTGGCAATGGATTGTAAACTTGACTTTTTAGGTAACCCCATAGGAAGAAATCAGCAGGCGTTAAATCAGAGCTCCTCGGTGGCCAGTTGATGTCTCCTCAACAACTTATCACTCTTCCAGAAAATAAATCGTGAAGAGCAGTTAATGAGACATTTGTAACAAGAGAAGTGGCTCCATCTTGCTGGAAAAAGGTGTTGCGGTTGTAGCCGTTCTGCTTTTGCATTTCTGTAGCCAAAAAATTCCGGATCATATGGCAATATCGATCAGAATTAACGGTCTGAGTTCGACCTCGGTCATCCTCAAAAAAATAACGACCGATGATTCCTTGACTTGATATGTCAGCCCAAACAACAAGTTTTGGCGAGTGCAAGGGCTTCTGATGCAGTTCTAACGGATTCTCGGGAGCCCAGTATCTGCAATTTTGTTTATTCACATGATCGTTGATGTGAAAATTCGATTCGTCCGAAAACCAGATGTTATTGAAACTCCTAAATGATTTTTCATTGTCCTGCAGAATTCGACTCGTTTATCAGGATCATCAGGCTTCATTTCTTGAACAATTACAATTTTATAGGGGTGAAAATGTAAATCTTTTGAAATAATTCGATGAACCGTAGATTTGGTCAAATTAAGAGAAGCTGCGCGCAATCTCAATGACTTTCGTGGGTCGTTCATAACAGACTGGCGAACACGGTCGACGTTCAAGGTCGTTCTTGATGTCCTTTTGAGCCCAGACTATTTGCCCGACATTGTATTCCCAGTCTCTTCAAACTTGCACACGCAATGCTTAATTAAATGTGTGGTCCCGTGAAACGATTCATGGCTACTAAACTTAACAAGTCGGCCAAGCATTTGAGTCCACTCCCCTCCCCCTGCTACCTGCAGTTGGCGAGACACCCTTTAAATCTATTTTATTGTTTTTAGGGTTGTCCACGAATTTTTTAATTATATTCGAATTTTCAAGGGTAATTTTGCGTTCTATTTGTTTAAAAATCTTAAATTGTTTTATCTATTTTTTAAAAGAGCATCAATTGCAATCCGAGTATGAGTTAACAGGAGACAATTAATTATGAAACCTTTTTTTAGATAGATATCAGCAATTCATTAGCAAAAACTAAAAACAAGGCAAATGAATAGGTATTGCTATGGTTTTGTACACACTATGGATGTGTTTACACTTATTTCTTTCTTAAAAACGTCAAATTATAGTTTACAACTTGTTGATATTAAAGTATTTAAAAATAGTAGTCGAGCTCTTAAATAAAATTAATGCTGCTAAACTGCAGACAATAGTCTTTTGAAAATATCATCTACACTCTACAAGAAACTATCAAACCAAATACATGATTCACAAGGCCTTTAGGGTACTCTTGGAAAATGCTGTGCATTTCCTTTAAAGTTAATTTCGAAATCAAATTAACTAAATTATTAGTAAAATGTGAATTCTCATTGCTGACTTTCATAAATCTCATAAGGATGTCATAAAAATGAAAGGGTTTTGAAACCAATAATTCAAAGCGAATAATATTCTTCTGCAGTGTTGCAGTCATCGTTATTATTGTTTGACATGCCCATCAAGTATAGTAGGGTTTGTGAAATTGCTACTCTAGTAATTAATGAAATAATATTAAACAAAATTAAGAATACTGCCCTTCTAATGCAACGTCTCTTAACTTACTAATAAATTCCAAAAAAATGACATAATATTAATTTTCAAAACCTTAAATACGTTTAATTATCATCTCGATAAATTGTAAGTGCATGATTTAATTCAAATCTGACGCCACAAGTATCATCGATTTACTGGATTTATGTAATTTCGGCAGATTACAATTATAGGGACAATAATGAGAAATAATCTTTCACCTTTTATTGACAATTCCTTTGTCTAACTTCGAAATTAACTTTTAAACGAAACGCAAAATCTTTTCAGGCGTATGGTTGAAATGGTGTATTTGCAAAACTTGATAAGGAGAAGTCGAAAGTAAATCATTTTCTTATACAAAATTTAATTTTACTCATAAGCTTGAAAATAATACCCTACTGCAATTTTCTATACTGTAGTAATAGCAAATAATTGTATATTCAAATTTGACGTCTTCTGAAATACTTAACAACATTGCAAGGAAATGTAAATATAGCATTAATGTTAAAAATTTTCGTGCACGCAATTAATTAGAAAATGTATGTTAAAATACCACATCACAAATTCTTTAACTAAATAAATAAGATTTTTAAATAAATAGAACATAAAATTTTATCTAATTATTCAGATGGAGTTAAAGATATTGAATAACTTAAATGATGAAATGGAAGTAAAGGTCTGGAATTTATTAAACTAATTTCTACAATTCTAATCAAAAATAGATTAACAGACAAAACGTTCTTCCTTCAAATACGGCAACTACGAACTTCGATTCCATTTATTTCAAACTTAGTTACTATACATTGTTGTACGTATTATACGTTTCGTTTTTTTTTATATTTTGATTGCCTAGTCTGTTTAAGTTAGTAAATATTTTTCTTTGGCGATACTTATTCAGATCTGCGCAAGGATACTGAGAATGTTGCCGTAAGTGGAAATATCGCTTCAAATCGAACCAGTGAGGGACAGAACAAAAAGTATGCCTAGAATAAAAATTGAACCTATAACATTTGCTTTACAGGAATATGCGCTATGCAACTGCGCCATCCAGTGGATGTGAGAATTAGAATAATTATTAGTCAAATACAAAGATAAAGGCACTATAGTCATTCACTAGCCCGTACAGATGGGGCAAATGTTATAACATGAATTACAAACAACATATTTACTTTTGTTTTACAAATTAATTATGAATCTGCTTACCAGAGGACCATCTAAATGGTTAAAAGCTAAGGTACGGCCAGTTAATTAATCCTCAGGATTACTGCACTTTGGCTAATTGGGTAACCAATAATCATTGTTACTTTGCGTAATATGGGCATAAGTGGAATTGACGTCTATCGAATCCAGAATCTTGTAGCAAGCTAAGAGATACAAAAATATCGAAGTAGGAAATCGACAGGGAACTCCACTACTTTAAGTTATGCACTACTCTTATAGTTCCTCAAGATAAGTTAAGTATATGTGTTTTAAAATCTCAGCGATCAGCGCATATACCCCAAATATTACTGGAAATACTAAAGACCATAGTTGTAAAAAGATAGTAATGCCTACAACAACAGTGACGTTACTCCAGTACTATTTAAGAATTGATGTTGCCCCATATAATAATTTTCTTTACATTTTTCATACAGACAAAGACTGGTAGGCGTTTTATAACTTCTACAAATTTCTTTATTTCACAACTGCTACTAAATATAAAGCAAATATATCACTAAGTAATTAATTTAAATAATCGCTATAGCCGCGGTGTTGGTGCTTCTATACAAATTCTTAACTTACCGCCAAGTCGATACTGCAGACACTTTAATTTTGACATTTGCGAATCCCGCTCCTTTGTATGTGTTTTGGGTACTTCGTTTAATTTGTCTTTGCTAATAATTATTATAAACCAGTCTTTTTCAAGGTTACACGTCGTTATTTATTTTGAAACTGTAAGAAAACCTTTTTAAATTTCATAGTTTTGGAATACTTAATGTTTTGTTTTAGGTGAATTATGCGCAATTCTAAAAAAAAATGTTCATAGTCAAGGTTGAGAGTTTATATAAATCTTTACAAAAATATGAAAGAGCAGAAGGATGGTGGTCAAAACGTCATTTGTCTAAACAATTTGAGCAAAATTGTGTCGGAAGTAGCTGGTGTTGGGTTAACGACTGTTCAGAAAATTATCAAGGAAGGCAAACGCAACCAGTTGCTGTTAAGTTACAACTTACTTCGCAAAGGAAAACTATCAAGAAAAGCAGCACAAAGCATACATTAGGTGAATTTGAAGAAGAAATTGTGCGCCCAATTATTTATCGATTTGCAAACATCCACCATAGACAACCTACAAAGCTTGCTGTATAAGGCTGTCAAATAGGAAAGAATTAATTTATGTGGAAAAATAGATTCGTTTAGAAGATTGGTGCATAAAATCGAGTTTTGTTGGAAGAAGTGCCAAAACAATCGTAAAGTCTTAATTGAGATGCCAGAAGTCCGAGCACTACAAGTCGATTATTTACGAAAAGTTGGTTCCAAACAGGGTTGACCAACCTACCATGCACAATAAATAAAATAAAAAATTATTTTTAAACAATATATTTATATTATTTCAACATATTACAAAAATATAATTTTCTACCTATTGTATTTGTACTTCCACCTGCTGTAATCGCTACGGTCAAGAAATTTTGCATGTTTCTTGTTTCCGTCAGGACCTGTCAGAGAAGAGACAGAAACATGGTAGGTAAAAGAGAAAGTCAGAAATTGAGGCAAAATGAAAAGTAGTGGTGCTTTAAAACTAGGAAAATTATCCAAGCATTTTACTTCTATGCTCACAAAAACTGCTCTTTATGATTACTTTAATTTCTTAGTAAGATTGTTACACTTTTTCTTTACAATGTAACTACTCTACCTTATAGGCGGCAGAGCCTCTATAAATTATGAGGGATTCCTGTCTAAGGTTTAAGCCCAGGGTAAAGTGTATGGAAAACGGCTTTGAGTATAATAGGACCCTCTAAAGAGATCTTCCAGCCAGCTAAGCTTCTTCAACTTAGGGCAGAGCTATGAGCTAGGGTCGTAGGATGGTATACGATAATAAAACAATTTTTAATGGACGCCACCGTATCTTAATAATAGCTATAATGGGTAACGATCCGAAGATAAGATACGGAAATCTTCGAAAAGAAAAAGAATCTCCTTAACAAGCAAAACCTAGAAACATAATACTTACTCGTGACTCTGCAAACTTGAACTGGAACGACGATCTCGTGCTGTATGAAAATATAACTACTTCATAGCATTTTAGAGCTAGGGCTACATTAGAGCCTAGTCACTTTATCATAAAAAATAAATTCCAAAAAGATTAACTAGTTAAGATTATACCTCAAAAAAAATTATCTTACCAATACAATATCAATAATCTTTCTTTTCCACAGTACAAAAGTTTTATGAATTTGGTTGCTTGCTTTTATAGAAAAATTATTATTAACTTCAATGTAAGAAAGCTTTAAAACAACTTAGTCCACTTTCTATTGGTTTAAAGATATATATATATATATATATATATATATATATATATATATATATATATATACAGTGTGTCTACTTAAGTTGGCGGCATATGGAAAACTTTTTTATTTTTGATTTTAGGAAAAAAGTTACTCTTTATAAAAAGTTCTGCTTGTTCTGAAACCTAAAATAACACCTTCACATTTCAAAATTTATTAGTCATATACGAGGTTTATCAATAAATATGAATTTGGCGCAAAAGTAAAATACCTTTATTTTTGATAATTTCGAAAATTGTTATTATAAAATGTTGTTCAGAATGAAAAATCACGTTCAAATATGCAAAATATCCATTGATTATAAAAATTTTTTTTAACTTTTCTAAAATAAAAATTTATTTAAGCTTACATGTTATTTCATTTAATCTAAGATGCACTGACAAGAACTGTCCATGAAATGTAATTTCTCAGCATTTCGAAAGACTTTCTTTAATAATAACAGTAGTTTAATAATAATGTAATAGTTTTTGTTACACATACGGATCTTATTATTCCGTCCCTCAATTAATTACCTTTCTTTTTTTGACAGTCTTTTAATGCAAACCGTTATTTACTCTTTCTACAAAAAGAACTAGATGTTTTTCTTGATGATCTACCCTTACTTGAACGTCAACAGATATGGTTCCAGCAGGATGGTGCCCCATGCCATAGCAGGTTAGATGTAAGACAATATCTTGAAAATTGTTTTAATGGAAGAGTTGTGCATCAGTTTTTGAAAATTCGTTGGCCACCTCACATTCCAGCTTTGATCCCACTCGACTTTTTTTGTGTGGGTTACTTGAAAGAGGTGTCCCTCCAAGGGCCATTCACAGATGTTGTCCATTTAGAACGAACCATTAAAGAAACCGTTCAGAGTATAACGCCGACTATGATTAGAAGAGTGTTGACAGAGTTTCGAGATAGAACGATTACCTGTATTTATAGAGAAGGCGGATATGTTGAAGCGGTAGTTAATTGAGGGACGGAATAATAAGATCTGTATGTGTAACAAACACTATCACATTATTATTAAACTATTGTTATTATTAAAGAAAGTCTTCCGAAATGCTGAGAAATTACATTTCATGGACAGTTCTTGTCAGTGCATCTTAGATTAAATAAAATGACACGTAAGCTTATATAAATTTTTATTTTAGAAAAGTTAAAAAAAATTTTTTTATAATCGATGGATATTTTGCATATTTGAACGTGATTTTTCATTCTGAACAACATTTTATAATAACAATTTTGAAAATTATCAAAAATAAAGGTACTTTACTCTTGCGCCAAATTCATATTTTTTGACAAACCTCGTATATGACTAATAAATTTTGAAATCTGAAGGTTTTATTTTAGGTTTCAGAACAAGCAGAACTTTTTATAAAGAGTAACTTTTTTTCCTAAAATCAAAAATAAAAAAGTTTTCCATATACCGCCAACTTAAGTAGACACACTGTATATATATATATATATATATATATATATATATATATATATATACACACACATCATTTGTACAATTCTACATGTGTTAATGCTTTTACCTATCTATATTTAAAATTATCTAGGAGTTGTCTCATATTACTTTTATGAATTTTGCAAGTGCTAATTTATTAGAGTTCTTTAGAAAAATTATTGTGTTTTTAATAATGTTCTACAACTTGTACTTGATACCGAAAAAGGATCCTGTTTTGTTTTACATATTATTAATTAAATGTATTGACTTTTCATAAACTGCAGAACTTACATTTTTAATTAATTAATTTCTTGGACTAAAGGTCAAATATCCTTATGGTCTGAACTAATCTGTATTTTAATTGTGCTGTCAAAAAAAAACTAGATTTTATAATGTGACAAACAAACACGAATATGTCACCCACTTAGTTACAAGCACATTTTAGTATAACCTTTTAAATTCAAATAAAGTTATCTTATAGAAATTTCTTTGCGTTCTTACGAACATTAATACGATATCTAACTATTAAATTCTGAACAAAAAAATACGTATGTCCATTTAAATCGTTATATAAAATTTACAAAAAGTTATTACATCTTCAGTAATGGTTCCGTGAAACGAAAATTGAATTAGAATTGGAGAGCACTCACCCCACATGATCCTCTAGACATCATCGTTCGTTAATCTTCGTGTGCAGTTACAACAATAGGTGCGCGAGGTTCGCACGTGTTTGGCATTACAGCTTGACTTCCATTCAAAACAAAATTAACGGAAAATTCCACAATACTTTATAAGATTGCAACACTCGACAATTTGAACTTTCAATACTGCATAACAAAAAAAGACGTGTTTCATTGTTCCATAACAATTAGACTGTGCTATATTCCATAATTAAAAATACTTTATCTACTACGTATCTACATAAATCTTGCTATTCACCTACAGTGATGATGTTTACTCTAAAGCCACAATAAGTCGATTAAACTATGGATCGGTACAACGGTATTCTTTGTGACCATGCCATCTGCCTTTGGAACTGCATGTTTTCAAAGAAATCTTCTGGCTCACCTCGCCACAAACTTGTTTATGCGATCACATACGTACCTTTAGTGGCGAACTTTAGCACCAAAGCAATTTACTCAAGCACGCGCAGAACTGAATTACTGCATCAACACATACACAGATAAAAAGGAAACCTAGATTCTACTTCAAGTCCATAGACATAGATGGAGATCTAAGTAACAAATAGATATTATATTATTGAAATAGGAATTTGGTGTTTTCTATACAGTAAAGGATCTTTGTTAAATAAATAATTATAACAAAAGCGTATATTGATGAAGAATGTAATCGTATTCGTTACAAGATCTGGCCGCATTATACTATTTTAGACAAAAAAACTCGCAATATTCTTATTGAAGAAAACCGAATTTTAAGTTATAACAAAGAAATTGTAAAATTTTTGTTGATGTAGCTAGGACTTTATGTAGGCAGGACATTACATTTCGGAGTAATGAAGAAGATGGACATTTTGTACAAATTGTCAAACTCATGGCAAGACATAATAATTTGTTAAAACAATGGTTGGATGATGTTTGCTTGCGACCTTACCATATTACCTACTTAAGTTTAAACTCACAAAATAAATTTATAGATTTATTAGGAAAAGAAATAAAATTAAAAGTTGTTAATAACACATACAATTCTTCATTTTTTACAATAATGGCAGATGATATGCCAGATGCTTCTAATAAAAATATTCTTTCTATAGTAATAAGAACTGTAGATAACAGCGGAGTACCCCAAGAAGGATTACTTTGTGTTGTAGAGCTGTTGATAAAGCTGGGACTGCTACAGCGCACAAACTATTAGATACCCTAAATAGTTACAATATTAATATGTCTAAATTAGTCTTTCAGTCGTACGACTTTGCGTCTGCTTTGTTCGGCAGATTCAATGGAACTCAAAAAAAAATTTCTTATTTACTGAGCTGAGAAATCCCATATGTTGCTTGCCAAGCATACAGAACCAATACGGCAATGGAGCATTATTATAAAACTAGCAAGTTAGTGAGTGACACGTTTAACATTTTAGAGGAACTTTACCTTTCTCTAATTTGAGTACAAAAAGGTAACAAATGCTGAAGCTAGATTACAACAGATAGAAAATTCCCGTTCTTTAAAAAATCTTTCCAAAACTAGATGAACTGCTCGTGCAGAAACTTTAAATGCGGTAAACATTTCAATGGAAATTATTATAAAGACTGGAGGATATTTCTACAAATATCAGTGTCGACATAGTACTAAAGGAAAAGCATATGGTCTATGTAAATGTATTTTAAATTTCGATATTATCTGCTGTCCAATGTTTTTAAAAACGGTTTTTTAAGTATGAAGATTGTTACTGAAATTCTAGAATCCAAAAAGTTAAATTTTATTGATGCGTTTTCTATTATAAAAAGTTCCATAAGTACCCTGCAAACCAATAGATCAAGTACCGATGAAGTGAATAACCTAATTGAAGCTCTAAAATGTTTGCTGCATTATTACGTCAAGGCAGACGAAGATTTTGAAAGTCACCACAGGCGGAAAGTTATTCCAAAAAGGTTTGACCAACAAAATAAAAATGCCCAGCTTATAGGTATAAATGAATTTTATCGGCACGAATTCTTTCAAGTTTTACATGTCCTAATTAGTTTTTTGGAAAAAAATTTAACAGAAGCCCTAAAAATTATACAACCTCTTGTAAAAATATTTTCTTTCCCATTGTCCAAAACATTTACTATGGACAATAGAACTATTGAAGCTGCGATATTGTTATATCCCTTTAATAAACCCGATCCAGCTAGTTTGCAGTGTGGTTGTATTTTTTTTATATCTGTGTTCAGAAAATGGCGGCTTGCGTGGAGATGTGATGAAAATTGCCATCGAACAAAAATATATTTTAAAAAATAGTTTTCTTTCTGTCAACTTATCTATACTGCCGCGTTTTCAGTTGCAACAAATAAGTGTGAATTTACTAAAATTCGTAAAAAATATGTTACGCGCCACCATGGCTAATGATCGGTTAGATTCTTTGATGAGCCTGAATAGCGAGTGCGATATAACAGATAGCATAGAATTGACAGATGTTTTTGAGTCTTAGACCAAATTAAAAAATAGGAGACTGAGGGATTAAATTCAAACTATGTAATTAAGTAAGTACTAAGTTGTTATTATAAGAGTTTTCTTAATTAGGTATTATTTTTACTCTAAACCAAAACCTAAAAAAGTAAAAACTAATCATTTCAAAGTTTGTGTTTTATTTTTATTTTTATATCGGGTGTATATACCTAATTGTTTTTAGTTCTAGTGGTTTTTTGATATTAATATTGTGAATTGGTTCTTTATTAAACTTTTTTGTTACCAACCGATCTTACTTTTTTTTAATTTTAATTAGCCAAAGATTTCTTTTATTTTTCATTGTGAACATCGACCTATTTTTGTTTAACCGTTCCTATTTTAAGTTCATTTTTGGTGTTTTTGTATAAAAATTTTAATTATATATTTTTGAAGTGCTTTCGTTTCTATTTTTAAGTATATTTTTGAAACTGTTTTAGGTTTGACCTAGTAGCTTAAATTTAGATTTAATTTAAATTTTTTAAATTTAGTAAGGTGCATTTTTAACATTTTAAAACATTTACTTTTTTAATGCGTCATAAATATACATACTTATAAAGAAAATCAGTTAGTTTTTTAAATCATCTCCATCCCCAAGGTGTGCTTCGGTACGACCCTGTTTAATACTTTTGGTCAACAAGAATGGGTAAATGTTTGTTTTCATACAGAGAAAATTGAAGAGGATTACCTTGCTAGGGAATATATAATAGACGATATAGAGGAACTAATAATAAACGTTAATAACGATAGTGATTATACCAACTTTAGTTTGTCTGATAATGATAGTGATGACGATCTTGGTTGTAAACCGTTACAGTAACATGCAATAATTTAAATAAGCAATAATTTTATATTACTTAATAATATTAATAACTTTTACTTTGCTTGAATGTCTGATCTAAATAATATGTTGAAGGTTGTATTAAATTTACTTGAAACTATTTTAGTAGTATTTATTATTGTACAAAATGTATGAAAATACCTAATCATGCTGTGAAAACCAATGCAATGCTTAACAAATAACAGAGAGCAAAATAAAGTGATGTATTCAGCTATTAATTTTGACATACTGTTGTAATTTGAGTGTTTTTAACTGAAACATTTATAAATAAATAACCTGTTTTGTATTGTAGTGAATTTTTCTGTCAAATCCTTCAAATGTCTTCCTATCTATGAATTTCTTCATTCTTAAAACCTTACTTGATGTTTTTAGGCTGAACTGAAAACACCGTGTTATAGCCTTTTCTATAGATTTTTCACTTCCTTCATTGAGCAGCCCATCGTTGCGATTTTCAAAAACCTGTACATGTAGAGTGCATGATTGCCGCCAATCTTTTCAACTTGTAAGCAAGCTAACAGTTTCTACGTATCGCGTACTAGTACAACAACGCATATTATTTCAAACCGTGGGAAACCATAATCGACGTTTTTACCCATGAAATACATATTAATAAAACTATTTCTAAAAACCCCGAGGATAATTTATACGACCTATTTTCTAGTTAAATTACAATGTGTAATGCCCCTAAATAAATTACACAAAAAATTCTCGAAGATTAGTTATTGACTAGAATCTGTGTGAAGACAATTGAAATATAACATACATGTACAATGTATTGGTGTGGTAAAGCAAAGATTATGTGTTTAGCGTGATTTTTCTTTTATTTCCAATTTCTAGTTTAATTTAAAACGCTATTTTCGTTTATGGAAAAAGTTGAATTGCCATTTTATGTAATATTTAAATACACTATACATGTGTTGAAGAACTTGCAGAATGAATGGACATACGAACACATTCTTTTTAAAGGCTTTTTTGACGTTAGGGTTTGGATTCAATCTGTCTACCTGAAGAGTGGACATGTATAACATTTAAAAATGACTGCATCCCTACATATTTTGTCAAAGATATAATGATTAATTTTTATCACATCTTTGAAAAATATAAAAATGCACCCTTTGCTCAAAGGAAGGTAGAACAAATGAACGAGATCCCTATGTAAGGAATGACAAGATGTATAAAAATTACTCACTGTCGTAGACTGGAACAATTTAAAGAAATAGAATTTATTATTGCGATAATTAAAAAAAAAATTCGCTACATTACAAATAGAAAATCGGGTTTGGTTAAAAAATGAAGTACAAGAGAAAATGTAGGTTTAAATTTTAATATAAGGATTTAATTGGATACGTTAAAATAAGTGTTGGGGGATCTTGACAGCCACAGGCTGCTTAACAATAGAAAGGGAACCGAGCTGTCTATAGGCTGTGTGAGAATTTCAGGGAACTGTGTAGGTTAGCTCAGAATATAAATAAGTGCAGGTACGTGTCCAACCAGTTTTGAGACGAAAAATAAGCGCAGATCAATCTGATGATTATTATAAACAACTACAAGTGTTGGTTGTGAAATATTTTCAACCAATGCTGACTGTGCAAAAAGATATATTGGAAAAAATATTAAATCGGCAAATGTTCAAGTGCTGGGGGAACTTGGCAGCCACAGGCTGCTTACACCCCTTCCACTAAATGTCGGAAAAATAGGGTATATACTTGTAAAACAAAAGAAGGGAACCGAACTGCATCTAACAATAAAGAACAGCGCCTATGATGAAAAACAACAAACTTAGAAACAAAAAGAAAATTGTCGAAAGCATATGTGTGGAGCACAGCACAGTATGACTATGAAATACGGGCAATAGACAAAGCAGACAGAAAAACGGTAGCAGCCTTTTGGAATGTTATGCTTCAAATGTATGAGGATGATAGCAACGACAGACAAAGTTAATAACAAATAGGTTATAGAAATAGTAAGGGAATAAAGATATCTGTGGAAAAAAAAGGTGAATAGAAGGGCAGAATACGTTCTAATGCATTTTTGAGGAATAATACGGGATATATTACAAGCAGAGATAGGAAAATGGAAATAGATGTAGACCTAGATCAGATAGTAATAGATGCAGACTGTGCAAATTTCAAGGAAATATGTAGATTCTAGGACTGAAGACCTAATAATGATGATGTTAAAATACCTCCAAGTGAACATAAAGAAGAGGTAGTTTCCTTGCGTGCAATGACGAATACCATACTCTTTAATTGTGGGATATCTTACAAGCAGAGATGGAAAAAAAAAGCGGAAGAGGTAAACTTAGATCAGACTATTGCACATCAATAGTGAAAGATGTAGGCAGTGAGAATTTCAGGGAAATGTGTAGGTTAGTTCAGAATAGGAATTAATGGAGGTACGCGTCTAACCAGTTCCAGGACTGAAGATCTAATCATGATGATGATACTCTTTAACCTCACGCTGCGTATTATTCACAATATATTCTACAAACAGCTAGCTCGCACTACCTTCATGCCTACATCAATTTTTAATAATCTTCGTTCGACACTGAATTAGCTTATTCAGTATTTACTCGTCCACCTGAACGTAATTATTCAACAAGTTATATTTGCACTAATTTTAGAATTTTAGAAATTTTTTAGATGTGTTATTGAACTTAGCGTTTTTGGACCTTTTAATGTCAGTGGCTTGTTGGGGTGAATGAGGTGATATAGATATGCTAATTATAGGGAAGGACCAATTGCTTTTTGTAGCAATACCGATGGCGGTGGAGCGGTTATGTAATAACTAAAAACAACTACAACAACTACTTAAGGAAGGGTATAAATACCTTAAGGCCTGTGCCGCTGTGGGCAATAAAAGTTCACGCACAAAAGCTTCGCGGACAACCAATAACACGCACGTTTGGGTGTCGGTGTCGCTTTCAAAAGCTCTCATACAACCGTCTTCTGCAAGGGTTCGAATGCGACTGTGTTCACGCACTTCCACTGTCGGTATAAATGTTTCACTGAAAACTGTAGGATACCCGCACTACTGGTGTTTATTGTCAACCACTACCAAATTGTTCAATGACGACGTAACAGTCAAGATATCAATAAATGTGAAAGGTTTAACTGCCGAACTGTTCAATATAAACTAATTCAAATATACTTTAGTATATTAGTTTTGATAAGTATTTTAATTGAGTTAGTATATAGATATGCATATTTGAAAAGTTTGAAGTACTTCCAGAACTAAATGGCTCTATTCTTTTTAAAGGAATTATACATAGATTCGTGTATTATAGCGCACAATACTAAATTAAAGCTCACGAAAGAAGGTTGTACGTTATTTGCCTTTTAAATATTATATACATTTTCTCCTTATGTAGATATATTGAATACTTTGATTCAATATGTATACATAAAGAGAATATGTATATAATATTTAAACTGACGATATATCGTGATCACAAGGAGTAGAATGGTTGGCGTGTTTCAGTGAGCTAAAAAGCCGAACTATAGGTATAACCAAATGAGTGAGGTCTTTAGCGAGGAACTAGACTATGAGAAGTTTCCTAAAGAGAACAGCAGCTATTTCGCTATTTAGAGTGGCAGAGACCATAAAGATCGATTTGGCATTCCAAAACACACGTTGTGGAAAGCAATGGAAAACCACCACATTACCTCTCAAGTACACAGCGTACGAAAAGCGTTTTCAAAGATGTTGGCAAAACAAGAATTGGGAACATCTTGCGAGTCGAGGCATGAAATGTTGGCGTCGCCGTGGATCAATGTAGTAAGCGTAAGACTACGGATCCCAAGGTCCTGGGTTCGAATCTCGATACGGCCGACTGCTTGAAAAATGGCAGGTGAGCATTTTTCACAAAAATTACGCCCTCGTTCGGATGAGAGGTTAAATGGAGGTCCCGTGTGTGAGTGTTGTCTCGCACGTTAAAGATCCCTACCTTGCCTGGAACGACAAGGGTTCGGCAAAATTCTAAATTTCCAGGCAACAAAAAACACGCCTCTTGGCCAATGTAGTACCTTCGGGTGGAGCATTGGAAAATCACATGTAAGTTAAATGTTAAAAGCACGAAGAAAGTCGGCGAGCTAGAGAATTTGAAAGTTGAAATAGGTAGGTTAGCATTAAATATAGTAGGGATTAGCAAAGTTCGGTGGCCAAATGTGGGAAATTTTTTGAACGAAGATTTTAGGGTAATTTATACAGGATCAGACGAAATAAATTCGTATGTAGTGATAGTTATGCGAAAAAGATAGGCCACTACTTCCAAGAGGGTACTCCTGGTTAAATTAGAATCTAAACCTGTAAATACAGTATTAACACAAGTACACAATCCCACCTCTAGCTACAGTGAGAAAGAGGTAAAAGCGATCCACAAAGATATCGAAAACATACCAAGAATCACAAAGGACATGAAAACTTGGAGACTTTAGTGCAGTGGTAGGTGAGGGTAGGGAAGAAGCGGTAGTAGGTTTATTTGGCTTAGGCACGAGAAACGACAGGGAAAATGGACTGGTAAAATTTTGCAACAAAACAATTTAACCATCGCAACACCTTATTTCAACATCAAGCTAGAAAGCGATTCACGTGGAAGATGGCAGGAGACATAGGGAGATATCAAATATATTACATTCTTATTAGACAACGGTTTAAGAATCAAGTAAAAGACTGTAGAGGCTACACAGAGGCAGATATAGCCATTGGCTACAACGTGGTAATTATGAATGCTGCGCTTAAATTTAAAAATCTGAAAAAAAGGAACAGATAAACATTTTGACTATGAGAAACTAAAAGCTAAAGATCCCACAAGGATTTAAAAACAAGTTAAACGAAATTTTCTGATACAAAGGAAGTAGAAACAGAGTGCAATAACATTAAATCTAGCTTAAACATTCCGGCAGAGATATTCTGGAGTATAAACAAAAAAACAACAAACAATGCGTAACAAAGGATATTCTGAATTTAATAGAAGAAAGGCGAAAATACAAAAACAAATCAGACAAAACGGGAAAAAAGAGATGCAAATCGATAAAATGGGAAATTATTCGCAAATGCTGGAAAGCTAAAGGACAATGAATTGAGGAGAAGGTCAAAGAGGTACAAACTAAGATGTAAATAGGAAAGACAGGCGAGGCATACTAACTAATTAGAATGAACTTTATGGATACAAAGCCATGAAAGACAGACAAAGCATACCAACCAATTAGAATGAACTTTAGAGATACAAAGAACAGGAATCATACATTGAAAAGTATCACTTGGATATCCTATACTTAGAGATGAGTTTGAACCGGCATTAAAGAGTCTGAAAATAATAAGGCATCGCGTATAAATAGGGTGCAAACATAAACTCTAAAAACCGCAAGCAATAACAGAACATCTGTTCCAACTTGTTATCTATATGTATGCGACAGGCGATATATCCAAAGATTTCAAACGTAACACAATATTAACTATACAAACAAAGGTGCGGATAGATATGAAAATCTTCGAACAATAAGTTTAACAGCACACGTGTCAAAAATATTAACTGGAATTGGATAAAGACGGATGGAAAACGAGTTGACGAAATATTAGGACTTAGGAGTTAGGGTGTAGGCGACACAGGGGAACACGGGACGCCATTCTAGCTTTAAGAGTAATAATGGAGAAAACAATAGAAAAAAGAGAATGCGCGTATATAGGATATGTAAACCTGGAAAAAGCGTTTAACGATGTAAAATGAGGAAAGATGTTCGAAATGGTCGAAGGAATTGGAATTAATTCTAGGGATAGACGGATGGTACATAGAGAAGTAAATATTAGGAAAGAGGTGAGACAGGCAAGTGTGCTATCCCCATTGATTTTTAGCTTGTATATCGAAGATGCAACAAATATAGTCAAGTGCACAAAAAATCATTATGCAGGGACAAACGATTGATATGCTCAGATTTGTAGATGGTATAACGGTATTAGCATCTAGCAGGAAAAGTTAAGAAGCAGCTCTTAATGGAATGGGAGCAGTACTAACAGAGAGATGCGGTATAAAATCAACAAAAATAAAACCAAAGTACCAGAATGTAAAGGAGAAGATATAAGTCAAAAACCGGAATAAAAAATAGGAAACGAGAATTTACAAGAAGTTAAGGTTTTCTGCTACTTAGAAAGCATAGCAACGCAAGAGGCCGTGCTGCATTAAATAAGAAAAAGTAGCGCTATGTTCGAAGGCAACAAACATAGAAACAAGGAAAAAATTGTTGAAAGCATATGTGCGAAGTATAGCATTGCACGGCCGTGAAACGTGGATAGATAAAATTAAGAAGAGATTCTAGAAATAATAAAGGAAGAAAGAAATATGTAGAAAGTAAAAAATAGGATAATAGGACACGTTTTAAGGCAATAGAATTGTGCGGGATATATTAAAAACAGAGGAGACAAAAGAGAGGTGAAGATAGACCTAGATTAGATTGTTGCACACAGTGAAAGTTGTAAGCGTGGGAATTTCAGAAAAATGTGTAAGTTGTATTAGAATATGAAACAGTGAAGGCACACGAACCACCAGTTCCAGACCTGTAGACCTAATGATGATGATGATGAATATAATCAGCTCTTACTTTGTGAATTTCCATTACAATGGGTGAATAATAAATAATTTCGTAAAATTGCCCTATTATTAAAATCTTCTACCACGTTCGGTGAAATGTCCAAACAATTTTTCAACGTTTTGGCCAGGATCGGTATATCCGATCGTTCTATTAAAGCAACTTGAGAGCTCGTTTACGATGTCACAATCCCGACTTATACGGTGTCGTTTTATACGATTCGGCATTTCCACCAAATTCGGCGTTTTGTTTACCGATACATTTCGGCGTTTCGTCCAAGTTTTCGTAGTTTTGTCCGCTCGTTCACATGAACATATCGTGTTTATATTAATTTTGGAATTTTAGATATTTTAAAAATATGCCACTACTGTTTTTAAACCTTTTAACGTCACAATGTCAATAAATGTGCGTCTCACCCGCAAAATACAAAACTCTTAAATTTAAACTACTTTCGATTAAACTTGCAATGTTAATTTGTTAGTTTTGTCTTTGTTAATGTTTCCAATTATATTTGGATATACATAATGTGTATTTTTAGAAATTTTAAGTACTTTTTAACACGGTTAACAGAGATTACTGTATCACAGCATACAATGTTAATTAAAGCTTAAGAAAGTAGGTTGCCTGTTATTTGTCTTTTTCATGATTTGGATTCAATTTGTCTATCTAATGAGAAAATTTGTATAACATTTAAAAATGACGATATCGCTACATATAGTAATTATTCATTGCCAAAGGTAGAACAATTAATTTTCATTTCATCTTTGAAAAATATGAAAATGCACCTGTAGCTCAAAAACAAAAGGTTAAAACAAATAAACCAGATTTTTATGCAAGGAACCAAAAGATGTATAGAAATAACTCACTGTCGTGGGCTGAAACAATTTAAAGAAATAATAGAATTTATTATTGCGAAAAATAACGAAATAAAGCTCAGACACAAAATCCGCTATATTACTGATAGAAAAACCGGAATTGGTTAAAAAGAGGTCCAAGAACAAATGTAGGTTTAAATTTTAATACAAGCATTAAATTTTATATGTTAAAATAACTCCAAGTGAATATAAAGAAAAGGTAGTTTTATGCGTGTAATGATGAACATCATAGCATTTTCCTGGATATTATTCACAATAAATTCTATAAACAACTAGTTTAAGCCACTCCATGCTTGAATCAATTTTTAAAAATCTCCTTTTAGCATTGAATTAACTTATTCGATATCGCACGAACGTAATTATACCACAAGTCACATTTGCATTAATTTTGGAATCTTAGAAGTTTTTTTAGATGTCATTGTACTTAGTTTTCTTGAACCTTTTAGCGTCGCATATCTATAAATGTAAAACCTCTCACTTGAAGGATGCAAAACTCTTCAATTTAAACTACTTAAGTCAGACTACACTGCTAGTTTATTTTTGTTAGTTTTTTAATTAAACGTGCGTATAAATACTATGTATTTTTGGACGTTTTCATTAATGAGTAAACCTGATTTCAAATAATACTTGCGTTTATTTATATAATCTTACAAAAATCAGGGTTATTTGTTCGAAAACAACGTTACTCCCTGTTTGGTATACATTATCATCTGTAATAGAATCAGCTTGATGCTCACTCCTTCATATTCCTAAGTATTTCGTAGATTTCCTTACGATGATGACTTTTCTATGTCGATAGTTCAGAAACAATTTCGCGACCTATTTACAGTATATTGAGATCTAACGAACTCCTGGAGCTTGGCCAAGATAATAAGGATGCCGGAACAGACAATGTTAAAATTATATAGCTTATTACAATTTTATACAATACGTTTCATTCCTGTAGTTTCTTTCTGTTTGCTTTCACCACAGCTAACAATGCAATAGCAAAAATGTATATCTACCTCATTATAAAGTAAATTCAAATGTTCCGTAGTAATTCATTTTCATTTATGAAACTGAGCTCTTGAAGATCAAAAATCTCCAGGTACATAATTTGTGATTGTTTCTAGCAACGTTTATTTATAGCCTAGAAAATATGATTCTAACATACAAACATATCAGTAGTAGAGTAGGACGAGTTTCAAACCATTTAGTGAAAGTGATACAATTTTTTTTTTATTTATTCACATTGTCTTATACATATAGTATTTCAAATATACTTCTACGCCAAAGATATGTGGTGATGTTTCAGGGGCAAAAATTAATATTCATAAAAAAAGGAAGAAATGTAAAAATATTTGAATTTTTTCATGCAGTATTCTCTTACTATCTATATCAATACTGTTCGCTAGTAATGATATGTCTAAACGAATTTTACGGGGTGACTGCAACACATATACTAAACAAATCTAGCTCGTGAAAGAATATAATTTTTTTAAAATATACTACATGTATATTAAAACGGTTATCGATAATTAGCTGATTATATTCGAGTATAAAGGGCGCATTAGAAACATTTTGCTTTATAAAATACACCTTGATTTGTGTATAATTCCACAACTTAGTTGGTTGTTTTGCAAAAAGAGATGCGTCCGTCTGATGAGCTGCAAAGAACTGCGAAACCGGTCAAGAGCTTTTCTTTTGCAAAATAACCAACAATTTATATTGATTTTTGTTCCCTATGTTCGAACATGCCAGGCAAAATTATTCACTAATTGTACTACATACCATTATCTTTGTTTCAAATAGGCTTTACCATTTTATAGCGTGAACTCATTTTCATGGAATGAATATTGCGACGAGGATATCATCCTAGTAGAAAAACATTCTGAACGGGTAGGTAACTAGAAAGACAAACTTCGGTGAGCAACTGGTGCGATAATAGATTGACCTTGTGCGATAGGTGTGCTCACAAATGTATAATAAACTCGCGAAGTAATCTTGAATTTGTAAAATTACCAAGATAATAATTGCTTTATATTAAATAATGGGATGTATAAAATGCTATATGTAAGCATCAAATATATGGCGATGAAAATAAACTGAGCGTCTTATATCAATGAAAATTGACACTATCTACGTAAACTAAAAACACTGATTCAAGTATATGATTTAGTATGTAAAATGTAAGCCACAAATACACGGAGATGCAACATTAAAGGTGTTACATGCGAATCATGGACTAAAAGAATTGTAACGTAAAATAAAAACGTTGCAATCCTTCAAATTACTGGTGTACGTTATAGAAAGTTACAAGAACTTAAACAATCTTTCCAACATTTGCAGTTTATTTAAGCCCCCCATACGTGTTGGTTGCCGCTTGTCGATTTCCGTTAAGCAATTGGAATTCTCCACCAACCAACCATGCACATTGTACATATTAATATGTTTTTGCTTTTAAAAGTAGCTTCTATGTTCCATGAAATTTGTCCGTGACATTCTTCATTTTTATTTTGCAACCTAGTACAGAAATATACAGGATTCCACCAAGGTGATGCAAATGTAACGTAAGTTGTCATCCATATTACATCACATATTGTTTTACCAACTCGTTATAACAAGAAAACTCTTCAGGTATGAATATTAAAGCAGAGCTACAAACCACACATTCATCTTCTATACACAAAAGTAGTTGTTCCAGTTGCCACTAAGTTTTAAAGAAAGTGCCACTTTCTAGGAGACATTGAGAGGTCACTGTTCATACATACTGAATCATCGTCAATTAAGGATTCCTTGGGAGGATTTTACAAGTCAGATTTAAAATTAATAATTTGATGTGTAGATGCCAATAAAATAAACTTCATTTGTGACATCTGGTGCATGAGTTCACTATTGGAGTAGCCGTCACTATTTAGGACTTTTCACACACACGAGGTAACTATTAATATGGTATAAACACACTCATGCACGCACGCCCTCATGCACATACACGCACGCACGCACGCGTGCACATACACATACTCGCACACACACACGCGCGCGCGCACACACACACACACACACAAACATATACATTTATATCAATTAATATAATTCAAACATTTTTGGAAGATAGAACCTATTCTATAAAAACTTACAAGAAGTCTAAATAGTTTTTCCAGAATTGTAAAATTTAGACGAATTACTAAGATTTGTGATATAGAGAACTGAAAAAACGAATTTGTACGTATAGGAGAATTATTCCCAATCATAAATAAAATCAACCAAGAAATTTTTTTGTTTTATTTTACCATGCTGAAAGTTTTGAAAGTTAGGAGCAAGTAGAGGTGTCATATAGCAAGGTTATTCGAAAGAGTAAGAACAAGCTGTTGAAGAAAAAAATGAATACCAGAGAGGACAGGAAGATCAGAGGGCACAACAACCAAGGAAAGTAGAATTTTAATTAGTAGTTATAGAAAGTTTTGTTGTGAGTGATTGTAGTTTAAGGACAAATAAAAAAAGTATTGCTGTGTGGGTGCGTGTAGATGTGCAACCTGTATTTTGAGAAAAGGATACATTCAGAAAGTGAAGAAGAAAAATCAAAGGGGTCAGATTTTGTTGTTCGTCTTTTGGAAGGTTAACTATAAAATAACTGCACAATAATTTGTAGGTTTGGTAAGGCATTAAGGCAGCATCAGCAACGCAAATCACAGATCGGAGACTGGACAGTATGCGTCAGCATTTAAGGACTTTCCTGGGAACGGTGGTAAAGTATAAATAGCAATTTTATTTTGACTGATTTTTGTTGAAACTGGAGCTTGATGTTACGGAATTGAACCGATTCATAGCATAATTAATTTTGAAGTAAAAGTGTAGAAAATCAAACTTATCTCTTCAAAAAAAAAGGTGAACCACCTGTGAGTCGTACTGCTGAGAATAAGGTAGCCGGAGCATTATTAAAATAAGAAAATAAAGGGGGTAATTGTAATAAAAAAAGGTAACTACACTTGTGTTCTTGTACAATATATTCTAGATTAAAAATGGGAGGTATAGTTTAATATATATATATATATATATATATATATATATATATATATATATTACTGCGATTTTAAAGGTCAATAAAAGATCACACTATACTTCATCTACAAATTGAGAATATGTGAAAAAGAAGCAACTCCTTTAGCCATTTATTTGCGTATAAAACATTAAGAAATATTTTTTAAATGCACTGTATCAATGTGCATTAGTTACGTTTATCACATAAAACAATTGAAAGCTCGTGGTTTAAATAGAATTACGTTTAATACGTAAAACGATATTTTACAAAGGTTTTCATTTATATTTGCCACGGTAAAATTCGATATTTAATCGATATAATGGGTTCCTTAAAGTTACGATGACAAATAGTGCTTCAGAATATCTCAGATGACGCTCAACAGGTCGAGAACAACATTCAGTGACCATAAGGAACCGCCTGAAAGGTCAGGTGAGTCAAAACTAAGTAATATATAAATGGGCGCCAGGAACGGAGAAGCAAGCAGAAAACAATGAGAAGTGTTCCACTATTCTCGGGCAAACCCAAGGTAACTCACTATACCAATAAATTAACAGAATACAAAATAAACCTGAATTTGGTGAAGTAGCAACAATATCAAATATGAAATCAAACACAAATATAAGTTTCACTATAACAAATAATTCTACCAAATAATCATACATACAAGACCCAAACTCTATAATGATTCAGGGAAAACCAACCAAGCTAAGTACTCACAGCAAGCAATATCTATGTTTGCTCCAGGTGATTGAAATAATAATAGTTAACAGCGGCAATGCAAAGGTGCTCAAAATATCTGGGCACGAGTATACTCATGCGTAATAATTTGTACTTTAATAATAAGAGGGTACGTAGACTTGGTGGCCATCAAGTTCGCTATAACCGCATAACTTAAATAAGTAATAATAATAACCTCATGACTAGACTTACAACTGTTTGTATAAATCACTGGACGCACTAACTAGTTGGTAGCATTAGGCATATAAACATACCAGTTACTCGGGTAGCGTCCAAACATTAATATCTTAATAACTAATTAATACAGATTTTACGTTAATATCACAACCCACCTTACAACAAAGGTGTAAGTATGGTGGCAGGCAAGACAAAATAATAATAGGATGAATATATAGTTTCATACATAAAAGCAGTAATCAAGTAAACTCAACATAACATGCACGATACACTCATTTAATAAAATATATGACCTCAAGAAGTAATTCCAATGCACCAGTATCTGTCTAGGGCTCCAAATCCAATTTAACGGGGCTGCGGCAACTACAGATGGTTCACACAGGGCAGCTTCGGATATAAAAGCTCTCAATGGGTACCTACCTCCAATGGAATATTTTTAATATTTCAGCAGTCCATCATATTGAACTCGCTGTACCAATAATTAGTTCTTTGTCGGAAGCTTCAATACCATCCACTTCAAGTTGTCGACTCTGGTTAATCGTGAAACCGTGCATTTATATTTCCAATGTTCCACCCGAATGTACTACATTGGCCAGGAAGCGAGTTTTTTGTTGCCTGGAAATTTAGAATTTTGCCGAATCCTTGCTGTTCCAAACAAGGTGGGAATCTTTAACGTGCGTGACAACGCTCACACACGGGACCTCCATTTAACCTCTCATACGAACGAGGACCTTGGGATCCGTAGTCTAACGCTTACTACATTGATCCACGGCGACACCTTTAATCGTAATACCACCAGAAATATGACTTAAATAGATGCTCAAAAATGTGCGTGAACATGAATTGAAACGTTTAAACTTAAAATTTATGATTACCCTTGAACTCGTACTTGTTCCCTAAAAATTCATGAAACACATAGCATAAGAAGTGCTTCAAGACCATTACTTACCACATAACAATGTGAGTAGGGTGTAACAAAGATCACAAAAATGTGCATCACCGACTTAGTGAAGGCCAAGCTAATAATAATAATAACGACGTGAAATCCGCCAACGGCGTAATAATTAACTTTCTTACCCTTGGGTTGTCCATCCTCAGTTACCAGTTCGTAAGTGGCTATACCTAATTTCTTTTTAACTTTATAAGATCATAGGAATTTAGAAGCAAGTTTTCCTGAAAAGAACTTAGTCGCATCACTCAATGCCCTATTACATCGCCGAACAAGTTGACTAGGTTTATTGTAAATAGCTCTTCTTCGCAGATTATAAGTATGACGAAAGCGTTCATGCGCCTGACGTAACTTTTCCTTAACTATTTCAAACAGTTTCTGATAACCAGTTTTACGTTTTTCTATATGGGTTGTAATAGTATTAGTTTTAGTTTTAAATAAAAAACGGGGGTAATTAAAACTTTTGTAACTTTATTACCCTTTATCCTCGTGACTATCAGCTATATACTAAAACTCTCTATTTTTAATCTGATGTCACTAGGTCGAGATTTTCTTCTTTAGACTCCAAGCCCAGGGTAATGTCAGATGGAAAACGGCTTTAGACAAAGAAAACTCTTAGGGGTTAAACGGCTAGTAGAGTGTTAGCTCTGGGTAGATCATGAGCATGGGTCATGGGTGGATAATCGACCAAAAATATTTTTAATAGGCGCCACCGTATTTTTTAATACAAGTGCCAACAAAATTTAACTGTGTTTGTATAAGGGGAATGCAGAAACCTTATCTTAACACCACTATCATAGCCATAAAATTTGAATTTCACTCTTTATCACACACTTACCAAAACCTCAACCACCAGATGTGAAACAGTTGTCTCAGCTTTACCTGTGAACAAACAAAACACCACATGGACACTATTTGTGTCTTCAAAAGCATATGCCAAAAATAGAATAAATGAATTTAAACATCTGTGAAATACTAAAGGATTCATTTTCATTATTCTGTCTTTTTACTTAATGAGGGTTTGCTCTAGTTTTCTTTTCTTAATTTAAATGTAGAATAATAAAACTTCATTCAAATGAAACAAAATGAATTCTATTCATATGTAGAAATCGGATATATATACATGTGACTGCAATATATATGCTTACTATCTTGTCATTAATTTTTTATAAAAGAATTTTAGTGAAGTTTAACCTTCTAAATAAATATTTATAAATTAATCATTTCTATAAAATTTTAGTTTAAGCAAACATATCATAATTTATTTGTTCATATCACAAGATTTTATTTTTACTATAATCATTGAAGCGCTTCCTTGACCATTTACAACAAAGATTGATCATCAGAAAATAACGATCATAAAATGCAACTATTCAAATTTAACTGTTGTCTACACAAAAAATATACACGAATATCAGCACCAATAAAAGCTTTTACATGACCTTAATTGTTTTTAAGCAAAATGTGAAAATTAAATCAAGACTGCATTTGGCGTCTAGATTAGGAAACAGAATCTATACTATTTTTATCTGACACAAGTTGTCATTCTAAATATCTTGACACACATTGAATGCGTGTACAAATAACTGACAAACTAAATATCTATTCGGTGTGTTATTAACTTTAATTGTTATTAACTACTTTAAATTTGTGTTATTCTAATAATCAACGTAGGAGATCTTATAATAATTTATAATACTTTCAAAGTTACGGAAAGTTTCAAACACTCACGTGTATCCAAATAAATTGCAGGTGCAAAATCATGACGTCAGCTGTTGTATTTTTCCAGCGTATTAATCATCTGTAAGTTTGAAGTACCAAGATTCTTTGTTGAATAAACCATTTCTATACGGCGTATTAAATAGATAGAACGAAACCATAACTGCCTGCTTTAAATTACTGCGACGAAAATTTATTATAATTTAACATTGAAAATTGTTGTTGTAGATATGTCCATTAGATATTGCATGTCTTAAATGATGTATATTATTGTTCCATGTTCTCAACTCAAGTTCTTCTTTCTGACTCTATTAGACGCCTCGTGTTTTAGTCGAGCCATCTTGACTTTTATCTCTAGTCTACAAAAAGCGACTTGATTCTTCGACGTTGGAAACAAAAGTGCCCATAATTAACTGGACTACGCTTGGCAACAAGCCACAGAATATAAATCTCCTAGATTCTATGTGTTATTGGGAATATTATACTTTACTTTGTATTGGCTGAATATTTACGAATTAAATGCTTTAAAATTTATCTGTTTTATTATTAATTTATTAGGCTTGGTGCAACAAGAAAAAAAATACGTTACAGGGTATTTGAGTCGATACCGTGTGACTCAATTTTTAACTCAGTCTTCTCTGCAGGAAATATGTTCACGTCCAAAATTTATAAAGTACAGAGTGAAACCGGTAGCTTCGCTAACGAAGGTCCTAATTACACAGGTCACTGCGTATAAATTGATATTCCAATTTTTCTGACTCTTTAATACACTAGATGTTGAGGGTAAAAAGTTATGGCCCATTAATATAAAAAAGTGTTAAGTAGCACCATCTATGACCAAAGTCAAAAATATTATCATATTCTTAGTCTCTGTACCAAAAAACATAAAGATGCCAATTTTTAACAATCGATAACCTAAAAACTGTCAGAATAATGCCAAAAATTGAAATAAAATTACAAACTTCAAAACCGCGTCTTCTTAAACCATCCACATTCGGATAAGAAAAGTTTGGCTCAATGGTCATTATTTGATGTATAGTATAGTCTATTGGCTAACTTTAGGATGGCGTCACTACTAGATAAAATGCTGCATTGCCAATGTTAGTTAAAATTCTAATATATTTAATAAAAGATATACAAATATTCGCATTGGCAGACGTCGAGTGACAAATGCTTCGATTTGCAAAAAGAATTGGTGACAACATCGTACACAACCGCCAACCTTCATTGTCTTAAATCACAATATCCTTCCAGCGCAATTCTAAGTATTCATTTGCATACAGTTACCAACACTTCATTACTACATCTGACGTCATCCTAAAGTTAAAGCGAATGGACTATATCTCCAGTTAATCGTTGTTCTAGTGATAATGAAACACCCTGTATATTAAAATTCTTAAATCTATACACCCCTGTTGAAAGAACGTGGCTAACGTACGGATTAAGGATCCAGAGAGATATCCTCATGAAACGGTCAAACACGATAGCAATTCCTCAAGGTTCTCTTTTATAAAGAATCCACGATCACTCATCTTTTTACGAGAGTCCACTATAAATAGAAACCCTTACTTAGATAAGCTGTAAAAATGATTATTTCCGAAGCCAGAAAAAGAAGCAGGTGCTTGTTTTCACGATTGAGCGGCATGGCATTGTCATTTAATTGTTCGCGATTATTTAAACAAAATCTTGCCGAAGCGATAGATTTTGCAACTAGATTTTTCGTCACCGAGTCACGAATTTCCAATTGAACTTTCTATGAGGCATATAATAGATCAAGTGCTTGTTTTACCAATTCCGATATTGTGAAACTCAAAATGCGAATAACGTCAATCGTCCAAACTAACATGGAGTATGTTGCAAAGAGTGTTAGATAGATTAAATATTGTGTTCAGCTTTCTCGTGACGGTCACATTAGGCGGCTCCACGGATCAGACAGGTTCGCGTATGACTGCTGATCCAAAGATCCGGGTTCGATTCCCAACACGGATCGTTTGACAAATGTTAAGCAAGCATTTTTCACAAAAGTACGTCCTTGTTCAGATGAGAGGTAAAATTAGGTACCGTGTGTGTATTGTGACGCACGTGTAGCTTCGGGTGGAGCATTGGAAAGTCATATGTGGGAGTCACATCAAACGTTATGAAGTAACTGTAATAAAAAATCAAACAGTTAGGTAAGTTTGCAAGTGAATAGCTAAACAGGTTTGCACGGTTTTTCATTTCTAAATACAGTTTTGCTAGTTGTGGTATTCTTTTGTAACTACACTGTTTATTAAATATCTTGAAATAATTCTCATTTATAAATAATAAAGTCACAAAATAACATTTAGAAATGCCAATTTAATAAGGCATAAAGACAAAACTAAATTACGGCCTTCTCAGTTAATGAAAGGTAAAATCAATACTCTCAAATTTGCTTTGTGTTGGAGAGTTAAACAGGAAAATAAATTCGTGTTTTATTTAATCATGAGAGAACTTTTTGAAACATTCAATATCCCATTCTATAGAGTCAAAAAACCTATTTATAATTTATTAAATAGACACTGTGTAATCGATTACACCTGATATAAATTTGCAACATGAATGATGAAGATTTTGGTATTTTCAGAAAAATAGACAGTTAGTTTCGTGTTACAAGAAGTAAGTACAAAGGTTCAAATACAGATATAATGTTATTTGGTGCGAAATGGAAGTTTCAGAAACCCGTAAACTGCGATTTACAGAATAGTTGTAGTTTGTTTCTTATTGGTATACAAGAGGGTTGAATTCAGCGTAATGTATGCGTCGTTGCGAATGTAGTAGCGGTATAGAGAATTCTTAAAAGTATGGCAACAAAGTGCTTTTCATTATATGTATTCAGTAGGGGTTGCTCTTTAACGAAAATAGGTTAGGTAATTTATTATTTGTAAGTTTGTTTTCCTATTTACAAATATAAATATACTAATACTTTATTACTTATCCCGAAAAAGTCATTTAGTGCATGTTATTAATAGCATACAAAAGTAATTGTCAGAAAATTAAAAGAATTAAGGAAAATACATAAAACGAAATTCGTTCCACCGAAAAATATTCCTTGTGGCCTTATTTGCATCCTGGTTATCTGTTTTGAAAATTTGCATTAATGGTCTTCCGAAGAATTCCCTAAATCTCAAGATAAATTCACACGTTCATAATGGCCAATATTTAGCTAGTCATTATAAGACTTAAAAAAATATATTTTCTTTTTCTACTACTTTTGTGTTAATAAAATGTTTTTTAGTATAATTTTGTCTTTCTTTCTTTTTTGTACTTTTGAATGTGACTCACAGGTGGATCATTTACGTCCCTCGGTAATACTTTTGTTTTAAAAACGTTGTGTCCCACCGGTGGGCTACGCATAGAAAGGTATCGCTTTAGTTTTAAAATTTGCATTTCAGTATTTTTGTTTCCAACACTTGTTTCATCGTCGAAAACTCAGACATCTATATCACCTCTACAGATATCACAATCACACTATCCGCAACAGCTGCGCCAAGCACCTTCGCCCAGCCTATCCACCATAGAACATAGACACCATCACTACAACCATCGACATCAAAAGCCACGCAGTCCAATCTTCGTCACCAGCAGAAAGCTATTTCTCATATTCAGAATCGGGACCGTATCAAGATTCAGGAGATTCTTATAGCACATTCGAGTACGAAAGTGAGGGTTATTTACCTGCCAGAGAATCCTTAGATGTGGAGAATACCTTCTTCAGATTTTTCTCCCCGAGAATGACATCTTAGTCAATACAGCAAATTCGGATAAATGGGGACCCAGTACAAAGTTGCTTGTAAAAAAATTTCAGTTCACTGGACAAAGGGGACTAAAAAGTACACGATATGGACCTATCGCAGCTTTTTAATATTTATGAGCATTTCGTAAATGATGAAATCTTGGACATCATAGTACTAGAAACAAACAGGTATGCAGCACAACTCATTTCATTGAAGCCTCTTCGCCCCAGATCATTACTGCATAACTGGAAGGATACAACTAAGGAAGAGATGCGATCGTTTCTCGTTACTACCCATCTAAAAAGCTAACATCTTGTTTTAGTTTCTTATCTATGTATATGTTTTTTAGCATTTTGTAAAATTTTCTGCAATAAATATTTTGAGGTAGATGTATAGCCATTGAAAACCCTCCGATTCTGGGATCATCTTTTAACCAGTAAGTATACTTTCCAGGCAGACGTAACTCCAATATAAAAACCTCAGTATAGGCGTCAAGTTTTAAAACCTGTTTAATGTGAAACGCAGCGTGACCCACCGGTGGGTCACAATGTCGTGAACGTGTTAAAACCATCTGATCAGTTAGTTTGTTAACGTGTGTATATCTTATAAACAATCTCACAAATGAACTGGAAGGGCATCGGGCGATTCCCGTATTCAAACCCACTTCGCTGGAAATAATGCTACTAAGTAATTTCTACCAACTCCGCTATAGTGTAGATAGGTGCCATTTGTTCAGAATAAAGATATTAATTTGAAAACAAATTGCAATATGCATGTAGTTTAACGTTAGATTCATAAACTATCCTCTCGGTATTCTCCAAACCCATTTCTCTACAAAATTTTATCTTCTTCCAAAAACATCATTAAACGAGTTCTTGAAGGTTATAAAGTTAGAATGGTCAATATTTCTTTACTCCAGCCTCATATGTATTATTACGTTTTATCCGCGACGTCAATGATTGCATAACCTCGGGCGTAATTTATTTCGCCTCAAATTTTGTTACAATTATTGCCGTCAAACGGGTAAAGCTAACTATGTAGAAATAAGTCAGGGGCTCACCTGCTTATGAGTTGAAGCCAAAGGCACCCTCCGCTCGTTTTCAGGCGGGTTCGGGTAGAGTAGGATTAGTTCCTTGTATGTTTAACCAAATTCTGGCTGCGAAGTGCGATTAACCATACACTTTCACGGAACATGAGTTAGTTATTAGGTAAATAAAAAAAATATAAAAGATGCAAAAGGAACATTTCGCCTTGAATTAACGCGCACTCACTTTTGATACTGTTCAATATATGGTCATCAAGCCGGGTACATCAAAAATTTGCCATTCACACGAATTTGTTAATGTCCCCTTCACACAAGGCTTCTCATGGCTAGTCGCGCTAAACAGGCCATATTCCTTTCCCTGAGAAGTGCGTACGAATACATGCCGTAAATTAGTGAGATATTGTTCACCGGTTCGTGGGAAGTTATAATCATAAAATTTATATGTAACAACTTAATTAAATTTAGGATGGGAAAAAAGTTTTCCCTTTTTGAATTCAAAAATCCCCTAATCCAAATATTAAAAGGAGACTTGATGCAGCCAAAAGGCGCAACAGTACATAGTTAGAACCGAGGATGATTTAACGCATTATACTCGGTTTTTAATCTTAAAAAAGTTTTTTCAGCGTCTTGCACATTAGTCACGTTTTTCTTAATCTGGTCTAAATGTTCAAGACTTTGCCTTCTCCTACGAATGTTATCTTCTGCTCTACCCGCTGTCACTGTCCTATATATTTGTGCCTGTCCCAAAATATGACCGTTCATCCAATCATGCCTTCTTATAATTACACTAGTAATAATTTTATTTTCCAAAACTATTTCTGGGAAGTTGTCGTTCAACTGTCCTTAAGCATTCTTCTACAGTACCACGTCTCTAAAGGTTTTACCGATTAATTTCTTCTTTACTTAATGTCTACGTTTCACAAACGTATAGCGCTTCGCTCCAAATATAAGCTTTCAACATTCTTTTTTACTTTCTAGAACTACCCGAAAATTGAATAACGCATTGCTACGGGTGAATGAAGCGTTAAATTATTAAATTTAGAATTGCCCAAGAGGCGGAAATCCCGTAACAAATAAGGATGCACCGACTAATTGCAGGGGTGCGGGAGTGGGTCTCTATAGATGTAAATAGAAGAAACTAAAACAAAATTAAACAATAAAAAAATTTACCTAACTGCAATGTCAGCTAGTCTGATTTAGTCTGGTGGAAATCCCTCGGAATGGTGAGCTATCCGGATGGGGACGTGAAAAGCGTTTCCTTTACAAAAAGCCACCTGTATGTTTGAACAAATAAAACAACCAATTTCTACTTTCTACTAAAATAACATTATTTCATTTTCCTCTAAACGGGTATACAAACAACAATGTTAGTGTTACCTCAATTTAAATATCATCGACATATGGTATTCCTGTAAATAAATACACACACAAAATGGTAAAATTTCATAATTTCAAAATCTTCACTTAATCGAACCTTGATCATGAGCAAGAATAATAATTGAAAGCACACTTCTAATTGACTATTCACTTGCAATGTCCAGATTTTATGCCTCTAAAATGATTCAACACTATACAGTTATCAATAATATATACAATAAACATAATACGTAAATACCACCAAAACCAATATCTAATTCCATTACAGTTGACTTACAGTTACCCCTTCAAGTAACTATAGGAGTCCGTTTGAGACAAAAGTAATTTAGCTGGTCATCTAGGCTTATTTCCTAATTGTCTTTACTGGGAATCAAACCGTCCCAATATATACTAGTGTTGCAAGTTCTGTAAAGATCCGTGGCCCACCACCAAAGGGATATTTGACAACGAACTTTTCACTATTGGCTCTTACATGCATTTTGATCTATGACTTGCAAGTAATTAAGCTGTGTTTTTCCGTCGGATGTAGCTGCTGTCATTCACTTCCATCTCTTTCGGGGCTGGGGAGGGGATGCCTGTATCTGGTCTGCCGATCAAGTATATGACATGAAACACGCGATTCTGGAGTGAACCTATAGAATCCTAGCACGCAGAACCGCCTTTCCGTAAATTGCATTTTTCAATTAACCTGAATAGACACATTTTAACTCTTGTTACACTGTAGAGGAAAACATAATTATCTGTAATTTAATATTCGCGAATCTTACCAACAAAGCATCTATATATTATATTACATTGTATCAACCTTAAAAGATCGTTGAACTCCTTGCCTATATACAGCCTTTGAGCGCCAACCCACATAAAGAAACCCCGATTAATGCCTCCAGGAACATGGGTGTTGCAAAAGACGGTTTATCCAATATTACTGCAGCAGAGGTTGATGGAGTCTCGTTTCCACATTTCCCACACACTTCTACTAGTATAAAATAAACAAAAGTAATAAAAGAAAACTCCACGTCTTGTTCACTTAACTGTGAAACATGTATATCATAGTAATTAACATTAAAAGAAAATCTAAGATCTACCCCTAATTCATCAAATATGCGTGTAATTAAAACAAAAACTTAAATATATCAATTATGGACATTTAACCAATTTTATTTTTACATATAAATTATACTGATACAATTGTGAACGTTTCATACGAGAATTTCTGTGTTTACAATACGCTTTAAATAAGCGTGCACCATCATAAAAAGTATTTGTTAGTAGTAAGTTTTACTCATTCTTATTTTGCCACTAATCAGAATTATAAATATAAAACAGCATGTATTGTTTGGAAAGTCTTTGCTGGTCCTTTACAAAGCTCCGGTGACTTTCTAGTACAGGAAATAGTTGCAAGTAAAATAATTATTACAACTTGATGCTCAATAAAAGCTTCAAAGACAGGGGTCAATGTCGCATTTTAAAGATATTTTTATATCCACGCAATTACTCGCGGTTAGGAACCCGTTTACTAACCGTTGCATGTCAATCGAATTTCAGACTCTACTCTGATCTCTGTTCTCGAATAACTGATGATGATGATCTCTCCTTTATTAACCGCGGGTTTAATAAGTTTCAACACCTGAGGATTATTCAATGATCCCTCGTTCTCAACGGGTAGTGTCTAACTGCGCAATTTTACAGGTCAATGATGTTCTGTTTGCATGAACGGTTATGCTATTCTCTCGTCTCTGTATCTGTACCGAAGCTGCGTCATTTGTTTGTGATCCCAAGCCAAACTTAATTTATGAGCGTATGATTATGGAGGTAATCGGTCCGATCCAATGGCCGCGGCTTCTTTGAACCCGTGTGAATTTGTACAAATAACTTTAATATGCTGGTTATTTCTACAAAGCATGTCTGTAATTTTTCTAAATTTAATACATAGGAGGGTGAAATCCCGCTCTCTATTATTGTTTGTATTAAATGTACTAGGTGCTTTAATATTAGAATTCTTAATCCTAACTTAATATCATATTGGAATAGTCGCGTTAATAAATGTACCATACCAAAGCTTCTAAATTGTCGTGCTAAATGCTTATTTAATTAATCGAAATTTATAAACTCATTTCTACTACCCGATGTTACATTAAATAACGCACTAGCGTTACAAAATGAAGCAATTGATGAAAATAACATTATCCTACGGCATGGTAGTTTAGTACAATTAGTATAGAGGGTATCGCACAGCGAAAAAAGGTATGGGCCGGACCAGACAGAGCAGAATGTAGGTAAGTGAAAGTAAAAGTATTGACACAAGCTCAAGATCGCAAAAAATGAACGGTTCTAGCAATTATGCCTAGATTATCATCTGTAAGCAGAGTCGGATTTGCCATAAGTCTAGAAAGGCTATAGTCTAAGACGGCAAATTTTAGGGGCCGCAAATATTGGAATTAAATGAAATCTAAACAAATTAAAATCATATGAAAAAATACAATATTTTACGTACAAATACATTCATAAACCATATACAACGCATCGATCATACCTAGTATCTGTCGGTCAGCATAGTTACAAGTAAACAGATAGATAAATAGGTTAATAAGAACTCAAATTTGAAAACTGCACCAAACTAGTTTGACATGATGATGATGAAGCAACAGCGCGTCTCCGGTGTATAAAAACGATTGCATCCAAAAGAAGTAGAAAACAATTTCGAAAAGATGTTGTAATATCTGTAACCCTTCAAATTAATTTCATAGTATAACAAAATGTAGAAGGCAACGGGAAACCACCACAATACCTGCCAAGTGCACTGCGTACAGAAATTGTTAGTAAACATGATGGCATCCTCAGGGGGAAAAATTTCGGAGGTAAAATAGTCCCCCATTCAGGGGACTACTTCGGGGGATGTGATCCAAAAGTATGGAAAAAGATCCGTGAACATTCTGCGAGTCGAAGCGTGGAATGTCAGAAGTATGAAACAAGTAGGTAAGCTAGAGAACCTGAAACTCGAACTGGATGGTTAGCGCTAAACATAGTAGGAATCAGTGAAGTCAGCTGGCCAGAGGTGGGGAATTTTTGGAGTGGAGACTTCAGGATAATTCATACAGGATCAGAGGAAGGAAATTCGGGTGTGGGGAGAGTTATGCGAAAAAAGATGAAAAGATACGACGACGTGTAAAAAACTACTTACAAAAGAACGAAAGAGTACTCATGGTTAGATTTGAATTTAAACCGGTTAATACAGTCATAATTCAAGTATAGATGCCCACCTCTAGCAACAGTGAGAAAGAGGTAGAGGCGATCTACAAAGAAATCGAAGACATACTAAGATACGTAATAGGACATGAAAATTTAATAATTACGGGGGATTTTACTGCAGTGGTAGGTGAGGGTAGGGAAGGAGCAATAGTAGGTTTATTTGGTTTAGGCACGAGAAATGACAGGGGAATTAGGCTGGTGGAATTTTACCACAAGAACAAATTAACCATCACAAATACATTATTTCAACATCATGCTAGAAGACGATACACGTGGAAGATGCCAGGAGATATAGGAAGATATCAAAAAATTACATTATTATTAGACAACGGTTTAGAAATCAAGTAAAAGACTGTAGAAGCTACCCGGAAGAAGATATAGACACTGACCACAACATCGTAATTATGAAGGCCGCGCTTAAAATTTAAAATCTGAAAGAGAGGAACGGAAAAAGGCACTTTGACTTTGAGAAGCTAAAAGATAAAGATATCCACGAAAGATTTGAAGAAAGTCAAATGAATTACTGAACGATATCGGAAAAATTTCTGATACTAAGGAAGTAGAAACAGAATGGAATAACATGAAATCAAGCTTACACAGGGCGGTCGGAGATATTCTGGGGTATACATAAAAACAAAATAACAAACCATGGATAACAAAGGATATCCTGAATTTAATGGTAGAAAGACGAAAATACAAAAATAGATCAGACGAAAGAGGAAAACAGTGATACAAAGCCATAAAATGGGAAAATACTCGCAAATGCAGAAAAGCTAAAGAATGATGGATTGATGAAAAGTGCAAAGAGGTACAAACTAAAACGGAAATAGGAAAGACCACGAAGCATACAAATTAATTAGAATGAATTTTAGGGATATAAAACCATATAACAAAAATATAAAGGACGCGGGAGGAAACGTCATTATAGAAAATGTAGATAAAGTAGCTAGATAGCAGGAATATATATGGAATTTATATTCAGGAGAGGAACTAATAGCATTAGAACAGGAATCAGACATTGAAAATGATGACCTGGGATATCCTATACTTAGAGATGAGTTTGAATTAGCATTAAAGGGTCTGAAAAATGGTAAGACGTCGGGCACAGATAAGGTGCAAGCAGAAACTCTAAAAGCCGCTAGATAAGCAGTAACAGAACGTCTCTTACGACTTGTACGCTATATGTATGAGACAGGCGAGATACCCAAAGATTTCAAACGTAACATCATAGTAACTATATAAAAAAAAAAAAGAGGCGCGGCTAGATGTGAAAATTTTCGCACAATAAGATTGACAGTACGCGTTTCAAAAATATTAACTAGAATTGTACAAAGACGAATGGAAAAACGAGCTGAAGAAATACTGGGAGAAGATGAATTTGGGTTTAGGCGAAACAGAGGAACACGGGAGGCTATTTTAGTTCTGAGGGTGATAATGGAAAAAACAATAGAGAAGGGGGAAAGCGTATAAATATATATATATATATATATATATATATATATATATATATATATATATATAGGGTTTGTAGTTGTGGAAAAAGCATTCGACAATGTAAAATGCAAAAAAAAATACTCGAAATACTCAAAAAGATTGGAATGACTTTTAGGGAAAGACGGGTAGTACATTGCTTATACAAAGAGCAAATAGCGGTAATAGAATTAGAGCAAGAAAGTAGAAAAGTAAATATTAGGAAAGGGGTGAGACAGGGATGTACCTTATCCCCATTAATTTTTAACTTGTAAATAAAAGAGGCAATGAATACTGTCAAATGCAGGAAGATATTTGGAATTAATATGCAGGGACAAAAGATTAATATGCTTAGATTTGTAGATGATATAGCGGTTTAGCATCTAGCAAAGAAGAGTTAGAAACTGCTCTTAATGAAATGGAAACAGTTCTATCGGAGAGATATGGTATGAAAATTAACAAAAATAAAACTAAAGTTCTAGTATGCAAAGGAGAGGAAAATAAATCAAAAACAAAAATACAAATAGGTAACTAGAACTTACAAAACGTTACGAATTTCTGCTATCTAGGAAATCAAATAACGCCAGATAAAAAAAGCACAAAAGATATAAAACAAAGATTAGGACAAGGTTGTGCTACATTTAACAAGAAAAAGCAACTATTGTGTTCATAGACAACAAACATAGAAACAAGGAAAAGATTGCTTAAAACATATGTGTGGAACACATCACTGTATGACTGTGAAGCCTGAACAGTAGGAGAAGTAGACAAGAAAAAGGTAGAAGCCTTTGAAATGTGATACTACAGACGTATGATGAAGATATCATGGACAGACAAAGTTGAGAACAAAGAGGTACTAGAAATAGTAGGGGAAGAAAGAAATATGTGGAAAACAGTAAACAATAGGAGAGATAGGGTGATAGGCCATATACTAAGACATGAGGGAATAGTGCGGAATATATTCGAAGCAGAAATACGAACAAAGAGAAGTAGAGATAGACCTAGGTTAGACTACTGCACACAGATAATGAACTGTGAGAATTTCAGGAAATGTGTAGGCTAGCTCAAAATAGAAATCAATGGAGGTATGCTTCCAACCGGTCGCAAGATGGAAAAACTAATGACAAAAATAATAACTGTACTTAAACATGGTGATTATTATAAACAACTACAGATATTGGTTTTGCAATACTCTCAACTAATGTTAATTGTGCGAAGGATTTACTGGAAAACTATTAATTCGGCAAATGTCTAAGTGTTGGGGGATCCTTGGCAGCCACAGGCTGCTTAACCCCCTTCACATACCACTGAATCTCGATAAAATAGGGCGTATAATTAGAAAACATTAGAAGGGAATCTAGCTGTATATAGGCTGTTGTGAGAATTGTAGGGAACTGTATAGGTTAGCTCAGAACATAAATAAGCTGAGGTACAAGTCCAACCAGTTTCAAGACATAAAACCCAATGACGAAAAAATAAGTGCTCTTAAATCTGATGATTATTACAAACAACTACAGGTATTAGTTGTGAAATATTTTCAACTAATGTTGATTGTGCGAAAAAATAAATTAGAAAAACTATTAATTCGACAAAGGTTCAAGTGCTGGGGGAACTTGGCAGCCAAAGGGTATATAACTGTAAAACAATAGAAGATGACCGAACTGCATCAAACAAGAAAGAACAGCAGCTATGTTCAAAGACAACGAACATAGATACAAGAAGTAAACTGTTCAAAGCATAGTGTGGAGCAGAGCACAGTACGTCTATGGAATAGGGGCAGAAGGAGAAGCAGACAGAAAAGGATAGAAACCTTCTGAAATGTTGTGCTTCAGATGTATAAAGATGGTAGCATGGACAGACAAAGTTAATAACAAATAGGTTGTAAAAATAGCAGAGGAATAAAGATATCTGTGGAAAACGAAAAAAATAGGAAAAATAGGACAGGACACTTCTAAGGCATTTCTAGAGAATAGTACAGTATATATTACAACCAGATATAAGAAAAGAGAGGCAGAGGTGGACAGAGATCAGACTTTCGCACACAGATAGTGATAGATGCAGCCTGTGCAAATTTCAGGAAAATGTGTAGGTTGGTTCAGACTAGGAAACAATGAGGGTATGCGTCCAACCAGTTCTAGGACCTAATGATGATGATAATGATAAGAAAGTGTACACGCATTTGTAATGTTTGCACAATTCTGCATCTATGGATTCACAAAGGATTACTAAAAATGGAGAATTCCATTTGTCGAAGGAAATTCATTGGTTTATATCTTAGTATGAGGAAATGCACAAAGGTTTGCACATCCTCCGCATTTTATGCACAAACGATAACATCTAAATATTGCCTTTGCCAGTGCCGTTGTTTTGTAGCCCTGAAAGTAGTTTTTTCAACCCTGGTTTGAAAAAATTTGTAAAGTACAACGCCTCAAACAAATGATGTAAAACGAAATTCACATTCTTATTGTGGGGATTATGGAGTAGGGCGTCTCAGCTTGAATTTCAATAAATTTTAAAAGCGAAGTAAAATGATCATTTACAAAATTTGTATTATCTTTATGTAACTATTGTATGGAAATATCAAAACAAATAAAATTTATTGTCACTTGTATGAGTTCCAAAAGCATGTCATAATTTTTAAGACGTGTGAAATATTAAATATCATATCAAAATAATTTTCATTTAAACAACAATTTCAAATTTTAAGGGACTGAATTTAATTATATTTATACAAACATAAAACCAAATTAGAGCTTTCCAAATAATGAAATGTAAAATCAATACCTTCAAGTTAGGCTTGGAGGGTAAACAGGAAAGTTTTAAGTTCATGACTTTATTTCGTCACATACTGTAATGGAGAGAACATTTTAGCAATTTTAAATCATCTTCAGATAGATACAAAACCCTGTTTCTAATGTATAAAACAGACACAATGTATTACCGCATGACACAGAATTATCAAGCGTATGAATTATTAAAATTTCAGTACTTTCAGAAAACTAAGGATGATATAAATGCAGTCTTTATTTAACAGAATAGTCATACACAGAGGATTTTATGTGACATTCTAATCATACAGCAACAAAAAGCAATTTGGAACGGGATGGGGATATCAGAAAGTCAGCAAATAGTAATTTACAGGGGAGTTTTAGTAACGGAATCTTATTAAAGTGAAGCGGTAGGAAACTTGTAGGAAATCATAGGTAGTGTTATCAATATAACCAGTAGCTCTCATATAATAAGGAGCTTTAATATTCCAAGCACTCCCTGATTTTCATCAAATTTTCCCTACGTATTCCTTTATTGCCTCTGTTTAAGCCATTTGTTACCAACGAATAGAATATTCAATACGTATATCGCAGTTACGGAGAAGTTATTTTATTACTGCTACAAACTTCAGGTATTTTTGTAGGAGGCGTATTTATTTTCTCATTTTGTTCTTAAAATAAAGGTAAAGCTAATTAAATTCCTATGAAGATACAAATATAAAAATAAATAGAGAAAATCCTGAAAAGTTTTACGCTATTTTCTTAAAATCGTGCTTTATATTTATTTAAAGGCAATACGAGGCCGTGCCATAAGAGTTTGTCTTAAATAACTATTAGAAAAATATTATTTTCGCACATGATAAACTTTAGTGACATAACTGTAACCCATGATATTATAGTACGAGGTATGGCATTTAATAAAATAATAATTTTCCTTCATGTCTTTTTTCCCGTTCTGAATCGACCTGCACCTTGAAGAAGTTCTAGAATACCCTAACGAGCAGAATGGCTTGCGTGTATCAGTGAGCTAAAGAACCTAACTATAAGTTTAATCAAATTGGTGGAGTCTTTAGTGAGAAACAAGACAACACACGTCCCCGAAAGAGAGCAGCAGCTCTTTCGGTACTTAGAGTGGCAGAGACCATAGGGGTCGGTATAGCATTCTAAGATACACTACTGCGATGTGGAGGACAACGTGAAACCACCACACTACCTCCCAAGTACACAGCGTACAATTGTTATTTAAGATGATAGCATCCTTTGGGGGAAGATTCCGAAGTTAAAATAATCTCCCATTCGGAACTTCGGGAAGAGACTACTTCGGAAGACGTGATCGACAAGTTTAAAAACAGAACCGGGAACTTTTGCGAGTTGGAGCGTAGAATGTTAGAAGCATGAAGCAAGTAGGTAAGCTAGAAAATTTGAAAATTGAAATGGATAGGTTAGCATTACAAATAGCAGGGAATGGCGAAGTTCGTTCGGCAGAGGCGGGAGATTTTTGAGCGGAGACTTTAAGGTAATTCACGCAGGATCAGAGCGGATGTGGGGATAGTTATTATGCAAAAAAAGGTAGAAAACTACCTGCAAAAGAACGAAAGAGTACTCATGGTTAGATTGGAATCTAAACCAGTAAATACAGTAAAAATACAAGTTTACATGTCCATCTCTGGCTAGAGTGATGAGAGGGAAAGGCAATCTACAAAGATATCAAAAACATACTAAGATTCGTAAAAGGCCTGAAAATTTAATAATTACAGGAGATCTTAATGCAGTGGTAGATGAAGGTAGGGAAGGAGCGGTAGGCGATTTATTCGGTTTAGGAACGAGAGACGATAGGGGAAATAGGCTGGTAGAATTTTGTGACAAAACTAATTTGACCATTACAAATAAATACATTATTTCAACGTCATGCTAAAAGACCATACACGTAGACGGTGTCAGAAGAAAGCGAGATACCAAATACATTACATTCTTATTAGGCAACGGTAACGAATCATGTAAAAGATTGTAGAAGCTACTCGGAAGCAGATATAGACACTGACCATAACATACTAATTATGATAGCCATGCCTATATTAAAAAATTTGAAAGCAAGAAACGGAAAAAGCACTTTGATCTTGAGAAACTGAAAGATAAAGAAACTCACAAAAGATGTGAGAAAAAGACAAACCTCTTATTAAAAGAGATCGGAAAAATCTCCGATACCAAGAAAGTACAACCAGAATGGAATAACATTAAATCTAGTTTAGACGTTGTGGCCACAGTTGTTCTACGGTATAGACAAAAAGAAAATAAGAAACCATGGGGGACAAAGGATATATTAATAGAAAAAAAGCGAAAATACAAAAACACACCAGATAAAGCAGGGAACAAAGATACAAAGCCATAAAGTGTGAAATTATTCGCATATGCAGGACAGCTAATGATCAATGAATTGATGAAAACTGCAAAGAGGTACAAACTAAGATGGAAATAAGAAACACAGACGAAGCATACAAACTAATTAGAATGAATTTTAGGGATATAAAACTGATAGCAAAAATATAAGGAGCGCGGGCGTAGACATCATTATAGAAAATGTAGAGATAGCGGTTAGATGAGACAAAAATATATAGAGAATTTATATACAGAACTGGAACTAGACTGATAGAAAAACGGGCTGAAAAAATACTAAGAGAAGCTCAATTTGGGTTTAAGCGAAACAGGAACAGGGAAGGCCATTTTAGCTTTAAGAATGATAATGGAGAAAACGATAGAAAGGGAGAAAGTGTGGATATAGAGTTTGGAGATATAAAAAAAGAGTTCGACAATGTAAAATGAGAAAATATGTTTGAAATACTCAAAAAGGTTGAAATACGTTACACGAATAGACGGGACAGTACATACCTTATACAAACAGCAAACAGAGATAATAGAACTAGAACAGGAACGTAGAGAAATCAATATTAGGTTTCACCAAAGAATTGTAACTTATTTAGTTTAAGAAGAGGTAAGCAATTACTTTCATCAATTGTAAGTTAATGAAGTTAATTACTTGTTAAATGCTGTAAAAAAAATTAGTACTGATTAATCGCGCCAGTGCTCACTTTTTATGCTCATATAAATTTATTTTATTTGGCACTTAGCTTCTACTTTATTTGGTTGTATGTATTTATATGTAAAAACGAATAGATTTAATTTGAGTAGACTTGTGCTCCCTTTCGATAGTGTTAAGCCCCCCCCCCCCCCTCATGAATAATACTCAATGTCTCATGCTTTAAGAAGATCTAATAATTAACGGTTATATAAATTTGGCTCTTTTAAATTGGCCGGTGTAATAATTTTGGCAATACTTTGCTGTTATAGCAATTGCCGCTAAAAAAATATATCAAAAGAACGACAAAAAGGTATACCAGGTTATAATATTTGCAAAATTATAAATCCTAGCATGAAAATGGTAATATTGTGTGCCGCAGCAATATATTAATATGAATTGACCCTGTTAAAATGTTCACATTCTTTAAAAATATGTAGAATAGAATAATGTGATAGTAAATTGATGAGGATTTCTTCTACACAAAGAAACTATACATTTTGAGTTGTGCGCCGAAAGGCCAAATGTCATGTAGTCTATAATCGGGTTATCTTTATAGCTAACTAGCAATACAATACGAGGACCACTATTTATGTATTGAGAATAGAAAGAATAAACAAATGAATTTGATGAAAAATACTTTTATTGCTTTTCAAAATAATCGCCTTTAAGATCTATACACTTTTGCATGCGATTGAACCACCCTTCAAAGCACTTTGTCTAATCAGAAGATGGTAGCTCTAAAACATGCGTTTTGAAGGCCTCAACCGCTTCTTCGTGCGATAAAGATAGTTGTCCACGCAGTTTGTCTTTAATTACTGGAAACAAGAAGAAGTCATTGGGTGTCAAGACGGGGTTGTAAGGCGAATGACCCATCAATTCGATCTTTTGTGTGTCCAAATACTTGTTTGTTGCGTGTGATGTGTGTGAGCTCGCTGGCAATACCAGTGTTGCCAGTTCTCAATACATAAATAGTATAATCTACTTCTCTTGCACTCGAGGTAAATCATGTGGGAGAAAGTATCTGTTTCTAATGCAGGGTTTTTATAAGGCATATCTGCGCCAGTCCACTAAGCTACCCCTACTGTCCGCAAGTTAAAAAGAACAGCACTCAAATATGCAACAAACGTTAGACTTATTTGATTTTTGATAGTTATCACCGTCAATTCTAAAACGTGTCGCTGTTTCTAAAAATAAAACACTTCAAATAAAACGACTTTATAGTCGGTTTTAATAAAAAATTTTGAATAACTACAAAAGAACCTTCTTTAGTAAGTGAAACTTTTATTATTTGTGTATGTATTCATCTGTTGTGATGTATATGTTCTACAATTATTTCTCGTTTAATTTGGCTCTTCTCCAAAACATGAACTTAACCTTGCTAAACGTTTTAACAATGTAGAAAGTTTCGCCATTTATAAAGTTAACAGGTCAGTTACTTTTTGTTTCTCGCTTCGATTAAATTAAAAGCCAAATGTATGAAACTCTACGAGAAGGAAGGTATGTTAAAGCAACGATCTGTGAGTAGACCTTTGATTAAACGACGCAGCGTTTTAATAGATAGAGGGTTAGATTGAACAGGTAAACTGATTTATTTAAAGCAAACTAAACACATTCTACCTGTATTATTGATTAATTAATGAGATGTACATTAGCAACACAAACAGTTAAATATAACCAAAATTCTATTAGTATCTTGTCACGTGTTTGTTTCGATCACTTTCAAAAGGCATGAAACTACTCCTATGTTTACGTTAACGGAGCGCGTAATTGTACGTAGATCTAAGTTGCCTGATAATAGCTGAAAATGTGCCAGTTGTTTTCAAAATACAACTTTATTTCAGTTCTAAAAGATATTCTTCATTATAGTACACATATACCTTAGTTCGAAAAACAATTTTTTAGTACAAAGTGGAAAAATTCAAAACACCATCTAGTCAAATTCGACTACGAAGGCTGAAGGCGACTTTACTACAAGCACTACCTAATAGCCAACAATATAATCGATTTTAGATTTGAAACCGACTGAAATCTTCAACATGGCGGTTAGGTAGTACTTTATAACGAAACTATCTAAAACATTTATTGCTGAATTTTTTTAGGTGACGTCTTGAAAAGTGTCCACTTATTTATATTTGAGTAACGTTTATAATTTCACGACTTTGTCGCTTTTTCTGAGAAAAGAAAAGGACCAATTTGACAAGCTGCAAATACAACAAAACCAGTCTTTTCTTGTGGTAAAAATAAACAATTGGCCAATTAGCCACTCTAACATTAGTGGACTTTCTAAGAAAGTACTACAACCTAATTCTTAGAAAGTCCGCTAATGTTATAGAGGATAATCGGTCACTTGCTTATTATCGCCTTAGTTACCATGGACTAGATAAAAAAAATTTGTCTGGCAATGCCATCTTTACTATCATGTCGGAGATTTGAAGAAGTCACCGTTAGGTAATTGTTTACATTCAAGTATAAAGGGCGGACGGAAAATGTTTTATATTTATTAATACACTACGATTTGCGCACAGTTCAAGAGCTTTGTTGGTTGTTTTGCAGAGAGAAATCCGCCAGCTTGATGAGCTGCAACTACAGCGAAACCGGTCACTGGATTTTCTTTTTGTAAGATAACCAACACTTTAATTTTCGTTTACTATGCTTGAACTACTTTCCTAATAGCAGACAAAATAATTTGCTGCTATTAAGCTCGAAGCGCATTAGGTTCTGTCGGCCAATTTCCCCATTAATATTAGGTGCAATACTTTCCTAGAAAGTTCGCTAATGTTATAGTGTGTAATCGGTCATTTGTTTATTTTTACACATAATATTTATTTAAAGAGTTCCACAATTGCATCCAAAACTCAAACTGTTAGACAAAGTCAGTTAGAGGTGTTCGATCAATGTGGAATATTGTGACAGAAATGGACACTACTAGTATTGCATTCTCGCCAAAGACTATCAGATTGCGTGTAAAAATCTACGACGAATTTGAAGAATTTGAAAGATGTGCGATTTGGAGACGTGCTTAAGCATTAAGGTACTAAATTTGGAAAAGTATTACATGCGGCAAACAATGATGAATCTGCCAAATTCAGTCGCGCATTATTTTATCGGTCGGGTATTGAAAAAAAATAGGTTTTAAATATAGGAAGCGATATAGGTTTTGGGCCTCTTGGAGAGGATTTTTAAAAAGAATTCTTCCAAAAAACTCATCTATCAATTTTATTTAAATAGAAATTACAATGTGACTTTAATAATAGGTACGTTGTATTCAATAACGTATTGAAATCAAAATATTCTAAGTTGACATCACTATTTAAATTGACTAAAATTAAGGTGAGTAGCCGAACAACCAACCATGTTAAAGTTGTGAGGCTCGAGACTAACTGACCCCCTTGGGATTTTCAGGATATTTATGCTATCCCTGCTCTTACATCACTTTGTGGGAAATGCAGATCTAATGTCTGCTATTTCTTGATACAATACAAAATATTACATTTAAATAATCTTAATTCTAATAATTGCTGTCTTATTTGCCTGAACTTATATTTATCGTTTTCTTGATAAAAAAAAGTGTAATAGTGCTTGATAATGTTCCTTGTCACAACCCTAAAGCCGATAAACATATGCAACCATTAAAATGACTCCGTACGTTAAATTGTTTTTAGAAAATCAAGGTTCACTTTTAAACGTAACATTCGTGTTACAGGGACCACTTTTGTGATTTTTTTGGATACGTTAGTTAATTCGACATCTCCTCCGATTCTCTTTCAAAGAAATCTTCATACATTTTTGACACGATGAGCATACTCTCTCTCTCTCTCTCTCTCTCTCTCTCTCTCTCTCTCTCTCTCTCTCTCTCTCTCTCTCTCTCTCTCTCTCTCTCTCTCTCTTCGCTCGTCCCCCCTCACTCGCTCTCTCTCAGGCTTCGTCTCTCTCTCTCTCTCTCTCTCTCTCTCTCTCTCTCTCTCTCTCTCTCTCTCGCTCTCTCTCTCGCTCTAGTAGATTTGCTTCAATCAAATAGTTCAGTAGTGTTTCTTCATTTTTACTTAACTCGTACAACTTCAACTGCGAAAAAGTAAATGAGCTTTTGAAAATAAAAAAGAAACTATAGCATGATCTTTCAAATTGGAAGATAACTAGTTGATAAAAAGAAATAGCATGATTAAATTTACCTCATTTTAGTTGTTTTAGTTTCACCGAACTTGAAATCCCACAGTTTTAATTTGTGATGTTCGATATGTTTTATCTGCTCACCTACAGTTGAATTATTTTGAGTTGTGGCAGTTTTGAATTAGGTTTTTGACGTTCATTACGTTATGATAATTTTGGTGATCAAGTTAGTTAAGAAAATATTGTTGTTAGAATTGCATGGTTTTAAACACTGAATTTTTGTATTTAAGGAAGTTTAAGTTTAAAACGAATTTTCAAAAAACTAATTTTATTGTTAATTAATTGTCAGCGGGTAAAAACCAGAATAACAATTGTTATACTACAAATCACGAAAGAATGAATTCACGTCATAGTTTTCTGAATTAAAAACAATACCTTTAAATGATCTATAGGAGTATACTTAATGCATAAGATTGAAAAGTATGTCGTTTTTTAATTCAGCAATCTATGACGTGAATTCATTCTTTCGTGATTTGTACTATAAACAATTTTTACCTGTTCATTTCAAAAACTATTTTGACAGAGGGTATTATATTAACTTTTTCTATGTATAATTTAACCGTGCGCTACATAAGCGGAATTTTTCACACCAGTACATAGGTAGGGTCTAAGAAACACCATTACAGAAAACATCGTAGTTATTTGTATTTTTTTTTTATCGCTTCATACTCTTATCTAATAATCTGATAACCATATAAACATAAAAATTTCTATCAAAACAACGACAAATAAACCAATATACTAATTTTTTATAAATCAAAAACATATTATAACTCCAAAATCCGTAATATAAAAAGAAATAAACATATTCTAGAAAGTGTAGTAAAAAACAAAAATTAAATTGTAAAAGAACGCAAAAAAATTTGAACGATGTAGTCCTATATAAAAAACTATTCGTTATCTGAATTTACGCAACCTTTACAGCTAATTACAGCATGGTCTAGGCACAAAATTCTTAGCAATTATTGCAGGAATATTTTGTCTTGCGATCTTGCAGGTGATACGGTAGGATTTGTTGATTATATGAAAATGCACGTGCTGAACACAGAACAAACTAGAGAATCGCTAGAATTTCCAACTCATTTTTTGTGCTACCCAAAAATCAGCATGCTCATTGGCCAAACAAAATTTGGACAATCTTTTACCTTCGAAAATTGATGCACACAATTTCATTGGTTAAAGACACCATTAACGTTTTTCAACACAAGCAGCATAGGAGATGGAAGTGTGTGAATACAATTACAAGTTCTCCGAAAGACATTCGTTAGTGTTCTCCATAGCCTAAAGAATTAACTGGCAGTGCTCACCATAGCCTGCTAACTCTTCAGCGAGCACCGCTCTCCACAACCTGCTAAAACTTCAGCGAGCAGTGCTCCCCATAGCCTGCTTATTCTCCGACAGTGACACTGTCCGTCACCGTAACTGGGGCACGCCACTATAATTCATCAATAAACGGTTAATAAACTACGTTCGAGAAGTCGTTTATTGTGATAATACCGATTGCGTCTGTCAACTCTACCTCTGGGACAACACCCTCGTAAAGTTCAACGGTGACGCACTTGACGAGGCCTAAGGCATCATTACCATGACGTCTTCCGAAGGGTTCAGAAGATCACCGAAGACTTCCAAACTACTCCAAGCTGTACATACTTCCATACCATAATTTTTGACATTCTCACAGTCTCACAAGTAAAACACGATGCCTTCCGAAAAGTTTCTAAAACCGCCGAAGACGTCTGGACCTCTTAAAACTGTAAATATTTTCTAACTACCGTTATTCAAGTCCTTACTTGGCCTCCCAAGTACATTCCGAAGCCTTCCGAAGACTTCTGAATCTCTCTATGCTTGTATATATATGGTCAATTTATAGTTCTTATATTCATATCATAATTCTTTATACTCTCACGTTGTTTCACCAGCAAATCATGATGCCTTCCGAAGAGTTCCAAAAACGTCTAAACCTCTGTAAATATTTTCTAACTATCATTATTCAAGTTCTTACTCGACTTCACAAGTCAACTCCGAAGCCTTCCAAAGAGTTCCAAAGACTACCGAAGACTTTTACACCTCTTTAAACTGTATATATATATATATATATATATATATATATTGTTATGGATTCAAAGGGTTAAATTTGGGGTAAGCAATGCAATGTCAAACACCCTGTATAGAGAAAGGAACAATTTATTTACGCGCAAAATTTATTTAATTTATTTAATTTGAACGGACATGTATTGACGTAAATTTTATAATTAATGATTGAAAAGTAATAGGTTCATAAAGAAAACCAGTTTTAGAAACAAATAGAAACGTATAATTAATTTAATTTATTTTAATTCAACGTGTAATAGCATTAAGAAACACACCAGGGTATAGAAAATCAATAATCCGAAGGCAAAAGGGTTCGTGGTAGCAGACAAGGACGTCAATTGTATCGAATACCGTGAAATATAAGCTCTTAGAATAGTTGTTTAAAAGTTCAATAATTAATAACACCTGTATGTTTGAAAAGGTTACCTTCGTTGAATTTATATGCATAATAACGCGGGCTTCAAAGAAAATATTTCCAACCGTCAGTTGCTTCGAATAAACAAGCTAACAAAGTTTCTTAAAGAGCGGAAGGGATGCACGATCAATAATATGCTACAGATAAAGACGGGTATAAAAGCATTGGTTTCAAAACGCACGTTCGTATCCACGTGGAGTCAGGCGACGCGGTCAGCAATATCGATTTTATATAACTCAAGTGGGGTTTGGAACGCGACATCTAATATGCATAAGACAGAGATAAAAATATTACAGGCGGAGTTTTATGTCGACACGAGACTGTATCATTGGTTGAAATACATAGTTTTACAACGGATGAACACGCGACAGGTGAAAGCAATTTTTCGGATTAAATTGTGTGTCTGAGGTAAATTTCTGGGAGCTTTAAGTCAGTTAGATTAAAATTTGCAGAAGTATTATTTTAAATTAAGTATTTCGCGTGAAGAGTGGCCCGAGAGGTGGCATTTTGAATAGTATAAATACTTTAAGAAAATTAGCAGCGTCCTCTTTGTATTCTCATGGCTCTTTGTATTTTCATCGCTTTAGACTACGTATAATAATCAACCGAGGTTATAGTAGAGGCTTGTGAGTATTGAAAATTTGTATAATTCAGTAAAAATAGTATTAGCACTTATAACGTGGTAAGTTGAGGCCTTGTAGTTATTAACGTGTGTAGTGTCGAGTGAATTAAATTAACCGTGACAAGCTAATAAAGAAATAAACAAAAGTATGATATACGTGAATTTGGATGCTGGGATGGTATGGTAATTGGTAGCACGGAGCGCGGCGTATGCTGAGGTTATCATCTATAAATATTTGATGGATCAGAGCGCATAGTCACGAAGCCAAGGGGCTCTGAAGGATAAAGCATCATCAAAGGAGATGGGACTTGAAGCATTTTCCAGGTAACTCATTTGAACTTGCTGTTATTTGATAAACTGTTGGAATTATTAGTGATGTGTGAGTGAACTTTGGGGGGTCATTTATGGTTATTTAACGTATTGGAAAAGATACGTGTACTTGACAATTATTAGGGTATTTTAAATGTTGAAAAAAAGGTGTATGTAAAGCTTACTTAATTTCACTATGAATTTAAATTGGATTGTTAAGGGTACATGGGTTTATTAATTTGTAGTAATTTTATGCAAGGTAAAAGGCATACATTAATAAACTGGGTTATTATGAGCTCACCATACCCCAGTGTGCAATAAATATAGGGTATTATTTAGGGCCCATTTACTCCTGTTGTATTAAATGTGTTTGAAATTAAAAATTTAAAACAAGGACTTTACAAAAATAGCACTTATTGAGTCGTAATTAGTGTACCAAACTGTATATATCGGTGAATAATTGTTTGTAAATAGCGGTAAATAAAGATTGTATGATTGTTGTATTATTTTGTGCTTTTATTGAATGATGTGTGAGTGGAAAGGAAGAATGATTGTAAATTTAGGTATCCGAGAAGAGGCACAGCTGAGCTAGCCAGGGAAGCTGCGGAAGATTGTTGCAGCAGAATAAACGGGTAAGAATATTTTTATAAAATTTTTTATTGTCTTTTTGAAAATCAGAGTGGACACGGTGATGTCAAACTCATAAGTCCAATCACAGCAATCTTATGACAGCCGAACGTTAGAATTTGAATAGGTTTTAGCAAGAACCAAAGACTGACCCCACGATCCACAACAATCTTATGGACGGCCCAACGATGGGGCACGAATTTTGGTGAGACCATAGCAATATATATATATATATATATATATATATATATAAATATATTGTCGTGGAAGTCGGTAAATTCGTGCCCCACCCGGGCCAACATAAAATTTTCAACAAAATTCAGAAAAAATTTTTTTTACCTTTATTAAGGACGCCTTCGAATTACTCTGCTTCCCTGGCTAGCTCAGCAATCGGCCTCTTCTTGTATACCTATTTTTACGTACATACCTCTTTCACACTCGCATACCATCTAATAAAATTACCAAAATAATACGACAACCATACAACCTTTTATTTACACATATTAACAGATAAAATATATTTACACATGTGTCCAAACAATTTGGTACAATAATTATCAGCTCAATTTATTGTATGTTTTAAAGTCCTTGAATTTTAAAATGATTTTAAACAAATTCGAGTAGATATGAGTAGATGGGTCCCACATGTAGCCCTAAATTGACTTCACACTGGTGTATTGTAAGCTCATTATAACCCAGTTTTGTTTGTATATGCTTTTTAAACCTTGCATTAATGAAAACAAATTTACAGACCCGTTTACCCTTTACAACACAATTTATAGCCTGAATAATTTTTAATATATCCTAAATAAACCCTTTTGCAATACTCAAAATTATTAAATTGTCCCGTACATGTATCTCTGCAAACAAGTTTTTAAAACAATAAATATACCACAAAAAAGTCAACCACACAAACACAAAATATCCACAAATGTTTATATAAAAACAAAAATTTCAAATTAATTACCTGGAGACACCTTCACTCTTCACTACCGTCGGAAATAGCTACTAGAACCCCTCGGCGTTGTTTCCATTTACTACGCTGATTGCCGGATCCACAGGCCTCTACCATCTGCTATCTCCGCAAGATATGCGCTTCGTCTCACAGTACCATTCCATACTAGATATATCACGCATACAAAATTGATTTCCAGTTCCGCTTACCCCAAATATCATGTATCCATTTAATAATTTTTGTCGTAATAGCCGGACCCTTTATTTACGCACTAACTCGTGCATCACGTGAATAACTTGAGGTCCGCTACTACAGTTTTATACTTTCAACTAAGATGTTAAATATAACTTTACTACACACACAAAATACTAACCAAAAGCTTTATTATTAAGTTGCTCTGAATCCGTATTCAGAACTTGATGGAAGTAAAAGAGAAGAAGAGAGCTTTAATATTTTCGCTCGGGTATTTATATTATTATTCAAACCCCCTATTGGACCCATTTTATTTGAAAAGCTTATTTCCCAAAGCGGCTTCTTAAAATTTTGAGCGTAACCGTCGCTAAATTCGGAAAATTTCTCCCGTCCTACGTGCTGTTTATAGAATTCGTTTTCTACCTTCCCGTGTGCGTTCTTTTCGAAAACTGTTGGCTCTCAACCAATAACAAAATTCACTGTCGTCACCAAGCTCCACCTAACCGCTATTCATCTTTGTTCTATGCATGTTCGTCGTCTCCTTTCAAACCCCACTTGAGTTACAGAAAATCGATATTGTCGACGTCCTTCATCAACTCCACATGTATATCTTACGTGACTTTCAATTCAACGCTTGCTTTATATTTGTCTCTATCTGTTGTATATTACCGATTGTATATTCCACTCCCTCCTTAAGATATTTGCTACTATAGCTGTTTATACAAATTGACCGTTGAAAACAATTTCTGTTAACGTCCGTTCCAATTCTCTGAACGTAACATTTAACAAACAGGTGTTTCTTGTAATTATCGACCGTTAGAAAATAACAATACCTCGATATTCTGCTTCTTAGTATCTGATAAAAATGAGCGTTGGCTTTTAAAACGAATACACTTGCCTTAGAAATTATTGATTTTCTTATGCAAGCACGCTCCCCTATTATGATTAATTATGCGTATCCTTGAGCTTCTATGTACTTTAAAGCTTTCTTCCTTTATGTAATTATAACATTCCAATTATTAAATATAAAAATACCTTAATACTCGTCCGTTCTCACTATATGAATTAAATTAATTTGCTGCGTAAATAATTTGCTCTTTTCTATATACATGGTTGCTAAAATTTTATTGTATACACCTATTTACCCCTTTACATCCACAACAATATATATATATATATATATATATTACTCATATTTAGACCAGGGTAGAAAATTAAATAATCACATCAAATAATTTTAATCACCGTGTATAAGGAATTTCATTAAATAATACGCGTTATTAAAACCATGAAGCATAAATAAACTCGGTTGTTTCAGTAAAAATAAGAAATTTAAATTATTTATAAGACGAAGCAGTAGTGAAAAGCTCTGCGTGTAATGTAATTATTCCTAAACAAAGAGAAATTACGTGCAAAGTTTATATTAATTAACCCTATTTTAAGTAACCGGTAGTAAAACAAAGTGTACGTATAATAATTAATATTTAAGTTGTATTCGCTAAAAATGAAAAGGATAGAAATCAATTTTAATTGGAGTTAATTAAACCGTTAATAACATATAATACCTATAGAAACTTGTAAAAACCCAAGATTAAAATACCACGGAATAAGGCTCTGAGAATTAATATTATATTTGAACACCTGCGTAGTTTAAATGTCACATTCGGCGTAAAGTTTGCAGATAATTAATGTTTCAAAGAATCTTGGGGAAAACGTCGCATAATAGTTATGAGAATTGCTAAAGCTGGGTATTTCACACTCCATGTGGACTAAAATAATCGATAATAAAGAATATCAAGTTGCACCAATAAGAACACGGTAGAGAAGGAAAGAGAAAATGCGTCAAGCAAAGACACATATTGTAAAAGGCGGGATTTAAGCAACGTCACGGGGTCACAATTGGTTAAAATAGGATGCAAATATCAGAGGTAGAACAACGATTTCTGTACAAAATTAATTAGTTTTTCTCGGACATGCTTGCGTGCCGTGTGGAAATTTTCTGAGATTTAAATGGGGCGAGTGAAAATTCGTAAAAATCGACGCGTGAGCGACAGACTGGGAACATGGCATGAGAAATTCTTTAGAATTACCCGTTTTGGGGAACAGACCGATAGACAGGTTTTTTGCTATATATACCGAGATGAAGATAAACAAGCTCTCTTAGACTTTTGACGATTCGATGCGTTAAAAGCTCGTACATACGCGACTTGATTGAAAATGTTAAACCGTGCATTTTAGTTTGATTAAATAATTTAAAGTTTGCTAGTATATTTTAGTGATTCAAAATAGCTTGTTATTTACGTGCTAACACGAATGTACTTCAGTGCACTTAGATACAAGGTAATAAAATTTAGTTTCACTGTACCAATTAGCAAAATTTACAACGACAAATGTATACACAAAAGTAGGCAGTTTTGGCGTATATTGGTGAAAGAAGTATGAAGTTATTTGCTATTTTTCGGGGTGTTAATAATTAAATGGTTCAAATACGTGTCTGGATCCACGAAACAAGGGTCAGATATACATAGATGAGTTCCGGAAAAGCCCAGAAACAACTGGTGATGGAGAAAATTTTAAAAGCGTTGAGAATTAGAAGCCGTAAATATAATCCTGTTGGAATGGTGTGATTAACTAAAGGGACGATGTACTTTGAAGCTACGAGGACAGTAACCTTCAGGTAAATTATACTATTTTGTTTGACATTTTGTGTGTGTTGAATAACTTTATAATTGATTTACTTTAAATGGACATTAGTGAAATTGTACTAACCATAAAATTTTAATTTTAAGATGAAATTTGCTTGTTGAAGTAGAAAGGAGTATTTAGTTTTGATGTTCGGTAATATGATGAAAATTTGGGTATGTCTTTGAGCTCAATTAGACGAACCTGGTTAATTAACGTAAAGGGGTGGTAGATGCTCCCTTTATACTTAGACTCCGGTCTGCTTATATTGTTATATTAATTAGTAGGCATCCAACAAGGACTTTAATTCTGGATGCACGTTAAAGTGATAATAAAATTAATCTTGAAATTCTTTTTAAAACTGAATTTTATGCTGAAATTTAATTTGAAAATTTAATGTATTCTGAATATTGATGTAAATAGAGTTAACGTTGATGTTTGTGGTAGGAATGTGTTGTTTTTTTTTATGAATGAGGAGGTTTATAAAATTAGGGTGAGCAGCCGTTTTTTTGAAAGGGCCAGTACCTGCAGAAATGAGAAGATTCACAGCATTTTGGCGACCACAACGTGAGGGCTCGAGTTCCAAATAAAATTTTTGCGATTTTATTCCAGGAAACTGGCGATCTGAGAGAGAGAGTTTCTGTGTGTGTATAAATTTAAGAGTAGTGAGAGTGTGTGTGAGTGATTAGAACGGATGCAGAGAAAAGAGTGGTTAAGGAGTCAAGGAGTGGAAATTGGAAGTGACGATAGTGCATTGTGTGAAAAAAATTCGAAAATGGAAGAAGCTGGAGGCAGTAGAGATCAGTCGAGGACGGAATCAGGGATCAAGGAAACGAGATGATATTGAGAATGTTAGAGAGGATGAGTGAAGAATCCAATAGAAAATTAGAACAGCTAAGCGATGAATCTAATAGAGCTAGGGAAGAATCGAACAGGAAGTTAGAAGAGATTAGAGAAATGAGTGAGGAATCGAATCGTAAGTTTGAGCAAATTAGTCAGAAAATAGATAAGACGAATCAAGAAGTTTCAGAATTTAAAAATAGTCTTACCGTAAAGATGGGGGAAGTTGAAAATAGGGTTGAAAAAAATGAGCGTGATATTACAGGTCTTCGACAGGAAATGGGACATTTAAGGTCCGAAGTACGCATTTTTTGTGAAGAAGAGATTAATATAAAAATGACTGAAGTGACGGACTCATGTAGGGATCAGTTAGGCAGGGTAGAACGCGAAGTTAGTAGTATCAAATACAACATGTCAAATTTAACGGGGGATGGTCCCAGATTTTCTACAGGTGGAGTATCATTGGACCAACACATGAAGTTTTATGGCGATAATAGGGTAAATCCACAAATTTTTATTAATAGTGTAAGAAATCTAGTGGGAAATTTATTTGACGAACAGACTAAACTAAATACGATAAAGGCTTTATTAAAGGACAATGCGGAGGCATGGTACAATTTAGTAGGACAGGACATAGACACGTATCAGGACTTTGAAAACAAATTTTTACAACATTACTGGAGTGATCACAAACAGGATCAGATTAGGGACGACTTGATTACAGGAAAATTTAAGGAGAGTTTGCAGGTTCTAGGGAGCAATATGCCATACGCAAATACAGTGTGGCCAAACAACTGAATCCACCATTGACGGACAGACAGATAATCAAGTACCTATCACGACATTTTGAACTGGAAATTAGACAACACGTGGCCTTACAAAACATCACAGAACGGGAGACGTTTTTGGAATACTTACAGAGATATGACGATGTATGTGTTGGACGGACAAGAGAGATACGAGAACGAAACGTTAACACAGTTAGGTTTGACAACAGGACACCGAATTATCCGAGACGGCCTGACTACAACAGAAATTTTCGACCGAATTGGGAACGACGAGGACAGGAATACAGGAGCAATAGTGCGACTAGGGGACCGACGCCAAGACCTAGTTACACGAGACAGAACAGTTTACCGGAAGTAAACAGGACTGTGACCAGCACGCCGAATAGAGACAGGGACACGGATATTAACACGAGGAGGACGTACGCACAGGTTGTAGAAGGACAACCAGGACCAAGCACGGAAAACAGGATGAGACAGGATTTTTAGAACGTGACAGACCACTAGATTTCTGTGTAAATGTATACGAACATCCACGTGAATTTTTCAAAATTGAGGAGGAAGTAGAGCCAGAAACTGAGGAAAAATTATGTTTGCCAATTGTTAATTTAGAAATTTTGAAAATAATGTAGAAGTATTACTTGATACAGGGGCAGAGGCGAGTTTAATATCGGAGGAATTCGTCAGCAAAATTAGGGATAAGGTTTGTGATAGAATTATGCCTATAAAGCGTAGCCATTTAGTAGCTCCAAATAAAAAGAAGTTTGCTGTAGTAAATGGTGTTGTGGTGCTTAGGATAGATATAGGAGGTTTTAGCTGTGAACAGGTGTTTGTAATTGTACCTGGACTGAAGTTTCAGAGCATTTTAGGTGTTGACTGTATGATGAAGTTAGGGGTTTTGATAGATATGGAAAGGAAGGTAATAAGGATTAAGGATAGGGTAGTGCCATGGAAGGGCAGTTATGAAGTCACAGAGGATGACACGGGGTTTAGTATTAATGTAGTAGAGGTAGAGGATGATGAAGGTAAACAGATCAACACGATAAGATGTCCAGAGGAAAGGAAAGTAGAGGTTCAAGCTTTAATACAAAAACATGCAGAAGTAGTGGGGGTAGAAGCAGCATATCAGGAGCAGGTGAAGGCGAAATTAAGTAAAGATGGCAAGTTTGTTTTTAATAAAGTAGATTTAAGGGATTCATTCTGGCGGATTCCATTACACAAAAATTCTAGAAGGTACGTAGGGTTTTCCATAGAGGGAAAAATCGATAATTGTAAAGTAGTATCGTTTGGTTTGTCGGCAGAAAGGGAAACAAGAATAAATGAGAAACAGACAAGTGTAGGGACTGAAGAAGAAGTAATATTTAAGAGTCAGGATAAGAGGGATGATAAGTTTATTGTATGTGAGATAATAGAGATGTTAAGTATAGATATAGAAGGGGGAGAAATAGGGATGAAGAGTATTAGGATGGTAAGAAGAAAGACTTGGAGGGTCAAGAAGAGAGTTAGATTTAAATAGGATAGGGATAGAATAGGTGTAGATAGAAGAGTAGAAGTAAGTGTTTATAGAAAATAAAGCTAGGTATAGGATAAATATGGGAGATAATTAGGAATAGGTTTAGGATGAGAATAAAGAGTAAATGTAGGAAGAAAATAAGATAGGTTAAGTGTAGATATTTCATAGAAGATTAGTGGAGAGTTAGGAATAGAGTAAGAGTAGGATAGGCATATAGGATTAGGTAGGGGGAAGTAAAGTATAGTGAAGATTAGTTAAATAGGATAGGTATATAGGATGTATATAGGATTAGATGGATAAGTAGGACGAAGTTAGGGATAATTTCAGTTTATAGAATGAGGTGAGAGTTAGGAATAGGATAGGGATATAGGATAGATGTAAATATTTTTTGGATTGGAGACAAAGTAGGTAAGTTAGATAGATAAGGGTAGAGAGTGATAGGCAATTTTTTTTGTAATTTTTTTTTGTCTAAATGTTTTATATTTGCATTCAAATAAGTGGGATTATTTGTATTCAAATAGGGGGAAAATACTCATATTTAGACCAGGGTAGAAAATTAAATAATCACATCAAATAATTTTAATCACCGTGTATAAGGAATTTCATTAAATAATACGCGTTATTAAAACCATGAAGCATAAATAAACTCGGTTGTTTCAGTAAAAATAAGAAATTTAAATTATTTATAAGACGAAGCAGTAGTGAAAAGCTCTGCGTGTAATGTAATTATTCCTAAACAAAGAGAAATTACGTGCAAAGTTTATATTAATTAACCCTATTTTAAGTAACCGGTAGTAAAACAAAGTGTACGTATAATAATTAATATTTAAGTTGTATTCGCTAAAAATGAAAAGGATAGAAATCAATTTTAATTGGAGTTAATTAAACCGTTAATAACATATAATACCTATAGAAACTTGTAAAAACCCAAGATTAAAATACCACGGAATAAGGCTCTGAGAATTAATATTATATTTGAACACCTGCGTAGTTTAAATGTCACATTCGGCGTAAAGTTTGCAGATAATTAATGTTTCAAAGAATCTTGGGAAAACGTCGCATAATAATTACGAGAATTGCTAAAGCTGGGTATTTCACACTCCATGTGGACTAAAATAATCGATAATAAAGAATATCAAGTTGCACCAATAAGAACACGGTAGAGAAGGAAAGAGAAATGCGTCAAGCAAAGACACATATTGTAAAAGGCGGGATTTAAGCAACGTCACGGGGTCACAATTGGTTAAAAATAGGATGCAAATATCAGAGGTAGAACAACGATTTCTGTACAAAATTAATTAGTTTTTCTCGGACATGCTTGCGTGCCGTGTGGAAATTTTCTGAGATTTAAATGGGGCGAGTGAAAATTCGTAAAATCGACGCGTGAGCGACAGACTGGGAACATGGCATGAGAAATTCTTTAGAATTACCCGTTTTGGGGAACAGACCGATAGACAGGTTTTTGCTATATATACCGAGATGAAGATAAACAAGCTCTCTTAGACTTTTGACGATTCGATGCGTTAAAAGCTCGTACATACGCGACTTGATTGAAAATGTTAAACCGTGCATTTTAGTTTGATTAAATAATTTAAAGTTTGCTAGTATATTTTAGTGATTCAAAATAGCTTGTTATTTACGTGCTAACACGAATGTACTTCAGTGCACTTAGATACAAGGTAATAAAATTTAGTTTCACTGTACCAATTAGCAAAATTTACAACGACAAATGTATACACAAAAGTAGGCAGTTTTGGCGTATATTGGTGAAAGAAGTATGAAGTTATTTGCTATTTTTCGGGGTGTTAATAATTAAATGGTTCAAATACGTGTCTGGATCCACGAAACAAGGGTCAGATATACATAGATGAGTTCCGGAAAAGCCCAGAAACAACTGGTGATGGAGAAAATTTTAAAAGCGTTGAGAATTAGAAGCCGTAAATATAATCCTGTTGGAATGGTGTGATTAACTAAAGGGACGATGTACTTTGAAGCTACGAGGACAGTAACCTTCAGGTAAATTATACTATTTTGTTTGACATTTTGTGTGTGTTGAATAACTTTATAATTGATTTACTTTAAATGGACATTAGTGAAATTGTACTAACCATAAAATTTTAATTTTAAGATGAAATTTGCTTGTTGAAGTAGAAAGGAGTATTTAGTTTTGATGTTCGGTAATATGATGAAAATTTGGGTATGTCTTTGAGCTCAATTAGACGAACCTGGTTAATTAACGTAAAGGGTGGTAGATGCTCCTTTATACTTAGACTCCGGTCTGCTTATATTGTTATATTAATTAGTAGGCATCCAACAAGGACTTTAATTCTGGATGCACGTTAAAGTGATAATAAAATTAATCTTGAAATTCTTTTTAAAACTGAATTTTATGCTGAAATTTAATTTGAAAATTTAATGTATTCTGAATATTGATGTAAATAGAGTTAACGTTGATGTTTGTGGTAGGAATGTGTTGTTTTTTTTATGAATGAGGAGGTTTATAAAATTAGGTGAGCAGCCGAGGCGAAAACAGGATCACAGCAGTTTATGATGCATCAATCGGTGGGACTAGAATTTTTTTGTTGAAAGGACCCAGTTCCCGCATTTAAAGGAGCATATCACAGCAATATATATATATATATATATATATATATATATATATATATATTGCTGTGTATCCTCTCATATCTGGCCCTTTCTAAAAAAAAACATTCGAGCCCCACAAATTGGGCGTCAAGAATGCTGTGAAACCTACAAAGAGCCTCTCCATTAATCTTAAACTAAGGTTTTCAAATCGAACCCCACAGATTGGGCGTCACGAATGCTGTGAATCCACCAAAATCCGGGAACTACGGTTTTCGAATCGCGCTCCAGCGTTGGGCCGTCATATATGCTGTGAAACCTTTTAAATTAACTGGTCCGTTGACTTTCTTCTGTTAATCGCCTCTTTACTCTTTTCGCCTCGGCTGCTCCCCTAGATAATTTACATCCTCATTCATAAAAAAAAACAAACACATTCCTACCACAAACATCAACGTTAACTCTATTTACATCAATATTCATAATACATTAAAATTTCAAAATTAAATTTCAGCATAAATTTCAGTATCAGAAAATCTCAAGATTAAATTTATTATCATTCTAATGTGCATCCAGAATTAAAGTCCTTGTAGGATGCCTACTAATTAATATAACAATATATGCAAACCTGAGTCTGAGTACAAAGGGAGCATCTACCACCCCTTTACGTTAATTAACCAGGTTCGTCTAATTGAGCTCAAAGACATACCCAAATTTTCATCATAATCAAGAACATAAATACTAAATACCCCTTTCTACTTAAACAAGAAAATTTCACCTTAAAATTAAAAATTTGTTATTAGTACAAATTCACTATTGTCCATTTTAAGTAAATAAATTATAAAGTTATTCAACACACACCAAAACATCAAAAATCGAACAACAAAGCATAAGTTACCTGAAGGTTAATGCACTCGTGGCTCCAATGTACATCGTCCTCTGTTAATCACACCATTCCAACTGGGTTATGTTTAGGTCCTCGGATTACTGGTTGCCTTTAAACTTTTCTACACCACCATTCATCTAAAGTTGTTTCAGTGCTTTTCCGGAACTCATCTGTATATCTGTATCTTGTTTTGTGGATCCAGTCACTTTTACGAATCATTTAATTATTAACACCCCCGAAAATAGCAAAGAAATTCATACTTCTTTCACGCTATACGCCAAAACTGCCTACTTTTGTGTATTCATTTGTCGTTGCAAATTTGAATAATTGGTACAGTACTCGCAATTATAACTAGACTTTATTACCTTGCATCTTCTTTTCTAAGTGCACTAAATTACTTTCATTGTAGCACGTAAAGAACAAACTGTTTTAAAGTATTAAATAATCACCAAAATATACGAGCAAACTGTTTAAATTATTCAATCAAAATCGAAAAACTAAGAGAGCGAAACGCATATTAACACGGGTATATATAATCGCTAGCCTATACGTCGCTTTTGTCCCCAAAACGGACAGTTTCTAGAATTTCGTATACTATGTTCCCATCTCGACCGCCTGGCACGCGGTTCTTATTAAATTAGCATTCGCACCAGTTAAATCTCAGAAATTTTACACACGGCACGCAACGTCTGAGAATAACTAATTAATTTTTATACCGAAATGTTATTTTTACCTCTCATGTTTGCCTCTTATTTTCAACCAATCGCAACCCAGTGACGTTGCTCAACCCACGCCTTTTACTATATGTGTCTTTGTCTTGCGCATATTATCTGTCTCTATCTACCCTGTTTTGAGTGGTACAAATTGATATTCTTTAGTATCGGTTATTTTCAATCCACGTGGACTGTGAACTAACCCACCTTATTAGCATTTCTCGTGAATATTAAGCGACGGTTTCTCCAACATTCTCTGTAACCATTTGTTATCTGCAAAATTTACGCAGAACGAGACTTTTAAAAATACGCAGGTGTTCAATCGTTCTACTTCTAACTAACACTTCTACGATTTGAATATTATTGGGTTTTTACAAGCTTTTATGCATATTATATGTTACTAATGGTTCAATTAACTCCAATTAAAATAATACCCTTTAATTTTTAGTGAATCCTAATTAAATATTCAATTATTATTTGTACATCTTGTTTAATACTCGTTACTTAAACTTGAATTAATTAATATAAATTTTGCACGTAATTTCCATGTGTTTCTTTACTTGGAATAATTAAATTACACGTTGAGCATTTTAATACTACTTCTTTTATAGAAAGCGTCTTGTAAATAATTTAAATCTCTTATTTTTAATGAAACGAATGAATTTTTATGCTCCACGGTTTTTTAATAAAGCGTATTATCTAATAAAATTCCTTATACACGGTGATTAAAATTATTTGATGAAATTAATTAATTTTCTACCCTGGTCTAAATATGAGTAATATATATATATATATATATATATATAATATATATATATATATATATATATATATATATATATATTCATTCAATAAGTGTTTAAGTTTTACTTGGTTCCACAAGCAACAACGAAGCCTTCCGAAGAGTTCCGAAGATTATCGAAAACGTTCGAACTGCTTCAAACTGTACAAATCATTCATTTTTAACTATTTAACTTTCATTTGTATATATTATTGAACTTTATAATTATTTTGCTTATACATATTAAACAAATAATGGTGCCAAGCCTACATACTTTCGCACGCCGCCCACACGAACAATAACAGATTATCTCCAGTATCATTGAAAATATTTTCGCGAATTTTTTTTGTTCACCCTCGGATTATTCCTGGATAAGCTCAAGGCCCAATGTTTCCATAAATATCCTTCTGGGTGTTTATAGACCTGATTGTTTACTCGGTATATAATTAGAACATTTATGGCAGTAGTATTCACAAGGGAAAACGCGATCGTGAGAGGACATCTTGAATTTCAAAACACGTTGTATGATGTCGAAGGTTGCGTCTATAACGTGTACCCCACATTTAGTGAAGATGTAGAAACTAATAATTTCGGGCAAATTCTTCTCACCTATTGCTTCATCAATTCATCCATAATGGTGCATTGTAGACATCATTTTGGAATGTAGAATACAAGTGTTGTTTTTTTGAAAACTAAATAAAGTAGTGTTTCGCTGCCTCGTCTTTACTGACACGAATTGGTGTGGAAGGCAACGTTTGTTTTTCTAAGCGTGCCTACCGATGTCAATTTATGCTGTTTTAAGAGCTTCAATCATTAATACGTAGCTTGTGTACCAATTATCGAAAGTAATATTCCAATTGGAACCAGAAATTGGTTTTATGAGTCTCTCAATAACTAATATTGTACGAACCTTCCCGCATAAACCTCAAACTTGAAAACCTAATGGAACGTGCATCGGCTAAGGTTTGCACTTTAATACCATACTTCGCAGGTTTATTAGACATATATTGTTTGAAAGAACATCTTCCACGAAAAGACTCCAACTTTTCATCTATTGTCATATACTGTGAAGGAGTGTATGATTTCTTGCAGTTGTCCATAAATCTTTCAAGAACTTCTCGTATAGGAGTTAATTTATCTGTCGCTAATCTCTCTAAGATTTTGTACATTATCAAAGCGAAGACAATAATCAAAAATTGAAATCGATTCAAAGACATCGTACTGCAAAAAATATCCACTCCAATTCCATCCGATTGCTACAAGTCTCTCAAACTCTGACGATTTGAGTGAAAAAATCCAGCTAAATAAAGTAATTGGATGAGCGTATTTATTTCAGGAACATTCGTTGGTTGCCCAAAATATTTATTTTTATAAACAATTGAGTTTTCTTAAACTTTTATATTGCTCCACCGTACTGAGTCTTCTATTATTTGACCATCGAAAAAGAGCTGCCAACTTTTCGCGTGTTTTGCGTATTTTTTTACACCAGGCAAATGTAAAACCATATTTTCTGCTCATGTACGAACGCGTATATTCGGTAGAGTTTTCTTCTACTTTGTTCCATTTTTTCCGAGATAAACTACTTTTCCTTTATTTCGTCTGATGTCATATGCCCAGTCTCATTATTCTCCATTTCATCTTCTGTAGCTATGCCTTGGTCCGAGTGGGTGTTGTGCTCACTTCCAGAAACATAGTCGACATAATCTTCACTGCCTGATTGAATTGCCTCGTCATCGGTAATAACTACATCCCATAATGCTTGAAGCCTTTTTTGTTCCTTTTCGTACGAAAGTGACATTATTGATTACAGTTATTATTATTTTTCTACAGAAAAATGTAACAACACTCATTTTGTAACAAATTAGGTTAACCATAATAATTATACCATTATGCTAAATTTTTTCCATTTCGAATGGACCTGCACTTTGCCGAACTTCTAGATTACTAGAACAGGTGAAATGGCTTGCGTGTTCTAATGAGATAAAGAACCAAACTGCAGATCCAACCAAAGTAGTAGGGTCGTTAGTGAGCAACCAGACTAAGACAGGTCCCCGAAAGAGGGCAGTGGCTCTTTCGGTACTTAGATTGGCACAGACCATAGGGGTCGGGCAGTCTAAGACACGCTACCGCGATGTGGAAGGCAACGGGAGACCACCACATAACCTCCCAAGTACACAGCGTACTTAAATTGTATTAAACACGATGGCATGTTGTGGGGTAAAAGATCCCGGAGTTAAAATAGTCCCCCATTCGGATCTCCGGGAGGAGACTACTTCAGAGGATGTGATCGGAAAGTGCAGAATAAGTGTCGGGAACATTCTGCGAGTCGGGGCGTGGAATGTTAGAAGTATGAAGCAAGTAGATAAGCTAGAGAATCTGAAAATTAAAATGAATAGGTTAGCACCAGACATAGTAGGGATCAGCGAAGTTCGATGGCCAAAGGCGGGGGATTTTTGGAATGGAGACTTCAGGGTAATTCATACAGGAGCAGAGGAAGGAAATTCGAGTGTGGGGATAGTCATGCGAAAAAACATAGGACACTGGGTAGAAAATTATTTACAAAAGAACGAAAGAGTACTCATGGTTAGATTAGAATCTAAACCGGTAAACACAGTAATAATACAAGTATACATGCCCACCTCTACCTACAGTGACGAAGAGGTAGAAGCGGTCTATCAAAGACATACTAAGATACGTAAAAGGACATGACAATTTAATAATTACGGGCGATTCTAATGCAGTAGCAGGTGAGGGTAGGGAAGGAACGGTAGTAGGTTTATTTGATTTAGGCACGAAAACGACAGGGGAAATAGTTTGGTAGAATTTTGTGACAAGAACAATTTAATCATCACAAACACCTTATTTTAACATCATGCTAGAAAACGATATACGTGGAAGATGCCAAGAGATATAGGAAGAATATAGGAAGATATCAAATAGATTACATTCTTGTTAGACAACGGTTTAGGAATCAAGTAAGAGACTGTAGAAGCTATCCAGAACCAGATATAGACACTGACCACAACATCGTAATTATGAATGCCGCACTTACATTTAAAAATTTGAAAAAAAGAAATGGAAAAAAGCACTTTGACATTGAGAAACTAAAAGATAAAGATATTCAAGAAATATTCGAAAAAAGTCAAATGAATTGTTGAAAGATAGGAAAAATATCTTATACTAAGGAAGTACAAACAGAATGGAATAACATTAAATCCAGCTTAGACATGGCGGTCGGAGATATTCTGGGGTATACACAAAAAGAAAATAAGAAACCATGGATAACAAAGGATATCCTGAATTTAATAGAAGAAAGACGAAAATACAAAAATAAATCAGACTAAACAGGAAAACAGAGATACAAAGCATAAAATGGGAAATTATTCGCAAATGCAGGAAAGCTATAGAGCAATGGATTGATGAAAAGTGCAAAGAGGTACAAACTAAGATGGAAATAGAAAAGACAGATGAAGCATACAAACTAGTGGGAATCAATTTTAGGGATATAAAACTGTATAGCAAAAATATAAAGGACGCGGAAGAAAACGTCATTATAGAAAATGTAGAGAAAATGGGTAGATGGCAAAAATATATAGGGAATTTATATGCAGGAGAGGAACTAACAGCACTAGAACAGGAATCAGACATTGAAAATGATGACTTGGGATATCTTACACTTAGAGATGAGTTTGAATTAGCATTAAAGGATCTGAAAAATGGTAAAGTGCCTGGTACAGATAAGGTGCAAGCAGAAATTCTAAAAACCACTGGACAAGCAGTAACAGAACGTCTTTTCCAACTTGAAAGCTATATGTATGAGACAGGCAAGATTGTTACGTGCTAATTTTTATACAGTTCAGCTTTATAATTATTATTAGATTTGTTGAGACCTCTCACGCCATCTCTTGACTTACCTTCACTTCACAATTTGCCTTGTAGCTGCGTTACAGTCGTTTTATTGGTTGTTGGTATTTATCTCACGCTCGCAATTCAATTCTAATCTAAAGTTGATAACGTTTATGAAGGCATTTGTTCTTGTTTCATTGCATGGTGAACTGGTTCTGCTAATTTTACACTTGTTGATGGGCTGTGTCGAGTTTACTTACTACTAATTAATTCTTTACTAATAAAATAAGAGGCAACTTCGTCATATCCGTATTGCACGCATTATTTGTTATCGTCGTTGGTATGTATAGTAATGCTATCATTACTTAATCCTAAACAATATTGGTTTCAGCCTATAAGATCCTACTTTACGCCCTCTACCTTACACTCTACTTTATATTTTGTTCCTCACATATCCCAAAATTTATTATAGTTATTCCACCAGCTGTTCGATTGATCATAGTGGATGTCAGATGATTATATCACTTGGAATGTTCCACATCTGGTAACCCTTGAAGTTTCTCACGTAAATATTGAAGATTAACCGCAAATTAACCAACGTGGCCTTCATTAAAATTTCTGCGTGTTGGCTGCTTGTTTATTTCATGTAACTAACCTACTAAACCTTTTAGTTGTAAGGTGTACACAAAATTTAACTGGTACTTGATCTATGCTGTAAGAAATAATTATATTGTGTAAACTCACAATTAACAGTGCTGTCAGGACACTTGTTGCAGAGTTGATTTGACAGTCAGTTTTCTGTAGCAATAATTCACACATCTGTAACGCGTGAATTTAACATTAGTAATATAAGAAATGTGCGTAAGAGGCCTCTACAATTAATTCTAATATACAGTGTGATTTTGATGTTTAAGAAATGGTGCATTACATTTTAGTTTATCTTGAGCACTTTAATCCTTAAGCTAAATTAATTCATTTTATATCAACTCTTTATTTGTCAATACCTCATTATATACCACGAAATTTTGAATCCTGGTGTTTATTTATTTTAATTACTAATATTTTCTTTCAACTAGCGTTGTCCTTCGATGACCAATATTTTTCTATCTTCGGTGCTTCCTTCCCCCGCAGTGGTGTGACTAGGTACCTAGGCGTCGCAGTGGGATCGCGACGTTGGATATTGTTTCTATGGCGTCCCTGGCGCCTTCCGAGTTTCTATTCCTTCCTTGCGGTTGGCCAATCTCACCTGACCCCCGCCACGAGTGGTTATCTACCCACACCACTCTCCGCAAGTAGCTAAGTCGTATAGCTGGGCACGTACTTTTCTATCTACCGTCTACCATTCGACCCCGTGCACAATATCTTTACCTATATATTCTTTCCGTTCAATTATTTTAATCATCTGTCTCAAACCCCTTTTTTTCTTTCGTACGGTGCTTTTGGGAACGTCCTCCCCCAAATGACCGTTACAAGATACCCAAAGATCTCAAACGTAACATCATAGTAACTATACCAAAAAAGAAAGCTGAGGATAGACGTGAAAATTTACGAACAATAAGTTTGACAGCACACGTGTCAAAAATATTAACTAGAAATGTACAAAGACAAATGAAAAAACGAGTTGAAGAAATACTAGGAGAAGATCAATTTCAGTTTAGGCAAAACAGGGTAACACGGGAGGCTATTTTAGTTCTGAGAGTGATAATGGAGAAAACAATAGAAAAAGGGAAAAGCGTGTATATAGGGTTCGTAGATCTGGAAAAAGCATTCGACAATGTAAAATGGAAAAAAATATTCGAAATACTCAAAAAGATTGGAATGAGTTATAAAGACAGACAAATAGTACATAGCTTATACAAAGAGCAAACAGCAATAATAGAATTGAAGAAGGAACGTAGAGAAATAAACATAAGGAAAAGAGTGAGACAGGGATGTGCCCTATCCCCATTGATTTTTAACTTGTACATTGAAGAGGCAATGAATACTGTCTAATGCAGGAAGACATTTGGAATTACTATGCAGGGACACAAAATTGATATGCTTAGATATGCAGATGATATAGCGGTATTAGCATCTAGCAAGGAAGAGTTAGAAGCTGCTCTTAATAAAATCGAAACGGTTCTAATAGACAGATACGATATGAAAATTAACAAAAATAAAACTAAAGTACTAGTATGCAAAGCAGGAGAAAATAAATAAAAAACAAGAACACAAATAGGTAACAAGAACTTGCAAGAGGTTAAGGATTTCTGCTACCTAAAAAACCAAATAAAGCAAGATGGGAAAAGCGGAAAAGATATAAAACAAAGATAAGCAGAAGGTCGTGCTACAATTAACAAGAAAGAGCAACTACAACTACTGTATTTAAAGACAACAAACATAGAAACAAGGAAAGGATTGCCTAAAACATATGTGTGGAGCACAGCACTGTACGGCTGTGAAGCCTGGATAGTAGGAAAAGCAGACAAGAAAAAGATAGAAGCCTTTGAAATGTGGTACTACAGACGAATGATGAAGATATCATGGACAGACAAAGTTAAGAACAAAGAGGTACTAAAAATGGCAGGCGAAGAAAGCAATATGTGGAAAACGGTAAAAATAGGAGAGATAGGATGATAAGCCACATACTACGGCATAAGGAAATAGTGCGGAATATATTAGAATCAGAGATAGGAAAAAAGAGAAGTAGAGGTAGACCTAGATTTTACTATAGCACACAGATAGTGAAAGATGTAGGCTGTAGGAATTTCGAGGAAATGTGTAGACTATCTCAGAATAGAAATCAATGGAGGTACGCATCCAACCAGTCCCAAGATGGATGAATTAATGACGACAAAAGTAACTGTACTTAAACATAATGATTATTATAAGAAACTACAGGTGTTGGTTGTGCAATATTCTCCAATAATGTTAATTGTGTGAAAGGATTTACTAGAAGACTATTAATTCGGCAAATGTCTAAGCGTTGTGGGATCTTGGCAGGCACAGGCTGCTCAACCCCCTTCACATACCACTGAATCTCGGTGAAATAGTGCATATAATTTCAAAACAATAGAAGGGGAACCGAGCTGTATATAGGCTGTGTGGGAATTATAAGGAATTGTGTGGGCTAGCTCAGAATATAAATATGTGGAGGTACGTGTCCACCCAGTTTTGAGACAGAAAACCTAATGACGAAACATATGCGCAGATAAATCTGATGATTATTATAAACAACTACAGGTGTTGGTTGTGAAATATCTGCACCTAATGTTGACTGCTCTAAAAGATATATTGGAAAAAAATATTAAATCGGCAAATGTTCAAATGCTGGGGTACTTGGCAGCCACAGGCTGCTAACCCCTCTTCACAACCACTGAATGGCGGAGAAATAGGATATATAATTGTAAAACAATAGAAGGGGACCGAACTGCATCTAACAAGAAAGAACAGCGGCTATGATGAAAGACAACAAACATAAAAACGAGAAGAAAATTGTTGAAAGCATATGTGTGGAGCACAGCACAGTATGCCTATGAAATACGGGCAGTAAGAAAAGCAGATAGAAAAACGGTAGCAGACTTTTGGAATGTTGTGCTTCAGATGTATGAGGATGATAGCATGGACAGACAAACTTAAATACAAATAGGTTATAGAAATAGTAAGGGAATAAAGATATCTGTGAAGAAAAAATAGGAGAAATAAACGGGCAGAATACGTTCTAAGGCATTTTTAGGTAATAGTATTACAAGCAGAGATAGGGAAAAGGAGGTAGATGTGGACCTAGATCAGATAGTGATAGATGCAGACTGTGCAAATTTCAGGGAAATGTGTAGGTTACTTCAGAATAGGAAACAATTAGGGTACGCTTATAACCAGTTTCAGGACTGAAGACCTAATGTTGATGATATGCTAAATTTAATAACATTATACATAAATGGGGTCTAACACACCCCAGAGCGTTTAGACGAGTGCTATTCCTTCAGCTGTGTATTTAGGTATAAGGCGCTACTTAAATTCTGCAGCGCTGATATATTTGAAAAGCTTTTGATGGGGGGCGTAAGATTACGGTTTCTGCAATTTTAGCGCGATTTTCGACCGCTGGGGTTTAAACGGCCCCACATATATAATGTAGGGTTAAATAAATAACCACTATACCGTATAATTTCATTATTTCAATAATCCAATTAAAAAACCAAAATCGGACACGTTTTTGGAGCGGAGGTATATCATTTATTTAATTCACTTGTTAACAAGAAGAAATACAAAATTCAAAACTGAATACGCTTTAGCCTTCTATGTATTTACCATAGGCTAGGTATTTAACAAATAAATAACCTGACATTACATTAAAGGTTATATAAGCAAATCGTAATGTTTGTAGGTGAACTGAAAACGCTGCATTACATCGTTTTCTACAGATTTCTCACTTTCGCCATTGCGCATCCAGGATGGCCGACATTTTGAAACAGCCATAACAACTCAAAAATCTTTTACTTATGTCACGTTTGAAGCAAGGGTGCGACATGATTGAACAATAAATGGATTTTGATGCATCTCAATGTGTTTTTGACAATCATCTTGAAATTTTTAAATAAATAAAACAGCTTTAATTGACCTTTAGTATTTTTATCACCATTGGCAAGCATCAACTAAAGCGAAAGCTCACTCATTCGTGCAACTTCTTATAATAGATTATCTTAGTTACACGGACTGACACAAATAAAAGTGCACCTGGTTTTTCGTTTTACGGAAATATGATAAATTTATTAAAATACTCCATAACTAGATAGTAAAACTAGACAAAACAAAAACTAAGAGTCGTTGTTAATTTACCTAATCGGTATTAGATACATCCTGTCATTGCAATAACGAAACAATTTGCAGTATATACGGAAAATAAGTTATTTAAAATATTTCCATCGTATCGATTTGTTATCTTCAACTCTCAGAGTTAAGAGTTCAGTGATAAGTGCGTTTTCATAATAGTTGCACTGTTTTACAACGTACAATCACTTTTTATCTAAAGATAGAACAGAGTGAAACAATAAGTATAAGTAGAAAGTCACTCAATAGATAAATACCTTTTGTATATTATCTTATACTAATTCAGATAACGTAAAATTCGCATTGTAATACCAAGGAGTCTATTGCCAAGAAAAACGTAATTTCTTGTTATCCTTTGTGTCAGGTTAAAAATATTTATTAACGAATGTGGTTAAATAAAAAATATATTTTCAATTCAGAATGTCTACTAAGATTATTTCGAATTCAATACAAATCGATTGGTTAATAGTTTTTCGTCAATAGTAATTACCACTTAAATCGAATTAACATTTCAAAAATTTCATGTCATAAAACCGTCATTCTTCAGTAAGGAAGCATTAAACAACAACGAAAAAAGACAAGAAAGCTAACATTAAAGCGTTGAAACTTCATGCTTTAGCCATTTAGTCAATCATCAGTATCAGGTTTCTAGTTTTCGACACATGGTTCCATTAATTTATTTGCGCAGAACGACTAATTCGAGTTGTAATGTTTAGTAGCATATGTTTTAATTTTGTTTCCATTTTCCATTGTTCTTCCAGTGCGAGATTCTGGAATAAATTTTATTATGCCCACATCCCCACATATATTTGCATTAATTTATGCAATAATTTTCAATATAAATCATTTAAAGGATTTTCGTTTATATTTTCGTCGATAAATTAACATAAGACAATTATATTTAATAGCTGGTTTTATATAAACACTTTCCTCATTGAAATAATTGACATTATGTATATAATCTGTATGTTTTCAAACATACATAGTGAATTAAACCTGTATTCAAGCAATTTTTACTCGTGTCTAGTTCAGATGTTTTAATTCATATTCAAAATACTTCTTTGTTCTCACTTAAAGCCGTATTCGCGGAAAACATAGCACCAATTAAGAATTAAATTGAAATGTAAATGTGGTGTAGAGTTTCAGTTTTCAACGAACTTCGTTCGTTTATGAAATCGATTTGTCGTCCGTCTGTCCGTCCGTCCGAGGCCTTTCTAATGGTCGGACATCAATGTGATACATCAATCGATTCAGCTCGGTGTCCAGAGCTTAAGTTTTGATGTCAGTTAAAATCGGGCCACGGGGCGCCGTGCCCCGCGATATTCCGCCGGGAAAAAAATTTCAAATAGGTCCAAAATTAATGTGCGATACATATTTGGACTCCCTAACATAGCTGAGTCGAAATATGGTACCCCACAAAATCTGACCACGGATACCCGACCCCCGGGGAATTAATTTTATCAAAATTTCAAATAGGTCCAAAATTAATGTGCGATACATATTTGGACTCCCCTAACATAGCTGAGTCGAAATATGGTACCCCCACAAAATCTGACCACGGATACCCGACCCCCGGGAATTAATTTTTATCAAAATTTCAAATAGGTCCAAAATTAATGTGCGATACATATTTGGACTCCCCTAACATAGCTGAGTCGAAATATGGTACCCCACAAAATCTGACCACGGATACCCGACCCCCCGGAATTAATTTTATCAAAATTTCAAATAGGTCCAAAATTAATGTGCGATACATAAATTGTTTTAAAGTAAGTCTACATTTGGAAGTTTGTTGCGACAATGCCTTGCATTTTCAACTTGTTTACTCTAACCAAGTAAGGAACCTTGATTTATTCCTGGTTTCTAACACTAGCACTGTAAATTAGTCAGTTGAACGTGATAGTTGTTAGTGTTATTAAAGTTTTCAATTATTAACAGCCTGTGCTTATTATCACGTATTAACGGGCTCAATTTCTTTTCTTGTAAAACAAGTAAAAATATTTGGATGTAAGCAATCCATGACTTGATCCAGATAAAATGTTAGCTAGTGCAAGTTATAGTACTAGATAATAATTATTTTTGCCCGCGTTTAGTTAAAGTAGAAATCGTGGCCATCACAGCTGTTAACGATTGCAGAAGGTTTAGATAACGAATGGTTTCTGCATGGATTTGTTTATGCTAGAATTTTCTTTTGTAAAACGTGAAGTATAAATTATCTGATAGTTGCGGTTCACCTCGGTTTGTTAAACCGAATCGTTTATAATGTGTATAAAATACGGAAATCTAGTTTGTTGTTGTGCAAGCAATAAGTAGCTTAAAATTCGTATTTAATCCGTGTTTAGAAAATTTTTCTGTTAGTAAAATGAATTCTACTTTTCGTAAAATTACATATTTTGATAATATCTATTAATCCAATTAATTGATGTACAAATGTAGTTGTACATCTATTGCTAAATAAACTCATGTGTTAAATTCATAATGCCTGTATTCAAAACAGTCTCTATACAAACTTTTTTGTAGTGATATAAATAAAGAAAACAAATTATACTTAAGTCGAGGTAATTCTTTGCCATGTTCTTAAATTGTAAAAGTGAAGTTCTGATATAAGTTTAAACTAATTGATACAAAACACGACATAGAGCTACTAAATATGGTTTGCTCGCACGCAAATAATTTATAATTTCTAAAATTTTATGGTTATTAACATGATCTAAGGCGTAACAAAATTGTTAATTTGATAGAACTTGAACTAAAGTATTATTTTAGATAAACTGAAACTGAAACGAAAACACTTGTTAATGTCTTTTGATTTTCACACTTCTTTAGTCTTTAATGATTATATATAATGCTATGATAATAGGATAGTTTAGGGGTAGGTTAAGTCATGGGGTTTGTAGAATAAATAAAAACAACTTCCACTTTAAGAAAGGCACACAATTTCAGAAATTATAAGAGTAAATCGGTCACCCTTCATATTGTTAATTGAGAGCACACTGTATATAAAATACACGGGATAAATGCATGAGAACATAAAGAGGTCTAAGAGTAGTTTATAAGTAAAGATAAGATTTTAAAACGCAACAAATTGCATCAAAATCAAATCACCGGGAAACCTAGATAAATTAGCATTGCAAAGATGTAACAATTGCGTTAAAAATATCGTCGTACACGCATTCTAAATAATTCATTATTAGAAAATCGATACGTGACTAGAAGAAATCACATTTGTTCAAAAATCCAATATTCTGTAGAAATAAACAAGCACCAGGCGATTCAATTTAGACGATAAAATTTAACAAACATCCGAATACGTGAGTTAATAGAAGCAAAAGTTGGAAATTCTCAAATAATACCACGATATGCGGGAGGCGTACGTGACAGTCAAGGCATGCATTAAAAGATTTAAACTAAATAATTGGTAAAAATCCCAAGGTATGAGAGATAAGCAGAAGTATCGTCCCAGAATGTAAATAAGCCAATGAAATCAGGTGGAGGTAGGCCTTATATATACGATTGTGACGGAGCGATAGTAGTCTATATTCGAACTGAGCAACGACTATATTCAAAAGTGTTAAGAACTTACATAACCGGTGAAGCAAAATAAAGTAAATCAAATTAAAAAGTGCGAACATTTTAACAAAATAACCTAATTACTAACATACATATTACAACCTCTAAATAAACATACTGATTTCATTTACAAAAACTTTATCTATTAACTTTTCTTTCACCACTAATAAAAAATTTCGAATTCAACCTTTTGTAGTACATAAATTTAAATACTAAGTCCGATTGGAAACTTTTGGACTAAACTAAAGAAAAACAAATAAAGCTTTATGTCGCAATTTAGTACAAATTCAATGTGAATGCAAAGCTTCCTACGTAGGCCAAATTCAAACAGTGGCTTCAAATTGCATGACACAACACTAAGTGGGGCAAACATTAAGTAAAAACTTCTTGTGCTCTTTGATACATTTATAGGATGGAAAACACAAAGTCAATTATGATCAGGTAAAAATTTTAGATATATTTATTAATTACAAAAATGATTTTTTAGAATCATTTCATATAAACCAATGTATAAAATTCCAAGTCACAAAGAAGGACATTAATAATTTACATACAGTTTAGTCATACCTATGAACTTTTAATTCCAAAAATATAGTAAATAATGATATTGCTTACTTTCAGAAATTCTATTTAATTTAAGTCATGAGTCAATTCTGTTTACTAACACTTTTGAAAAGATATGATTTTAAAATCTAATGATTTTTGTGTAACCCACCATACTAAAAATTTTTCCAAATAAATCTACATACTACTGGTTTAAATAAAACATTTAATCAAATAGTGTCAATTATTTTTAATGTCAGCCATGATCCTACATTTGTCAAATAAGTGAACCCACATTCATTCAAAATAATTTTAATTCTTAATCAGTAATATGACAAGCTTCCTTCTGTTACTTTTATTATGGGTGAATAACATAAAATAATTTTATCAAGTAATAAGTAAGTTAAACATATTACCTGTTATATGAATTACCTATTTATATACTTTCATGTAGATCGATGATTAAGGTGTAAATTATCACCGAAACGTACGATTTAATACAAATGATACACATTTAATGTTTTGTGTTTAATTTATGAGCGACTTTATCCCAAGAACCAAAACAAAATCTTCTATATATATATATATATATATATATATATATATATATATATATATATATTTCCACGTTTGTAGATATAAATCACATTTTGAAATTTTTAAATGTGTTTAAGGAGACTAAAGGCATAATATTCTCCATTTTGAAACTGTCAAAGTTATTTCAATTGGGATATTCAATTGAGAATTAACAAAAGTTATTACATTGGTATAATCAGGATTCAGATACTCTGTAAAAAACTTATACCTTTTATGTTGACACACAAAAAGTGCCCTCAAATTAAACGGTGTTATGTTGTGATATTATATTTTTGGATACAGTCCGCTAAGGCAGTTTTAGAAGAAAGGTTCTATAGATCCAAAGTTGGTAGAGTATGATAAATTAACTTTGGGTATTGTTTATCTCGTAGACATGGTTGCGTTCCAAGGGTTTCAACGTTTTTCCTTAGGATAATTTCCTACGGTGGCGGTATTCTTTACTCAAGCCTATCTCATGCTCCTGTGGAGTTTAATCACTCAGTTGGCTGTTGTATCTCTGAGGTTTTCTTCTCTCTAGAACCTTTTCTCATCATTCTTTAACCTGAGTTCATTTCTATCCACAGGAAATCCTCACAAAATTTTAAGAGTCAATTTTTTTATTATCATAGCAACTCGTCGTTAAACTTTGCTTACTTTTTCGTGTAAGCATAGAGCTTTTATAATCGGTAAAATATTATTATTACAAGGCTTCCAAGGCTTTTCTATATCTGGCGTGAAAAAAAAAGCGGCACGTAATAATTCTTGCCAATTCTGTAAGGTGTATGATGTAGGAACCACCCCGTTTTTTTGGAATTTACAATTTTGAAAATTGATTCAGATTGTTCTGAATTCTACTTCAGTTCAAACCGTTTTCAAAGAAACAAAAAAGAGGTTTTTTGAGTTAGCACCTCTTTCTTTTTCGAAGAATGAACCTTCGGATACCGTTCTAGATGGTTCTGGTTGTTCCATATAGTTGTTCTAAATGAACAAGTTCGTAGGTTGAAAATTCTAAGACTTTAATTTTGAAGTCTAAAACAACTTTAAAAAAAGTATCAATGTAACAAGAAAGAAAACGCGTCTTTACTCTTGACGTAGTGTGCTGGAAAAGTGATTTTTTTTTTAATTTTCAGAGAACGGATGGTGGTACAATATATATTGGCGACTTCGTAGATCAGATAGGTTCGCGTATGACTGCTGACCCCAAAGTCACTGGTTCGATTTCCGATACGGACCGCTTGAGAAATATTAGGCAAGCATTTTTCACATAATACGCCCTCGTTCGAATGAGAGGTAAAATATAGATCCCATGTCTTAGTGTTGTCACACACGTTTAAGATCTCTACCTTGCTTGGAATAGCGAGGATTTGGCAAAATTCAAAATTTCCAGGTAAAAAAAAAAACTAGCTTTCTGGCCAATGTAGCACTTTCGGATGGATAATTGGATAGTCAAATGTAGGACGATTCATAATACAAAACTATATTTTCTAAACTTAGAACAACTCGCAACAAAAAGGGACGGTTGTACCAAGAAAAACAGAGTAAGTTTCCTCTTGGTCCGGTACGTTTTTGCATCAAAAAACTTTTCTTTACACTTTTCAGACTTACAATTTTTACTTACGAATTTATCTCTTTAAAATAATGTTTGGAAATTGGAACAACTACAATGATATCGATATCGAAATGTTCGATCTTTGAAAAAAGGGCGTCAGCTCAAAGAATATATATTTTGTTGTATTGTTCAAAAACCGTTTGTACTGAAGCAATATCACTTTAGAATAACGAAGTACAAAGTAAGAACAATCTGAAAAAACACATTCTAATCAATTGGCTGCATAGCTCAGTTGGTTAGAGCGTTGATCCGGCAAAGCAATGGTCGCAAGTTCAAATCCTGTTGCAGCTGTTCTTTTAACGGTTTTCAATTACCAGTTCGATTTGAAATGGTAACTCAACTTTACATAAAAAGTTGGGTTTTCATTTCATCTTATAACTGTTAATATACATTAACAAACATGCATTTGCATTCCAAATGTGGATTATTCTTCTTCGCTATACACACACACACACACACACACACACACACACACACACACACACACACACACATATATATATATATATATATATATATATTGACGTGATAAGGGAATCACGAGAGGTCAAGGAACTCCAAATTCTACAAATAAATCCCACCAAGCTATAAAAGAATCCGGAAAAAATTTGAAATTTCCGAAAATTCATGGTTACGCCCTGTATGATACAAGTGTACTTTTATTCATTACACTGCCAAGCAAAAATGCAATTGCGCGTGTATAAATAATCACCCATAAATGATGTAAACCTAATAATTAGTAAATAATGTAAACAGTATAAGTAAAAATAATTAATCATTAAGAAATAATCTAAAAATGTATTACATGCAGACCTTATGCTTTATGAAAATCAATCAATTTCAAGCGTAAATATATACGCATTAATTATCATAAAAAATACATTTTCCGTTGCATATAAAACATTCGTTCTATTTAGCATTAGAACTATATTAATCTTGTTGGAAAATAACGGTTTAATATTAATTATGTGTATTAAAACACGTTTTGCATTGAAAACTAATATTTTTATTACAGTTATGAAGATGGAGGTCTTTCTGCATGTGCAAAACCTGTGGATAAAACAATTAAAGCTTAAATTAATTACTCTGTGTATAGTATAAAAGCATTTTAAATAAAACATGTTCTCGAAATTTCGAGAGCAATTGAGAAAAAATACGTCAATTTCGTATGATCTAATAAATAAAGAAACGTTTATTCCAAGAAGCGGACAAAACATTTAAAAACCCATAAAAATAGATAAAAATTATTTATTAGCTTTCCCAATCACTGTAGTAGAGATGGGACTAGTAAACTTATATGTATCAGATAAAGACGGACAGCGCACATAAATCAACACTAACAAGGTAATAAAACGCGGCAATTTTGAACGCTAATGAGAAATTTCCAGAAAGTTACGAAAGATAGGCCTGTAGTATTTGGATTGAAATCACGTAAACACTAGTATAATCTAGAAAAGAGATAATTTTTATATATAAACGGAAGCAATGGACATTGGGGATCAATTGATAAATTTGCGTCGACCAAGCAATATGTAAAGAATTTGGAAGATGTTATTTTGAAGTATGCAGTACGCATACCGTAATTTAATAATTAAAATGTAACAGTGAATAAAGAAGTACAGTTAAACGTAACCTGCACATAAATAGGAAAATTGTTAATTACAGTTATTTGATTTTGTAATATACAATGAAGATGGAAAATTCTTCGATACAACGCTACTTCGAAATTAACTTAAATAATTAAGCCGAGGATACACGCTGGTTTCTAAATGAATGATTTTGTAAACTGGGATTTGACGTTAATTTAAAATAGAAGCAAAAGACATTTAATACTGTTAATTACAAACTGGAAACGCGCTTTGTGGATTTTTGCAAATATTACTTTGTTTGTAACTGATATTTGAGTATATGTCATTTTAGTTTAAGATAGAATAAGTCTTAATTATATAATAATGTTTTTGTAAGGGTATATTTACCAGGAAGTTTGTAGTCACAGTTCGAAACAGTTTGATTTTTTATAGCTTATCTGTCAAGGACTTTTTTGGCCAAACAAACCTTACAAGCGTGGCAATCAAAACCAGGTAAACTATTTATAAGAGAAAATTTTGAGTTCTGTGAACTTTAAAACTAGATATAAGGTAAGAGACATTTTGATAATTAAGTAAATAGCTACTTGTTAGAAATAATTTGATGTTTGAAAAAAACTATGCCGTAAATGTTCTATATGATTTTGTACGAGAGAAAATATTTTACACTGTATAAATGCCTAATGATATTGCTGTGTTTGATTTCATTTTAAAAACTCCATTAATTCGTTGAGCTAGCCAGCCAGGGTAAAGTTAGAAACGAAGGTAAGTTAACAATTTCAAGTTTTACAATTTGTTTTATCTGTATCACAGCACTCTTTTAGCAACGCTGAACGTGCGACGTATATATAGGTTAGGTAAGTGAAGACGACACAAGGCATGATGTTCATTCTTACACACTTAATTCATCCGTCCGAAGTTTGCCGAGAGGTCTTAAATGATTTTAAAAAGAGTACATTTATTTTTCATCAGGGACTTCGTTGTTAACATTCAAACGCTCAACATGCCGCTGTGATAGGTCAAGTACCTTAATCAGAGGTTTGTGAACAAGACGAAGTAGTATTAGTATGTTCAGATAACTCCTTGCCAAGCGGTTCAGTTCTATTTTAGGGGCACATTAGTTCCCAGAGATACAACGCTTGTGTTGGAAGTAACCCTGTTGGAATAGACGGAGTCCATTACCATCTCTAATAAAAAAATAGTCAATCACCCGAAAGGAAAAAAAATTAAAACAGAAACTTATGGAACTAAATGCATGGACTGAACATATAGATTGTACGTCCGCGTATAGTTATTAGATTTATCATACAGTTAATTTTTAATACCTGTTTAAGATTGTATTGTGTATTTGTAATGAAAACGTGTATGGTATATAGTTAGAAATGGCATATAAAATTGTATAAAGATTGTGTATATTTGGATTTCCATTATTGTAAACGGAATAGCTACAGTTTAGCTGTAACAAATTGTTTTGCAAATACTTAGAAGCGAGATAGAGTATTTCAGATTATTTAATATTTGCTTTTAGGTATATTCGTTGTAGTCATCAGTCTGAAATAGACGCACGTGCTTTTAGGTTTCCTGTTTATTTTAGGTTTAAAATAATATTGGTCTTACTTAATTTTCAGATATATTTTTAAGCCAAAATCACTCTCCTCATCTCCGATTTTGACACCCCCTTGTTAGTCATTCTAGGGTTTCCTCTAGCAACCCTGCGAAATTAGGTGTGTCCAAGGTATTTCTCGATTTCATAACCGATAGCCTTCTGGAACCCTCTTCAAACACTTACACCACTCGTCCCACTGAGTTAGTCGGCAACACACTTTTTATTAGTACAGTGGAGGCTTTCGGTATTTTACTGAAACGGGATTTTTAACGGAGTACTTCACCACAAAGCAGTACCTTCAGGTGGAGCATTGGAAAATCAAATGTAGTAGAGCAATTCACCGAATTTACTGTGAATTAGCTGGTAGATATTCTGGGGGCTAAAACTGTACGTAACAGGTATGTTTACAGAAAGCAACTGGCGCAAAATAGAAAGACTTAAATTACTAACCACCTGATGACAAAGAAATTGTTTAGTGCGCAGGGAAATTTTAATTTCTCTTGGGAAAGGAGCGGAACTAAAGCTAAGATACAAACATGTGAGGAGTTCTCAGCAATACTCTAAGAATTAATTATAATTATTATTATGTATTTTGCGAATTCCCATAATTTGAAGGAATATACGTCATTGTTTCGAACAATGAGTAAGTGCTACGCTCAAGGAGTAGTTGACTAGTCGGAACCGGCGACTATGATATTCATTATACTCGCAACTGTCGTATTTGTCAGACTTGTACATTAGTGCTTTATAATCCATTGAAGCTTACCTTTGACGATCCTTTGCCTCTACGCTACCGTACCGTTTGTTCTTAAATGTTATAGGTAAATTAACAATAAACTTCACTGTACTAGATATGTGTCAATCTCACCCACACATGTAGAATCAAGGAAAAAAGCATAACATTGTTGGTATTTCAGCGCGGTAAACGTCGTAACAAGGATTTATTACTTGTCCTTACAGTACTGTAATTATTTAAAAGAATTAAAGGTAAGTTTAATTTTAGTGTATTTAACTCAAGCTCATTTTGCACACGATTTGAATAGTATTGATTGAAAATTCATGTAAAACCGAGTACGCCCTCTGTATGGCACGTGATTTACTATAGTACCTTTTTACCTGGTGAAACGAAGAGTAACAACTTGGTTTTAGAAACAATAAAAGAAATACTTCTGCGCCTAAGAAAGAATAAACGAACAAGTTTTGCCTTGGTAGAATTAAAAGCAGCATTCGATAACGACAAATGAAGTAAGATGCTTAAAATGTACAGATTGAAGTGTTTGCAAATATCTACCTATAAGAAACGTATAGCTAAAACCACGGTAGAGACGGAGACAAATATAAAGAAACGTGTCAAGACAAAGATTTGGCAGAGATTTTACCATAAAACGTATAGCTAAAACCACGGTAGATGATCAGGAGACGGAGACAAATATAAAGAAACGTGTCAAGACAAAGATTTGGCGGAGATTTTACCATAGTTCCACACCCCCACACCCCCCCAAACAAAATTACAGAATAATAACTGAAACCGTGAATTATGACATCTTGAACATACAACTCCTATTAGGTATTCAGCAGGTGAATGTAGGAAAATTGACAAATTTAAATCACAAATTTAAATGTTAATATCATTAAATTGCAAACAATTTAAATTCGAATTTAATTAAATACAAGTTCTAACATTTTCGTAAAAATAGCTTCAAAGTTCAATTACATAACCAGAAGTTACGAATTGAAAATTAATTCTAAAATGGCAGAGAACTACGTATCAGGTAAATTAATACAATTATTTAGAGTCTATTATAATACTGCACACAAAGGGGCAATGTCGTTTGATCTAGGTTTGTACAAGTTCAATATCCAAGCCCTTTCTGCACGTAATAACCTATTAAATTCCATCAAGCTTATGGAATTTACAGTACTAGGATACATACAATACGGATCACAAACTTTTGCCAATTCATTTGAGAATCAAATCATTTGCAGCATCTTAGTTAATTATGTTTGTTTGGAAGATTTCCAAAACGTATGTAAACAGCGTTATGTTTGGGGCCGTAAATATTTTCCGGTAAGCATTTCCACCTTAAATTTTTAATATTGTTCTCGAAAGCATAAACTGCATTTTGAAAGAAATAGAATTACAAGAGAGAAAATAAAGGAATTTGTGCATTGAATTGAATTGAATTGAATGTGACTTACTAGCAAGACAAATAGAGTGAGCAATTTGTCAGACGGTTTGGAACTCCACGTTCCTATATAATTCTCAGAATTACACCAATAATATGTTCTAATTTTCAAGTGTTTCTTGTATAGGCACCTTTAGGACTTTCTGAGTTCAATCTGCTACACCGTCATTTAAAATTATTTCATAAGTTCACTTGGTTATACGTCATTGATTTGAATGGTATATTCAGCTTTACATCTACTACATGTTGTCTGAACGAAATGCTATTTGTATTACTTCGTCTATCGAGGTTTCGTATACCTACGAGAATAACCTGATACGTTTCCGGAATAAAAATAAAGAAATAGGAACGAAATATTCCAATATAATGTTTTGCCATTTTGTTATATTTGAATAGTGTGTTATTGTTATACACCTTACCGTAATAACCCAAAATCCGTTATTTCGCGATATAACTAGCAAAAACGCGTATTCTTCACCAGCCATAGAATTTACCGTTTTTACTAGTTATTACGTGAAATCATTAACGTTCCTAGTAAAATTCAGAATAAAATGTTCCCATCGTATGTATTAAAATTATTAGATAAATCTTGTTAAATAAACGTGGAAAAGTAAAAAGTCGAACTGATTGCATCATCATTAGATCCGTAGTCCTGGAACTGGTTCGATGCGTACCTCCATTGTTTCCTATTCTGAGCTAACCTATACATTTCCCTAAAATTCCCACAACCTACATCTTTCACTATCTGCGTGCTATATTCTGCTCTAGGTCTACCTCTACCTCTTGTTACGTTAAATTTATGAAAGCGATTGATTTTTGCATTAATTTCCAACTTCCTTAATAAACACTTCCTACAAATTTTAATCCAAGCAACGGCCCGTGTTTTATGCTATTTCAATTAAAATTCATATTTAAAACCTTATATAAAAATTTCCCAAAGTGTAGAAATGCATGGAATATATTTTAAATCGGGTTTATAAATTCTATGAAAATTGCTTATCGTTAAACCACTTCTAAAAGACTAGAAACTCGACAAATAAATTCTTTGAAACACATTTTAACAGTTGCTTATTTTTTCCAACAGTTATTCGTTGAAATACACGCATCATAAAATAAACACTACTAATCGTACTAAGAAATCTTACTTCGATATATCTACACGTGTTCAGCTGTTCAAGTTTACAAGCGATAAACCGTCCCCTAATTAATGCTTTCTCAGTATCCCAGGACGATAATACTTACCTGTGATTTTCTAATGCTCCACCCGAAGGTACTACATTGGCCAGGAAGCGAGTTTTTTTTACCTGGAAAATTTGGAATTTTGCCGAATCCTTGCTGTTCCAAGCAAGGTAGGGATCTTTAACGTGCGCGACAACACTCACACACGAGACCTCCATTTTACCTCTCATCCGAACGAGGGTGTATTTTTGTGAAAAATGCTCGCCTAACATTTTTCAAGCGGACCGTGTCGGGATTTGAACCCGGGACCTTGGGCGTAGTAGTCACACACATACCACTACGCCACGGAGCCGCCTCGGACGATAATACTACAAATATTTATTCATTTCTATAAGTTAGGCAAGCGGCTATACGTTAAGCTTCTTTTGGATGTATACAAGGTTGCATACTTGCTTGGGCGTTTAAAATATACATTTTTTTTTTCAATACGAACAACGAAATTCAGTGGAAATTATTACAGTCTGCTTGTTTGCGTTAATATTCTACCCTTCGAGAAATAATTTGCAGTTGTTTGAAACATATTTTTACTTGCTTTCGCAAAGTATTTAATATTCTATTGTTAGGAATGGTTTTTCGTTATTTCCCCCGTCGTTCTCAATCTGTATAAATATACGTTGAGCTTTTGAAAGGTTCTCTTCTCTCTTCGATTCTATTTCTATACAACGCCACTTTAAGCGCAAAAAAACGTTGTGAGTCGCGATTTTAAAATGCGTTGTTGTACATAATGTTCCACTATAGTTAACTTGAATTATCTAGCATTCAACCTATCGACAAATGAAGACCGCATTCCTCATTCTAAGATGGTACCCGAGAGGCAGACAGCTTAAAGTACAGTTCGCTTTTCTGCTTTCTTTACGTGTGTTGCTGTTTTGGAAAATAGACACTTCTTGAGATGGTTTGGTAATTTAGCACTTATAATTATCCAAAAAATTGCAGACTGTACGTTACTAATTTCACGTTCACAATGCACGAGTGATTCTTTAATTATTCTCAAAGTCACAACTAGTTAAACCAAAGCTTGCGTTAGAGCACTTTTACTATTTCCCTTTTTCTTTTTATATTAATGTTAACGTAAACAACTTGCTTACCAAATTAGTTAATACTTGGTTCATTTAAGTTAGGGTTAAGTTATAAAAATTTAATGTTACGTTCTGATTCTTACGAGGTGCACTTCCCAATGCAGGTACCAATGACTGTATATATAACTATATTATTTCTTGTATATATTTAGAGTTGGAAACATTGTGCAAGTATTCTTGTATGTATATATGTACCTGTAATTTAGATCATAAGATTTTATTCTCGATGTTTTTAAATGTTTACGTTTATACTAAATTATATGCAAATTGACGCTTTGTCTACATCACGTTATAACAGAACGATCACGCAAATGTGCGCTATTAACTTTTGTAAATAATCCTCTTTGGGACTGTATGTTGAATTAACGGTTTGTAATAAATATTTACCGAGATCTCCAATTTTCTTTCTGTATCACCCACCGCATTCTACAACGTTTTTAAGCTAGCCCCGAATTTCTATTCTACTCTTTATCCCTGTTTTGTTACGGTATTCAGTGTAGGCAATTTTCTTTACTTACCTTATAGCTTTTCTTCTTGTCTGCAAGGAATATCTTAGCAATAACCTTTTTTCCTATTTCTCCTTGTAATATATCCCGCACTATTCCCATTAGAATAAGTCCTGTCGTCCTATTTCTCCCATTTTTTTTGTTTTCCACAGATATCGTTCTATTTCTCCCATTTTTTTTTTTTGTTTTCCACAGATATCCTCCTTCCCCTACTATTTCTAGAAAATCTTTGTTATTAATTCTGTCTGTCTGAAGCACCACATTCCAAAAGGCTACTATCTTTTAGTTATCTGCTTCTCCTACTGTTCCTATTTCATAAGCGTACACTGTTGTGCTCTACACATTCATTCAACAATATTTTCCTTGTTTGTATGTTTGGTGTCTTCGCACATAGCAGCTGCTTTTCCCTGTTAGATACAGCTCGGTTCCCCTTCTATTGTTTTCTAAATATTTACCCTATTTCACCACAATATTCAGTGGTATCTGAAGGATGTTAAGTAACCTACGGCTACCAAGATCCACAAACAATTAGACATTTGCCGAATTAATCGTTTTCCAATAAATCCTTTCGCACAATCTCCACTAGTTGAAAATACTGCAAAACCAACATCTATAGTTGTTTATAATAGTCATCAGGTTTAAGTACAGTTTTTTCATTAGGTTTCCGTCTTTGAACTGGTTGGACGCGTACCTCCGTTGATTTCTTTCTGAGCTAGTCTACACATTTCCTGAAATTCCTACAGCATAAATACAGCTTGGTTCGTCCTCTATTGTTTTCTAAATATATACCCTATATTTCATTGATATTCAGTGGTATATGAAGGGGGTTAAGCAGCCTGTGGCTGCCAAGATCCCCCAACACTTAGGCATTTGCCGAATTAACAATTTTCCAATAAATCCTTTCACACAATCAACATTAATTGAGAATCTGGCAAAACCAACAACTATAGTTGTTTATAATAACTATTAGGTTTAAATACAATTATTTTTTCCGTCATTAGGTTGTCCGCCTTGAAACTAGTTAGACGCGTATCTCCATTGATTTCTATTCTGAAATAGACTACACATTTCTCTGAAACTACCACACGCTGCACCTTTGACTATCTGCGTGCAATAGTCTAACCTAGGTGTATCTCTACCTCTCTTTTTTCCTATCTTTGCTTCTAACATATTCCGCACTATTCCCACATGCCTTAGTTCGCGGCCTATCGTTCTATCTCTCCTATTTTTTTCTGTTTTTCATATATTTCTTTTCCCTACCATTTCTAGAACCTCTTTGTTCTCAACTTCGTCTGTCCATAATATCTTCATCATATGTCTGTAGCACCACATTTAAAAGTCCTCTATTTTTTTCCTGTTCGCTTCTCCTACTGTCCAACTTTCACAGCCGTACAGTGCTATGCTCCACACATACGCCTTCAGCAATCTCTTCCTCGTTTCTATGTTTGTTGTATTGGAACATAGTACTTGCCTTTTCTTGTTAAATGCAGCACGGCCTTGTGCTAATCTTTTGCACTTTCCCATCTTGCGTTATTTGGCCTCCTAGGTAGTAGACATCCTTAACCGTTTATACGTTCTCGTTTCCTATTTGTATTATAGTTTTTGATTTATTTCCCCCTCCTTTACGTACTAGTACTTTAGCTTTATTTTAGTTAATTTTCATACCGTATCTCTCTGTTAGAACTGTTTCCATTTCATTAAGAGTTGCTTCTAACTCTTCCTTGCTATATGCTAATATCGCTATATCATCTGAAAATCTAAGCATATCAACCTTTTGTCTTTGCATAATAATTCCAAATGTCTTCCTGCATTTGACAGTGTTCATTGCCTCTTCGATGTACAAGTTAAAAATTAATGGGGATAGGGCACATCCCTGTCTCACCCCTTTCCTAATGTTTACTTCTCTACGTTTCTACTGTATTTGTATCACCACTGTTTGCTCTTTGAATAAGCTATGTACTATCCGTCTATCCCTAAAACTTTATTTCAATCTTTTTGATTATTACAAACATTTTTTTCCATTTTACATTGGTTTTTCCAGATTACAATTGTTTTCTTCATTATCATCTTTAGAGCTAAAGTAGCCTCCAGTATTCCTTTGTTTCTCCTAATCCCAAATTGATCTTCTCCCAGTATTTCTTTAGGCCGTTTTTCCATTCATCTTTATACAATTCTAGTTAATATATCTGACACGTGTGCTGTTAAACTTATTGTTCGAAAATTTTCACATGTATGATGTTACGTCTCATTGCAATTGCACGTCTGATTGCAATAAAGCAAAACTGACTTAATAAAAAGAAAATACAATTAATGAAATACAACTAATACAACTAATCGCGATTGCGCGAAAAGGTTTATTAGAAAACTATTAATTTCATTTGGCAAATGTTCGTGTTGGGGGATCTAGGTAGCTACAGACTGCTTAACCATCTTCACATACCACTGAATATAGGTGAAACAGGGTATATATTTACAAAACAATAAAGGGGGAACCCAACTGTATCTAACAAGAAACAGCAGCGGCTATGTTTGAAAACAACAAACATAGGAACAAGCAGAAATTGTTAGAAGCATATGTGTGGAGCACAGCACTGTATGTCTAAGAAATAGGGACAGCAGAAGAAGTAGACAGAAAAAAAAAAGGAGCGTTTTGAAATGTTATGCTTCAGATGTATAATGATGATAGCATGGGCAGATAATAACAAAGAGGTTATAGAAATAGTATAGAAATAAAGATATCTGTGGAAAAAAATAGAAATACATGGGCACGGTACGTTCTAAGACGTTTTAGGGAATAGTGCAGGCTATATTACGAGCAGATACAGGAAAAAAGAGAAGTAAATGTACACCTAGATCAGACTATTGCACACAGATAGTGAAAGATGCAGACTGTGGAAATTTCAGGGAAATGTGTAGGTTAGCTCAGAATAGGAAACAATGGAGGTACGCGTTAAACCAACTCCAGGACTGATAATGAAATATTGAAAATTATTTATTTGCAGTACAATTCACTTGTTATTACATGGTCTACTATTGTGGCATTTGGAGTTGCACAAAATATTATTCTTATTTCATTTCCAGAACTTTGTTGTAGATTTCTCTGTGGACTTTCACATTGTAAAATTTTGGGAGGAATCTGTTACAGAAAAAGAAACTGCGTGACGCAAAGACAATTGTCTACATTTTTCCATTAGCGATATCAATAAATTTTTCTTAAAAACATCGAATTCTGATCTAGCATACAACTTATTTATGAGACATTCCTTAGAAGCTAATTGATACATGTTATGATCAGTTTTTAACAGAACCACTGCTATAAATTTCAAAATAAACCTTTTGGATGTGTTTTATCAGATATACATTTCATTTTTTTTAGCTTATTCAATTAGAGCATCAGCGGTTCCTCCTCTACCTAATTTGATGTTATATGCAGTAGTGCAAATTCGACATCAGTTGCCATCGTTCGCAAATAAAGCGTCGCTGCATTTGGAACATTTTTCAGACCGGTAAGGTACCATTGCTTCACTCTGCCCATGTAGGTTGTCACATATATCTGAAACGTCACTTTGGAGTCCGTTGTTTCCTTTTGTTAAAGATAAAACGTTAACCAAATTTTCTTCTTGTTGTAGCGTCGTAATTATTACGGATGGTAAAGAAGACGTAGCTAAACCAACTCTTGCCTCTATACATAGCTTTATAGGGACCTTGCTTTTTGCATGAATGATAAGCACAATTCGTCATAAACTGCACATAAGGAAGACCTTCTGTCCCTTGCACGTTATTATTATCCGTCATCCAAGCAGCAATTAGATTCTTAATGACCTGATTTGCTATTTCCACAGAGCCTTGACTTTGGCTGTGACGGGGCTTATCGTGGACAATTTTAAGTTCTGACCATAATGTTTTAAATTCTTCTGCGGTCGACAGGGGCCTATCGCACCACCTCAACCTCAAATCAACCTCAAGCAATCTACAAACTTTAACCCGTTCTCCCCACTTCCTAACATAAACTTCATAGTCACTAACTACCCTCAAGAATTAAACCATTTCCTAAATGAAATCCTTTTAACCAAACAGACCACCCACAACCAGCGGCACTAACACACTTAATATACACTCTTGCAATTCACTACCACATCACACTTACACTCGCACTATGCACACAATCAGTCCCACTTTACGTGCACAGTCGACGACAAAGGTAGGGGCACAAATCCCCTTCACCAAATCTTCAAGAACCCCGGTTGTCAGGAATTATGGATTCTAAGGTCTTAAACACATGTAAATAATATAATGTACGGCTAGTATGGGCTCTGGCCTAGGCATAGTCCATAATAAAGTAATTTATCTATCTATCACCTCGCAATAGGCGCTGGTCGTAGCACTGGGAATAATGCCACTAGATCTAATAGTAAAACAACGGGTTGCTACATACTTCCTACAGAAGGAGCAGTACACCAAGGTAGCGCCATCATGCACACGACGTAACATACAAAAGCCATTTTGTTCAATGGTAAGACAGATGGGACACTAGCACGAACGGGCAACGTACTCACACACTAATTCCAGACATAGCACGCAGACTTAAGGCACGGAACTTCCAACCCAGCCGGGGACTTATACATTTCATAAATGGGCATGGACCATATCCAACATACAAGCACAGATTTCAATTAACTCGCACACACACGTGCACATGCGGGATGACGGGGACTCCAGAGCACCTACTGCTGAATTGAATGGATCTCTGGGACCCACACGACAACGCACACTACACAAGGAAACTAATACAAAACGCACTTAACAACGGCCACACTATGACAGACATACTGTGGGATGGAGACCTCTTCCCGCATCTAAATCAACTTGCACAATACATGACAAAAACACTACACGAAAGACATGAAAGGCAAAGACCCTAACTAACTAACTAACAAACAAACAATCAATCAAAACAAAACTGATACACACAAATCGCTTGAGCGACCAAGTGACACATAACCTAACAAATATTACAACGGAAGATACTACAATAATAATACATAGACACTCCTGCAACTACCAGAGACCCATCTATTGACGACTTTCCAGGGGTTGGGCCGCTGAGGCACCAGGACCTAAATCATACAATAAAAAACACAATTCAACTTAATTTATGTGAATATGTGCAGTGACACTACGTGCATGTGCATAAACAAGTCTCACGTAGTCTCGCGTAGAATAAGTTTAGTGTTTAATTTAGTTGTAAGGTAATAGATTAGGACTTTTTGAAACTAACATTTAAATTTAGTATCTAAGCTAAATAACAAAACACATGAGGGTAAACACAGATGTACTAATAACTCGAGACCAGGAATGCGGACTTCTAGGTTTCTGATTTCCGGCTGCCAACGGTCGGGAACTAGAGAGGAATGCAGTCCCTTGACATCATTCTATGACACCACTACATTACAAAAAAAACACATACAGTTTCGCACTTGCACACAAACATCACCAGCACAAATACAAATACCGTAACACGCAAACACACTGGGACTGTACGTGACCCCCTTGCTTTCCGGTTGCCGATGGCCAGGACACGTACAAAAATGCGGACTTCTCGGTTTCTGATTTCCAGCTGCCGACGGTCGGGAACTGATGGCGGAAGCAGTTCCACATCATTACATACAGACAAACACATACACACAATTCCGTACTAGCACACACACACACGCACACACGCACGCACGCACGCACGCACACACACACACAAACCGGGGTGATTTCGAACACCTTAATAACAATAAATTTTCATTTTTACTTTCAATAACGCGTTAGTCAGGGAACGGATCAGGTCGGGTTTAATTTTTTAGGTACCGGACTAATAAGAAATAAAGTTTATATAAAAAAAATAATAGAATTGGCAAATTTTCTGCCGTTTTCACATGAAGAATACACGAAGCACCAAGGATTAAAGATATTTCATTCAGGCTGTAAGCTATCTCAGCTGCTCGTTTCGATGTCGAGGTTCGAAGTAAAACAAATTTTGTTAAATGCTTTTGATAGACCATTATAAATTTATACCTTCTGTGAGCTTGGTTTTGAATGTCAATAAGATGCAGATGCAGACGGTAAATTTAAGGAAAATGTGTAGGTTAGCTCAGAATAGGAAACAATAAGGATACGCGTCTAACCAGTTCCAGGACTGAAGACCTAATGATAATGATATATTATATAATATTATTTAATAACATGAAATAATAACTTATACTTTTATTCAAAGCCTAAACGATCACTACAATTCGAGCTAATAATTGAGAGATGGAAAATATGAGGTTTGATTGGTAAACTCTGAACCACCAGTACAAATCGGCAGAAAACAGAAATTAGTTACATCTCAGCCGCTACTGTGTTTTATAATGACCGTATAAAGTATTAGTACAGAAAATAAAGTAAAAGTCAATATAAATTAAAAGCAACAATTTTTATATAAACTTTTATATTTCAAGACTGCTTATCGTAAAAGGCGATTAAAAGGCGCAGCAAGGAGCTATAAGATATGGGAGGAGAGTCAGTTGGTCCCGGGCGATCCTCAATAATTTACAAGGTTGTTGCGGGTTTAAAAACTGCGTTGTGGAAAGATATGGAAACCTACCACAATATTTCCCAGGTATGCATGGCCTTAAACACGAACTATGTGTGATGGAGAGCTAACAAGTAAAATTCTTATCCGGAGGTAAAATACTCCCCCCCATTCGGATCTCTGGGAGGGGGTACTTGGGGCCGTCATCGTAAGAATTTAAAACAACGGTTCGATTTAGTGATAGAGACTTGGAATGTAAGGTCAATACTTAGAGTAGATAAGTTAACAAATTTATTAGTCGAAATGAGAAAAGGAAAGATGGACATTTTAGGTATTAGTGAAATGAGATGGCCGGATAGTAATGCCTTTGGGAAAGATAACTGTAGAATAATTACAACTTCTTCAATTAATGAACAGGCAGGGGTAGGAATAGTGTTAGGTAAAAGATTTGGACGTAAAGTTAAAGAATACTTACCATTTAGTGATAGAATAATAATGGCTAGATTGAGTACGAAACCCAGAGATACTGTTTTAGTACAGGTTTACATGCCAACAACTCAGTACGAGGATGAAGTAGAAAAGTTATACGAGGATATAAATAGTATAGTGAGAAAAATAAAGGGAGACAAGAATTTAATAGTTATGGGCGATTTTAATGCGTCAGTGGGAGAAGGTAGTGAGGGAAAAATGGTAGGAAAATTTTGGTATGGTAGACGAAATGATACAGGAGAAAGATTAGTTGAGTTTTGCCAGGAACATAGATTAGTAACAGTAAACACCCTGTTCGAACAACATGTTAGAAGAAGATATACCTGGAAAGTTCCAGGTGATAGGGCTAGATATCAAATAGATTAATTTTAGTTAAACAAAGATTTAGAAACCAAGTTAAAAATTGTCGTACTTATCCAGGGGCTGACATAGATAGCGATCATAACTTAGTTAAAATGAAGTGTAATCTAAAATTCAAAAAACTGAGAAAGGCTAAAAGAGAGGGATGGGATCTCGGTAAGCATAATGGTAGTGAGGTAAAAGAGGAATATAAACAAGTATAGATAATAAGATCAAAGAGATAGCTGTATGAGGGAACGTAGAAAATAGATGGAAAGAAATAAAAAGGGCTGTACATGATACAGTACCACAGACTATAAGTAAGAAAAAAGTAGAAGCGAGAAAACTCTGGGTAACAAAGGAGATATTAGATTTAATAGAGAATAGAAGAAAGCTTAAACGTTTCAGAGAATTGGATAGTGCAAGTAAGCAAAAACATAATAGAGTTAGAAATAAGACAGTACATGAGTGTAGAAAAGCTGGTAATAAATGGATGGAGGAGAATTGTAAAGGAATACAAAATGACTGTAAACACCCAATACAAACAACATGTTAGAAAAAGATATACCTGGAAAGCGCCAGGTGATAGGGCAAGATACCAAATAGATTATATTTTAGTTAGACAAAGATTTAGAAACCAAGTTAAAAACTGTCGTAGTTATCCAGGGGCTGACATAGCTAGCGATCATTACTTAGTTAAAATGAAGTGTAATCTAAAATTCAAAAAATTGAGAAAGGCTAAAAGAGAGGGATGGGATCTAGGTAAACTTAATGATAGTGAGGTAAAAGAGAAATACAAACAAGCATTAGATAATGAGATCAAAGAGATAGCTATAGGAGGGAACGTAGAAAATAGATGAAAAGAAATAAAAAGGGCTGTACATGATACCGCAACACAGACTATAGGTAAGAAAAAAGCAGAAGCGTGAAAACCCTGAGTAACGAAAGAGATATTAGATTTAATAGAGAATAAAAGAAAGCTTAAACCTTTCAGAGAATTGGATAGTGAAAGTAAGAAAAAAGATAATAGAATTAGAAATAAGAAAATGTATAAAAGCTAGGAATAAATGGATGTAGGAGAATTGTAAAAGAATACAAGATGATTTGAGAGTAGGTAAGACAGACAGACAGGGCTTACAGGGCAGTTAAAAAGTTTTTCGGGGAAGATAGGAAAAAGTACAATGGTATTAAAGATGAGAATAATGAGCTTCTATAAATAAAGTTGAGGTAGCAGATAGATGGATAAAATATTTAGAAGATTTCTATAAAGGAGACGATGTGGATGAGTTAGAGAACGACCAAGAAGAGGATGTAGAAATAGGGTTCTCAATATTAAGAGACGAATTTGAAAGAGCTGTTAGGAATCTTTAACTAAATAAAGCGCCGGGGATAGATGCAAGCCAGACAACTTTAGACAGATTATATGAACTAGTAAAAGTAACATAAGACAGGATTTCGAAAAAAACATTATTATCCCCATTCCAAAAAAGTCAGGAGCTGATAGGTGTGAGAATTTTAGAACAGTTAGTTTCACTTCCCACGCCTCCAAAATACTAACAATAATAATTAAAAATAGAGTAGAAGCTTTGACTGAGAATTATTTAGGCGAAGACCAATATGGTTTTCGTAAAGATAGAGGGACTAGAGAAACGATACTAATGATTAGGATAATTATCGAAAAAAGGTTACAAAAAAATAAAAAGACTCATTTCGCGTTTGTAGATTTAGAAAAAGCATTTGATAGAGTTAATTGGATTGTTATGTTCAGGGTTTTGCGAAAAATAGGAATCTCTCATAGGGATAGAAAAATTATTTACAGTCTATATAAAAACCAAAGCGTAGTAATTAGATTTGATAAAATAGAAAATGAAGCTAAGATTAGAAATTTGGTGTTAGACAGGGCTGTATACTGTCTCTTGATTTTTAATGTTTATATTGAGGAAGCTTTAAACTTAACTAAAGAGAAAAAAGAGATAGGTATTAGTGTACAGGGACAGAAAATAGACATGTTACGTTTTGCAGATGATATAGCCATTATAGCAGAGTCTAGAAAAAAGTTAGGAGAGTTTTTAAATATTTTAGATGAGATACTACAGAGAAACTATAGTATGAGAATTAACTCAGGAAAGACAAAGATAATGGCAAGTGAGTTACAGCCTAGTTCTAAACTAAAATTAACAATAGGTAATACCGAGTTAGAGGAGGTAGATGAATTTTCCTATTTAGGTAGTATGATTACAAAGGACGGACGTAGCAGAAGGGATATAGTAGCTGGAATAGCTCAAGCTAGAAAAATGTTTTTAAAAAAGAAAGACTTACTAATAGCTAATAGCATTAGTTTAGATAATAGAAAAAGTATTTTAAAGTCGTACGTATGAAGCGTTCTATTATACGGTAGTGAGACTTGGACAATTACACAGGTAGATAAGAAAAAGATAGAAGTGTTTGAAACTTGATGTTATAAGAGACTGTTAAAGATTAGTTGAACAAAGAAAGTAACAAATGAGGAAGTTTATAGAAGGATAGATGAGGAACCCTGTATATGGAAACAATTAAAGGTCAGGAGAGATAGAATGATAGGACACCAGTTAAGACATGAGGGACTATTTAGTAAGGTCTTAGATTATAGACTACCAAATAAAAATAGAGTAGGAAGACCTAGACAAAGCTATATTAGTCAAATTATTAGAGATTTAGGTTGTGAAGGGTATGTAGACCTTTTTAGACTAACTCAGAATAGAAAAGAATTTAGAGCTGCGTCAAACCGACCTTACGTAAGATCGAAAACAAAATGATGATGATTTCAAGACTTATCCAATTAGTCGCTAAGTGTGAATTGTTTAGCCCTTAAATAAAGAGTTTATGCGACGTTTAAGTGTTTAAATTTCATAAAATTAGTAATAGTGTATAGTATAAGTTTTCACTCTGTGAATTTGGAATGCACCAAGCACATGAGAAAATGAAAACAATACTTGAAATCATATGCTTGCAAAATTCAGAATCCAACTTCAGGAGGCTGTGAGCTGTGAGGCTCGAGGGTGGGGAGAAATTTTACAGGGGTCACTCTCTATTATTTATATAGTAACAAAAAACAAAATAACTGAATAACGTCGGGGATGTATAACAATTTTTCAACATAAACTTTTCATTAGGTATTCTGCAAGAGAAAAAGATTATATGGGATGTATTAAATAATTTCTATAAAATTGTAAGCAATCTAATTTAATTAAATTGAAATACTTCTGCGATAATAATTTCTACAAAATCACAAATATGCAATGCAAGCTGTGAACTCAACAATAATTGTAAACTAGTACGGTACTAAGTATTAAGTAAATTAATATGATTATTCAGAGAGTTTACTATATTACTGCACACAAAGGGGTGTAATGCCCTTTGATCTTGCTTTATCCAAGTTGACTGTACAAGCCCTTTCTGTACATAATAACCTATTAAATTCCATCAAGCTTATGGAATTTAAAGCATTGACATAAAATGGGAGTCACAACACTTTTATAAAAATTCATTTGAGAATCAAATCAGAGATGCATAGAGCATCTTGGGTAATTATGTTTGTTTGGAAGCATGCCAACGTATGTAAACACCGCAGTGTCTGTGGCCATAAATGTTTTACGAAGAGCACTTCCTCATATAAATTTTTAATAAACTTGACTAAATTAACTGCATTTTCATAGATACAAAATTGCAAGAAAGAGAAAATAAAGGAATGCGCGTTGAGTAGGATGGAATGTGACTTTCAGGCAGACCAATAACGTGGGCTATTTGTCAGGTAGTTTGAAATTCCATGTTTCTTTATAATTCTTACAAAAATGTCAATACAATGTTGTGTATTTCTCAACCTTTTCTTGTTCATATTTAATGACTTCAAAGTAATGTACTGTCAGTTTAAATTATTTCTTATAAATGTTAAAGGCCTTGTATACCCAATTTTATAGTTTATGAAACATTTACAAAAGCAAAAGGTAATTATTTGAAGTTTTGAAATATCTTCTGTAGACCCGAACTAGAAAACTTTATAAAACTAAATGCTCTTATACACTGCAATGCCTGTGTTTATGTGGTGCATATCCACATACCGGAAAAAATATGCGTGAAACATGTATACGCAAATAATTAAGCGGTTTAAGAATCAAGTAAAAGAGTAGAAGCTATCCAGAAGTAGATATAAACACTTTGAAAAAGAATGGAAAAAAGCATTTTGACTTTGAAAAGTAAAAGAAAAAGCTGGTCACAAAAGATTTGAGAAAAAGTTAATCGAATTACTGAGAAAACATTGGCAAAATTTCTGATACTAAGGAAGCAGAATCAGAATAGAATATCATTAAATACAGCTTAGACACAGCGGCCTGAGATATTCTGGGGTATAAACAAAAGAAAATACGAAACCATGGGTAACAAGAGATATTCTGAATTGAATAGAAGAAAGGCAAGAATACAAAAATAGACCAGACAAAGCAGAAAACAAAGGTGCAGTCGTACAATAGGAAATCATTCGCAAATACAGGAAAGCTGAAAACAATAGATTGATGAAAAGTGCAAAAAGGAATATAAAACCGATAGCAAAAATATAAGGAGCGCGGGAGGAGACGCCATTATAGAAAATGTAGAAAAAGTAGTTAAATGGCAAGAATATATAGGGAATATATGCAAGACCGGAACTAGAAACACTAGAACAGGAAACAAAAAATTGAAAAGGATGACTTGGGATATCATATACTTAGAGAGATGAGTTTGAGTTAGCATTAAAAAGTTTGAAAACTTATGACACCACGTATAAATAAAGTATAAGCAGAAACTCTGAAAGCCGCCGGACAAGCAGTAGCAGAACGTCTCTTCCAACTTGTAACCTATATCCCTATATGTATGAGACAGGTGAGATACCGAAAGATTTCAAACGTAACACCATAGTCACTATACCAAAAAAGAGAGGTACGGATAGATGTGAAAATTTTTGGACAATAAGTTTAACGGCACACTTTTCAAAAATAGTATTGTATAAAGGTGTATGGAAAAACGGGCTGAAGAAATACTAGGAGAAGATCAATTTGAGTTTAATCGAAACAGAAGAACACAGAAGGTCATTATAGCTTTAAGGTTGATAATGGTGAAAACAATAGAAAAAAGAGAGTGTGTGGATACAGGGTTTGGATATCTGGAAAAACCGTTCGACAATATAAAATGGGAAAAATATGTTCAAACTACTCAAAAAGATTGGAATGAGTTATAAAGATATACGGGACAGTACATAACTTATACAAAGAGCAAACAGCGATAATAGAATTAGAGCCAGTACACAGAAGAGTAAATATTAGGAAAGGGGCGAAACAGGAGTGTGCCGTATCCCCGTTAATTTTTAACTTGTATATCGAAGAGGCAACATATACTGTTAAATGCAGAAACACATTTGGAATTATTATGCAGAGACAACCGATTGATATGCTTAGATTTTCAGATGATATAGCGGTATTAGCATTTTGTAAGGAAGAGTTAAAAGCAGCTCTTAATGAATGGAAACAGTGCTAATAGAAAGATGCGGTATAAAAATTAACAAAAATATAACTAAAGTACAAGTATGTATAGAAGGGAAAAAAAAGTCAAAAACCAGAATACAAATTGAGAAATAAGAATTTTCAAGAAGTTAAGGATTTCTGCTACCTAAGAAGCCTAATAACGCAAAATGAGAAAAGTGAAAAAGACCTAAAACAAAGATTAGCAACAAGGCCGTGCTGTATTTAACAGAAAAAGCACCACCTTTGTTCAAAGATAGCAAACATAGAGAACAAAGAAAAGATTGTCGAAAGCATATGTGTACGAGTGTGAGACGTGGAAAGCATGAGAAGCGCACAGGAAAAGATAGAAGCCATTGAAATGCGGTGTTACAGATGTATGCTGAAGATATCATAGACAGACAAAGTTAAAAACATAGAGGTTCTAGAAATGGTAGGGGAAGAAACAAATACATGGAAAACAGTAAGAAATAGCGCGGGATATATTAGAAGGAAAGAAAGAAAGAAGAGAGGTAGAAGGAGACCTAGATAGTGAAAGATGTAGGCTGTTGGAATATGTGTGTATATTAGCTCTGTATAGAAAACAATGGAGGTACACATCCAACCAGTTCCTGAACGGCAACCTAATTATGAAAAACATAATTGTATTTAAACCTGATGATTATCGTTAACAACTATAGGTGTCGGTTCTGCAATATTCTCCACAAATGTTGACTGCGCGAACGAAGTAATTGGAAAACTATGGATTCGGCAAATGTCTAAGTGGTAAGGGACTCTTGGTAACCGTCAGGTTGCTTAAACCCCTTCGCGTACCACTGAATATTCGTAAAATAGGGTATATTTTTAGAAAACAAAAAAGAAAAAGTGCGGTATCTAACAGGAAAAAGTAGCTGCTATGTTCGAAGACAACTAACATAGAAACATGAAAAAGATGTTGAAAAAGTTTGCATGGAGTACATCACTGTACGGCCGTAAAACGTGAACAGTAGGACAAGCGGACGGGAAATGTGGTGCTACAGATGTATAATGAAGATATTACGAACAGACAAAGTTATGAACAAAGATGTACTAGAAATAGTAGGAGAAGAAAGATATATGTGTGGAAAATAGTAAAATATTAGGAGACATAGAATGATAGGACACGTTCTAAACCATTAAGAAATAGTGAGGAATACATTAAAAGCAGAGAAAGGAGAAAAAGGGAGCTAAATTTGATACTTACCTTTCATAAATATTGTGACTTAATGACAATTACCAAGGGCGCCAGACAAGTCGAGAATGTCCAAATGTTCGTGCAAAACCTTGAGAGACTTGTCATCCCAAGGAGAACAATTGTTCCTTTTAATCAATTCCTAACTTTTTACTACTTATGCAACTTCCATTATAAAAAAATAATAAAAAAACTATTGACTTAATCAACGGCAAACAAAACTATTTAATTAACAGAGCAATAAACGTGAACCTCTTACATTCATTGATTTTAATTTAGAAATTTAATTGAATAGGTGAATATGGAATTATCAAAATTTTGCGTACATAAGTAATCCCCAAACACTTATATGGAAGAAATTTATCTTATAAATTTTACACTAAATTAATCCTACAGTTTATAGCCAAAACGTCCTAACAAATAAATTAACTAAAAATTGGTCATGCTACTTAACTATAAAAAAACTTACTTACTAAAAATTGTCCATGGTTTGATGGCTTGCCTTCCAACGTAGAACAGCTCTTAAATTGGGGGTGAGAATCTCGCTTGTTGCTCTTGTTGCTTGTAATTTTTAAATAATTGAATGGCATACGAACCCGGCAAGTTCTTGTTGATAATTTGACTTAACTTGTGCGTCACACGCATACAAGCTTTTTATTATTACTTTATACCACTATAAATCCGCGAACATACGGGCGTAACCCTCGCGAACTGGAAGAGTTAATTACTCCTTTCCAATTTCACTATCGTGATACTAAGTGCAATATCATATCTGTGGTGCCGGAGAACGCTACCCGTCAACTTCTGTGGCTACGTTTCTACCTCTTGGCCACGGACAGCCCCATTGGAAAATATCCGTCTTTTGGCTAAAGCCTTAAGTTATATATATTAATTCCTACTCTAACCATTATTTACGTCATATTTCTGTTATCCAATGACTGAACAGAACCTCCCCAAAAACAAGATTTTAGAAACCAAATCCAACCCCTTTTAAGATGAAAGTCACGGAAGCAATTATTTTTCTAAGGGTTTAAATATATTGCATCTTCTTGGAAATTTTAATTACTTAATTGTGGACCATACCTGTTGGCGACAGTGGTCTGCCATTAACAAAAGACCGGTTAACCCACTTGAGCCGAAATGGATTTTAAATACAATAGTTGTCTCCAGACTACTTAAAATTACTTGCAATCTTTGAACAAATCAAATTGGAAAAATAGTTTGGCTATTTTCAATATTTCGTTTTCTATAACCCTTGTCAATCAAAGACATTATTAAGAAAATTAAGCTTTTCAACAGAAAATTGGTTTTCTTTATTTACGTTAAAAGGTACTATTCCATTTTAATTTTATCAGATTCGTCAATCTGTAACCGACATAAGCTTTAAAAGGGTTATTGTATTTGATTTGCAAAGGTAGAGCTTTAAATTATGATGACTACGGCTGGAATTTACAATATTTAAGCCTTAAGTTATTTGTAAACCTGGTCTTTTATGAGGGATGCTAACTAAACTATAAAAATAATTTATTATTGAATTTTTGTCTATAAGTTATGCAAGTTAATGAATTTTAATTAATTAATTAATATGTTTATTAGTTAACACTACAAAATAATGTTACACAGTTTGTCTACAATCGATTTTGTTGCAGCCATAGTAACTAATGAAGACACCTACAATAGAAAATATTGTTGAATCAGAAATGCAAATAAATTTTTAAAAAACCATCTGTCAATAATACAAAAATTAGCAAAGACGCAAATAATTTGTATATATATATATATTCCAAGCACTAGTCGGAGCTCATCTTCAGACATCAACTGTGGGATGATGCCAAGCGGAAATCCGCCAACTTCAAAAGGAACTCCCAAAACACATTTTTCTCTAGCAAGACCTTCTCAAATAAGACAGACTCTAAAAACATTACCCCCTGCTGCCGCTAGGAAAGCAACAAAACGAAAAACTGGAAAAACTGTTATATTAACTGGTAGAGTATATAAAAACCAGTTACAAGTAGAATTAAAGAAAAACGAAGACGATAAGAAGCAAAAATAGCTAGATTGGGAAAAAATGGAACTCGCAAAAAGAAACTTGTCAAAAGTAGATGGAGCAAAAGAAAGATCAAAAAAGATAAATTAAAAAATAAACACAAGAATTAAGATAAGAAGTTTAGATGATAGTCAAAGGTGATGTAAAATGTTTAATTTGTGACGAGTCGTTTTCAGATTCAGCATCTAAGGAAGAATGGATTAGTTATACTACTAGCGGGTTATTGACCCAATACACTTGCACCGGTGTTGACGAGATTTTCGACACATTTGTTTGTGATCCGTGTTAATAAAAATTTAAACAGTGCAAAATAATATTTGGGATTATTTTACCCGTACTGTAAAACTGTTGCTTTGTATTGTTTTTCTAAGTAGCATTTACCTCCACTTTAAGCCCATTTAAGATATATAATATAGTGACAGTCGAAAGAATAATTATTGTTTATTATTTGTACAAAAGCCTAACCTGCTAGTAATTAACGGACTCTATGAAGATACTTCTTAAGCTAATCATTTTACCCAAGTCTCCCCTATATAACCCCCAATTTCCAGCAAATCGCTACTTACTGACTTCTACAATCATAATGCCGTAATAAATAACCTTGTGTTCTTGCTTAATTAATGTAAGATCAAACTCTTCGAATATTCTTGTAAATCAAGCCATATTTTATAGAAATTCCTGAAATCTTAATTGTCTGATTCATAATTGTACGTCACGTAGTTAATCCATTAAGCGCCTGTTTTATAATTACAAGTAGGCTTTTGTAATTCCGTGAAATGGATATTAAAATCGTTAAAAGTTTTCTCCGTAACACCGTGTGATGAAATAAAATCATGAACTTATTCTCCTGTTTAACCCTCCAAACATAACTTGAACGTATTGATTTTGCGTTTCATTGTTCGAGAAAGCTGTAATTTTGTTTTATGCTTGTATATTATTAAATTTCTATTTTTAAAACTATTTTTGTCTAATATTACTATTGTTTAAACGTACATTATGTCTAAGGATCAATTAATATTTCAAACGCAGAGAAAAGTTAGATTTGATGCTTGTAAAACTCCTTGAGTAAACTTAAAATTTGAGTTGTATTTACATTTGTTATTATCCTTTCTAAAGACGAATATACATGAAGACGGCTTTTCAATTTCATACCAGTAAGTAACTTTCAAATTTAATTCTAATATTTCGTTCCCATAATACTTACTGAAAGATTTATGAATAGTCCTACATCATATCTGATTAGCGTTGTGTAGAAATGCCTCTTGTCTGAAAGTCTAAATCCAGGTAATAGAACAGCTATCACATTTTTTGTGATCACTCTATTACTATACTTTATTGCTAATAGCAGAAAGAATTTTACGAATTCAGTTTATGGAATATATTAGGTTTTTCAATTAAGGGCATAGCAATTTTGTATTTAAATACGCAACGTACCCTTAAACCTTGTTCTGATCTGTCAATGTGAAAACGCAAAGCTTACACATTTATCATATTAAAGTTCACGAACGAGCAACGTTTGAAAATTATTAAAAATTACCACCGAAAACTGAGTCGGTGGTTGCAATTTTGAGAGCGCTCTTTGATCGTAATAATCGTCTCACCAGACAGGTTTGCGTGCTGTAGTGGATAAATTCAAATCAACACATTCACTATTGAATGTTCCTGTGCCAGTAAGACAACGCACTGATCGAAGTATCGAAAATATTGCAGCTGTACGTGCTTCAGTTCAAAATAAGCCAAAACAGTCAATTCCACGTCGTTCACAAGAATTGGTAATCTCTTAATCCACTTTGGGCGCGGGTTTTGCGTAAAGATTTTTGCCTACACCTTTACAAGATCAAATTAACTCATGAACTGAAACCTCTTGATCATTTCAAGCGCCGAAACTTCTCCGAGTGGGCTCTGCAACAGTTTGAAAAATTTCTGAATTTCATCGAAAAATTATTTTCAGCGATGAAGCTCATTTTTGACTTGATGGCTTTGTCGATAAAAAATGTGTTATTGGACAGCAACAAACCCACATGTGCTTCAAGAAACTCCATCGCATCCATAAAAAGTTACCCTGTGGTGTGAATTTTATGCCAGAGGTGTGTTTTCGTGGATGAAATGATCCCCAAGTAACGGTCATATCGTGTCATGTTGCAAGATTATTTTTGACCAGAATTGGATGGACTTGACATCAGTAATATGTAGTTCCAACAAGATGGCGCCACATGCCACACAGCTGGTCAAACAATTGATCTAATGAAGGGAACAGTAGCCGCGTAATCTTGAGAAATGCTCCGGTCGAATGGATACCTCGCTAATGCGATATAACATCGATGGATTCCTTTTTATGAGATCACGTTAAGTTGTTGGTTTAGGCCAACAAGACAACAACGTTAGAGGAACTCCGGAACAATATTGAACGTGAAATTGCCAACGTTCCGGCCGACATGTATGGAAGAGTGGAAGAAAATTGGCTCTTAAGAATCGATCGTTGCCAACGTGCTCGCGGTGGTCATATGAACGAGATCGAGTTCCATACTTAAACGTAACATGTGAACTATACCTAGAATAAATTTCAGCCTGATATCTCAATTCTTCTGTATTTTATTTAAATACAAAATTGTTGTCCTTTTTGAAAAACCCCATATAAAAATTTACACTTAACCTTAGCAGTTTTTTATCCTAGTAGATATTTATAAACACGTTTGTGAAACAAACAAATATAACAGGAAATATATCGCACAAACGGGTCTTCCAACCACTAAAGTTTTGAATAATGCACTACTTCCTAATACAAGGTGGTGTCCGCACGAAATCTTCGGATACGTTTTTCTCGCAAGTTTGCAACCTTAGAAATTTGAAATTTTGATATCCTGAATAGTTCATAGGAGAAAATAGGCCGATTTACCGTAACCACCAATATAATGACCCCAGTCGCTCCCAGCCACCTCCACTTTAAAATTTAAAATTGCACCCTGTATTTTTTTAAACGTAAATTTTTCTGCGCCCACTTAAGTGAAAAAGGTAATAGAGCACAATTAAAAAGTCTATGACATATTTGACTTTAAAGTAGAATAAAATAAAAGTTTATTTACAATAAATTAACGTTTTTGTATAAAAAATCCATCAAATCTGAAAATCAGACAATTCACAACTAATTAAATTAATTGTTCGAAATATTCATATTTAGGGGCAATGGTATAGTCCTGCTTAATCGTTTAAAAATATCGGGAGTAGTTTAACGTCGACGCTCACGAATAATCCTTACTCGCGGAATCATCTAACGACTCTACTGGAGTTTTAAATACGATAGTTTTCCAATGACCTCAAAGAAAACAGTTCATTGGCCACTTTTCTGCAGGTCTACGCTCAATCCATCTTCCAGTGAACACGTTACCTAGAAGATATCTTACTTCTAAATAATCATGCGGCGGGGCTCTATCCTACTGGAAATAAAAATTTTGTCTATCTCCACTGCGTTTTTCTACAATCTCTCACGCGTGTTATTACCAAATTTTCTCACGTTTTTGAATACCACAGGCCTGTTAAAGTTTTCTTCTAAAAGACTTGACCTACAACGTGATTGTAAAAATTCCAACCCGTATATTTAGCTTCTGCAAGTGCTGTGTATGCTTTTCACGAAAAATATGAGGATTAAAGTCACTCCAAATAATTATGCCAATGTACTAATCCGTTAAGGAAAAACTGCTTTTATCACTAAAACAGACACTTTTTAAAAATTTATATTTTCTTCGATACTGTTTGCCATTCTTTCACAAAATTGTACGCAGGTGACTTCACAAAAAGTGCTACCAACAACCGCGACGATGACTTGTTACGCTTCTTAGTTGCACAAAGTTTTCATTTTAATATTAAAAATAGAGAATGTTGTAATCCGAAAGAGCTTCATTTTCGAATTATTATTATTGTATATGTGAATTAGGTTGCTACCATAAAATTGCGATTTCCAGTTCTCACGTATTGTCGGAGAAAACACAATTTTATTGTATAAATTCCTTTAAGCCCGCATTTTCCCAGACCAAAGGATTATCGCGTTCAGCCAATGATAAGTGTTTTTATGCTGTGTACAATAACCAGTTCATGAGAAAATGCTTTTTAAACAAGAACTTCACCGTCAAATTCCGTGTGATATCGTCGTATTAAATAAACACAAGTGCGTGTTAGCGATATACCTTTTGCATTCCTCTTCCGTTCTTTCAATTACCTCAATGCTTGGTGTTTCCTAAAAGTGTAAATTCAACGCACTGTAAAGAACATCGGGCATTAAGGTAATTGAAGGAACGGTACAGAAACGCAAAAGTACATTTCGCTCCACTTAACGCGCACTCCCCTTTAATACGACGCAATCACACGGTAGTTGATGGTCAGGTCCTTGTTTAAAATGCATTTTCCCATGAACTCGTTATTGTCCCAACTATAAAACGTTTCTCGTTACCTAAACGCCACAACCAGACATTCCTTTAACGCGTGAAAATTCGGGCTTAAACGAATACACACAATAAAATTGTAGGTTATTCCCCGATAAAGCGCGAAATTAGAAACCGCAATTTTATTGTAGTAACCTAGTTTATACATAAAACTAAAAGTGCAGATTCAATGCACTTCCCTGTAAGAATCTGAAGCAAACGTAAGAACCGGATCTTCATAAAACCCGGATCTACCTCGAGACGTCAGCGATGATGTTCGACTGAAAGCGACAAGCGGATGATGGTTGGTTACTGCTATTAATCAAAGTATGCCCGCTTATAGCTTAATAGACTCTGTAGTCGGTTTCAAACAAAAAGAAAAAACAATCGATAATAATACTAACAACGATTATACCACATGCCGCAAGAAAAGTAATAACAGAAAATGCAAATAACAGCGTATCATGCAAGGAGTTTTACTACCTTTGAGTAAATTCATAAACAATTTTCAATGGGGTCACAGTGCTCTGATTAAATAGTCTCTCTTTGTCTTCAGGCAAGTTTTAACTAAATCTTGCTTGTTACACCAATGTTCTTGAAGCATAAATAAAGCCGAAAATGTATGAAATCCTGCATATCCACCATACATAAAAAAACTCTATTTTATAAATTGATGTACCTTAAAATTTAATCTGAAAATCAATATCTTGTTACGTTCCATCTTAGATCGAATACTTTCTTCATTTTACACTCTCTATGTCCTATTTTAATAAATGTTTGCCTTTGCCTTTGATAAATTGCTAAATTATACGAACCGACTATGATACGGCAGTACTCGATATTTATTATAATTAAATTACCTAGTTTAACTGTCATTAGATGAGGCGGTTGTGTTATCATTGAATGCTAGAATAATGCTTAAAAGTTGTTGCGCTTCCATAGTGTGCTTTCCGCGAAATACTCTTCAGAAATCAATGTTATGATATGTTCGTTGAACGAGTTTTCTATATTCCGAGTGTTGGCTCGCGTGATTTCTTCTGTGAAAAATATTACAAACCCAATCAGGCAGTTATAAAATCTTGATAGTGAAAACTTGTCTTTTTATGTGACAGGTACGTAATCGAAGAGTGATGGTTATAATAATATTTTCAGCTGGGTTGCACCCTATACGCTGGGGATTATTCTATCTCACATCCTCAGTTTGGACCAATGCTTATTTGGCCTTGACACAGAAAGTCTCGCTTTGTCGTTATAGTATATTTCGGCTGGCTACCGTTTGTATGCAGATCAAATTATTATGAGATGGGTACACATTACAGTTAGGCATCATCTATAACCATCTACGTGATGGCATGTCATCAAAAGCAACATGCAACGAATACCTCTGCTTATTTTGATCTCTGGATTTTACTTGTATCACAGAAATATTACGAAATTAATGAACGAACTATTTTGCTTATTCTATACTGTTATATATTAGAATAAGGATATTAATGTAAGGTTTGTGTGAAATTGGTTTTTTATATTGATGGATAACCGAGTGAATTAGTTCCAAAATTATATATAGACTTGATAATTGGATTAGCTATTCGTGTGATTGCGTCTAAAGACACTATTGTAAATATGTTCTTTGTTTCTTAGATTTTAGTAAATTATTTTTGGAACAAGCTCGTCATCGTCAACGTAGATAACAAGCATGTAAGATTCTAGTCCTATTTATATTTACATTTATATGTGATATTTTTAAGGATATTTAACATGTGACATTTTTTTTATTATTATGTGTTACGGGGTATAGCAATACGGAGATAAATATGTAGAAAAATGCTCCCTGTAAATCAGTTTCGTATGTTTATGTTGATTTGTGTGGCATTGTGGAGCGTTCCTAGGTATTGTAGCAGGAGATATGAAATAAAGTACGATTGACAATTATGTTAATAATGTAATGAAATACAATACCTTGATATTTAATTTTTGTAGCAACCTGTAAATTTTATAATGCATTCGGTATTTTGAAATGGAGTCAGCCTTCACGACAGATTTGTGCAGAATCAATTTTGTTCATATACTGAGTTTATGGATATTATGATTTACATGACCCGCTGATGTTGATAATTTTAAAAAGACATGAAACATATGTGGTCGATTAATTTAAGTTCAAAACTAACAAGAAAATAAAAAATGCCATACGTACAGTGTTCTATAGCAACATACACCTAACTTGCTAAATTGTGCAGCGTACGGATCAGATAGAAAAAGAAAGGATATTTAAAGTGCGGACCCGCACGAATCACGATGACAAAACAGAACGCAAGAAACGTAATAATACCGGGTTAACTACCAATGCGGAAAGGGGGGGATCCCTAGCAACACAAAAAAATACATCGCCATCAATTTTCTATTTACAGTAAACATCATTAATAAAAAAAAGAATTCGGTTTGACTCAACAAAAAATATAAATAAATAGTTGTATTATAAAGAACAAATTTTAGAAATTTACGTACGAAGTGCGCATTTCGTTTGACATTTAGTATTCATTAATAAAAGAAAGAAAAGAAAAATTACTGCTTATGCTTGCTCATAATACCAGAGTGTTAAAGTAAAAAAAATTATTTACGGTCGAACAAATTCCAATAACCATGTAGTGAAGTACTATGGAACACCAGCGACGCACGAACAACAAAAGTAGGAAAAAAAGTTGTGCTCCCGATATATGAGAACACTAATACAACTTACCTCCAAGTGCCAGCTATTATCGTGTGCCCATTGCATCCACGGAGGTGAGTCAGCAAAGCGTCCGGGTGCTGGGGTCCAGATGCAGCGTCACCACGGCCGACATATGTTGAGCGCCGTGACACTCCCTGCAACAGTGGAACACACACCAGCGCAACCGACTCCACACAAGAAGAACAATCGGCCCACGCACAAAAATCCGGCTCCCAGCCAAGAGCGATCCACCCAAAATCTACACTTCTCATAAAGAAATAACGCGCATCGCTCTTGGAGTAATAGAACGAGCAGTTCAGAGACATACACACGAGAACGAACTGCAGAATCAAATTGAAAATTGTTTTAAATAATAATTCGAGCTTCAATCCTCTCGTTTTCAACATACCAAAAAGGAGATTAGAAAACTCGACCCAAGCTTTATCAAATAGTACAATACACTATTTCAAAGAGTCTTTAGATCGTAGCAGTATAAGGATTGTCACGGAAAATTCCAGTCAAGTTAACGGCCACTAGAAAAGCGCTCAGGTAGCGGCTTTTGGGTTGGGGATGGTGACAACTTTTGCTCCGGCTTAGTCAGGGTTTGACTCTAATTCAGGGTAGATCAGAAAATGTTCTGCGCAGATTATATTAATAAAGGTTAGTATTGAATCAGAGCCTGGACAGGGAATGCCAAGGCGCCAGGAACTGATAAAAATTAGGGAGCGTATGAACCCCCTTCCAGATCATAAATATAAAACACGCATCTTCACAAAATAACTATCTTTAATATCGCATCGGAACACAAAAACAATTAACGACAAAAATTCTAAATACCAGTTGAATTTCAATATTACATCAATTATGATTAACACAAGCATAGAAAATACAAAATTTGTAAATATTATCACAAGTAACTCCACACGAGTGCATATCAGGGAAGAATAACTTTTAATTTTCCACTCACTTTAATGTTACTAATTACTCATGTACTCATATTCCCTTGGCCAAGAAAGCATGTAGTAGTACGTAAAATGCACCATAAATTAAGTGCTCGGTGTTCTAACATCAGTTAGTACCTCCTGGAAGCAATCTCTAACAATAATGTACATTTTAGATATCTTAACGTACTGTTGAAATATTTCACTAATAATCTTAATAAATCACCCTAGGCAGTAAAGAGGGTACCTAGAAATATACTAAATGTTGGTTTTAAATATTAAATTTTGTACATCAGTATTACAGAATTTTGAATGAAGTAGATGTACTTCCTTAGAACAGCAATAGCTCAAATTATTAATATTAACTACTAGTAAGGGAAAATAATAATACCACAATAGCACAAAATAAGCACAAATACAAACGAATAATAAATACATGGAATAATCTTACTCAATGATTAGCTTTTGTACGTAGTTATCTCACATCAAAGCTCGTCCAAGTACTAGGCTGCTGGAATGGTAACCCAGAGTAAGGACAGCTGATCGGCAACGCCAATAAATGAGAAATAATAAAGTTGGTAGTGCGACAACATTCTTGAGATAAAGGAGGCAGGAACATAAACAGAATGAAGAGCATACGCATAACAAGCACAATGAGAAGGCGTACGAAGGAAAACCAAAAACCCTACAATTTAATATTAGAAATCAAGTTGCAAACAAAAATTGGGATATTAATTACCACGTAAGTGGGCCAATTAAACGTGCACTAAATGATTTAGATATAACAGGACGTTACAATAATGAGATTTCAATAATGAACATCTGCACCTATAAAAACTAAGGTAATAAATTTTAATCTATTTTAATTCATACCAATTATTAAAGTTGATGATAAATTTAAATCCACTACAAGTGAAAATCGAAGCTTGCAAAAGGCATTCTAGAACCATAAAACCAAAATTGCCAAACTCCAATATTAATTTGTCGGTTCTACCTAAATCCGCAATTAATACGATGATATTGGCAGAAATCTAACCTTCACCAACAACGATCGAAATAGGAACGCCTCTTATCCACAAGGACAAGAGCAAAGTACGGCTTATTATCATATTTAAATTTTAAATGCAGATAAATAACGTAAATTTGAGTACACGGCAATAACATGTAATTATGAAGGTTAATATAAAACGAAACGCAAAAATAACAACGATATAGAAGGCAGGACAATGCTATCAATAGACAATTGAATTTAGAAATATTATATAAATAGAATGATGACACAGAAGTGTCAACCGGAAGGTTACATGATTATTTTACGCTATAGTAATGTGTAGCCAGTTAACGGATACTCAAAACAAGGTGCCAACTATAGAATTTATAGCGTAAACTCCTCGTTTTAGAGTAGATAGATTGAAATTGAAAATTATTCGCAAGCGTATTTATTATAAACAGGTAAAATATTAGGATGTTATTGAAGTATGGGCGAGTAGAAACGGAATCGATATAAATAAAATAACCAAATACCGGATACGGTTTTACTGCCAGAAATGAACGTACCAAACTACCTAACATATACGCACACAGCATGCAAATAAATATTATGCACACATAAAACACCCCTCAACCAATAATGGACTTGTCAAACTCCTCAAAATACAAATAGAACCGGCAGAACGTACGATATAAACAAACCTCGGCAAAAAAGGAGCTCCAAGTGCTAGAGCAAATCGCTTCTATTTATTCTATCTTTAAGAATGTCATCAAACTTCTAGAAAGGAACTTAAAATGGCGCAAAACAGAAGTCACCGAGCACCTCGTGCACTAAGGTTTTTCTTCAGATTATCTCATTTTGACCATCAAATATAATGAAATAAAATTATAACCACACTACAGATAGATGATCGTGACATAACAAAGCTTGGACAGAATCCCCTTCCAAAGACACGGCCATCAGGACGACCTCCTACAGTACGTGACGCTAATAAGCACGCCAGGATTGGAATCAATTCCGTCACCAACCTGCTTCAATTTCTATCAACCAAGAAAGCCAGCCCGAACGCCAGCGTCCGTCCATCAGCCGCTAGATACAAATGCAATGAAAATCCGACTGTAATCACCGCCACGAGAGGCCGCATTGTATTCAAAGTAACCCGGGCCAGGATTGCTTACAAGCTTGGACTTCATCTTCACACACACGACACCAGAACCAGATCTGTGTTGTGAAGTCGCAACACAGAAACTCGTCCTGCAACTTTCCAAATTAAAGTGCGTTCGGTTCTACTGTTAAAGACATTTGTAGTTTAATTACACACACAAAACATTTGTATATAGTTCCTAATCGCAAGCGTTATTCGTTTTTTTAAGTCGTTTAAATCAAAAGGTTTAGTTTTGTACACAATGTTCTTCACACATTCCCATAAAAATCTAATAACGTAAGATCAGCTGATCGCGCTGGTCATTTTATCGATCCTCGCCTCCCGATTGGGAAATATTGCATCGAGCTACTGCCGGACATTGCGTTGGTAATGTGGTGATGCTCCATCCTGCTGAAACCATATCGTATTCACTGGAACCTAAGAGTTTCCTGGATCAGGATATAAATTTGCCAAAGTTAGAATAACATCATTTTGAAGTAGTGCCAAATAATGATCGCCATTCAAATGGCCCTCAATGAAAAAACGACCAATGATATGGTTTCCAACAATCCCTGCCCAAACATTGACCTTTTGAGTGTATTGCGTGTGTTCTTCTCTCATCCAGTGCGGAAATTCCGTTGACCAGTAGCGGCAGTTTTGCCGATTGGCATGGCCATTAAGTGAAAAAGTGCACTCATCAGAAAACATAACATTTTCTAATTGGATAATATTGCTATTCAATATGTTCATCATTCGCTCACAAAAATAAGTTCTCCTATCAAAATCGTCTTCCATGAGCTCTTTAGTAAGTATCATTTTATAGGGATACATTTTATTTTCTTTTAATATGTTTACTATCGATGTATGGCTAACATTTAATGTAGCGAATGCCTGTCTACTCGATGTATGTGGGTTTTCCTCAACCTCAAGCATCACATCTAATTTAATTTCATCACTCAGTGCATTAGCAGCTGGTTTTGTATCTGTCTTACATGACCAAACTCACGACACTGCTTCTCTATTTTACTAATTGTTCCTTGGGATATAGACGGTAAATCAGGAAATTTCTCATGAAATAGGCGAGTTACTTCCTGTTGTGTTCGGGTTTTATCTCCGTAACCAATCATTTGTTAAACTGTTAATTTATGGATTTCCATTAATCTAACCATTTTCAGAATTGAAAGTGACGAATTTCAAACTAAAATTATAGTACTGGCAACTTAAATGCAACTTATGCATAATTACAAAACAATTTCCTAAGGTGTTTTAAACAAACTAATGTTGCCACTGAAACTCTTTAAAGTATTTTTAATGGATACCTTCTAAAAAGCACATTGATGTGGTTTTTGCTTGCTTTCTTATTATCAAGACCTAAACGGGAAATAAGTTTTGAGTGTATTGTAGTAAGTTTTGATTGTATTGTAGCGAATTTTTGTAATCACATGATTTTATTTTATTCTATCTTAATTGTTGCAATAAACTTAAAAACTATAACATTTTTGAATAGAGAATGAAGAGACCTTTCAAACGATATATCACACGCCTATGCTTCCCATTTAAAAAATAAGGGGGTTGGACTTGTCATTCGAAGGGGGTTGAAGGTAGGGATCGCATTTTCACGTTGAAAAATGTCAATTTATAATTTAAATTTGACGTGTTTCGGAATTTTTTATAAATATGTACAGTAACCGAAAAAATGAATTTATTCCATTTGGCTTTTACACACTGTATAGAGCCTTTTTTAAAAATGCTAACTCGTTATTTATGGCTATTGCAAGCAACATTATCAAAAATATGATACTGAACGTGGATTTACCTAGTTCGAAACAGTCCAAATCGCAATCTCTGTTCCAATTATTGGTTCTAATAACAATTTTAAATACTAATATTATGGAAAACTAGTCTAATATTTTACTAATATACGAATTTTTAATATGCACATGTTTTCAATCAGTATTCATTTTGAAGATTTCAGCAAACTAACGCGGGTATCCATTCCCTCAGTTATGGTACCACATTCGTTTTTATTCTAGTATCGTGATCATAGTATATTCTAATCATTTTCATCAATAGAAATAAAATAGTTTATTTTATAGTTACCTGTTATAATGATTACCATGGCGAAACTGGTTATTTCTTAGTAAGATGTTTTGACCTACCTGAAAAAAATTTAAAATGTAGATAAATGTACAATCTATAATTACTTAAAATGTAATGGATTAATTGAAAAATTGTTCAAGAAACATTATTGATAAGGCAAGAAGCAGGAAAAAATTCGTATATTTTAGATATGTAATGCGTTTGCGTTACGTCAAATAGACACCAAATGGAAAATGAGAAAATTTACCTAAAACAGATGAAATAAAAACGGATGTACCCTCAACATCATCAGGTCTTCAGTCCTGGAACTGGTTAGACGCGTACCATCATTGTTTCCTAGTCTCAGCTAACCTAAACATTTCCCTGAATTTTGCATAGTCTGCATCTATCACTATCTGCGTGCGAAAGTCTGATCTCGGTCTACCTCTACCTTTCTTTGCCTATCTCTGTTTGTAATAATCCCGTACTATTCCCCAAATGCCTTAGAACATATACTGCCCGTCTATTTCTCCTATTATTTTTGTTTTGTTTTCCACAGATATCTTTATTCCTGTACTATTTCTATAATCTATTTGTTATTAACTTTGTCTGTCCATGCTGTCATCCTCATACATCTGAGGCACAATATTCCAGAATGTTTCTATCTCTTTCTGTCTGCTTTTCCTACTACCCCTATTTCATAGACGTACTGTGTAGTGCTCCACACATATGCTTTCAACAATTTTCTTCTTGTTTCTATGTTTGTTGTCTTTGAACATAGCCGCGGTTCTTTCTTGTTAGATGCAGTTCGGTCACCTTCTATTGTTTTACAATTATATACCCTATTTCCCCGATATTCAGTAGTAAGTGAAGGAGGGTAAGCAGCGTGCGGCTGCCAAGTTCCCCCAGCACTTAGGCATTTGTCGAATTAATAGTTTTCCAATATATCCTTTCGCACAATCAGATTAGTTGAAAATATTTCACAACCAACACCCATAGTGGTTTATAATAATCTTCAGATTTAAGTGTACTTATTTTTTCGTCAATATGCTTTCGTCTTGAAACTAGTTGGACGCGTACCTCCACTCATTTATGTTCTGATCTAGCCTACACAGTTCTCTAAAATTTCCACAACAGCCTATATACAGCTCGGTTCTCCTTCTTTTGTTTTCTAATTATAGGCCTTATTTCACCAAAATTCATTGGTATGTGAAAGGGCTAAGCGGCTCCGTGGTGTAGTTGGTATGTGTGTGACTAATAGTCCCAAAGTCCCGGGTTCCAATCCCGGCACGGTCCGCATGAAAAATGTTAGGCGAGCATTTTTCACAAAAATACACCCTGGTTCGGATGAGAGTTAAAATGGAAGTCCCGTGTGTGAGTGTTGTCACGCGCGTTAAAGATCCCTACCTTGCTTGGAACAGCAAGGGTTCGGCAAAATTCCAAATTTTCCAGGTAAAAAAACTCGCCAACTGGCCAATGTAGTACCTTCGGGTGGAGCATTGGAAAATCACATGTAAGGTCTTGCAATATTCTCAACTATTGTTAATTTTGCGAAAGGATTTAATGGAAAACTATTAATTCGGCAAATGTCTAAGTGTTGGGGGATCCTTGGCAGCCACATGCTGTTTAACCCCCTTCACATACCTTGCCTGTGATTTTCCAATGCTCCACCCGAAGGTACTACATTGGCCAGGAAGCGAGTTTTTTTTACCTGGAAAATTTGGAATTTTGCCGAACCCTTGCTGTTCCAAGTAAGATAGGGATCTTTAACGTGTGTGACAACACTCACACACGGGACCTCCATTTTACCTCTCATCCGAACGAGGGTGTATTTTTGTGAAAAATGTTCGCCTAACATTTTTAAGCGGACCGTGTCAGAATTCGAACCCGGGACCTTGGGCGTAGTAGTCACACACATACCACTACGCCACGGAGCCGCTCAAACATTGTATCTGTAGTTGTTTATAATAATCATCATGTTTAGGTACATTTATTATTTTTTCATCATTAGTTTTTCTATCTTGGGACTGGTTGGATTCATACCTCCTTTGATTTCTATTCTGAGCTAGCCTACATATTTCCCTGAAATTCCCGTATCCTACATCTTTCACTGTATGTGTGCAATAGTCTAACCTCGATCAACCTTTACCTCTCTTTTTTCCTATCTCTGCTTCTACTATATTCCGCACTATTCCCTCATGTTTTAGTATGTGGCCTACCATCTTATCTCTCATATTTTTTACTGTTTTCTACATATTCCTTTCTTCCCCTACCATTTCTAGTACCTATTTGTTCTTAACTTTGTTTGTCCATGCTATATTCACCATACGTCTGTAGCACCACATTTCTTGTCCGTTTCTCCTACTGTCGAGGCTTCACTGCCGTACAGTGCTATGCTCCACACATATGTTTTAAGCAATCTTTTCCTTGTTTCTATGTTTGTTGCCTTTGAACACAGTAGCTGTTTTTTCTTGTTAAATGTAGCACGACCTTGTGTTAATCTTTGTTTCAAATATTTTGTGCTTTTCCCTTCTTGCGTTATTTGACTTCCTAGGTACCAGAAATTCTTAACCTTTTGTAAGTTCTTGTTACCTATTTGTATTCCTGTTTTTGATTTATTTCCCCTCCTCTGCATACTAGAACTTTAGTTTTATGTTTGTTAATTTTCATACCGCATCTCTCTGTTAGAACTGTTTCCATTTCATTAAGAGCAGCTTCTTTTCTTTGCTAGATGCTAATACCGCTATATCATCTGTAAATCTAAGCATATCAATCTTTTGTCTCTGCATAATAATTCCAAATGTTTTCCTGCATTTAACGGTATTCGTTGCCTCTTCAAAATACAAGTTAAAAATTAATGGGGATAAAGCACATCCCTGTCTCACCCCTTTCCTAATATTTACTTCTCTACTTTCTTGCTCTAATTCTCTTACCGCTATTTACTCTTTGTATAAGCAATGTACTATCCGTCTATCCCTAAAACTCATTCCAAACTTTTTGAGTATTTCGAACATATTTTCCATTTTAAATTGTCGAATGCTTTTTCCAGATCTACAAATCCTATATACACGCTTTCCCCCTTTTCTATTGTTTTCTCCATTATCACCATCAGAGCTAAAATAGCCTCCCGTGTTCCCGTGATTCGCCAAAACCCAATTGATCTTCTCCTAGTTCTTCTTCAGCTCGTTTTTCCATTTGTCTTTGTACAATTCTAGTTAATATTTTTGACACGTGTGCTGCCAAACTTATTGCTCGAAAATTTTCACATCTATCCGCGCCTCTCTTTTTTGGTATAGTTATTATGATGTTTCGTTTGAAATCTTTGGGTATCTCGCCTGTCTCATACATATAGCTTACAAATTGGAAGAGACGTTCCGTTACTGGTTGTCTAACAACTTTTAGAGTTTCTGCTTGCACCTTAACTGTACCCGACGCTTTACCAGTTTTCAGACCCTTTAATGCTAATTCAAACTCATCTAGAAGTATAGGATATCCCAAATCATCATTTTGAGCGTCTGATTCCAACAAATAAATTCCCTATATACTCTTGCCATTTCTAACCACTTTCTCTACATTTTCTATAATGATGTTTCCTCCATTGTCGCTTATATTTTTGCTATATGGTTTTAGATCCCTAAAATTCACTCTAATTAGTTTGTATGCTTCGTCTATCTTTCCTATTTACGATCTTAGTTTGTACCTTCATTGCATTTTTAATCAATCAATTGTTCTTTTGCTTTCCTGCATTTGCGAATAATTTCCCATTTTATGGCTTTGTATCTCTGTTTTCCTGTTTTGTCTGATGTATTTTTGTATTTTTGTCTTTCTTCTATTAAATTCAGGACATCCTTTGTTATCCATGGTTTCTTATTTTCCTTTTGTGTATACCCCAGAATATCTCTGACCGCCTTGTGTAAGCTAGCTTTATTGTCATTCCATTCTGTTTCTACTTCCTTAATATCAGAAATTTTCCCGATATCTTTCAGTAATCCATTTCACATCGTTTCAGATGCACCCTATATATTATAATTTCTGAATAATAGTGTTAAACAAGTACATCACCATAATTTTTAGTTTTATAAAGCGTAATAAACTCAAACCACGAAATCAGAAAATTATTTATAGTAAAATACATAGTTGAACGCAACTCAGACCAATAAATCATCTCCAAAAACTGCTAAAAGAAAAACATATTTCAATATTAAATATTAAGAGGTCAAATACAAAATGTAAGAATGAGTAACTACCCGAGTTAGTAGGTAAACAAAAAAATTATAACAGTAAATTTTCATAGGGTGGTCATGTTATTTTAAGCAAGCTTGTAGAATAATTAAAGAAGTAAATAATAGTGAAATTATTAATATGCATGTTTCATACCATAATTATCTCAAATATAAGAGAACCTTTTATAATTCGTAGTAGAATTAGAAACATGTGCAGTTAAAATACAAAGCAATTATCAGACAAGAAAATAGTATATCCTTGCAGACGCTTATTTAATATATCAGACTACACAGAATCTCGACCAAAATGTACAATAAACATTTTCCATTTTTCCATCTAATTCATTTATACTGGTGGAAATATCAGATAGTAATGGGCACGTAGCCTTAACATGATATTGTTTGAAGAAAGAAAGCTGAGAAGCTGGTGTTTTCTGAACATCCTTAATCTTTTAAAAGATAAATTGAATCAAGAGTAAAATATAAGTTTTCATGTTTATATTTATTAATTATGTACACTGGGGATTGTAAATATCAATACTTTGTATTCATGGAGTAGAAAATTAATCAAACGTGAAAATAATTATTTTCTTGGACGATGATTTAGCAACGGAACTAGTGTTGATTAAATTTAAGCATGACATCGTTAAGGTACGTTGAAACATTTAAAAATATTAAGAATTATGTGCGCCTTGATTGTAAATGTAAACCTTAGTAATGAAAATTAGTATTGGCTGAAGCATGAAACTTTAGTATTTTAAATCGATGATAAAAAGAAAAGTTGTTATTTAACTGTTTGCTATATATTATTAATAAAGGCACTTCCAGAACCGGAATTTAAAATGTCATGTATTTCAATAATGGAAACGGGAAAACTGGAATGAAAGTATTATTAATGGATTTGATTTAATGTTTCTTCTTTAGGACATCTTTTAGTAATACTTGCCCAATTTAGTGTTAGGAAATTAGGTTTTTAAGGAAAGTATATTTGTGCAATTAATTAATGTTAATAGAGGTTAAGTCTGAGCTCAATTTTATTTGCATCTGTTTATGAACTAAATAAAAATTAGGTCATTGTGAAAGGATCTCTAGTCACCCCAGTGATTGAGTCGTATTTAGAAGAGGCACTTATGTCGAATAGTTCTTTGATATGACAAAATATGAGTGTTTTTACGATATTTTAGAAGATGGTAAAGTATAATGTGATAAATTTAGGAAACCAAAAGCAAATGAGACCTATCCGGATTAACCGTCTTCTGAATAGGTAAAATATCGAAAAAGATTGCTGAGACAAAACGGTTTAGCACCTTTAACTATGACAATAGAAAAATCCTTTCAAGATAAGTGAATAATATTGTAACGCAGTTTGTTTATACTCACGCATTTCAAATGTATTCTGTTTTTAGTATTTTTATTATTTCTTTCATAGGAACTTACACCCACACCACTGTACTTAGCTGGTGCACCCTAAAATTGCTACGATTCCCCACCCCTTCAGAGCAAATCTATATTTATTACGTAACGCTCATTGTACTCGTACCACATGCTTGAATAAGGTCTTTTTATATAAACTAATGTCAGTGGTTTGTATTAGTACTGCCAATACCTTTTAATAACTGCAGCGTCTGTTACTGTCTCATTCTCTACTATTACGAAAATTTTTATACGCCGGTAATGCCTATATAAAAAGGATCCTACATTTACCTCCAAGAAAACGGTAAATGATCATATAAAGGTACTTCATGAAAAAGGGATGTAGAATAATTCTGAAAAGTATCAACTTATTTGTATATCTACACCGGGTAAATATTATGGTCTACCAAAAATACATAAACCTGTCCTTACTTTGAGATCCATTATTTCTACGGTGAATACACCTACTTATGATATTGCCTCTTTCCTAGCTAGCATTCTTGAACTGGCTTTCCCTCTTGAGGGGTATAATGTTAAAAACAGCTTCACGTTTGTTCATCAATTTAAGGAATTCTCTCTGTCCATAGGTCACATTCTCATCTCGTTAGATGTAACTTTCTTGTTTATGAATAATCCGCTACCTTTGGTCATCAACATCATCAAAGAAAACTGGAACAAGATCAAACATCATTGTAAGATGTTTGAAGATCTGTTTCTAGCTACCGTTAATTTGGTTTTCAATAATACCTATTTTGTCTTTCAGGATAAATATTATTTTCAACTTTTGGTACACTAATGAGATCACCTTTGTCCCATGTCATAACCCAAATTGTTATAGTCAGCCTAGTGTTTGTCTAAACTATCGTATGAGATGTCTTTTCTTGTTAAGTATGTTGATGACATCATTTGTGCTTTGCTCCGTAAATTTGTTGACCAGACCATTTCAACGTTCAATAATTTTAACGAACACCTCAAGTTCACCTATGTATTGAAAGTTGATGGTAGATTACTTTTTCTTGATGTCCTTGTCATTAATCGCTCTAAAACGTGTAGCCACTGTCATCTTTGGAACGTACCCATTGTATTATCAAATAAATACGTTAGTCTAGTTTCTTTCTTTCCGTTTTGAACCGCCACATCTTAAGATGTGCCCTCTTGCCATTTATAATTTGTTAATTTATTCAGCTTTTTATATAATGTGAATCTCGTCAATTTACCTTAATATTTATACACTTTATTAAGAATCAGAGTAAGTTATTAACGTCTTTATAAATATTTTTGCTCAACTTGTTCTCCTTTTGTATCCTTTTGCAATTTGGAAGTAAAATTATTATTTTAGGGTCCATCTCCTTCATCTTCTGGTATCAGGCTTGTGTGCTGCTATACTCCTTTGTAGTAGCTTTGAAGTACTATCTAGTTACTTGCTGCTACCAATTCGGTAGAATAACTACTGTGCATCTTCCCTACAATAGTCATTTGCTACTGATAGTCTATGGTATTGTGTCTAATATCTGCATGGATTCGTACTCTAGTTGAAATGCAGTATCCTGTGTGGCTTAGTGTGTATTCGGTCCATTAATTTATTGAGGAATTATTAAGAAGTAGTGAGCATTGATTCATGTTCCTGGCTACTGGTTGCATACATAACTAAATTGTATGTATTGGTTATTGTGCTGAATAAGTAATTGCAAAATCACTGAAACACGTGTATTTACATCACTCATGTTACATCAGTTATTTGTTCAATTCCCCAAAAGCTTTATCTACATAAACAACAGCCATACGCTAAATTAAAGACCAATAATAATAACAAAAAAGCGGTCAAAGATCGTGAAATAATAGAAATACAAGCATAATACGTAATCACCGAATAATTTCATCACAAATAAAGCTTGAAAACTTCTAGGAATATCCAAAACAAACATGGTTGGTTACAACACTTTGTAAGACGGTTCTGATAAGCCAATCAAAATTTAGATAACGAAAACTATATAACGCCCAGAGTTTATAAGGAGGGGCAGTCTCAATTTGAACCATGTCGAACCTGCATCACTGTTGCTCGAAAATTTGCGCGTCGAAATAAATTTTAAATTAAATTATTAAGAGTTGTGAAAAGTGGTGTTGTATAATATTTAATGACAGATTACATTGAACATATATGAAAAAGTTCGCCGTTTGCTGAAAACGTGAGTAGAAATTTGTTAAATAATTTAAATTAAATGTTTATAATAATGTAGGGCTTCTAAGTGGCATCGAGAAATCTAAGGGCGGTATTCAGAAATCTAAATTCAGAATTCTGAGTGGTATTGAGAATTCTAAGTGGTATCGAGAATTTTAAGAGCTATTCAGAACTCTAAGTGGTATCGAAAATTCTAAGTGTGGTATTCAGAATTCTAAGTGGTATCCAGAGAGATCTAAGGTGTATCTAAGTTGTATCTAAGTTAAGAGATGGAAGTTGTATCTAAATTAGGATAGCTAAGTTGAGAAATCCAAGTAAAGCACGAGGTGGATTTTGGAAACAAAAGATAACAATACTGAATTATTGGTTCAAACTTACGTGAAGGAGCACAAAGCAGAGCGTTGTTTTTCCATTGAAGATAATAAAGGGGTGTTGATCCAACACATGCAACAGCAAACAAAGGGGGAGAAAGGACTCGCCAGGAAATAACAGGTCAGGGCTAACTAGTATAACGAATCATTTCAAATTTAAATTTAAACACTGAATGTAATTTTCAAATTTGTAATGAGTCAACAAAAATATTTAATACGTAGAAATTTACGTAGAAAGGATAAAAGGACTTGAACGTTCTAGATCTTTTTAGTAAAAGGTGTCATTTTTGGTGACTTTAAATTAAAGATACAATTTTTGGGATACATAATATAAATTGATTGAAGTCAGATTACAAAATTGTGAGGTGTAGATATTATTTCCTTTCATTATACGAATATTGATTGATTTCGTTTTATCATTCCAAACAGGTACGATTTAAAAGGGTAAAATTATTTGATCATCGTAACGTTGTGCGCTCTGTGTGAATTAAACTGGGCTAGCCGTGGCAAAATTAAAATTAGAATATTAGAAAAACAGAGCGGTGGCGTTCAGCAGGAAACTGGACGTTTATTACATCGGCGTGCGGCGTTATCATATCAATAAGTATATATATATATATATATATATATATATATATATATATGTTCGATTATATACATATATATATATATATATATATATATATATATTGCTGTGAAACCTCTTGAATTACCTGGTCCTGTTGATTTTCTTCTGTTAATCGCCTCGGCTGCTCCTCTAGATAGCTTTCATCCTCATACATAAAAACAAACACATTCCTACCACAAACATCAACGTTAACTCTATTTACATCAATATTCAGAATACATTAAATTTTCAAATTAAATTTCAGCATAAAATTCAGTTTTAAAAGAATTTCAAGATTAATTTTATTATCACTTTAACGTGCATCCAGAATTAAAGTCCTTGTTGGATGCCTACTAATTAATATAACAATATAAGCAGACCGGAGTCTGAGTATAAAGGAGCATCTACCACCCCTTTACGTTAATTAACCAGGTTCGTCTAATTGAGCTCAAAGACATACCCATATTTTCATCATAATTCAGAATATCAATACTAAATACCCTCTTTCTACTTAAACAAGCAAATTTCATCTTAAAATTAAAATTTTATGGTTAGTACAATTTCACTAATGTCCATTTAAAGTAAATCAATTATAAAGTTATTCAACACACACAAAATGTCAAACAAAATAGTATAATTTACCTGAAGGTTACTGTCCTCGAAGCTTCAATGTACATCGTCCCTTTAGTAATCACACCATTCCAACAGGATTATATTTACGGCTTCTAATTCTCAACGCTTTTAAAATTTTCTCCATCACCATTTATTTAAAGTTGTTTCTGGGCTTTTCCGGAACTCATCTGTGTATATCTGACCCTTGTTTCGTGGATCCAGACACGTATTTGAACCATTTAATTATTAACACCCCGAAAAATAGCAAAGAAATTCATGCGTCTTTCACCAATATACGCCAAAACTGCCTACTTTTGTGTATACATTTGTCGTTGTAAATTTTGCTTATTGGTACAGTGATACTAAATTTTATTACCTTGTATCTAAGTGCACTGAAGTACATTCATGTTAGCACGTAAATAACAAACTATTTTGAATCACTAAAATATACGAGCAAAATTTTAAATTATTTTATCAAACTAAAATGCACTGTTTAACATCTTGAATCAAGTCGCGGATGTAAGAGCTTTTAACGCATCGAATAGTCAAAAGTCTAAGAGGCCGAAATTCATATTACCACCGGTATATATAGCAAAAGCCTGTCTGTCGGTCTGTTCCCCAAAACAGACAATTCTTACGAATTTCTCATTCTATGTTCCCAGTCCGTCGCTCGCGCATCGGTTTTACGAATTTTCACTCGCCCCATTTAACTCTCAGAAATTCTCACACGGCACGCAAACATGTCCGAGAAAACTAATTAATTTTGTACCGAAATTGTTGTTTCTACCTCTGATATTTGCCTCCTATTTTCAACCAATTGTGACCCTCGTGACGTTGCTTAAATCACGCCTTTCACTATATGTGTCTTTGCTTGACGCATTTCTCTTTCCTTTTCTAACCTGTTCGTATTGGTGCAAATTGATATTCTTTATTATCGATTATATTTTAGTCCATGTGGACTATCTGGGTTAAATAACCCCGTATCGCACATTCTCGTGAATATTAAGCCCCGGTTTCTCCAAGATTCTTTGAAACCATTTGTTATCTACACAATTTTCACCGTACGTGATATTTAAACTACGCAGGTGTTCAAAATAATATTAATTCTCAGAGCTTTTAAATAAACCCTGTTTTGTATTTCGTGCTAAAGCATCTGACCGTTTCCAATATCCTTAGAATCGACATGTTTATCTAAACAAATTAAACTGAAATTGCCTTTTAAAATACGCAGGTGTGTTCAAACATCCTACTTCTAACTAACACTTCTAGGATTTGCATTTCATTGGGTTTTACAAGTTTCTATAGATATTATCTGTACGTTTTGTTCAATACCGGTTACTTGAAATAGAGTTAATTAAGATAAATTTTGCACGTAATTTCCATTTGTTTAGGAATAATTACATTACACGCAGAGCTTTTTAATACTGCTTCTTTTGATATAAAGCGTCTTGTACATGATTTAAATCTCTTATGTTTAATGAAACTAATAAATTTTTATGCTTCACGGTTTTAATAACGCGTATTATCTAATAATATTCATTATACACGGTGATTAAAATTATTTGATGTGATTATTTAATTTTCTACCCTGGTCTAAATATGAGTATTTTCCCCCTATTTGAATACAAATAATCCCACTTATTTGAATGCAAATATTAAGCATTTAGCCCAAAAAAAATTACAAAAAAATTGCCTATCACTCTCTACCCTTATCTATCTAACTTACCTACCTTATCTCCAATTCAAAAAAATATTTACACCTATCCTATATCCCTATCCTATTCCTAACTCTCACCTAATTCTCTAAACTGAAATTATCCCTAACTTCATCCTACTTATCCATCTAATCCTATATATATCCTATATACCTATCCTATTTCTAACTTTTAACTAATCTTCACTATACTTTACTTCCCCCTACCTAATCCTATATGCCTATCCTACTCTTACTCTATTCCTAACTCTCCACTAATCTTCTATGAAATATCTACACTTAACCTATCTTATTTTCTTCCTACATTTACTCTTTATTCTCATCCTAAACCTATTCCTAATTATCTCCCATATTTATCCTATACCTAGCTTTATTTTCTATAAACACTTACTTCTACTTTTCTATATACACCTATCTCTATTCTTATCCTATTTAAATCTAACTCTCTTCTTGACCCTCCATGTCTTTCTTCTTACCATCCTAATACTCTTCATCCCTATCTCTCCCCCTTCTATATCTATACTTAACATCTCTATTATCTCACATACAATAAACTTATCATCCCTCTTATCCTGACTCTTAAATATTGCTTCTTCTTTAGTCCCTACACTTGTCTGTTTCTTATTCATTATTATTTCCTTTTCTGCCGACAAACCAAACGATACTACTTTAAAATTAAAGATTTTTCCCTCTACGGAAAATCCTATATACCTTCTAGAATTCTTATGTAATGGAATCCGCCAGAATGAATTCCTTAAACCTACTTTATTAAAAACAAACTTGCCACTTAACCTCGTCAAAAGTGTGTCCGTGGCTGGTGGACAATGGAATTGCGGTTTGGTCCGTTGATTAATTTTACGTGCATCTATAATTAATTCTGCCTTCACCTGCTCCCGATATGCTGCTGTTGCTTCTACCCCCACTAATTCTGCATGTTTTTGTACTAAAGCTTGAACCTCTACTCTCCTATCCTCTGGACATATTATCGTGTTGCTCTGTTTAACTTCATCATTCTCTACCTCTACTACATTAATACTAAACCCCGTGTCATCCTCTGTGACTTCATAACTGCCCTTCCATGGCACTACCCTATCTTTAATCCTTACTACCTTCCTTTCCATATCTATCAAAACCCCTAACTTCATCATACAGTCAACACCTAAAATGCTCTGAAACTTCAGTCCAGGTACAATTACAAACTCCTGTTCACAGCTTAAACCTCCTATATCTATCCTAAGCACCACAACACTATTTACTACAGCAAACTTCTTTTTATTTGGAGCTACTAAATGACTACGCTTTATAGGCATAATTCTATCACAAACCTTATCCCTAATTTTGCTGACGAATTCCTCCGATATTAAACTCGCCTCTGCCCCTGTATCAAGTAATACTTCTACATTATTCTCAAAAATTCCTATATTAACAATTGGCAAACATAATTTTTTTTCAGTTTCTGGCTCTACTTCCTCCTCAATTTTGAAAAATTCACGTGGATGTTCATATACATTTACACTGAAATCTAGTGGTCTGTCGCGTTCTAAAAATCCTGTCCAGGTCTGTTTTCCCTACTTGGTCCTGGTCTAGCCGTCACCTCAGCGTATGTCCTAGGCGTTTCCACTCGTTCCGTGTCTGTATTAGCAGTCCCGCTCATGTCTGGTGAACTATTCATTCTGGTAGGTTCCGGTCTCGGTGCAGGTCCCCTTCCTAAACTATTACTCCTAACGTATGGTCGTCTCTGTTCCCAATTCTGTCGCTGGTATCCGTAATTATTCCCCCTTCTAGCATAGTTGTCCCGTCTATTGTCAAACCTAACTGTGTTGATCTGTCTTTCCCTATTATCCCGAGGTCGTCCACTACTTACGTCGTCGTACCTCTGCAGGTATTCCAAAACATTTCTCTGTCCACTATGTTCTGTAGTGCTACGTGCTGTCTTATTTCTACCTCGAAGTGTCGTGATAAATACTTAATAATTTGTCGGTCCGTCAGTGGTGGGTTCAGTTGCTTTGCTATGCTATACTTGCGTATAGCATATTGCTCCTACTTCCTGAAAATTCTCCCTTAAATTTCCCTGTGATTAAGTCGTCTCGTACCTGGTCTTGTCTGTGGTCACTCCAGTAGTGCTTTAAAATTTGTTTTCAAAGTCCTGATACGTGTCTATGTCCTGTCCTACTAAATTGTACCACGCTTCCGCATTGTCCTTTAATAAAGCCTTTATCGTATTCAGTTTAGTCTGTTCGTCAAATAAATTTCCCACTAGATTTCTTACACTATTAATAAAAATTTGTGGATTTACCCTGTTATCGCCATAAAACTTCATGTGTTGGTCCAATGATACTCCACCTGTAGAAAATCTGGGACCATCCCCCGTTAAATTTGACATGTTGTATTTGATACTACTAACTTCGCGTTCTACCCTGCCTAACTGATCCCTACATGAGTCCGTCACTTCAGTCATTTTTATATTAATCTCTTCTTCACAAAAATGCGTACTTCGGACCCTTAAATGTCCCATTTCCTGTCGAAGACCTGTAATATCACTTTCATTTTTTTCAACCCTATTTTCAACTTCCCCCATCTTTACGGTAAGACTATTTTTAAATTCTGAAACTTCTTTATTCGTCTTATCTATTTTCTCACTTAGGGTTTCCCTAACTCCTGTTAATGTCTCATTCATTCGGTCAAATTTCTTATTCGATTCTTCCCTAGCTCTATTAGATTCATCGCTTAGCTGTTCTAATTTTCTATTGGATTCTTCACTCATCCTCTCTAACATTCTCAATATCATCTCGTTTCCTTGATCCCTGATTCCGTCCTCGACTGATCTCTACTGCCTCCAGCTTCTTCCATTTTAGAATTTTTCTCACACAATGCACTATCGTCACTTCCAATTTCCACTCCTTGACTCCTTAACCACTCTTTTCTCTGCATACGTTCTAATCACTCACACACTCTAAAATACTCTTGAATTTATACACACACAAAACTCTCTCTCAGATCGCCAGTTTCCTGGAATAAAATCACAAAAATTTTATTTGGAACTCGAGCCTCACTTTTGGGTCGCCAAGAATGCTGTGAAACCTACAAAGTTATTAAATTACCTGGTCCGTTGATTTTCTTCTGTTAATCGCCTCGGCTGCTCCTCTAGATAGCTTTCATCCTCATACATAAAAAACAAACACATTCCTACCACAAACATCAACGTTAACTCTATTTACATCAATATTCAGAATACATTAAATTTTCAAATTAAATTTCAGCATAAAATTCAGTTTTAAAAAGAATTTCAAGATTAATTTTATTATCACTTTAACGTGCATCCAGAATTAAAGTCCTTGTTGGATGCCTACTAATTAATATAACAATATAAGCAGACCGGAGTCTGAGTATAAAGGAGCATCTACCACCCTTTACGTTAATTAACCAGGTTCGTCTAATTGAGCTCAAAGACATACCCATATTTTCATCATAATTCAGAACATCAATACTAAATACCCCTTTCTACTTAAACAAGCAAATTTCATCTTAAAATTAAAATTTTATGGTTAGTACAATTTCACTAATGTCCATTTAAAGTAAATCAATTATAAAGTTATTCAACACACACAAAAATGTCAAACAAAATAGTATAATTTACCTGAAGGTTACTGTCCTCGAAGCTTCAATGTACATCGTCCCTTTAGTTAATCACACCATTCCAACAGGATTATATTTACGGCTTCTAATTCTCAACGCTTTTAAAATTTTCTCCATCACCATTTATTTAAAGTTGTTTCTGGGCTTTTCCGGAACTCATCTGTGTATATCTGACCCTTGTTTCGTGGATCCAGACACGTATTTGAACCATTTAATTATTAACACCCCGAAAAATAGCAAAGAAATTCATGCGTCTTTCACCAATATACGCCAAAACTGCCTACTTTTGTGTATACATTTGTCGTTGTAAATTTTGCTTATTGGTACAGTGATACTAAATTTTATTACCTTGTATCTAAGTGCACTGAAGTACATTCATGTTAGCACGTAAATAACAAACTATTTTGAATCACTAAAATATACGAGCAAAATTTTAAATTATTTTATCAAACTAAAATGCACTGTTTAACATCTTGAATCAAGTCGCGGATGTAAGAGCTTTTAACGCATCGAATAGTCAAAAGTCTAAGAGGCCGAAATTCATATTACCACCGGTATATATAGCAAAAAGCCTGTCTGTCGGTCTGTTCCCCAAAACAGACAATTCTTACGAATTTCTCATTCTATGTTCCCAGTCCGTCGCTCGTGCGTCGGTTTTTAGGAATTTTTCACTCGCCCCATTTAACTCTCAGAAATTCTCACACGGCGCGCAAACATGTCCGAGAAAACTAATTAATTTTGTACCGAAATTGTTGTTTCTACCTCTGATATTTGCCTCCTATTTTCAACCAATTGTGACCCTCGTGACGTTGCTTAAATCACGCCTTTCACTATATGTGTCTTTGCTTGACGCATTTCTCTTTCCTTTTCTAACCTGTTCGTATTGGTGCAAATTGGATATTCTTTATTATCGATTATATTTTAGTCCATGTGGACTATCTGGGTTAAATAACCCCGTATCGCACATTCTCGTGAATATTAAGCCCCGGTTTCTCCAAGATTCTTTGAAACCATTTGTTATCTACACAATTTTCACCGTACGTGATATTTAAACTACGCAGGTGTTCAAAATAATATTAATTCTCAGAGCTTTTAAATAAACCCTGTTTTGTATTTCGTGCTAAAGCATCTGACCGTTTCCAATATCCTTAGAATCGACATGTTTATCTAAACAAATTAAACTGAAATTGCCTTTTAAAATACGCAGGTGTGTTCAAACATCCTACTTCTAACTAACACTTCTAGGATTTGCATTTCATTGGGTTTTACAAGTTTCTATAGATATTATCTGTACGTTTTGTTCAATACTGGTTACTTGAAATAGAGTTAATTAAGATAAATTTTGCACGTAATTTCCATTTGTTTAGGAATAATTACATTACACGCAGAGCTTTTTAATACTGCTTCTTTTGATATAAAGCGTCTTGTACATGATTTAAATCTCTTATGTTTAATGAAACTAATAAATTTTTATGCTTCACGGTTTTAATAACGCGTATTATCTAATAATATTCATTATAAACGGTGATTAAAATTATTTGATGTGATTATTTAATTTTCTACCCTGGTCTAAATATGAGTATATATATATATATATATATATATATATATATATATATAGTTATTAAGATGAAATGAAAACCCAACTTTGTATTTAAAGTTGAATTACCATTTCAAATCGAACTAGTAATTGAAAACCACTAAAAGAACGGCTACAGCAGGATTTGAAATGGTAATTCAACTTACTTAAATACAAAGTTGGGTTTTCATTTCATCTTAATAACTATTAATATATATTAAGCATTCATTTGCATTCCAAATGTGGATTATTCTTCTCTATTAATAATAATATAATTACATGTTTGTATTATTTTTAAACGAAAAATTAATCTGAAGAAAAACATTTTCCAGTGCGTGAATTTTGTTAATTTTTATGGAAAATAAATTATGCTAGCAGTAATATAAAACGAAATTAATCTAATTTAGGTTTTTATTATGCGCCTTCCTGCAATTTTCTGTTTTCAGTCAATGAATGTAATTCATTATTTTGCAGGTACCTTTAAAAAATTTCTTATACAGCATATAAATTATATCAGCGGTAATCTAAAAACGAAATTAATCTAATTTAGGTTTTTATTATGTGCATTTTGCAATTTTTTTCAGTCAATGAATCTAATTCATTATTTCTGCTGAGCAGTACCTTTAAAAAATTTCTTATACAGCATAAGTTATGTCAGCGGTAATCTAAAACGAAATTAATTAATTTTAGGGTTTTATTATTTGTGCATTCATTTCAATTTCTTTTCAGACAATGAAACTAATTCATTATTTCTGCTGAGGTATAATTATATTCGCTTACATACTGTTTTGTTCATTAGAATAGATTACAGAGCTGAATTTTTCAGAAAACGATGCAAATTTTAATTTTTCTAACAGATCAGTTTATTATTTAATATAAATACTTCACGTAGATTTTACCAACAGTATTCAATCAGATCTCTTGTATAATTATTAGTTACTATTACTAGCAACTTTTAAAAAAATGAGTAACTTGTCATCAATCAAAAATTGTAATAATACCAACGTAAAAGTTCTAGAGCAATTTATATTACATTCTGACGAAGACGTGATTAAAGAAGTTTTTGTTCTTCGCCTCAATTCAACACTGATGCTATTTTTGATAGTGACGTAATAGATATATCACGGTAAGTGCTTTTTCACATTTATACATGTGTTTTAAAACAGTACTAATTTATAAGTTACATTAGATCAAAAACCATTCTGGAAATTCTGAGGCTATCGTAGGATCGTTGACACCTTGGTCCTCTCAGAAACATCAGGTAGTATACAAAAGAAAAGGTGAACCTACAATAATCTTTTATGTTATGCTCACAGATCAGGCAAAACATGTTGACTATGAAAAGTTATGTACAGAATCTAATATGGCTGTTTGCGGTGAAGATGACAAATCCTACGAAGATGACACAGTAGAGTTGCTTAACGCATTTAAAAGCGTGGAGAGAAGCTACTGCGTCGTATAGATTTGGAACTAGAAATAATAAAGCAAAAAAGAGGAACTAACAGCGAGGGAGCAGCAGATACTTCAAGAACGGAGTTAATAAATACTTTTCATTTATAAATAGTTAGATCAATATATTCAACAATTTGTAAAATAAAAAGTATTTTATAAAAGTTTCTTTTGAAACAAGACTTTCTATAAACAAGGTAGTAAACTCAAAGTAAAACGCACATAAATCAGAACCCACTTTAATTTTGATACATCATTCTTTATACAATCGACTTAGATGTGTTATAATAATAAACTAATTTCTTAAATTAGTGACATATTATTCTGAAAATTCTATGTTGACAGTTAGACCGATCGATCCCTTACTAGTTATGTATACGTGTTTGTTCGAGCCAATACTTTCATTTAATTGTTTCACTCCATGTGCTTGAAGGTATTCAAAATATCTCAATGGCAATATACTCTTGAACTCTTCTGTTTCCACTAATACTCTTTCTCCATATTTTGTCTTGATTGTTTCCACTTTTAAAACTTCAAACTTCTTATTCACTACAAGATCTTTTGAATTTACATAAGGTTTGCGATATGTGGTTTTATTAAGAGTATTAAAATCCATATTGCTTTTCTTTGACTAATTAAATTAATATTAGAGCAATCTCCTTATATAGCAGATTACCACCATCTGCGTACTTTGCCAACCCACTTTTCAACCTATCACAAGAGTGAACTCATTTTGAATTAAAACCGGCCCATGTGTATTTGCAGCCTCTAAACATAAATCAGAATCCACTTTAATTAAAAACACAATTGACTTGAATGCGATATTTTTGCATCTGTCATACTGTCTCGCTAGAAAACCAAATTCAAAACATCTACACACATTTTCTCTGCACTTACATTTTTCAACATACGTGTGTTACATTGAAAGTAATATAAAGACGATCCTAATTCAAAACGTGCCCACAAGTATTTTACATTTGAAAAGAATTCAGGTTTTCACATTTTACATTAAAAGTATATAACGCCGATCCTAATTCAAAACGGTGCACGTGTAACTTCTCGCTAGAAAACCGAATTCAAAACAGCTACACACATTCTTCTCTGCACTTACATTTTTTCAACATACGTGTGTGTTTCATTGAAAGTAATATAAAGCCGGTCCTAATTCAAAACGTGACAGACGTATTTTTACATTGAAAGTATAGAAGAATTCATGTTTTCACAACTATTTTACATTCAAATGTTTTCACAACTATTTTACATTGAAATATATAGGGCCGATCCTATTTCAAAACGTGACAGACGTATTTTACACATGGAAAATACGTCTGTCGCGTTTTGAATTAGGACACCTATTTACCTACTGGTTGCGATTGGTTGAAATTAAAAAGCAAAATTTGAGAGGTAACAATAACATTTCTGTATAAAATTCAATTAGTTATTTCCAGGCGTTGCAAGCCGTGTCGAAATTTCTGAGATTTAACTGGGGCGAGTGCAAAATTTCGTAAAAATCGCATGCCGGGCTGCGGAATGGGAACATAGCAAGCGAAATTCTTTAGAATTGTCCGTTTTGGAGACTCGACCGACAGACAGGCTAACCTCTATATATACCCAGGGGAATATGAACAAGCTCTCTTAGATCTTCGACTTGATTCAACGCGTTAAACAGTGCTTTTTAGTTTTCCGGTTTTGATTAAATAATTTAAACAGTTTGCTTAAATAATTTTATGATTTAAAACAGTTTGTTCTTTACGTGCTACACTGAATGTACTTTAGTGCACTTAGAAAAGAAGATACAAGGTAATAAAGTTTAGTATCACAGTACCAATTGATAAAATTCACAACGACAAATAAATACACAAAAGTAGGCAGTTTTGGCGTATATTGGTGAAAGAAGTATGAATTTCTTTGTTATTTTTCGGGGGTATTAATAATTTAAATGGTGCATAAACGTGTCTGGATCCACAAGACAAGGTTCAGATATACACAGATGAGTTTCGGAAAAGCCCAGAAACAACTTTAAATAAATGGTGATGGAGAAAATTTTGAAAGCATTGAGAATCAGAAGCCGTAAAATAACCCAGTTGGAATGGTGTAATTAACAAAGGGACGATGTACATTGAAGCTACGAGTGCAGTAACCTTCAGGTAAATTATACTATTTTGTTCGAACTTTGATATTTTGGAGTGTGTTGAATAACTTTATAATTTGTTTATTTAAAATGGACAGTAGTGAAATTGTACTAACAATAATATTTTAATTTTAAGGTGAAATTTGCTTGTTTAAGTAGAAAGGGGTATTTAGTATTGATGTTCTGGATTATGATGAAAATTTGGGTATGTCTTTGAGCTCAATTAGACGAACCTGGTTAATTAACGTAAAGGGGTGGTAGATGCTCCCTTTGTACTCAGACTCCGGTCTGCATATATTGTTATAGTAATTAGTAGGCATCCTACGAGGACTTTAATTCTGGATGCACTTTAAAATGATAACAAATGTAATATTGAAATTTTCTGATACTGAAATTTATGCTGAATTTTAATTTTGAAATTTTAATGTATTGTGAATATTGATGTAAATAGAGTTAACGTTGATGTTTGTGGTAGGAATGTTTTTGTTTTTTTTATGTATGAGGATGAAAGTTTAATTAGGTGAGCAGCCGAGGCGATTAACAGAAGAAAATCAACAGACCAGGTAATTCAAGAGGTTTCACAGCATTCTATATATATATATATATACATATATATGTATATATATATATATATATATATATATATATATATATAATCGAACATAATGCTTGATGATCAAGCCATTTATAAACAAATTTAACTAGGAACTCTACGTTTACCACACAATAGACATCAATGACCACATCAAGTTTTTGTTTGAGCACGCCATGATCACACTAGCTGATAAATACTAGGGTTTGCCAAAAATTTTTAAAACGAATGTGTCTATACGAATCATAATCTCGTGCATTAATCCCCCTATCTACAATGTGGCTTTGTTTTTATCAAAAATGTTATAGTTCTTTTCCTTTAGATGGCTCGAACGTCAAGAATACTTTTTCCTTCGTTGAAAAATACAGGTATTTTCAATTACCATTCAACCACATTCTAATATCTTAGATGTTCGCTCTCTCTTCACAAACATCCCAAAGGAGTTAGTAGAAAGATTATCACTGAAAATTAGAATTTTATACAACCACACTTCAACCCGAACCTGAAATCTTTTTTACTAACCATTAATATAATCTTTAATGATACTTATTTGACCTTTGATATGAAGTTTTACCTTCAGATTTTTGGCACTGCTATGGGTTTACCTCCGTCCCCCCATAATTGCCCAAATGGTCATGGACTCTTTGCTAGTGCGTCACTGGTCTACTTCTTTTTGATATAAAGTTCATTTGCAAAATTTATATCAATTACTGCACTAATTTATATCACGATTCACGACTTTCGAAGCTTTAAATTAGAATTCACATTACATTTACAGTTTCAATTAGAATTAAACTAACTAAAGCTCATTAAGGCAATTTATATTTTATCCAATCGTTCTAGAACATACCAGAATCTGCAAATAATATCTCGAATGTACCTATTGTAATCTTGGTAAATTTCTTAAATGCAAAACCCTTGTACCTGTTAATTAAGTAAATCGCCCGTAGGAGTCTATCAATCATTTTTTGTGTGCAAACGCTTCGCTTACATTCTAATGTAATTGTCTAGTTAGAGGTAGATTCAATGGCACTACGTTACCATCTACTTAATGGTACTTTTGTGTCGTTCTGGATCATAATTTCTTAAGTTAGCTAATTGTTCTATTTTTACTTCTTATACTGCGCATCTTGTATTTCGTTTTATTTTCTTAATACCCCACATTTCTTTTATGTATTAATTATCACAGCCTTCACTATAAATGTAATAGTGCCATTGATTTAATGGAACAGAAAAATAATGTTTCAAAACAATCTAGCATATCTGTGCTTTCAACCCAGTGCAAATTCTGCAGTTCGAGTGATTGCATTAAGGACCTCATAAGTAGTCGTGACGATCAAAGATGTTCGCCGTACGTGTAATTATGTAGCATACAATGTGGATCAATAAGCATTAGCAATTCCGTCATAACAAGATTTTAATATAGCATTAAATATCATTATTGTTAGGACTATAAATATCGATAACTTACTCTAAATTTCAGTCTTTAAATTATTTCAGATATGCAACTTCTTTGTAGAGATTGTGAGGGTGACGGAATAGGATTAGTATATCTAGCGGCCAAATTTAAGTTTGTATAGAATTTAATAAATCTTGGTAGGGTTGCAGAAATTATAACAGTGAGTATTTCTGCTTCAGTTATGCATTAGGTATTCAAATATTCAATAAGGTATTAATACTGGAATTGATTATGCCCACAATTCGACAGGAAACCGCAGGTGCATGAGGAAATAAATTTAGACGATCAAGCTAACTATTCTATAAGGATGTTAGGCTATTGCATACAATTCTTGAGGTTTATTACACAGTAATAACTACTTTTCATATATAATATATTGATAACGATTATAGAGTGTGAGAAAGTTTAAAGCAGTATTTTTAATGTCTACTTGCAATGTGTTGATCCTTGAACTCTTCGAGCAACAGATTACATACATTTAAACTGATAAGTAGAAGTACATTTTATAATACTTACATCATTTAAACAGTCGTCGGATTTTATTCTGTACTATAAATAAGTATACGAAGAGAGAAAGAAGAACGCTGTGTAAATAAATTTCTAGTGTCTGGTCCTAATGTTATGAAAAATATTTATATTTAATATCATAATAAATACTCTTAGTTGGTTAGTCTATTTCTCGAATATCATAAATTTGATATTCAAGATTCAGTTTTGGTTTGCTTTCCTAGTTTTCATCATCGTTCTTTTAAAAAATAGCGGTCAAGCAATATAACCAAACAAGAATATTTTTCCAGTTCAAATTATTAGTTTCCGAATTTAAAATAAGTGTATTCACAATGTTTGTTGTCCACTCAAAAGTAATCCGTCCTTTCTGATGTTACAAAAGTAAATAATAGAAAAATGGCAAACGCTATAACTAAACCGATAAATAAAAATAATCCATCCCAACTTAGCAAGCAGACTGAGGTACTTCCTAAAACGGCGATACGAAGTCAATTAGCAAATTTAGTTGGACAAGAAACGTGGTACGTGTAGTTTTTGGCTCTCGGAATATCTAGCAGGTAATTCACAGAAAATTGCGTGAAGTAGTCCTTACATATGATTTTTTCCAATGCTCCACCCGAAGGTACTACATTGGCCAAGAAGCGAGTTTTTTTTCCTGGAAAATTTGAAATTTTGCCGAACCCTTGCTGTTCCAAGCAAGGTAGGGATCTTTAACGTGCGTGACAACACTCACACACGGGACCTCCATTTTACCTCTCATCCGAACGAGGGTGTATTTTTGTGAAAAATGCTCGCCTAACATTTTTCAAGCAGACCGTGTCGGGATTCGAACCCAGGACCTTGGGCGTAGTAGTCACACACATACCACTACGCCACGGAGTCGCCTCGTGAAGTAGTCCGCTAAAAATTCCGTTTTCGGTAAAATACCGACAACCTCCCTGTACTAACAAATATGTTGATTGACGGACTAACTCAGTCGGACAGGTGGTGTAAGTGTTTGACGAGGGTTCCAGAATACTATCGGGTATGAAGTGGGGTCTTGATCGGGAAAAAATACTTTGAACGCCACCTAATCTCGCAGGGATACTAGGGAAAAGCCCTAGAATAAATAACAAAGGAGGTGCTAAAATTTTATCATAAGAGTGACTCTGGTTTAAAATATACCTGAAAATTCATTAAAACCAAAATTATATTAAATCTAAAGCAAATCTAAAAACACGTAGATCTATCTATGACTGCTAATTGCAAGGAAGATTTCTAAAAGTACAGGTTACATAAGAACTGAAATCGCAACACAATTTATTACGGCAAAACGTTAACTATACAGTTTACAATAATGGAAAACCAAAGATACATAGTATTTACGCAATTTCATAAAACATTTTTAAATCTGTAATACACGTTTTCATCGCAGGTTATACAGTAAACTTTTAACCAAATATTAAAAGCCCAGCACGTCGTAAATCTACTACTAAAAACTTAATCTACACACAGAGACGCACTTGTATGTTCGTCAATTCATATATTCAATGCTACGTTCAAGTAATAACCTCCATTCCAGTATAGTTTCAGCATCTGATTATTTAAATTTTGTAACTGAAATCTGGTGATTGATTATTGCTCCATTACAGATTTGGACTTCCTGTTAACTCATCCTAATTCCAACACACGGGTTGAATTTTTGGGAACCAATATGCCCCTAAAAAACAAAATAAACCTCTTAGTAGGAAATAATGCGAACATAATTGGCTACTTCGTATATCTCGTGACCTTCTGACCAAGTTATTTGCCCCACCGAAGAACCTGTTGAGTATTTGGATTTATAAACGCAGCCTTGCTTTGAAGAATGAAGCTTCTGTTTTCAAAATCTGTTACGTTGGCTCGTAGCCGTGCGTCACACAAAGAAAGTCAAGGAATGACCGGGCTCAATTGGAGATTAGGGGGGGGGGGTTGTAGAAAGCAGACTGACCTATGATGTATGCGACGGTAGGGAGTTAGTAACGGTACCTGCAAGACAATAGTTAAGCAAACCTGAAAAAAAAAAGAATAAGTATAGCAGTAATGAGAAGTCTAAGTCATTCAGTACTATGTAGAATGAAAAAAAAAGAAACTGTTTCGATAGTCTATATAATATAACAACGGTAAAAGCAATACAAAATTATTTAGTACAAAGTGAGGTAATATTGGGGAGTAGCAGAAACGTTTCCTCACACACCAATTCAACATAAAGCAAACAGCATATAACAAAAGATAAATAGGTAGTCCAGGAGTATGGATTCTTCTGTGTTCAAATATTTAAAAAAAATATGGTTATTAAAAGGAACATTTTAGCATAACAAGGAACACTAGCACAGCTAATTACAGAGTGCGGTCTTTATTAAACAACAAAAAAACATGCTTAGTTCGTATATCAATGCAAGTTGGGTTTATTACTTGCTATGTACCAAAAAACAAAGTCACATACCTCTATGGGTCAGAATCTATATCTTGCAAGCTATTGGTGGTGGATCAATACAGCAACACCACGGTGATCGGTAACATCCCTGTTACTATCGTAGTCTACACTCCAGAACAGTAATCTAAGTCCAAAGATTAGTCAGGCCATCCATAAAAAGCGATCTGGCCTACCGTAGGAAAATCATTAGGCCTCTGTCAAAGAGCGATGCACCCCAGATATTCACTTCTTGTCAACAACAAATATGCATCGCTCTCGTAGTAATAAAATGAGCAATCCAGAAAATATATTAAAAGCACGAGATCGTTCTTGTAGTAATAAAATGAGCAATCCAGAAAATGTATTAAAAGCACGAGCTGCAGAATCAAAAATGAAAACGTTGTTTGCAAGAATTAAATCTAATCAGCGTTATCCAACACACCAGTTTGATTAGAAACTCGAAGAAAGCTTTATCAAATAAGTACGATGCATTATTTCCACGAGTTTTTAGGATTGGGTATTTCCTTTATACAAACAGCGATCTCAAAGAAACGATGTATTTTTCAGTACGTTAACAGGAAGGGAGGGTAACAAATCATCCAAGGCATTCTCGGCAAACTTCGGATAGGTGATTCAAAATTGGACCCCCTTCGTGTCGCTTTCCCTATCTAACCTTTATATCTTTACGTTTACGTATGGCGGATCTAAAATCAGATCCCCGGGCTTTTCATTAATCTGAGTCAGCAAAAAACTGTATATGACCTGCCTTTGTTCTCAGACGATCAGATCATCTTGGCGCCACGTCCTTTTTTATAGACACCACAAAATCGGGTTGTGTTAATACCATGATGCCATCACCATCTACCTAAAAACTGACATGAATTTTATAACCTTTGACTATGGAGCAAATATGATGTCAGGTAATTCTCTTTAGAATTAGAATTTATAAAAAGCCTAATACTTATATTTCCTAAAGTAAATAACATAATCCTACTGGTGGACTTTACTTATGCTGAAACTATTAGAATGAAATGTGATTATAATTACTTCTAAATGAATGTCATAATCGTACCAAAAGAAGAATGTGAACGTAAAGAAAACTGACTTTAATTAATATTTGAACAACTCTTGCTGATATCGATTCCGCTAATAAGGGGATAGGCAGAACAATTGCTAATTAAAAAGTTGCGCCATCATCAGGTTTACAGTCCTGAAACTGGTTAGACGCGTACCACCGTTGTTGCATATTCTAAGCTAACTTGAAATTCCCAATTTCTAAATCTTTCACTATCTGCGTACAATAGTCCTATCCAGGTATAATTTTACCTCTCGTTTTCTCTATCGCTGATTTTAATAAATCCCGGCACTATTCCCCAATTGCCATAGAACGTGTCCTGTCCTTCTACTTCATCTATTTTATGTTTTCCATAAATGTCCTTCTTCCCCTATTATTCCTAAAAACTCTTCGTTATTAACTTTGTCTATCCATGCTATCATCATCATACATCTGAAGCATCACACTCCAAAAGGCTTGTGCCTTTTCCTGTCTACTTCTACTAATATCCAGCCCTATTTCATATCCACATAGTACTGTGCTCCACACATATGCTTTCAACAATTCTTTCTTGTTTCTATGTTTGTTGTCTTCGAACACAGCCGCTACTGTATCTTGTTAGATACAGCTCAGTTTCCCTCGATTGTTTTCTAAATATATAACCTATTTCACCGATATTCAGCGGTATGTTTAAGGTTCATATCCCTACACGGCCGACTGCTTGAAAAATGGCAGGTGAGCATTTTTCACAAAAATTACGCCCTCGTTCGGATGAGAGGTTAAATGGAGGTCCCGTGTGTGAGTGTTGTCACGCACGTTAAAGATCCCTACCTTGCCTGGAACGGCAAGGGTTCGGCAAAATTCTAAATTTCCAGGCAACAAAAAACTCGCCTCCTGGCCAATGTAGTACCTTCGGGTGGAGCATTGGAAATATAAATGAACGGTATGTTTAAGGGTGGGGGGGGGCGTCGCCGTAGATCAATGTAGTAAGCGTAAGACTACGGATCCCAAGGTCCCGGGTTCAAATCCCGACACGGCCGACTTGAAAAATGGCAGGTGAGCATTTTTCACAAAATTACACCCTCGTTCGGATGAGAGGTTAAATGGAGGTCCCGTGTGTGAGTGTTGTCACGCACGTTAAAGATCCCTACCTTGCCTGGAACGGCAAGGGTTCGGCAAAATTCTAAAATTTCCAGGCAACAAAAAACTCGCCTCCTGGCCAATGTAGTACCTACGGGTGGAGCATTGGAAATGTAAATGAACGGTATGTGAAAGGGAGGCGGCTCCGTGGCGTAGTTGGTATGCGTGTGACTACTATGCCCAAGGTTCCGGGTTCGAATCCCGACACGGTCCGCTTGAAAAATGTTAGACGAGCATTTTTCACAAACATACACCCTCGTTCGGATGAGAGGTAAATGGAGGTCCCGTGTGTAAGTGTTGTCACGCCCGTTAAAGATTCCAACCTTGCTTGGAACATCAAGGGTTCGGCAAAATTCCAAATTCTCCAGGAAAAAAAACTCGCTTCTTGGCCAATGTAGTACCTTCGGGTGGAGCATTGGAAAATCACATATAAGGTATGTGAAGGCGGGCGGCAACGTGGCGTAGTTGGTATGCGTGTGACTACTATTCGCAAGGTCCTGGGTTCAAATCCCGGCACGGTCCGCTTGAAAAATGTTTGGCGAGCATTTTTCACAAAAAATAAACCCTCATTCGGATGAGAGGTAAAATGGAGGTCCCGTGTGTGAGTGTTGTCATGCACGTTAAAGATCCCTACCTTGCTTGAAACAGCAAAAGTTCAACAAAATTCAAAATTTTTCAGGTAAAAAAACTCGCTTCCTGCGGGTTTGATTTCCGACACGAACCGCTTGAAAAACGTTAGGCAAGCATTTTTCACAAAAATACGCCCTTTCGGATGAGAGGTAAAATGTAAGTCCCGCGTGTGTGAGTTGTCATGAACGTCCCTAACTTGCTTGAAACACCCAGGGTCGGCAAAATTCAAATTTCCAGATACAGAAAAACTAGGTTCCTAGCCAATGTAGTACCTTCGGGTGGAGCATTGGAAAATTAAATGTATGGGGTATAGGATGCTGTGTAAAATATTTCAGACCTTCTGCGTGCGTCGATAGACCTAAGGGTAGTAGAGGAAGTAAGTAAGGGGTTACTGTAACTTGTTGTTCAGAGATATAAAAGAAGGTAAGATGCTTTCATGATGTGTAGTCGCTTAGCTTGATTTATATTTAAATAAACCTTTCTTTAAACTTGATGTTGTTTATTGCATTACAACAACTTTTGGTGCTGAAACCCGGTAAGATCTGGTGATAAATATAAACGAGCTTTAACGTAAATATTCGGAATAACGGAACGTGAACGCGAATATTTAACAGACGGCTATACTATCGAGGCTTCATGATGGAACAAGTAAAACGGACAATCTGTAGAACGCACTTAACTAAAACAGTTAATAATATAAATTCTATGCTAGAAAGTAGTTTCAGTGTCAAAGACATTTATACAGCTATGTCAAAGTTAAGCTTGCAAGTGACAATCTGAAAGAAATTGATAAGCAAATTGAACCTCTGCTTAAGGAAAATCTAGAGGACGAGTTAATGAAAAGGTATGAATATGAAGAGGTTGCAGTAACTACGATGTCTAAGTTGGAATTTAGATTAAAACTCCCAGAAAGATCGCAGATAGAGGTTGACTCGAATTTAACGAATACGGTACCAGTAAGTAACGAAACAAGTAGGCCGTCCTTTACGTCAGTGAAGCTTCAACGTGTACAGTTAGCAAAGTATGATGATACTGCAAAGGGCTGGCTTTCTTTCTGGGAACAATTCAGAAGTATGATCCACGACAATCAACAATTAACGAACGGAGATCGATTCAACTACCTGCGAATGTATGTCACGGGAAGGGCCGCTGAAGCAATTGAGGGATTTCTTCCATCTGGAGCATTCTATGAAGAAGCTTTGAATATATTAAAAGTTCAGTTTGGAAATGGGGAACGGCTAATTGAACAATATATTGATAGCATTATGAAAATCGAACCTGTAAAATCCAGAAATGACATAAGCACTTTAAGGAAGAATTACAATCTAATCACTTCAGCTATGCTTGCTCTTGAAATCTTAGGAGTATCTAGTTCTCAGTATAACATAATCGTAAAGTCGACTCTCATGAAGTCGCTGCCAACGGAATTGCGCTTAGGATTTTATCGACAAATGAAAATGAAATCATCCAATCATCTAGAAATTACTACGAATAATTTGGAAAGTTCATCATCAAGGTCAGAGGAAGATGCAGATCGCCAGGTAAAGGATTTGTTGCAGTTTCTTAAAAACAAACTCGAGTCGGAACAAGCTTTAAAACCGGATGCAGATTATAAAGAAAATATGCTCCCAACAGAGAAGAGAATGCATTACAAAGGAACTGCGTCTAGTTTAATAGTCACCCCGAACAAACGTCTTGAATGCTGTGCTTTCTGCAAGAAAGAACATAAAACCGAAATGTGTGACGCAGGTGTACCTTTGGCGAGGAAGAGAGAAATTCTAAAGGTAGCAGGAAATTGTTACCGTTGTACGAGAAATAACCATAGTGCTAAATATTGTAAAAATAGATTCTTAAGATGTAAAGAATGCAAGGGTAGGCACGCAACAACAATATGCGACCCAAACTTTAAGCCAGGTAAAAACACAACGCTGAGACGACAGGTATTACAGTAAAATTAACGAAAAGCGAGAGTTCCATGAACACCTCGGCGCCGTCGGTGTCTAGTTTGATGACAAACATAAACAAAAATGTGCTATTGCAAACGGCTTGTGTTTATGCCTTTGGCGAAAATTCAAAGAAGTTAATTAGATTAGTAATGAACGGCGGTAGTCAACTTTCATTTATTAAGGAGAATCTATCAAGGATATTAAATTTACCTGTTGTTGGACAACATAGGGTTCGTATTGCCGCGTTTGGAAATAGTTCATCAATACCGTCTAAATTTTACAACCGCGTTTTAATTACTTTGAAGGGACAATATACAGATGAAATTTAAAGATTGAGGCTGTGGAAGTTTCAGAAATGTGCATGGATAATTTACATATACCTAAAGAAAGCGTGGTAGAGTATCAAAACTTGCAGCTTGCTGACAATATCCCGTTTAATATAGATCGAGCGTTAATCGTTGATGGAATTAATATACTTATAGGAGCGGACAATTGCTGGGCAGTAGTGACAGGAAAAATATTCGTCTTAACGAAGGTTTAGTAGCAGTGGACACAAAATTTGGTTTTGCTTTGCATGGTCCCATACCAGTTGATGCTACAACAATAGGAGTAAATCTGCTGACAGTGTTACATTCGACAGTTATAAAGACAGAAGCCGAGATCGAAAGTATGTGGGATTTGGAAACAATAGGTATAACCAAAGAAGGAGACGACGATAAGAGATTTTTCGATAATTTTTTGAAAAATAACGTTCATAAATGTGATGATCGATATTTAGTAGCGTTACCGTGGAAGAATGAGGATGCAGTGTTTGAAGATGATAATTTAATTAGTGCGCGAGTTCGTGCTCAGAGGCTAACGTTTAAATTGATCAATATTAACAAAATAGGTGAATATAACGCTGCTATCAAAGGAATGTTGGATAATAATTATGCCGAGTTAATTTCCCGCGGTGATGCTGAAACAACAAATGGCGATCGTGCTTACTACATGCCGCACAGGCACGTTTTTAGAGAAGATAAACAAACAACGCGTTTGCGAGTGGTTTTCGATGCCTGTTCACATGCCCCGGGACAAAATTCGTTGAATGACTTATTAGAAAAGGGGCCTAATTTAAGTCCAGATTTAATTATGATTTTGCTTAATTTTCGTGTAGGTGAGATCGGAATTACGGCTGACATTGAGAAAGCATTTTTTCAAATTTATTTACATTCCGGCGATAAAGACGCACATTGATTCTTATGGTACAACAACGACAATGAACTGGAAACGTACCGTATGAATAGAGTAACATTCGGAGTTACATGTAGCCCGTTTCTTTTAAATTCGGTGATACGAACACATTTAATCAATAATCGAAAACAAAACCCTGAATTTATTGAAATCTTAAAAAGGGGATTACATGTAGACGATCTAGTGGTTAGTGTAAACAATCGAAATGTTGCAGAACATTTAAAAGACTTTTCAAGTAAGCTTTTTCAAGAAGCCTCCATGAATTTACGCAAATGGACGATTAACGATCTCGAAGTAAACAGCAAGGTTGAATCGCAAAATGCACTAATTCAAAAGGTATTTATAAAAACTAATGTATTAATTAAAATCGATAAGGTAGTGTGTTGGACAGATTCTCTGATCGCGTTGCATTGGATTAAAGGTGATGCGTCAAAGTGGAAACCGTATGTGGCTAACCGTGTTAAAGAATTTCAGACCATATCGAAAGATATAACATGGAGACATTGTCCGGATCGCGAGAACCCTGCGGACTTATTAACCCGCGGAATAAGTTCAAATACTTTAATAAATTCCGAAACTTGATTTCACGGTCCTAGTTGGTTACTAGAAAGTGAACAAACGTGGCCAGATAATGCAATAGAGAAAGCTACGTCAACGATAGATATAGTATCGAAAATGTCTTTACTAATTAACGACATTATAAAAGGTAGCAATCAATTTATAGATTCCTCCAGATACAGTAATTTTGATCTTTTAGTGCGGATAACGGCGTATGTTTTACGATTTATAAGAAATTTAAAAACCAGAAATAATAAAGAAATGAAGAGCTTAACCGTAAACGAATTTGAAAGAGCCGAAATATGTTTGCTGAGGCAAGCGCAGCGGGAAGTTTATTATTCGGAAGTTAACAGTTTAAAAAAGAGTGAGGGCATTGAACGGAAATCGAGTATTTCAATTTTAAGCCCTTTCTTAGATAAACATGAATTGCTGCGTATGGGTGGACGTCTTCATAATTTAAGAGAAGATTTCGACCTCAAGCATCCCGTTATTCTATCGAAAAATGCACACTTAAGTAAATTATTAATAATGAAGTTTCATAAAACTCTTCATCATAGTGGTGTAAATGTAACACTTTATGAATTACGTAAACGATTTTGGATTGTACGAGGACGGCAATAATAAAGTCCGTTTTATCAAGATGTGTTATCTGTAAACGACTTCGTGGAAAGTCAGGGTCGCATCTCTTCGCGCCGTTACCTAGAGATCGAATACAGTAAACAAAGCCCTTTGAAATGACAGGTTTAGACTTCGCCGGACCGTTGTATTTTAAAGATAGTTATCACTCAAAGCCATGTTATGTGCTTTTATTTACCTGCGCTGTTATACGAGCACTTCATCTAGAGATTGTTTTGAAAATGGATGTTGCGTCTACAATCAGTGCATGTAAACGGTTCTTTGCCCGTAGAGGGATTCCTAAGGTCATTTACTCAGATAACGCTAAAACATTTGAAAGAATATCACGTGAAATATCGACCTTAAACGAAGTGATAGCGAGTACAGAATTGATAGAGTTTGTGAACAGTCACCAAATTAAGTGGAAGTTTATAGTAGAGCGAGCGGGCTTGGCACGGAGGATTTTACGAGCTAATTGTAAAAGTGTAAAAACCGCCCTTAGGGCTACGATAGGACGTTCTTTACTAAATTTAGATCAACTAAACAATAAACGCCCGCCCGCTCACATACCTAGGTAGTGAACCTATAGATTTAATGCCGTTAACCCCTTCGCATTTTTTAATGCGACCCGCTTTGGCTACTATTGCTTTTGTTGACCGTGTTATTAATGGAGATGAGATTCGTAGGCTATGGAAGCAGAGAACAAACGTTATAGACTACTTTTGGAAAAGATGGAGCGCAGAATATTTACAATTATTAAGAGGAGCTCATCACAACGTGAGTGTGCGATTAAGCAAGGGGATGCCGTATTAATACATGGAAATGATAAGCGACGGTTATTGTGGAAATTAGGGTTGGTGAAAGAGGCGATAAACGGCCGTGATGGCAAAGTGCGTGCCTGTTACGTTAAGATTGCGAATGGCACCGTAATTAGGCGCCCAATACAATTATTGTATCCTTTAGAAGTAAGAAGTGATAAGCTAAGTTGTGCCGCCGCGCCGGAGGATGTGTAAAATATTTCAGGCCTTCTGCGTGCGTCGATAGACCTAAGGGTAGTAGAGGGAGTAAGTAAAGGGTTACTGTAACTTGTTGTTCAGAGATGTGTAGTCGCTTAGCTTGATTTATATTTAAATAAACCTTTCTTTAAACTTGATGTTGTTTATTGCATTACAGATGCAGCGTATATTGTCGTTCCTTAAAGACAGATATAAATGAACCCTCTTAAAAGGATAACTCAATCTTTTTTTGGTAGCCACCTAAAATTTAACAACCACAATTTCAGTTCTTACTCATACTCCAAGATTTTATATAATATAACCTCAAAGAATTGTTTGAATTTGATTTCTTAAAGGATATTGAGATTGAGGAGGAAACAGTACTTTAAACATTAAAACAAATGTAAATAGAAAATTTATACTTTTGCATAAAAGAATCTAGTCATACTGGTTTTTAATAGTATCTATTTCTGGCTTGGGCCATTGGGCCGCAGCTATAAAATAATAAATCTTATTTTAGCCTACCATCCGAGTTTGACTAGAAGCACTTCGTATATTTATTTAATATTTAATTTTTTAAATGTGTCGCCCCGTTTTAAATTGCTAGTTTTGTCTTCTACAATTTAAAAATCCAATCTTTCTTGGGTAAGACTTTTAGTGTTACTTTTTACTAATAATAAAATAAGATACGCTTTTAGACCATTGAGTATGACTATAAGATGTCGAAAGCGCTTTGGTCGACTTAAGTAAAATATAAAAAATTTGCACAACAATATTTTTCTTTGATAATTAAACGTTGTGAGGTTGTACATCTGGTATAAATGCATAAAGCATAATGGAGTTTTTATACCTTTATCATCCATCGTCTGTAGAATAATAGTAATAGTACAAGTTGTGTTGAACTGTGCAAAACTTGCTGAGCAATCCATTTTACCAGCGCTTCATCTAATGAATTGCAACTTGCGACAAAAAGTGGATTTTTTAAGTACAAGTAACTGCCAAAAACAATGGAATAACGTTAGTGAACTGAATCAACACGTTGCAAGGCCAAACAGATTTGAAAAGAAGGCCTTGCTTTACATTTAATAAAATTTTGAAAGTTTGGTGTACTCTGTGTTGCTTGCCAATGGTAAAGCTATCACATCTTATCTCTACAGGAATCAACTAAGTCGAATGAATGAAATACTTGAGTAAAAGTATTCGACACTAGTCAACCTGAAATGTGTTATGCTTCAACATGACTATACAAAACATTACACTGCAGTCCGGGTCCAACAGAAAATCAGTGATTTGAACTGTTATGCTTTGCCTATTTAGCATATAGACCAGGTTTTGCGTAGTAGGATTATCATTTATTTCAGTCGATGGCTCATTTCTTAGGTGGACAGCACTTCCAAACATACAGGAACCCAAAGAAGGATACCGGCGATTTTTACCTCAAAAAATCAAAATCGGTACAGCCAGGGATCGAATTGGCAGTGGAAAGATAAGTCAAGATGATAGAGCATGATGGATTTATATTTCGAGGAATAACGAGTTTTTTGTCGCCCAATGTTATGTAACGCCAACGTCTTACTTAAAGAAAAATTAAGTAGTAGAAAAAAGTTTATTAATTTCATTTAGTTAAATAAGCTTTTAGCACAAAATCAGGCTCTAAAATTTAGAAGCTTTAGTAGTTTACATTTAATAACATTACTATCCCAATATTATGTTAAATTGGGATGAAGAATAAAAATAGGAAAGCACCTAGTACATTAAATGCAAACAATAATAAATATCGGTACTTTACATCCCTTCGTATTAAATTAAAAAAATTACAGATAGAAACTGGAGAAGAAATAACATCATAATAAAGTTATTTGTACAGATTCATACGGGTTCAAAAAACAACCATAAAAACCTACAGCCCAAAAACCACCGACTCATAAAATCGGTCATACAATTAATGCGTTGAGAACACACGAATGACGCAGCTTTCTGTATTAAATGACAAATTGTGGGAACAAAATGGCGGTTCACACAGACAGAACGACATCTGCAACGACACTGGGACGTTGAAACTTATAAAAACCCACAGAGTAGAACGGATGAATTCATTCATTCATCAGGTATTCGATAGCAGATAACAGCATCAGCAGAACCTCGAATTGATACGTGGACCACCATCGCAAATCAGGTAATTAACCGAGCGGTATCTAAACCTCGGAACTAAGTGAAACAGATTTCCGAACGCGAATAAGAAAACGCGGATGTGATACATCGGTATCGTAGGGTTTTGGGTGCTATTGTGCAACTATAAGCTGGAATTTAACCTGCAACGATTCGTTCGCTGGATGTCAACGGAGCTTTCACAAGAACATAAGCTGTAACTCTATCGAATTCTTGCTATCATATTATAAACATGACACTTGTATTTAATAATTGTGATTGACGGTAAGAATTATGTGTAAAGCTTATTATTAAGAAAGACTATTACGTTGGTGCATGCTTATTTAAAACGTATTGTAAACACAAAAATTCTCATATGGAAAAGTTCATTATTGTAGTGGTAAAATAGCACGCAAAAATTAAATTGCTTGAATTTCTAACAAGGATAATATGTATTAAGTTTTTTATTTTTGTTGATTTTTTTTTGGCGGAGATACGTAAATGATGTCTATGTTATTTGGCCTCATAATACAGAACTAACTAAAAACTTTGTAGATTCAATTAACAAAATAGAATCAAATATTAAATTCACATATAAATTAAAGCAACATGGAAAACTTCCGTTTTTAGATATTCTTAGCAGAAACGATACAATAATTAATACATCGGTATACAGAAAACCAACGCACACAAACAGATACTTAAACTTCGATTCAAACCACCCACACTGTGTCAAACGAGGAATTATAAAAACCATGTATGATAGAACAAAATTAATATCATCAAGCGAAGAAATTTTAAAGAAAGAGGAAGACCTAATCAGATGTACACTAATAAGAAACAAGTATCCAAAAAGGTATAATAGAGAAAGAGTGAATAAAGTCCCAAAAAAATAAAGAAGAAGAAAACAGAAACAACGGCACGCATCATACAATGTTCTTAATACCATACATAAAAGGATTCTCCAAAAAATACAAAGAATAGGAAACAAATTTAAAATCAAAACAGTATTTAGAACCAACAATACACTAAGAACACAATTAAGAAAAACAAAACCCAAAAACGCAATAAAAAGTTCAAAAAACTGCATCTGCAAATACCGTGAGAATGTAACAAGTTTTATATAGGGGAAAGTTCCAGACCATTTGAAGTTCAATTAAAAGAACATAAATCACATATAAAAAATAGAAAATTTAAAAATCCATAATTGCCAACATGCATGGGACTTCAGTCATAAAATAAAATGGGAGGACGCAAAAATTATTGACAAAGAAGAAAACCACCCAAAACGCAAAATCAAATAACCTGTTTATGTAACCCTACATAAAAATAACTACGCAGCAAACGAATCCGTGACATTCAGTAAATGGATTCCATTACTAAAGGAAATAACAAATAAAAATCAAATGCCCCCAATATATAGGTAGCATTTCAAGTTTTTCCTGGGTTTCCCTTGCGATATTAACATGAAATACAGCCTACATACATGATTTCTATTTATACAGACAATAACTAATTACATAACAATAAGCATATTAACAGCCCCCGTAAAACAGCATTGGTACCTGACAAGTGTAAACCCGCCATAGGGTTACCTCAGAACCATATACAATCTTCGTTGAATAGTATTGGTATCTGACAAGTGTAAACCCGCCATAGGGTTGCCTCAGATCCATACAGAATCTTGGTTGAACAGTATTGGAATATGCCAAGTGTAAATCCGCTACAGGGTCGCCTCAGAACCATGTTAAAATCTACCAAAGACGAGGCCTAAATCATAATGAGTTTTCCTCCACAAGATAAATATAAAAAAACGGCTGCGTAAGCCTTACGGTAACGTAATCGCATACTCCTTTAATAATCATCCCCTCAACCGTATAAATAGAAACATGTTAAAAAATGTTTTCCAATCCTCAAGTTATTGAATTTATGTGAAATTTCACTATATAAAAATTAATCAGCTGATTTCACGTTAAGCGTATTGGCTACCTCAAAGTCGCTCCCAGAGCGCAACACAAATTGAAGAAACTCATTCTTTTAAACTTTAAAATTTTCATCTAATGTATTCAAACCAAATATATTAAACATTAATAAATCAAAGTCACCTTCAATTTATGTCATAAATGTCAAACTTGAAATTTTTATTATTTTGAGTTAGCGCTCAAAGTAATTATAATAGTAAATATTCATACCATAGTCATGTCACTTTAAGACAGCTTGTAGAATAATTAAAAAAGTAAATAACCGTGAAATTATTAATATGCATGTTCCATCCCATAATTGTCCCAAATACAGAAGAGCTTTTTACAATTTGTACTAGAATTGTGAAAATCTAATGTTACCAGAAAACACGTGTAGTTATCATAAATACAAAGTAAACCTCAGACAATATAATAAGCACACCCGTACAATGTAGTTAATTCCATAACTCACAAATACCAGATTACATATAATCTCGACAGAAACAAAATAAATACAATGTAAAATGTTTTCAATGTATTCAGTCAGAGTGCTGAGAAAATGAAATAACCGTGGGCAAGTGACCTCTTTACATGAAGAAACTATAAGAACTTATGCATTGCCTACGTAACACCAATAAGCTCAAAAGGAAAACTGTACCATGGCAAAACCTCCCGAATTCATGAAGAGTAGGAAGAAAAATACGAATGCAAGATGGTGGACGAAAACCTTGTATTAATTATTCGCGAGCCATAAACAAAAATACATGTGAGGGTAACCGTTGAGAGGATAGTCGAGTAAACCCCTTTGGCTATAAAATAGCAAACGGGAGTTAACGAGTAATATCCTCAGATTTACGACAAAATTCAAAAATACTAATAGAATTGGGACGGATTGATTCCAAAGCAACGACAATTGGAAATGAAAAATCGATAGCACATTAATTCAATCCTGACTCCATGAAATTTTTTATCTGCATTAGACGTAACTGTAAGTCGTAGCTAATTAAAAATTGCTTTTATTGATTGCTGGTTGCATTTATGCATGACGTTTGTTCAGTTAAATATTGATAAAATTATACGTCTACCATTAGTCAAGAGTATAATGTTAAGTTTATTAGAGGTATAAAACCTGGATATTGCAAGTTTAATTGAAAGAATGAAGACGTGTTTTGATTTATTATCATAGGATCGCAATGTTATGACTAATTAAAAAGTGATTTGGTTTCTGCAACTTTAGTACTATTCAAATAGATTTACGTGACGTAGTAAGCCGAAATTAGTTATTTTCGTTGTGTAAGCAGATATTTTAACATGTTGTAAAACTAACTGCATTATACCAGGAGGCCGACGTAGTTATGATTCCCAGGAATACTCGTCGTCCCGAAGATATCACTAGACTAGACGAATTGGCAAAACGACAAACGTCAAAAAGAGAGGAAATGAAATTGGGCATAAAGAAAACTATCTATTTACTTTGTTAGTTATTAATAATGATCAAATACTTTTGCCTTGTTTAACTGTGCTTTAATAATAATTAATTTCTCGCGTAGAGATGATAACAATAATTGTAGTTATTAATTTTATAGCGTTGAGTTATCCTAAGTTGAAGTAAATGTATATCCCTTCATATCTTTGCCGGTAAATATCCTATAATTATATTATTCAGCGAACTTAAATATATAACAATGTATTAAATTCAATGGTTTTAATAAACATTTTGGAAATTATAATTTCTTCTATATACAAATAAAACGTAGTGTATTCTGGAAAAAGAATTCGATTATCAAATCCAATGATTTTTACAAAACCTATTATACATAGCTAATTCTTGATCTGCGGCGTATAACAGAATAACTGTATTTTATATCAAAAACCTTAAGATTACTATAATTAGTTCGACAAAAAAGGACGATAAAAAATAATTGCGTTAGCTTATAACGATTCGAGTAGTTATTTTTTAATTTAAACGATTTGTCAAGGATTATGTATAATTTTCATCTGAACTTCGCTGAACAGCAAGTTGTACTTTTGGTAATTATATTACAAAATTAGCACGACACAGAGGTAGTTGCTTTAATCAATATAATTGTGTGACACTATGTACTAAGTATCAGGTAACCGATACAGTTATGCGGTGCATATATAATTTTGCACACTTAGTGTAACACTGTCTGATCTTAGTTGGTGCAGGTCAAGTGGAATAATAGTTGAAGTTCCATCAAGCTAGAGAATTTTCCCCAATTGATATAAACAATCATGCTACCGTTAATTTTCTAGCAGATACTTGATGCTCTCTATCCTTTAGTCACACCGTGAAGGTAGGTTTAACGTAGCACTCTCCTGTATTCTATCCTGATATAATTCTTTCAGTACACTGCAAACTACCTACATCTTGATATAATATATGTACTTAATTACACCTCCGTCCTTGTATACATACTTCACCCCCAGCTCTGCTCCCTATTTCTGTCCTAATCTATCATGCCTAAAAATATGACACATTATCCCATCAACCCTTCTCGTAATCAAATTCTTGAGACTTAAGTTCCTGGACCATTTCTAGTGTCCAATCGTTACTAACTCTATCTTACAAGCTGATATTAAGCATTCTCAAATAGCACCAGACCTTGAAAATTTGTACACTCTTTTCTTTGCCTAATACTCATCTTTCGCAGCCATATACGGTTACGCTCAAAACATAGGCTTTCAATAGTATTTTTCTAATAGTTAAGGCTATCCTAGATATTAGTATCGCAAGTTGCTCCTCAAAGACCTTCCCTCCTAGCTATTCCACTTTTTCCTCCCGTTTTACTTGTATTGCCATTCGTAATCCCACTTCCTAAGTGGCAAACCTAGTTTACTTCATTTATTCTTTCTGACCCTTGCTTCACTATTCTGTTAATATAATTATTTCATCCCCAAAATCTACATTTAAATTTTATCTTCTTCAATTCTGGCACCTATTTTTTCCAATTATTTTATTTTATTTATTGCTAGTTCCATGTATAAGTTAAATAAAATTGATGATATAGCACATTCCTGTTTTACCCTTTTTGCTGTTTGTTTCCTCTATAAATCGTAAATTGTTCTTATGTCTTTATGATATATCCTTTTATATTCTTTAAAATCCTAAACAGTGTATCAAATCTTTATATCCTGTAGAGCAAATTAAGCAATTTAACCGAAAAACACGGAAATATTGTAATACACATTCCAATTGCAATACCATCAACTGCAAAGCCACTTATGTAATAGATAATAGTTGTCAGCGTTCTATATGATGGCATTTATTACCTGCTTTAAGGATATATATATATATATATATATATATATATATATATATATTGCAGTGATCGCCGATAACAATCGTGCCCCACGCTTGGGCCGTCCTATAAATTGCTGTGAATGTCTAGAACATTGAGCCCAAACGTTGGGCTGCATAAAATTTCCACAAAAATTAAAAAAAATTAAAAAATACCTCTGGCACGCTTCCTTATTTCTGCACACTCCGGCTACCTCTTAAATCTGCTTATTCCTGGATATTTACCATCCTAAGTTCACTCTTTCTCACATATACAGTCAAATAAAATTACCACTCAAATAATGAAACAAGACATACAACCTTTTTATTTATACATATTCAAAAGTTTCCATTATCACGAAAATATTTACACATTTGTATATACAGTTTCAAAAATTGTTACAATCTCAATCCCTAAACCTTTTGAAATTTCATGATTTGTATTTATTTCAACAGTTTTATTTTATACGAGTAGATGGGCCCGTCGTGAAACTCTAAATTGACTTTTATTCAGGTCTATGGTGAGCTTGGTATAAACCCAGTTACTTTAAATGCCTAAAAACGTCGCATTTTTGTTTAAAACAAATTTAAAGACCTGTTTACTCCTTACATTAAAAATTTTATGTCATTTAGTAACACTTATAAATGCTAAAAACCATTAGTCCTTTACATATACCCCTTTAAATGAGTTTAATGGTAATAAAATACACCCCCAATCTGTCAAATCACTCCAGCACAAATATAACAGCACAGATGTTCAAGCAAAAGCAAGAGAAATTAATTTCGTTACCTGGAGTAAGCTTTTTTTCATCATCGTCTCTAAAGATGTTGTCCATACACTTCGCAGTTATACATAGATCCAACCCATTTTCACTCGCTATCCAAATCTCTGCAGCCGCCTTCGGTGTTTCTACCTCGATCCTTGACTAGACGAAGCCAATCACCTTCCGTAATTACTAAACCTCACGCATTCTGTTTCAAGCACTTCTCAACTCGCTTTCCTAGTACCATTCTTCCATCTGTTTGTTGAGTGTGGTAACAGCACCGTCAATTAACCAGCACTCACTTGTACATGACACACGTTTAAAAAAACCACGGACGTGCTGTACTAACAGCGCTTTACACTTTTAAATTAGGATGTTGCTTTAGCAAAGCAAAGTCAAACGAATAAGCGAAAAGTCGAAAAGCTTATTTTATCTTAATTGATTCTAAAAATTTTACGCGTAACCGACTAGTACTACCGAAAAATTCTCTTTCCATCGTGCTTTTCACCTGAAATCTGTTCAACAATAAATAACCGTCGTCAGCTTCTCGAAAATTTCTATTCTTCAACCAATCAGATACCTATCCCCCATGTCTACGTCCAGCCTCTAGCTATCTTCCCTTGTTTCACCCATATTTGCCGTCTCTTTCAGAATCCCACTCAAGCAACAGAAAATCGATATTGTGGTTGACCTTCAAATCTACCGCGTACTTTAAACGAGTATTTTAACCAACTTATATTATACATGCTCTCTGTCTGATTTACACTACGGATATTCTATTTCACTGTGCCTTCAAACTATCTGTTGTTTTAATAGCTAATGCATTGACTGTTACATACAATTCCACAGACTTCTGTTCCAACGTTCATTCAAGTTTCCTTGAACTTGTTATTTTCAACTGTCAGGTTACTCTATGAAGCAACCGTCCGTTTGAAATTATAATTCCAAGTTTTAGCATTTCTTAGGATTTGCATTTTAACGAACGTTTAGCATAGTTAAATTGAAAATATTCGTTTACCTTATTGATTTATATACCCAAATGCTCAGTTTAGTATCCGATGCGCTTGATTTAAAATATTAGAACTAATTATGCATAGTCTTGAGTTTCCACGTACTCCAAAGCTTCTACACGTTATGCAAATTTATCATTCTGTAACGGGCATTTTTGTAATTGAACATTTTACGCTATCCTCAATTCATAAATACATTTCTACAAATTACTATTTTTATATTTAATATTTATTAACTCGTTGACGAATGCGTCGTGTTATAATGAATATATTGCATCGTTCTTGTCTTGCCGTAAATATAAATTTTGTTCCTTATGTGGATATACAAGTCTAGATAAGAGACGATAAAAGTTGTAATAGCAACGAAATGCAGAAACATGATAACAGTCGGTAGTTCTGTTCTGTGTTCCGATATATTAAGTACGCTGAAAATACTGCTTCTTTCTGCTTTGAGTTGTAGTTTTGTTCTTGGTCCCTATATATTAATTACGTTAAAAATACTGTTTCCTTGTTGCTGTACTAATTGTGCTTTTAGTTGTTTTTCTTGTGAAATAGAAGTTGTTTATTAACTGTAGAGCAGTGTAGTTCTGATTACATTGAAGGAAAGATGCTTTATAGGCGAACGTGTTTTACTCGACCGCACGTGCTTGTTTACGGAAAATCGACGGACGGTTTTAGTGATACGCGTAGCGTTACTAATTGGTTTTTTTGTTGCTTTTCTGTTGGAAATAACAGTAGTAGAACTTGTGCGTTTTACGGAACATTGACTTAGTGATGCGCGTTGCTTTACTAATTGTGTTTTTTTTGTTGATTTATCTTTTTATATTTGAACTGTGTGTGGTCCTTTTTTTATCAGATTAGTGCACACTTTGGATTATCCAAATACAGTTTTTAAGCTTTAGTGTTTCTAAACAAAAAAGGTTGCTTCTTATAAACATATATCTCATTCACATGTAAAGACAGTTGATACTGTAGTTTCTGAATTTTCTAACCCCAAAGAATCTAAAATAGATCATTGCTTGCGCAAATTTCGTTATTCAAGAGCATTAGATTTTTCTTTGTTACCATAGGTAGCAAATAGAACACCTCACGTTACTGTTAGTTTAATGCATTACATCGTGCCTTGAAGGCCCGTGATTCTAAATTTTTATTACCATTTTCTTTCGATTTGTGTTACAAAATATTTCGAAATTATTGTCTCAGGAAATAGAATTAACGAGAAATTTAACAATGCTACATAGTTCCATCAGCATGATAATGTCTGCTGCTAACACTAGTGAAATACGTAGGCGTGATTAGTGTAAAGTGTGAGAAATTCCATCCACACCCTCACAGTCAAGGGTGCAGTGCTTCGTTAGTGCAGGACATCGGGAATCCCACATTCAATTGCGAGGAAGAGTTGCTGAAGGACTGTTTGTAAGTTGAACTATTTCCTACTTGTTTTTACTTTAAATACCTGTCCGTTGCTTTGCCATACCGTTGGCGTTCTGATACCTTTTACCATAGACTTGCATGCTATCTTAAATAAAAGAAAAAAAAAATCAATACTACTGGACTACTCATATTAATTGTGTTTACCTATTTATATTTTGTTCAAATTTTGTCTGCTTTATGTCTAATTGGTGTGTGAGGAAACGTTTCTGCTACTCCCCAATATTACCTCACTTTGTACTAAAGATTTGTTATATTGCTTTAACGTTGTTATATTATATAGATTATCCCAACAGTTTTTTTATTCTACAAAGTACTGAACAATTTATACTTGATCCGTATGCTATGCTTTTTCTTTGTTTCAGGTTTGCAGGACTAATTTGTTTTTTTTCCAGGTTTACTATTCTAATTTTTCTATTGCAGGTACTGTTACTAATTCCTTACAGCCGCGTACCTTATAGGTTGGTCTGCTTTCTACAACCCCTTTGATTGTCTTTGTGCTACGCTCGGCTACGAGCTAACGTATCATAAATTTTTGGCGCCCAACGTGGATGCCACGAAATAACGTAACAATTCCAATTTAGAAATACAAAAATATGTTATTATCCGTCCGTTTTCAATGTCACAACTAATTAATTTGGCGCGTAAATAAATTGTTCCTATTTCCTATATACACAGTCGTTAAAAATTTATTATCTAGACCTGTCTATCCTTCTTAACCTATAATTTCCACGACAATATATATATATATATATATATATATATATATTGATGTGATAACGGACGCACGTTGGAGCTCCAACCAAATTAGTTATGTGATAAGCATCTATACGGTCAAAAATATTTTCTCTCATACAAAAGAATATAGAACATTTACAGCATAGTTTATTTCAAACATATATTTATTCTCGCTTTATGTTTGTTGTGGTTTGTTTTGTATTTCTCTTAATTTTTCATGGGTAATGAAGCACTCAGAGTTTTTTAAATTGTCTTTATTTACGTTTCAATCCATGATCTAGGATCGATCCTAGGTCATAGATCAAAACGTAAATAAAGACCATTAAAAAACTCTGAGTGGTTTAATACCCAACAAAAATTAAGAAAAATATATTTATTCTTAACAAGTACCTATTTACTTAATTCTCAAAATATTCCTCGCCTAATGTTGCTTACAATTTACAAAACTCAAATTTCTTCTCTTGTGGATAGTTTACCTGGCTTTGATTCCCACGCTTGTAAGGTTGTTTTGGCCAAAAAAAATCCTTGACAAATAGTCTTTTTAAAAAATCAGAATGTTTCGAACTCTGAGCACAAACTTTCCTGCTAAATACCCTCATAAATAAAATTATATGGTTAAGACTTATTCTACCTCAAATTCAAATGACAAATACTCAATTAACAGTTACTAACAAAATAATCTAATAGTAGTGCTTGCAAAAGTCCAAAAAGCGCTTATCCAATTCGTAATTAACATCATTAAATATCCTCTGTTTCTATTTTTAAATTGACGTTCAAATACCAGTTTACTAAATCATGCATATTCCCTTAAATCTTCCTTCTAATTAATTAATTTAAAGTAGCGTTTATCAAAGAATTTTCCCTCTTCATTGTGTATTACAATAATCACATTTAACAACTTCCATATTCATATGTAAACTCTGCATGTTATTTTGACTTTATAATCAACATTACGTTTACTTAGTTGACGCCAAATTATGAATAAATTATTACGTTGCCGATCGCGTAAATCGATATGAATCGATTTTCTGAATGAAATCGAATGACCGAATCAAATCGAATTACCAAATGAATTCTCTCTTTCATAAAGTTCCCGTTTATATACAATTTACTCCAATCCCGTGATTGATTTATAATAGTGACGTGCGTTCTCCGGCATTCTCTAACACATTAGGTTATTGTGACGCCGCATCTATCAGGTAGTAAAGCGAAAGATATTAAATAATTCTTATGGATTTTATTGGTTATTAATGTTCCTGCTGCTTCTTAGAAAAAACGTTTATTTATTAATTAGGTATTTACGTAGTTCTAAGTACATACGACGTATTCCTTCTCAATCTCGAATATTCAAGAGAATTCTTTATTTAAAATTGAACAGAAGTCAATTTGACTAATTAATATAAGCCTTAATTGCTTTATCATGTAAACGATTTGCATTCTTAACGATTTTAAAAGAAAATATTTGCTTTCACAGTAACTAAAACACGTTTTATATACACAAAATTATTTTATGAAGCGTTAGTTTTTAACAAGATTTATATAGTTCTCATGCTAAATAAAGTAAATGTTTCATGCAATGGGAAATGTATTCTTATGATAATTAATAAGTGAAAATAAATGGCTTTGTATTTACGCTTGAAATTGATTGATTTTCATAAGGTATAAAGTACATATCTTTTAAAGATTGAAATTCGTTTTACAGTACTTCTTAACGATTAATTACTTTTACATATACGGCTTACATGGCTGTATTATTGATTTAAAATTAGGAGTTTTTTAAGTACACGGGAAGTGTGTTTTGCTTTTACTTAAAACGTGTTTTTATACACATTAATGACTACGTATTTATAATACGCTTATATTATACGCATAACAATGAATAAGAAATTTCTATTTTTTCGGTTTCTTTTGTATTTTGGTGGGATTTATTTGTAGAATTTGGGTTTTATTGACTTCTCGTGATCCCTTATCACGCCAATATATATATATATATATATATATATATATATATATATATATATATATATTGCAGTGACCCGTGTGCCTATACGTTAGGAGCCACAAATCATGCTGTGACTTGGATACAGCCGAATTGTATTAATGAAAATGCAAATAGAAAATATAAAACCACTATATTACAGTGTCCTTTTCTCACTTGACTAGTTCAGCGGAAATATGTTGTGGATTCTATCAAAAGAAATTAAACAAATTTCAAGAAACATGTATGAACAATCTTTTAAGCATTCAAAAACATCTTTCCTTTATACACATTATATAAATAATCTCTGACATTGAACAGATGTAAATAACGCTTATAAAAACAATTTACAGCTAAAGCTTAAACAGAAAATTTTATATAATGATTACTTAATAAAATAATCCTCAACTAATTCTCGTTAACAAATATAGAACCCAAACATCTCCTATATGAGGTACAAATTCTCTTTAAAGTTTCGGGATAATTTACCTGTCCTTTTATTACCCCGTTAGTGAGTGTGATTGGCTAATGACGTTACACAGATTATTTCGTAAAAATCAAAATGCTTCAAGCTCTGACCTCAAAATTTTGGTGAAAATTATCCTCTTACAAAAAATAATTTTTATCAGATTAAGAATTTATTGTAATTTAAGTTACAAATATTTAAATATGTTTATCAGTTACAGACAAAGAAAAACTCAAATTTTATACTTGCAAAAATAGCGCTTATCAAAACCTCATTTCCATTATCATCAACGGTATTAAATACTTCCTGGTTCCATTTCAAATTGGCATTAAAATACCAGTTTACCAAAAGTGTATTTATTGTTAATTGATTAGAAGCATCAATTGTGATGTTGCCTGATAACCTCTGTTTCTTGTAGAACGTAGATTAAATAGATTTCTAAAAACGTCGTTCGAAGAATTATTCTTTACTTATAACGTATAAGTTTTATGTCGTAAAGTAATTTTAAAGTATGCAACTCAGCTTTGAATCTTACATGTTCGATTTATTTAAGAAAGAATAAAGAAATTCTTTGCTCAAAAGTTACATATTAAATGTCAAATACCGTATGCATGCCGAATACTGAAACTCGAATTAAGCTTTACTCAAACTTTCATGGTCGACCTTGTAAAATGAACGAATCCCGAATCTGAATTACTTCTGTTTACTTACAAAATAATCTCTATACGTCATGTTCTCGATCCATTCTATTGTATTCTCGAAAATTAGTCATCCTATATGAGTAATATTCAGCCGATGGCACGGTTTTAATGAGTCAATTAGTGTTAAGCTATCGTGGTTTGTTATGATCTGTCTATCGTAAAGCGTCTTCCTTTCCTTTTCTAGTGCACGAACCAGTCCGTTACTATTTCTTTCTTTCTTATTGTAATACCTAGAGCAATTAAACTTGCTTATCTAATTTTTATGGATCTTTAATGATCGCGGATTCCTTGAATTGGGGCGTTTATTCATTGATACAAATAATCAACTTATTTCATGATTTTTTAAAAACATTTCTTAATAAAATGACGTACTGATTTATTAATGAAGAAGATTCTGGAATTAATGTTTTATTTAAAATTTAAATGTTATATCTACACACAGAAATCAATCAAACAATCCACCAACGCTCACATTGCGTTCTTTAATCCCACTACTCGACACCAGCGCAACGAAACTCTATTTGCAATAATAACAGTTCCCTATTTTCAATCTGATTATGCAAGCCTTTACAGCAACTTGTGGTTACAATAGAATTCGTTACAAGCTCTCCCAACGCTATATTTTCAGCTAATCGCTAACAATACAATTACTAGCTTCTTAAACTACGATAATAACGTCTTAATTACTTATAATCAAAGCACTATAGTTAACTACCCAAGCACTAATTATTAGTTTGTATCATGACTACAATAATTTATACCAATATCAACGACGGCAATTTGTATACATATTCAAAACCTCTAGACTATTATAAAACGTACTAGAAATTGTAAACTAAATGGCTCTTAAAGTCAAAACTTTAGTACCTGTCAATCAAAGCTATTTGAAACACGAAGGTGTCGTCGGAACCCATTAATCATCTTTTGTGTACAAACGACTCGCTTACATTCAAATGTAATTATTCTAGTCAGAGGCCGACCGATCGACGCTACAATATGTTTTGTTTACGATTCTTATATAGGTAAACTTTTTGCTTTTTGTCGTTATTAATAAATCAATAAAAAGTGAACAAAACTAGACTTTTTTCGAACATATAGTTGAAAACGGGTGTAGGTATTGTCGAGTTGAGGCATTCGACGGTCGAAAATAGGTTAAACTTTAACGTATTCCATTTACTCTTTATCTAATGCTTTCTGGTTATTTAGGAAAGCTGTCATTTGGATGCTTTAGTTAAACTATCTGTGAAGGTTGCTTATATATAAAATACATTGCTAACTTATAAAAATAATTAAATTATCATCATAAACGAGGTAAACTGCTTACATGGTCAAAACTGGCACACACCCTATCACTTCACACAAATTTAAATTAATTTTCAATTTCCCCGCCGTTTTTAACGCTCTAATTTTGCTCCACTAACATTTTTTGATCAATTCGATTAAAAATATGCTTTGACCATTTATGGACAATACTTGCTTCCACAATAGCCATATCAATTGATATAATCACGATCGATCAATTATTAATCGACAATAAATTCACAAGGCATAATCCAATACGCAAACATAAAATAAACTAGGATATTATTTATTGTACCTTTAAGTAAGTAAATGACTTCATCGTAATTTACCATTAGAATACTTCAGAAACAAGAGTTAGAGATGAATAATTATCCCTTATAAATACTACCCAACAATTTCAATAGCCTAAAGCTTTAAAAAGGCTAGCAAATTCATGTATATGGATGCCTTACGAACTACCTTAAGAACACTTAAGAAAGGAATTTAAATTTTCGTAAATACAAAAAGGTGTTCAATTTAAAAACGCGTTATTTGCGAACAAAGATGTTGAAGCTACCCGTAACACGTTTAAAAATACCATTCGACTACAATTACAACGGACAATTAGAAAATAATTATTTTCTTTAAACTATCGGTATAACATAGGGAACGACATAGAAAAAGGAAGTAATTAATTAGCTAAGCCGCCCGAAGTCCAAAATGTACGGGCCAGGGGTACAATAGAGTTAGCACCACTTACCTAGTCCCGTTTCTAGTTACCACATGAGCGATGTTAAGCTTTGTTGTGGATTGTATATTACGCATTGTACCATCAGCATGGGTACTCGGTTGCCCAAACTCACCACTTCTATTTATACTATTTACAACAACGACATGACTTGTCACTTCCACGATTCTCGAATAAGGTCCGCCGCAAATTAAGCCTGTCACACGCACAAGCCAGACCCCAAGCCACTCGTGGCTCATTCTGTGTTACGTAGTTTGTAATATTACACCGCATATTGAACCCACCCCACAATCAGCCCACTCATTCGTGACATGGGCAGGTTTTTGAAGGTCACGCAGTTTTCGTGACTCATGGGCAATAGTTGGATTTGTTTTGATCTGCATATGATTCGTAAAGGTTTTAATAGAATAATTTTTATTATAAACATCATGGACTATAAAAAATAATTTCATACGTAAAAGAGTACCACTTACTTTACTTAAACTGTCTTTACAAGTAATTTTCTGAATCCGCTCACTACCACATCATTTTCGAGTCAAGCAGGTTAAGAAGTCGTTGATGGTAAGATATTATGGTCAAAAATGTAAGTGCCTTAATATATTTTTATTACAGCGCAAACACCCAATAGGATCAACAACAAAAAACCCTCTAAGATCGATAAAAATACGAGAAGTAGAGAAAATGCAGTAGACTTCAGGAGCCTCTACTGGCCCACATGTACTCTCTAAGCCAAACAACACTGCTAAATATTCTTTAAATTCATCTATCACGTAAAAAAACGGTCTGGGGGCCATTGAATTTGTTACTGTAAGCAGCCAGCGGCCAATGGTTTAGGATGAGTGATCCCAAAAGGATTTGTTTATTATTTTTGCAACCCCCTTTTCCACAACGGCCAAGTTTCGAGCTGCAAAAATTCCATCCTTCCAGTCTATAAAACACGGCACCCAACTGAGTAAAAATTACAACTTTTTTAGTTGATTATTTAATAATTGTTTTTGGAATATAAATCTTCTTGAAAGTAATATATAGTATGTTTGAAATTTTCGCTAATAACAATTGTAAGATTATTTGACTTACAGTTTCTGATTAATTTGTACGTAATTATCAGATCTGATGCTGATAAAAATCCTAAGAAATGAAATTTTGTGTAACTAATAATTTTGATATGACTAACACATGTGAAATTATTTAATTTTTTTTTATAACCATGATTGGATAACAATTACTTGTTATATTATAGATACCTTCTAATTTTAACATGTAAAATTTTCTAAATAAAGTAAATTAAAAATTTTTAAATTATCTCTTAAAATAGGGTTTCTGTATCAACCCTAAAATCGTAGTTTTATATACTTGCTAGATACAGTGGCGTCCAATTTTACTTTATTTTCCGTTTTATGTAGAATATTTCAACCCCGCCCTTTTCATGATCTCCCATGAAATAATAGCCAAGCTAACCGCCGGCACAGCAAGTTTTTTATAGTTCCATCTCGTACGCCTAAAAATTTGAAGTCCATTTAAATTCCGAATTGTTATACTATCTTCTCCCTAAAGACAAGATTACAAAACAAGTTATTTAAGAAATTAATACTGTTATATTAAAGCTTAACGCTTTGAAGCTCGAAATGTGTAATAATTTACCGTCATCATACATATAAAAATAATTCTGCTACAATATTATATTATATTTATATAAAGTTAGAAATTAAATAGTGTATTTATAGAGGAGCATTTAAACACAGCAATTTCCTAAAAAAAAATGGAAATTTCTGCGAGAGCTTTGGTTAAATGACTTGTACGATTTAAGTTGCGGATTAGCTCCATAATGCATAGAACCGTATCGTTCAGCTTTTGGTATTGATGCTCTATCAGTAACAATTATTTACAATTGATTTGCAGAATTTCGTAGTGGTTGCGTATCTGTCAGTGATGAATTTCGTGGAGGGTAACTAAAACCGATTATTATTCCAAAAGAATGTTGATGCTGAAATAAAAAGATAGTAATATCATTTTTACCATCAGCTGTTAAGTTAACAAAAAACAAAACATTTATTACAGTTTGGGAATCTGAATTTCCATTAAATATACGGGGTTAATATAAAACATTCATGGAATTTTAAAAATCTGTATTTTAAAAGTAATACCTTTAAAGTAATGAATGATACATGAAAATAAACATAAACGGTCCAAGTTTTCGTCATACCTTCACAAATGTTCCATATGTGCTCGTTTCGTCACACGACACATACCTATGCGGTAGTCAAGTTCAGCCCACCAACGCGTTAACATGTCTCTACTGATCGTCATAAATGCAGCTGTAAAGCGTTCCTGTAGCTCAACCTAAGTTGTTGTGTGTGGTGGCACGTTAACACAGTCTTTAACGTACCCCCAAAGGAAAAAATAAAAACAGTAAGATCAGCAGATCTAGGAAGTCATGCAAAGAGCGCTAAGTCGTCATCTGCACATCGCCCGTTCCAGCGCCGCAGGAGTTCTTCGTTCAGGTAACCTCATACTTCGGTATGCCAGTGAGGCGGAGATCTATCTTGTTGGAATACAAAGTTATTCGAAGTCTTCTTTCAATTGTGAAATCAACCACAACTGCATCATGTCGAGGTATGAAATACACGTCGCTGTCTTTTCCATAAAGAAAAACGGTCTGTACACCTTTGTTTTAGAAATTGGGGCAAAAACGTTAAGTTTAAGGGAAACACACTCATGTTCTGCTACACTGCTACAGTTTGAAGTTGATCAGTACCTCATATCCTGCAGGGTAACAGGAGATAAACATTTCGCATACTATAAAACACAGAATGATTCCTCTTGCATAGACGCTGTTTTGAAAACTGAGCTTGTGATGCTATTCTAATTCCTAACCTAAAACTTGGACAGTTCATGTTTATTTTGATGTACGATTCACTACTTAATGCGTATTACTTTTTGAAATACAGATTTTTAAAATCCGATGAATTTTATAATGACATCGTACAATCCTAGTTTATTACTGCAGTAGGATATGTATATTTTCTCATATATATATTATCTCAACACCCTCTTGTTGATAAGATTCTGGTTTGATAATTATTCTTGAATGTTTTGTGGCTTCCGCATGGCGGAGAATATCATCAAGCAACGGTCGCTTATTTTTATCTATTACGTGTTAAAAATATGCATGGGTTTATTCTTCCAATAGAAAATTCTAAGAATTGCATTTTATGTACCTTTTATGGCACTAACACTTTAAGTGCCCGTGCAACCGCATAAATTACTTTTTAGAGATAGTTTAAGACTATTTCCTTTTTCCCAATCACACAAAGTCTTATTGTACATCTATTCCAACACTAATACAAGCTGTTGGAACGAAAACTTTTAAGCATCTGAACCAGACTATGCATTAATTTGTTTATGCTCATACCTTCTATATAAATCCATTTCTAATGAAACTGTAGCAACATTAATGCTGAAACTATAAACCTGCATAAATTGTGCACTAACAAGCGTAATTTAATTTTAATTTATTAAAAGTATCAGGGGAAGTAAATATTAATTTAACTATTTTACATAAAATTTATATCACTGCATAAATTAACACAAATTATGTACTTTGAATGTGAGCGTTTTTCTGTAATTAGAATTTGAGTTAAAATTTATACCTTTTTTGAAAATCACTGAAAGATACGCTTAGGACCTATTGTACAAATTAGTACAAACCCATAACTTTGAACAAGTTTGAGCTTTTAGTGCTATTATCTTTTCAAGTGCATTGAATATGAACGAACTGTTTATACTAGCTTAGGAAACTCGGGCATTTATTTTTATTATGTGATGGTGGATTCACTATGTTGTACAGGAACGCTTTAATAAGTTTATGACTTCTTATAGACAGAACCAGCAACAAAAATAGTTTGTACAACGTAATTCTCTTACACACACATTACACAAGTTACAAAAATTGTTATTTAGCCTATGAACCAGTTTTCTACACTTATTACCTTTTCATTTTAATGAAATTTGTGTTGTTTCAATGTTGGTTTACTTTTGAGGATTGGCCAAAAAAAAAACAAACCAGATTGGAGGATGATCAATAACCCGTATTGTAATACGTTTATTTTTGCAACTTGGCATAGGCGTGTTGTCCTTCAAAACTAGAATCCTTTTGGACACCGTTACTTGACCTTCGTCAAAATTGTTTTTCGAAAGATTTGGTAAACAATGAAGAATTATATTGTTCTGTCACTGTTTTGCCGTTTTTCAAATAACCTGAATAGAATTTTCGTCACAAAAATTTGTAAGCAAGCGCCTTTTCTGCTTATTGAGTACGAAACTTTTTGGAACAAAGTGAACCAGCGTGTTCGTAATCATTTGCCTGTTCTGTTGTCTCTGAATCAGTTGATAAACTTACATTTCATCCCTAGTAAACAATTAATCAAAAGATTAAATACATTTTCTTGAAAACAGGTGCACATTAAAATCAATGCAACGATGCCTAGTCGTTCTTAGTAGATGTTCAAACATTTCTCTAGCTGTAAACCTTTATTGCACACCGTGTCGGTCCATTTCAGAAAGTTTTCATCGATTTCAACTGTATACAACGAATTAATATACCGACTAAACAGTTGAACGATATCAAAAACTTGACACTGTCAATTTACTAAAATGCCAAACGTAATTGAAAGTTTTGTTAGTGTATGGTTGCGTGCGCTATTTAAATTTGCAAATTTTTCCAATGGAATTATTGGTCGCGGTCTGTGACGGACTGGGCTTCTAAACTTTGAATTGTGCAGTTATTGCCGAGGCCCCATCCATCAGAAAATTTATGTGTCTAAGTTTTTTATGTAAATGAATAGAGCCTCTATGTATTTATAATCATATCAAAAAATGCAATCATAAAAGAAAAAAAAACAATTAAAATGAAAATGAACGCTCAAGTTCCTCAGAAGACTGCATTTATATCTATAATTACATTTTTATCAATATTTTCAGATAAATCTCTCTCTACAGATAAAATGATCAGATATATTTAGAAAAAAACTCGCTTGCAAGTAACTTACATTCTGAACGGACCTGCACCTTGACGACGTTCTAAAATACTAGAACAGTTAGAATGGCTAGGGCGTTTCAATGAGCTAAAGAGCCGAACTATAGGTCTAACCAAATTAGTGGGGTATCTAATGAGAACCAGACTAAGACAGGTCCCCGAAAGAGGGCATCAGCTTTTTCGATACTTAGAGTGACAGAGACCATAGGGGTCGGTATGACATTCTAAGACATACTACTGCGATGTGGAAGGCAACGGGAAACCACCACATTACCTCCCAAATACACTGCGTACTCAAATTGTTATTAATGATGATGGCATCCTCTGGGGTAAAAAATTCCTGAGGTAAAATAGTCCACCATTCGGATATCCGGGTGGGGACTACTTCGGGAGAAGTGATCCGAAAGTATAGAAAAAGATCCGTGAACATTCTGTGAATCGAAGCATGAAATGTCAGAAGCATGAAGCAAGTATGTAAGCTAGAAAACTTGAAAATTGAAATGGATAGGTTAGCACTAGACATAGTAGAAATAAGCGAAGTCCGCTGGTCAGAGGCGGGGGATTTTGAAGTGTAGACTTCAAGGTAATTCATACACGAGTAAGGAAAGAAATTTCGGGTGCGGGGATAGTTATGCGAAAAAAGATAGGACAACGTGTAGAAAACTACTTACAAAAGAACGAAAGAGTACTCATGGTTAGATTTGAATCTATACCAGTAAATACAGTAATAGTACAAGCATACATGCCAACCTCTAAGTACAGTGAGGAAGAGGTAGAGGCGATCTACAAAGATATCGAAGATATACTAAGATACGTAAAAGAACATGAAAATTTAATAATTACGGGGGATTTTAATGCAGGGGTAGGTGAGGGTAGGGAAGAAGCGATAGTAGAAGTGTTTGGTTTAGGCACGAGAAATGACAGGGAAAATAGGCTGGTAGAATTTTGCGACAAAAACAACTTAACCATCACAAATATATTATTTCGACATCATGTTAGAAGACGATACACGTAGAAGATGCCTGGAGATATAGGAAGATATCAAATAGATAACATTATTGTTAGACAACGGTTTAGATATCAAGTAAAAGACTGTAGAAGCTACCCGGAAGCAGATATAGACACTGACCACAACATCGTAATTATTAAGGCCGCACTTAAATTTAAAAAACTGTAAAGGAGGAACGGAAAAAGGCACTTAGACTTTGAGAAGTTAAAAGATAAAGATATCCACGAAACATTTGAAAAAAAGTCAAATGAACTGCTGAAAAATATCGAGAAAATTTCTGATACTAAGGAAGTAGAAACAGAATGGAAAAACATTAAATCCAGCTTAGACATGGCGGCCAGAGATATTCTGGGGTATACACAAAAAGAAAACAAGAAACCATGAATAACAAAGGATATCCTGAATTTAATAGAAGAAAGACGAAAATGCAAAACTAGATCAGATGAAGCAGGAAAATAGAGATACAAAGCCATAAAATGGGAAAATATTCACAAATGCAGGAAAGCTAAGGAACAATGGATTGATGAAAAGTACAAAGAGGTACAAACTAAGATGGAAATAGGAAAGACAGACGAAGCATACAAATTAATTAGAATGAATTTTAGGGATATAAAACCATATAGCAAATACATAAGGAACGCAGGAGGAAACGTTATTATAGAAAAGGTAGAGAAAGTAGCTAAATGGCAGGAATATATAGGGAATTTATATTCAGGAGAGGAATTAACCGCATTAGAACAGAAACCAGACATTAAAAATGATGACCTGGGATATCCTATAATTAGAGATGAGTTTGAATTAGCATTAAAGAGCCTAAAAATGGCAAGTCGCCGGGTACAGATAAGGTGCAAGCAGAAACTCTAAAAGCTGCTGGACAAGCAGTAACAGGACGTCTCTTCCGACTTGTAAGCTATATGTATGGGACAGGTGAGATACCCAAAGATTTCAAACGTAACATCATAGTAACTATACCAAAAAAAGAAAGGCGCGGATAGATGTGAAAATTTTCGAACAATAAGTGTGACAGCACACGTTTCAAAAATATTATTTAGAATTGTACAAAGACAAATGGAAATACAAGCTAAAGAAATACTGGGAGAAGATCAGTTTGGGTTTAGGCGAAACAGGGGAACACGGGAGGCTATTTTAGCTCTGAGGGTGATAATGGGGAAAACAATAGAGAAGAGGGAAAGCCTATATATAGGGTTTGTAGATTTGGAAAAAGCATGCGACAATGTGAAATGGAAAAAAATGTTCGAAATACTCAAAAAAGTTGGAATGAGGTTTAGGGATAGACGGATAGTACATTGCTTATACAAAAAGCAAACAGCGGTAATAGAATTAGAGCATGAAAGCATAGAAGTAAATATTAGGAAAGGGGTGAGACAGTGATGTGCCTTATCCACATTAATTTTTAACTTGTACATAGAAGAAGCAATGAATACTGTCAAATGCAGGAAAACATTTGGAACTATGCAGGGACAAAAGATTGATATGCTTAGATTTGCAGATGATATAGCGGTATTAGCACCTAGCAAAGAAGAGTTAGAAGCTGCTCTTAATGAAATGGAAACAGTACTAACGGGGAGATATTGTATGAAAATTAACAAAAATAAAACTAAAGTTCTAGTATGCAAAAGAGGAAAAAATAAATCAAAAACAAGAATACAAATAGGTAACGAGAACTTACAAGAGGTTAAGGATTTCTGTTACCTAGGAAGTCAAATAACGCAAGATGAAAAAAGCACAAAAGATATAAAACAAAGATTAGCACAAGGTCGTGCTACATTTAACAAGAAAAAGCAACTACTGTGCTAAAAGACTACAAACATAGAAACAAGGAAAAGATTGCTTAAAACATATGTGTGGAACACAGCACTGTATGGCTGTGAAGCATGGACAGTAGGAGAAGCAGACAAGAAAAAGGTAGAAGCCTTTGAAATGTGGTGCTACAGACGTATGATGAAGATATCGTGGACAGAGAAAGTTAAGAACAACGAGGTACTAGAAATGGTAGGAGAAGAAAGAAATATGTCAAAAACAGAAAAAATAGGAGAGATAGGATGATAGGTCACATACTAAGACATGATGGAATAGTGCGGAGTATACTAGAAGCAGAGATAGGAAAAAGAGAAGTAGAGGTAGACATAGGTTAGACTACTGCACACAGATAGTGAAAGATGTTGGCTGTAGGAATTTCAGGGAAATGTGTAGGCTAGCTCAGAATAGAAATTAATGGGGGTACGCATCCAACCAGTCCCAAGATGGATAAACTAATGACGAAAAAAATAACTGTACTTGAACATGATAATTATTATAAACAACTACAAGTATTGGTTGGGTAATATTCTCGAATAATGTTAATTGTGGGAAAGGATTGACTGGAAAACTATTAATTCGGCAAATGTCTAAGTGCTGGGGGATCTTGGCAGCCACAGGTTACTTAACCCCCTCCACATACCATTGAATCTCGGTGAAATAGGGCATATAATTAGAAAACAATAGAAAGGAATCGAGTTGTATATAGGCTGTTGGGAGAATTGCAGAGAACTGTGTAGGCTAGCTCAGAACATAAATAAGCTGAGGTACAAGTCCAACCAGTTTCAAGACGTAAAACCCAATGACGAAAAAATAAGTGCTCTTAAATCTGATGATTATTATAAACAACTACAGATGTTGGTTGTGAAATATTTTCAACTAATGTTAATTGTGCGAAAGGATATATTGGAAAAACTATTAATTCGACAAAGGTTCAAGTGTTGTGGGAACTTGGCAGCCAAAGACTGCTTACCCCCTTCACATACAAATGAATATCGGGGAAGTAGGATATAGAACTGTAAAACAATAGAAAGTGACCGAACTGCATCAAACAAGAAAGAACAGCAGCTATGTTCAAAGACAACACCCAGAAGAAAACTGTTCAATGCATAGTGTGGAGCACTGCACGGTACATATATGAAATAGGGGCAGTAGGAAAAGCAGGCAGAAAGAGATAGAAGCCTTCTGGAATGTTATGCTTCAGATTTATGAGGATGGTAGCATGGACAGACAAAGTTAATAACAAATAGGTTGTTGAAATAATAGAGGAATAAAGATATCTGTGGAAAACGAAAAAAAAATAGGAAAATAGGACAGGATACGTTGTAAGGCATTTCTGGGAAATAGGTCGAGATATATTACAAGCAGAGATAGGAAACGATAAGTAGAGGTAGATCGAGCTCAGACTTTCGCACACAAATAGTGATAGATGCAGACTATGCAAATTTCAGGGAAATGTGTAGGTTGGTTCAGACTAGAAAACAATGAGGGTACGCATCCAACCAGTTCTAGGACTGAAGACTTAATGATGATGATGCAAGTAAAGTTAGAATGTATTTGAAACTAAATATAAATTATTAGAAAAACCGGATGGAGACGACAGTTGGAACAGAGCCTTATATCTGCAACGTAAATAGTTTCGATTTGATTCGATAGACTTTGCATTTAAATGGCTGTTGATTTCGCAAGAAAGAGTTTGCTGAACCCTCTCTTCATCCTCCGAGTGCAAACTACGAGCGGCTCCCAGAATGAACCAATGCATTGTCAAGTGTAGAATTTGTAAAATAGTTTTTTGAATTCAGAGCACCATAAAGAAAGCGAACTGTCTGCTTTTTACTCGTTAAACATTTACTTTTTCAATTATTTTCAATTGGCTCCATTAAGATTAAATTAAAATTTGGACGTAGAATGGTTAAAGGTTTATATACAAGCTTTAATTAGGGGACGAAAATGCGATGAATTCGGCTTTCCGATAGATTTTTACAGTGGTAATTAGGGGGATGGTACTGTAGGAGATGTCAATATTTGGGTCAGTAATTACTATGGCTGATGTGTATTTAGAGAAAATGGGATTCTGATATATATATATATATATATATATATATATATATATATACATACATACATTGCTGTATTAATAATGTCATTTAGGAGTAGTTAAGACCAATAGTATAGCGCACTTCATATAAATTTCATGAGGGCTCAGAAAACGAGACAGTTTTCTGAAGAAAACAAGAAATACGATGATTAGGGTGGAAAGTAAATGACAACGCCCTGTATATAAACCATAATCATAATTAATTTAGAGAATGAAAAATATTTTAGATGATATTTGAATAAACAAATTTGCAAATCGTAAAACAACATGAACGAAAGCTGAAACGCGACACGCATGGATAACGCATCATTATTACACCAAGAATCCCAATTAAAACAAGCAGGTTTAAAAATGCGTAAGATAGCAAACGCATATAATTTAATACATAAATTATATTAAGTCTACGTGACTTCAAGCGAAAATCAGCACCTGATATATTGGAAACAAACATGGCATGATAATATAATCAAAGTTCACTAAATTTATTTGGACAAACAATGGTCTGCGTGATCTAGAAATATGAAAATCCAAGAAAATGAATGCAGTTAACTCGAAATGCTACGTGCCGAAATCAACGCGTCAACTTTAATATACAATAAAGTACGATAGGAATACCCAAAAACCTGGTATGTAAGAATCACGAATAATAGCGAACTCTGCGCTTGTCAATAGATAGGCGATTCATTTAAATGCGACCTGATTTGTAAACAAATCAGTTCAACATGATTTAAGGCTGAGTCTACATCACTTAAAAGAAAATATTTACGCGAAGTGATTTATTGTGAAGTAATAAATGATACAATGGTAATTGTGGAAAATTAAGAGTGGTTTGTCGTTTTAACCCTTTAAAAACGTAAGTAACTAAAAGTTATTTAATTTAAATTCTAATATTAACATTCATTAATAAAAACGACTGTGAATAATTAGTGGATTCAATGAAAAATTGCAACAAGCATTTAATTCAATTATTAATTACTGGGACTCTAAAATAATTTAAAGAGATGCTAAGAAAAATGCAGATCATATCTAAAGCAGATCTGGATTCAATATTGGGAGTATTACTAAGCTGGACTAAGCTGAATGCCGGAGCAGTTGAAACAAGAGGTTAGCCAATCTGAATGTTTTATTTTCTTTATTTGTGAATATTTCGTTGTATATTTTTAATCTGAATAATTTAAAAATTACTTTCATGAAAATTTTATGTGAGGGTCAACAAAGATAGTTTTTTTAATACACGTTATAAATTACGTAAATTTTTAAAGAAGTTGAATGCACGTTCATGGGGCTTCAGATAATAATAATAAGGGTGATTTTTGCTGGATTTTTGATTAACTTTGGAAATCATAATTATTAATTTTTATTCAATTATTAAAAGAAAGTTCTATTTAGAGAATTCTTAAACATTTCATAAATTGTAAATATTTTTGAGAATATTATAATAATTGTGCTTAATGATGTTTTGGTTTAAAGAAACATGAAGTAGATAAAAGGTAAATTTAACTTTGTTAGTCATATTGTCGCAGGCTCCATGACTGATGACCTTAGGCTACGCTCGGTAAACATTGAAAAGGTTGGTGGCATTGAACGGCCTCTAATTAAAGAATAAACTACCTTGCACTGGGGTTATAAACTTTAAATCGTAATCCCCATCCTAAATAAGCTTACCTAAAACATACACATGTGTCATGTTTTCAAGAAATTTACGATATTGGTTAGTTTTCGTAACAAAGGGCGTAATATTATTCTACGCATTATGGTACGACTTAAATGCTCCTGCATTATGTATTATGTTTTTAGTCTGTTATAAGCAGTTGCTTACAACAAACGTTATAAAAGTCAATACCTAGCTTTGTAAATCTCATAATTAATATTCCACATTTCAGCACATTTCTTAATTTATAACTATGGATGACTTTACTAATGTGGAGTTAATGGATATCGTTCTAATGTGTGGCGAAGCCGGGCAAAATGCTGCAGCCGCACGCGAGCTGTACAGAGTACGATATCCTCGACGACGGCTTCCACATATTCAAGTGTTTATAAACACGGTGCAACGTGGTAGAGAAACAGGTAATATGCGTCCACGTTGTGGATTGGGAGGCGGTAGAGTTCGACCCCATTACGATGAAAACGTCGAAGACGAAGTATTAAATTTGGTTGCGAACCAACCCAATCTTAGTACACGTCAGATTGCTGCGATTACTGATATTTCTCAACCAACAGTGTGGAGAATATTGAACGACGAAAGACTGCATTCGTTTCATTGTACCGTGTGCAGTGCTTACAACCACCATCCGCGAAGAGTTCAGTTTTGTGAATGGTTGGTCAATCAAAACGACATTAACCCTACTTTTGCACATAACATTTTATGTACGGACAAATCATCTTTTACAAGAAATGCTGTATTTAATAGACATAACATCCATTATTGGTCTATTGAAAATCCACATGTAACAAGGCAGGTTCATTTCCAACATCAATTTTCTGTTAATGTTTGGGCTGGAGTGATAAGTAATAGATTGTTAGGACCAGTTTATTTACAACATCGTTTGGATGGTGCAGGCTATTTAAATTTTTTACAAAATGATTTGGAAGATTTGCTGGATGACTTTCCTCTTCAGGTTCGTCGCCACATGCGGATTTTACTTGGCGCTTCTCCCCATTACGCTGCACACGTACGGCAGCATTTAAATCGGGAGCTTGATCAACGATGGATAGATAGAGGAGGGCCAGTAACGTGGTCAGCACGCTCGCCTAATCTCAATCCAATAGACTTCTTTCTGTGGGGTGCTTTAAAAGATATCGTGTATGCCGTTAATGTGAACATTGATACTGTAGAGCAGTTACGCTGACGCACTAGTGATTCGGTGGAAGAAATACGAAACTATGAAGCAAATGTCTATCAAAGTATTTTGCAAAACTGGCTCAGAAGAGCACGTTTGTGCATTCAACAAAATGGAGGGCATTTTAAACACGTTCAATAAGCAGTATAATTTGGTGAGTTGCTACCTTAATTTCAAAGTAGTAAACACATTGCTGTAAAGATTAGTTTTTTTTTTAAAAAAAGCCCTTTTATTTACCACTATCCTCAAGCTCAAGCATCAGTTATCATATTTCTACAAAGTTAAGAACACTGCGTGAATCACAACTTCAAACTGTACATTGAACTTCAGATAGAAACTGTGGTATGTCGCCTCTCAACTATACATTTACATGTACACATGTTCTTAAAAACATCCGTTCAAATTGTGGGTTTTTAGTTTTTAAGAAAAAATTTTTTTGCGTAAATATGAATCTACGCCCGTTTCTTAAGCATCAGTTAAAATATTTCTATAAAGTTGTGAATCACGTTATATATATATAAACACGCGCGTGGGGTCGAAGATTTGGGATTTTGTTTCGGATGAGGATTGGGTTCTTGAAGTAGTGCGATGGTAATTTGTTGTTCTTGTTGGATGTGTAAAAATCCAAAGGTAGCGGCTTTATAATATATTAGGTTGATTTGAATAGATCTAATTTTGGAACTGAAGTGAGCGGGACGTGCGACCGTCCGCTTGTATATATTTTACTGTTCATAGTTCGTGTGTGGCTGAGTCATATGAAGAGACTGCTTATAAACGGAATATTCAAAACTGCTTACGGGATGGTCATATGGTCGACTAATCCTGGGACAGTTTGTGCAGATGAAAGCGGAAGTGATAGGCCTAGGACAGTGTTTGACAATGTGAGACCCAGCGCAGCAACCATATGCAAAGTGGGAGAATCAGTTGTTGGCGGAATATCCAAATCGCTGACAGCTATAACAGCGCGTTACAACTACAGGATCTTTAACGCGACAGGACTTGTACCCAATAAATAGGTGCGAGTTGGTGGTAAGAATATATCTTAATGTCGGGGATACATTAAGACTAATCTGATTTTTGACATCGGATATAGATAGATACTCCACTTCTGTAGGAATATTCGGATATAAATTCGTTAAAAATTGTAGAAATGCTAATTCAGAAATAAATTATCTCATTATCGCTTAGAATCCATTAAAGTTTTGGACAGTTTAATCACTTTTATCAGATTATGTCAACGTTGCATTAAGAACTTAAAACCAAATTTTTCAGGTATTCAAATTGCCCTTAAAGGGAGATAATTACTGTTTAGATAATCTAACAGACAATATCGCAAATGTTTCCCAAATACAACGATAAGCCAAGTATTTATGTATAAAGTGAATGCGCCTTTATGAGGGACGTGACAAAAACTTTCTCAAGATTGCAAGAGCGATTGTACAATTTGCAATTACTACTAGAGACAAGACTGCATCTGACGTGTAGCATGTCAATTCGTTGTTGCCATGCCATGTTCCATTGGGTGTCCCACTTCCTTGCATATAAATGTATTCCTCACTTTAGTTTTATATTAATACCGTTCAGAATCATGAGTTAGTTTTGATTTATGTAACAATTCCCTTTAGTATTAGAAAATAATACACTAAATACGCTGATCTTTAGTTTTAATTTAATATTCCTCCCTTTGTAAACATAATATAAATAAATACGATCGTATGTAATTTTCTAATTAGTAAACTTCTGAATTATGTCCCTAAATACATAACTGGTGTATACATGAATCTGTCATTTAAGAGGGTTTTTCTTGTTTGTCCTCCCAAAATTTGTTATTATCTTCTAAACCAGAATAAATTATCGTTCTCTTGATATCTGACGGCCTTCTTGCGCATTTGCCGTTTCCCGATTAAAAAAGTTCTTCCTAAGGTCAAGATCATCATTTATTCTTGTATAAATACAAAAATATCGTTTTCGATTATTAGTAAAATGTATATGGAGAAAGTCTACTTGAATTACCCGTTCAAAATGTTTATGAATGGTAAGTTGTTCGCAGATAAATTTTCTAAGTGTTTCCTAGTGGCGTATTACAATACTCTGTTCTTGTAACACGATTATTTTCTAGGTTCTCTGGAGGAGTATCTAATTATCTATTCTAGGCTATGCAAGCGTATGCTTTAAAAATCTACTACCTACAAAATATTATCTATTATTGTACAAGAATTCTATGTTACGGTTTAGTTACCTTCTAAAAATAAAATAAATATCTGTTAAGAAAATATATGGTTGTGGAACAAAAAGTTTGGCTCTTACAAACTTGAAGTTTGAGGTTAACAATGAAATTAAAATGAATGGTAGTTGTCTTAATAAAGCTGTCTGAAAAGATTAAAACTTCTATTTTTCTGAACAAGCAGGAGCTCGATACTTAAGATACGTGTCTTTCGATTTATATAAATACAGGTATGAGATTTACCTTACTTACTTTTGTGACAGAACAATGTGCATGTGTTTCTGTTTTATATCTCAAATGTCTAGAAAATAATGCATTTAAAATATAAAGTCGTATGTTTTACTTACATATTATATTAACTAATTTAATATTACATTTACTTTCCTGATGGTATAACCTTGCAAGTGTAAACATAAAAGCTTTCATGAAACTTTTTGTGGTTATGAGGATACATTCAACTTAAATGTTTAATACAAATTCTCTTTACTATGTTAAATACAACAAAGCGTATTTATGATTCCTTTTTACTTAGAAAGTTAATTTGAAATTGTGTCTAAGTACAATAATAATTTTAGGTTTTCTAATATCTTATCTGGTAGAGTTTAAGACGTTTTAAAATTACGAGAGAGTAGATATATGAACTACACTTAGTGATTTTATCCCATGTAAACTCGGCTGTAAGAAAATAAGAGAATATATTTTGTTTTTCTAATGTTATTAACTAAACGTCAATATACAAGTTGTATTAAGATATTTTCTTTTGTCATATTTTAATTTATATCCATATAACTTGTCTTGGTAAAAATTATCTTAGTTCTCAAAATATCCAAGAGTAAAAACACCTAAAATATAGTCTTTTGCAATCTATCGCAACCACCAAATTTCTACGTTAGCCCCGCCAGAGTTTGTTTAGACTCTGCTGTACACCCATATCTACCTGTAAATGGGCAGGGTGTAAACGAAGGAAAATTTAGTACACCAAAATATATAAAAAATGAAATTAGGTTGAATATGGGCAATAATCGTTTGTGCGACTTGATAATTGTGAATTCTGAAAAGACATCACCGTAAACATCTTATTAAACAGAGGAATCTTGGTCCAGGCTGAAAACCAGACGAATTAGATTTAATTAACTCAATATTAATATTGTACAAAGTAGGAAAATAAAAATTATTGAATAAGTTTTGTTCTTGCAGAAACACTTTTGGCCCATCAAATCTTAATGATGCGAAGACGAGGGAAATAAACTCTCGCTTCGAATACATGCATTTGAATAAAATATGAAGAGTTGTGTAACAGTTATGATAAAGAAAATCCACACTCACAATAAATGTCAATTCGCTCATTTTAATTTGGTGTGAGCAGAAACCGTGGTCGCTGTTGGTTTATTGTTCATAAATAATATTGTATTTTGAATATCGCTCTTGGTACTTATAATTTTTTGTCTATGCTTTTTTTATTGACGTTTTTATGGAATGTATTTTCTAAAACTGCTTAGCTGTTTGTTTTCTTTTTAATTAATTATCCTTGAGCAAAATACAGAATGCTGTCGGCGATTGGATTGATAGTGTCTAGGAATTAAAAACCCCTGTCCGGAACCGACCAATTATTTACTTAAATAATTATTATAATAACTAATAAACTCAACAATTATTTCAATTGGTAGAATAATACTTTTCATTGACAGTAAGTGTATAAAAACCTATATAAGTCCAAAAATATTATTCGAAAAATTCATTCGGTGCCAGGAATATCATAAACTTTAAACTTCCCCACACTATAACCACACATATTCGCAGATTTGTGACAAAAAATTACAAAGTGTTTATTTAAGAATTAAGAACCGGTGCAAGAACACTTTCACCTCACAATTAGATTAATAAAGAAGTTCGAAATTTGAATAAGTTAGGTCTAATAACACCAATTATTGTAACCCACAGGCCTTGAGATACATCAAACACACAATTTCAAAAAAAATTAATTAATCATCGTCGAGTACAGAATCTCTATAATTCTAATACAGAAAACAACAAACCCAGAAATAAATTAATACTAAGATTACAGGTTGTAAAGCAAATGTGTGACTTTCTCTTCAATATCTAATGAGAAGCAAAAACATATTCTTTATGGTGTATAGCTTAGGTAGGTAAGGATCCTAAAATATCTAAACATAGACTACTACAGCCTTCACCTACAATAAACCAAAAGATTTTACTTAAAGTAATTAACCGTGTTTTATCTAAATTACTATATAGATATTTTGGCAAACGCCAAGTTTATACAACAAAACTTGAATACAGTGTTCTAGAAATATATTCTAGGTCAAAAATGTAGTATTTATGCACTTGACTTTTATTTTTCACCTATTTCAATTTCTTAACAAAAGCAGTTACGCCTTTAGTAAACAACGTTCATTGTTAATCGATTAGACAGAAATAAGTTGTGTAAAAATAGTCCAGGTCTGTTTTAATTCATATTCGCAGCTATGAATGCAAATTTCTAACCGGCCTCAATTAAAGTTTAGAGTTTTATTATAAATCAAATAAATAAAGTACACGTTGAAGTAAAACCTCCAAGGAATTCAGTCTATATTCTAAGGAATTTCTTTCACAAATTCAAAGCACATACAAATGTAACTACTGTTAAACGACAAATTGATTTTTCAAAACTAAAGATGGTCATTTTACTACATCTTGCAACATTTTAAATTAAATTAATTTGGTGTTGAAGGATTTCTAAAGCTGTTACGTATAGTTTTGGCACCAGAAATATCGAGCCGATAATTCACAGAAAATGCGGTGCAGTACTCTGCTAAAAATCCGTTTCGATAAAATACCGAAAACCTCGACTGTACTAAGAAAAGCTGGATGCCTACTAACTCATTAGGATGGATGGAATGGGTTTGACAAGGGTTCCAGCAGGCTATCGCGTATGAAATGTGGTCTTGATCGGGAAATACCTTGGGCGCCACTTAATCTCGCAGAGGGTTGTTAGGGAAAAACCACTCGATGAATAACGGGGAGAGGGAGGTGCCAAAATTGGAGGTCGGGAGAGTGATTTTGGCTTACAAATACACCCGAAAATTCATTAAAACCAAACATAAAACCTAAAATCACGCGAACCTATTTGACACTGCTGACTGCAAAAAAGATTCCTAAAAGCAAATGTTAAATGACCTGAAATACGCAATCACGCATCTAGGTAATTACAAAACAATTTATTACTGCAAAACTGTAACTATACTGTTTAAAATAAAATAAAAACCAAATCTACGCAGTCTTTACATGACATGCCTAACTATATAGCACACGCGTTTTCATTACAAATACACAATACAGTCTTAAACAGGTATTAAAAATCAACTATATCATAAATCTAATAAAAAAACTTAACCTATACACAGACGTGCTATCAGTACATTCAGTCCATAAATTTAACTAAGAGTGTTTATGTACTAACCTCCATTCCGGTATAGTTCCAGAAGTTTCCGTTTTAATTTTATTTTTCTTTTGAGTGATTTACTATTGTTCGAGTAAAGATGGAGATAGGTTCCTTCTATCCCAACATGATAACTTCCAACACAAGAATTGTATCTCTGAGAGCCAATAAGCCCCTAAAATAAAACTAAACCGTTTGGCAGGAAATTATCCGAACCTACTTAGACTACTTCGCCTTGCTCGCAAACCTCTGATTGAAGTACTTGACCTACATGAGCGGCATGTTGAGCGTTTGAATGTTAACTACGAGGTCCCTGATGAAAAACGAATCTATTATTCGCGGCATTCTCGACAAATTTCGGACGGATGAATCAAGTGTATAAAAAATTGGGCATACCTCGTGTCGTCTACTCCTACCTAACCTATATTTGTATATATATATATATATATATATATATATATGTATAATATATTTTCTGTGAAATGTAAATGTTAAAATTGATTAGATAATTGATTGGTCAATTTATTTCAAGTTTCCGCATGCAAATAGTAAAAAGCAACAATTTTAAACGCATTGCGAACCCTTAGGATAGAATTTAATTCGGATAAAGAACCTTAAGGATACTTAGATGCAAAGTAACAAAAACCTTTTTAATCAATTGCAGATGTAAATATTTGTAACGTGCAGTGGAAAGGCGAGCATCTTAAATTATAACAGATTGGTGTATAGTAGTCAAAAGCTTTTCAGATTCTTTTAGTGTAAAAATCAATAATTCTAAGATCATAAGGAAGTTGAAATATTAATTTTCAGGAATTAATAGGTGTAATAAATGTAAATATCCTTAACGTACATATTTAATTGAGTTTATAAAGTGTAAATATAATTGGTAAAACGTTAGCATTTGTGTAACTTTCAAAAGCTTAATTATAGCAAAGGAGGACAAGTGGACGTTGTTTGTTAAACAGTGTGTGAAGCAGATATTTTCCTAGTATTATTTATAAAAGGTGTGAAAGTGTTTTGAGAGAAACAAGCTTAACGGTTACCGGCTCTAGTAAATTCGAATAAAAGAGGGGTAGACAAACAACAGTTCTTATTATTTGTTTACGAGTTTGAGAGTCGTTTTGGTTAAGGATTTCTTAATATTGTTGTAAATAAGTTTTACCGTAGCTAGATTTCTAAGAATTCAAGTAGAAAATGTGCACAAATAACCGTTGGAAAGAAGAAGTGTTAATAGCCGGCATAGAAATATCATGTGATAGGTGTTCGTTCACTTGGGAAAAATGCAAGGAGACAAGAAAAGATTAGATTTAATAGGTACTAGTGAGATGCCGCATGTTTCTATCAACATCATTTGAAGATTGTAATAGTTTAGTGGGGAAGAAGATAGATAGGTTACATGTACAAGCTGCTAAAGGTAAGACAGAGAAGGAGTATAAGATAGGATACATGAGTAAATAAGACAGGATTATTTAAATATTGCTTGAAGAGGGCTATTGCGTTAAGGACGGGAGCAAATTGAAAATAAAGTAAGGGATAGAATATTGTGTCTGTTAGATACAAGGAGACAGATAGTTCCGTAGAAGGGGTGTTTGTTATAAAGGTTTGAGAGTAGTGGCAGTTTGAGAGTAGTAGCAGTTGAGCGTTTGTTTTGTGAGGTGTTTCTAAGAAATGTAGTCGTTTAAAATTTTACTAAGAAGGCTGTTTTGTTTGTATTAGCGGAGTTGCGAGTATTTTGAAGCTTGAGAGGGGCAGAAAATGGCTATATAAACCCCAGGTGGTGGTAGTAGGGCTCTTTTGATGTTCATCGACGCGTCCACTAATAGTGGTGAACAAGTGATTATATAGTACTTGAAATAAAATTTATTCACAAGTTGGTGTATAGTTTGTACTAGCAGTATACAAATTAATGGGAAAGATAGTTTAAAGATCCGAAGCATACTTGATAAAAGTAAGTACAAACTGCTTTATAAATGGTTGTTGGTGCAAGGCATGCACACAAATGCAGTAGAGATTGTTGATGGATCGATTTGGTGGTTTACCCATGGTAAATTGGACAAGTAGCAGAGTTGGGGGGAATCTGGCTGTATCGTCAAGTGGTGATTGAGGAAATAGAGTAGCAGCTTGCAGTCTAGAATGGTATAATACAACTTGGGGAGGTTCCTGAACTTGCAGTCATAGATGAGGGCAACAGTCATCGATGGTATGTTTGTGAATACATACGTGGTGGTGCATTCCAGGTAACAGATCTTTGTATATAATTACTTTCGTGGAATTATTTGGTATGTAATGACATTTTATGCCTTATGGGTATATTTCTATGAACTTAATGAACTAAGGAGGTACCGAATAAACTTTTATAATTTATTATTTGACCATATTTAAATGTGAGAATTTTATGTGTTGTGTAATATTTGTTTATGTACAAGATAAAAAGGACTTATAGTATTTTGCTGTGCGAAAATTAGCACAAGTGTTTATAGGTTTTACTATGAGCTCTTATTAAACCTGGGGTAACAAGGTTTATGAAAAGGTCCTGTTACTTTAAAATAAAGTTTTTTTTGGATAAAAAATAATCAGGAAATATTTGAAGGAAAAATGTATTATTTCAAAGGAAAATGTTTGTAATTTAACCAATATGTGGAATAAGAATTGATAAGAATTTTTGGTGTAGAATTTTTCTATGAATAAATCGTCACTGTCGCCTCGTTTGCTTTTGTAGAATAGTATGGTAGTATATTTCAGATAGCAGCTAAGCAGCCTTGGAGAACTTCAGTGATTAAGCTGAGTTTTAGGTATTTATAGCAAAAAACTGGCAATAGTTTGGCGTCCATTGACGTCGTCAACTCCAGAGAAAACTGCAGAGTATTTTGGCAATGCAAATTGTGGGGCGCGAGTTAAAGAACAGAAGCGACTTCGGAGAATTAATGGCGTCCAAAGGTGTGGGGCTTAAATCATAGGTAGACTTCGCAGAATCAATGATGTCCCAAGAGTGGGGCTCGAATTAGTTAGCGATAACAGCACAAGGAAAACTTCAGGGAAATATATATATGACGACCTAAAATCAGAAATCAAGATCTTACATTTATTTGAGTCAGCACAAAACTACATACGATCTGTCTGTTCTCAAACGGAGAGATCATGCGCTGTACTAATTACAATAATGACATCATTTCTAATCTTTAAAGACTGACATATGAATTTGACAACCTTTGACTATGGATTAAATATCTTAAATATCTTAGATTAAAATTTATAACCTAAAACTTATATTTCTTAAAGGGAAAACTCTAATCGATTCGTCCATAAACCCTTAGACATTTACCATTTTCCTCAAACAGTAGGGTATTAAAGTGAGTGCGTGGTGGTAACTCGTTTACGTGCTTCATTCTTCATAAAACATGGGCACCTCTAGTTCGGTCGTCGCAGAGTGAACACATCAGTACACTTTTGAGTAATCCGCAAGTTTTCGTTCCGACACAATGTGTTTCATCATAGAACACGCTGTCGGTAAGTACATAATTGTGTGCATTCAATATTGCTACAATCATTTGCATTCCAAGTTATATTGGTAGTCCTTTCCTATCAAACATTCATTTTGATTATTATGAAATATTCATTAATATCAACCCGTATTGTATACGCTTACTTAATTAATCCGCACACGCCTCACTAATTCTATTGGTGGACTTTACTAACACAGAAACTATTAAAATGAAATGTAATTATAATTATTTCTAAGGGAACGTCCCAAGGCGTTTCAAGATTTATGGTTTCACTGTAAAATATCTTAGCCTATAGCCAAACACAAACATATTGCATCGCAATCCTTTGCTCCAGATTTGCTATAGATGCTAGGTTTAACACCTTATTGGGAAAGGAATTATGCATTCTTATTTACAGTACACAAATTACCCGGAAATATTATACAAAGGACTCGATTCTTTTCTTCACACCACCGGTTACTATACGTAAATAGCTGTGTATCTCTATTACATTTGTTGACGCGGTAATATATATTCCTTAGTTACTTGCTTATTGCTATTGTTAAAGGTATATCACACATTCCATAATTTACACTATTCACTTTTATTAACAACTTAAGTATGACTATTAAGACATCATTCAAACACTAAATATACCGTTCATTTACATTTCCTATGCTCCACCCGAAGGTACTACATTGGCCAGGAGGCGAGTTTTTTGTTGCCTGGAAATTTAGAATTTTGCCGAACCCTTGCCGTTCCAGGCAAGGTAGGGATCTTTAACATGCGTGAAAAATGCTCACCTGCCATTTTTCAATCAGTTGGCCGTGTCGCGATTTGAACCCGGGACCTTGGGATCCGTAGTCTTACGTTTACTAAATTGATCCACGGCGACGCCTTCACACTAAATATACCGTAAAGGATCCTACATATACATAATAGAGAAAACAACATCTTCAGTAGTGATAAGAACAATTTGCAAATTCGATCATATGACCCTTGAGGTTCACTAACGCCTGCCACAGATACTGGTAATCCGACTCACCGGAAGGCTGTTGCTTAGTCATCAAGTAGTAGTAGTAGATGCACCGCTACGCAACATGTTAAGGAGTATTCCAATGGGACATGCAATAGATCACCATGAATCCCTTCTACGACTCCAAAATCTCGCTTTCCATGTGCCGCTGTACAGGGACATGAACCAATCATAGCTCGGTCCAGATCTTCGTTCCTCCTCACAAGAGTAACTTGCTGTTCTTCGGCAATACCGGCGTCATCTATCGTAGGGTGCTAACCGGTTAATGCATTCCGCTATTGTTCTTCCTTTTGGGATCTTCTGGGATTGTATGTATAGTCAGATCCGACCGACTTTTGAAGATCAGATTCCTGCACCGGTCTTCATACGATCGCATGCGATCTAGATATTTTTCCTACCGTCACCATGAGTGTCATTCATCTAGCACTTGAGCTTCTCGATGTAGCTCTCACCCACGATATCATCTCCGGGCTTACACCCAAACTTTAGATCACACGACAGACATGTTTCACGTCTCAGCACAGCACATGTAAGTGTCTGTCCAGTGCTCCCATGAACCGCAGACCGATAGGGCGATAACAATAGATGTAAATATTGGTCCTATTCTTTCTAATGCTGGAGGACTTTTAGTGACCACCACCTGAAGCGTACTCACTAAGATCCCATTCTCTATTCACAGGGTATCCCCATTGTGTCTAGTACGACTTCAGGGTGCTACTCAACGAGCTAATGTCTTGCCGAGACGTACGTTCTGCTTTGACTTTCCAACCCAGAATGACACATAGGCCTTTGTCATTCTCCTGTTCCGTTCGCAACCATGAATGCTGCCAATCGTCGTTGATCATTGTAGCCTGACCAACAAGATCACATTCTACCCGCGCGAGCGGACGAACATTAGTGGGGCAGAATCTGCGCGGGTTGACATTCGCCCCGTTCTGTTGACCCTCTCTATTAATTTCGGCTCCTCATGTTGTTTCTTAAATCGTTACATAGGCTCTGCATGTGCCATATATTCGCGGTTCTGGTGTCGTGTTCTCTTTTTCTCCGATTCTTGTCCCTCAATACCCATCGATCCATTTCCTCAACGCTTGCTTGGCTCCCCTCCTCTGCAGAGCGTTCCATCTTGCCACAGATTAAATGCGCCTCTTGCTTTGCCGCGTCAAATTCTAAGGAATTAGCCAACGCATCACGCGAAGTCTTTGCTCGATTTCCTCTTCACCTTTTTCATCAATAAAGGTCTGCACTTTCACCAACTCTCGAAAGCTATCCGGTGCTGTAAAGTAGGCTAGTCTCACCAAGCGAACAATATCTGCTTAAACTCTTGCTAATTTTCGTTAATCCGATGGTAACGGTTCTTTACAGTTGAACTTAGTACATTTGTTGCAGATGAGAGTCGCCGTATCTCATTTCTAGCCTTGGTGTTAAGGCCCCGTAGCTTCTTTGGCCATGGTCTGATATGGTCTGTAGAAAATTCAAAGCCTCACCTCGTAACGCAACAATCAACGGGGTTGCCCTTTTCATCATCGTCCCAGCTGTTAGCTCTCACGGCAGCCTCAAATTGTTTAAAATATGTCTGCCAAGGTGACTTTCCATCAAATGTGGATGGTTTTACTCTGGACCTTGACAACAGTTCGCATTCATCGACATTCCTAAATTCTGGCACGTGCTGTTGTATAACCGACACCGAGGGCTCTGGTGCTTGCACTGTTAAGGAATTAATCCGTTTTCCATCCTCAAAACCTCGTCTTCCATTTTACGCGAGATTTCTAACAATTTATCTGAAAACTCCGCTTCGAGTTTCTGTAAACCGTCGGAAATTTTTGCTTTGAGGTTTTAATCGTTCAACTGCTTTGCGGTTTTCGTAAATTCCCGTAAACCTCCTCTCTTAGTTGACTTAATTTTCTTGTAGATTTATTTCGATCTCGTTCAGATTTTCTGCCAGGTTTGCGGCGGTTCGTTCTTCTTTCTCTGCATTTTCTTCTAGCTTCGCTGCCAGACTCACAGCGTTTCGGTCCTGTTCCTCGCTATTTCTCGGTAAATTGGCGGCGGTCTGGTTCAGTTTTTGGTAAAATTTTCCTGTAGTTTTACGGAATTTTCAGCCAACCTCTCCGCAATGCTTGACAAACTCCTGGAAGAATAAAAGAATTTCCCTGTCTAGTTCTTTCTTTTTACGAACGATTGGCATGCAAACAAAAATCGGCCAAGGGTCTTTAATCCTACTAGTTAACACCAGTGTAACAAAAACTCTATTTGCAATAACAACAGTTCTTTATTTTTAAACTGATTATACAAGCCTTTTCAGTAAATCGTAGTTGCAATGGAATTCTTAAGCCCTTACAACAATTTATTTTCAGCTAATCGCTAATAGTACAATTACTAGCTTCTTAAACTATACGATGCTATCTTCTTAATTAATTTAATATCTAAACAGTACATTTAACTACCCAAGCACTAATTATTATCTTATATAATGTTACAGGCAGGGGGGAATACCACACCTTTGAGCTAATAAGATTCTTTATTTTGATAGTGTATTAGTGTAAAAGATTAAATAAATTTTAATAATCCCAGGGCGCCAAATATTTAGTTCATAAATATTACAAATATTAGTTTCGGATTCCCATACAACACTGATAATGGAAATAAAACACAACTTCGTTCAGTGAACAATTAATATTGAATTTAATTAACACTCTTTTTTATTACAACTAAGAAAATTATACTCCATAATAAACTAAATTAGCCGCTTATTACCATAAACCCTATTCTAAATCGTGTAAATAACTCGTTTAAGTCGAACGTCGTAAAATCACGACAAGAATCTCTTCACTCACCCTTTGACGCAATCGGTGAAATCCTACTTCCACGAAGGCCGGCTTTTTCAGTAGCAAATGATGTCGAGGTTAAAAGCAGAAACCAATTTTTAACACAAACTTCCGAATAATGCAAGTAGTATCCCACAATCTTATCTCACCACCGGTACACATATAGTTTTAAACGTTAGTATTTACCACGTTAACGCGTGCTTATCAAATATTGTGTACCTTAATGTTTCATACCCGCTCTAAAACTACTTTGTTGTAACATAATTGTTATCAACCAATATATGGAATGCTTATTTAATGATACATTCGCCCGGTTTCCAACTTTACTTCATACACCTTCGGAGCGATTAGATATAACTATCAACATCTTTACCTGTTAAGTGTCTGACCTCTACTATTCCCTTTTCAATCGTCCGTGAGCCCGCACAACCCCCTGCAGTTAAAATGCAGTGTCCCTCCATACGAAACATTCGTATGCTAAACGCTACTACCAAGATACATTTACCCCTCAGTCTATAAATAACAAAAATACCTTAAAATTAATAATTAACGATTTATAACAGGGCAGTCAGTTATTTAGAATAGGGCAATTTGTATCAACAGTAATTTATATCACATTTTGTAATCAAAGCTGTGATCAGAACTCATATCAAAGCTTCAATTAGAACTGATCTCTAATATCCACGACGGCAATCTATATACATATTCAAAACCTCTATACTAATGATTCTCAACCACTGTACCGCGGCACTTTTGTGCACCGCCAATTTTGTGAAGTGTGCCGCCAAATTTTAGAAACGCAAACAACAAAAATTATTATGTAAGTACTTTTTTACAGCAAGTTATTTGAACCAGAACGCGACTGTAAAATACATCTAATGAGTTATGCCGCAATCATTACAGCGCGTCGTCGGTATTATTATTATGCCGACTCAATTATTCTGCCAAGCCGAATCAGACGCACCGCTTTTATATAGTGTATTATAGATAAGTTAATTCTTTTAAACTTATTTTATTGCTAGTGTGCCGCAAAATTTTGAAATTGTTAAAAGTGTATCGGAATAAAAAAAGTTGAGAATCAAACAAATGTCTAGATAAGAAACTAGAATGTGTAATATAACCATGTGGATTTGTGATTAAATAAAAAGCCAGCAACGTTGGTTGCTTAACTGAGCTAACTTGAAATTATAAAAGTGTAGCGAATCCGTATATTCAACTAAGTAGAAATTGAAATGGTTTTTAAATTAAGAGGGCAGTAAATTTACAAATACGAAACGGAACGTAACAAATTAGTTATGAGTAGACGAAATGCAGAATGCTGTGGTCCGAGAATCAAGTTGATTGTGTTGTAAATGGAACGTTCGGTCCAGAACTGGCTGATTAATTACTTAAATACTTGTCATAGAAGTTAATAAAACTTGTAAAAAATACATTTAAAGCCTAGAAATACCACAAAACTTCACTTGGTGCCGAGAATACTTTAACTCTCCCACATATATTCAGAGATTGGCAACAAAAAATTATCACAAATTTTTGACTTAAACTTTATATAGTGGTTCCAAATCCAGTTTCACTCTACAATTGTAGAATTAATAAAAAGGTACTAATGTAATAGCTATATTTAGTAACACAAATTCCAATAACCCCAGGTTTTCTAATACATCAAACTTGAAATTTCAAGTACAAAATAAATTAGCTATCATCAAGATACATAGTCTCTATAATTCTACATTTGGAAGCAACAAACTCGGGAATAAATTAATACTACAATCACCAGTTTCAAACTAAAAGCGTTACTTTCTCTTTTATCTAATGACCAACGACAGCATTTAGGGCTGTTTAATTTGAATGGCAATGATTCTATAATGTCTAGGCATTGAATAATGTTACAGCCTTCACCTACAATACACTGAAAAACTGTACTTAAAATAATTAATGAGTTTTATCCCAAATATTTTGGCAAATGCTATGTTTATACAATAAACCTGAATACAATGTTCTAGAAATATATTCTAGGTTAGAGGTTATAGTATTTATGTACATGGCATATATTTTTCACAACAAAAGCAGTTACGTCTTTAGTAAATAACGTGTTCATTGTTAATTCAATACAACAGAAATAATTTGAGTAAAAATAGTCGAGGTCTGTTTTAAATCACAATCGTAGCCATTGGTGCATATAAACTGAATCAGAAAAATATATTTATAACTAACTTGTGGTAGATAGCATTCTCACCCATGCAAAGAACGTGCATATGTTGTTTGAATTAACATCTGTTTTAATTAAACTTTAACATTTTCTTATAAACGACTATATAAAATACATTAATTGAAGTGAAGGTACAAGGTCATTCAGTCTGTACCCTACATCATTTAATATGCAAATTTAACTATTTTGGCCACAAAATAATTTTTCAAAATGTAAGGTGCTAATTTTATAACATGCTGCAACATTATTCAAATCAAACTCATTACGTACAGTTTCGTGCCCAGACAATTAGGTAGATAATTCACAGAAGTACAACACTCGAAATTCTGTAAACTAAAAATTACTGTTGGCTCGATTGTAAAAACTGCTAACTAACACAACAGGAAGGTAAGTGCTTGTTAAGGGCTGAAGGATTATCGTTGAAGAATATTTGACTTAATCGATGATTTTGTTAAACGTACCTAGTTTTAATTAATTTCGAGGCTTCTAAAAGCAGCCCCAGCTGAAAATGTAACAGTTACCAGAAGGTGAAATCACAACGGTGGTCTGGCAGAGTTTCATCGAGTTTGAACGTATAGCCGTAATCAGCTTAATTATATACAAATTGAGTGCAACCTGCACAACAAACGTATTCACACCCAACATATAATACAACGTTTTCTAAAACAAAGCTTCCAAGCAAATCAGGTGTAGGAATCTAAATTCTTCTAGAATGTACTAATTTATCTCTGTATGCTCACGTAGGCCGATTCCTACAATTAGCAATGCTTAGAAACAATCTAGATATTAAAACACTTACTATTAAAGGAACTTAAAATTCAAAACCATATAAAATATAGTTGTTTCAGGGTTTATAAAGCGGGTCATTTGAAGGGAGCAATCGCATTCTTTCCAACTTTTTGGTTGCAACCATACAAGGGGTTAAAGAAAAGAGATCATGAATGGCGACTCATACGCCTGCTGAAATCTCGCTTCAAGTCATATTAGATGATATGTTATAACTCTTAGTATATTTACATTCTATAACTGAGCTCATTTTAAGCAAGCCTTGCACTAAAGTAGGTTGGTACAATCTATGCATGCGTGATGCCGTTCACGAACAGGTTAGTCAAGAGTATGGAATATGGCCCTTTGCCTAGGCAACTCTTTACCGATCCACATGGGAGATTAATTACCGAGTAAGCCACGTTGCTACAATAACTGTTTATCATTGTAACTTACTGTAAAAAAAACTTATTTCTGTGTTAGGTGTCTAAACTAAAAACAGCTATAACCTGTTAAAATACTTTGTAACATTCATTTGAAATGTTTATAAGCATACTTCATTAAATTTTTCTGTATCGATAAATCCCAACGATAAATTTAGGGTTACTTCTTCAAGAACTATAATTTTTTGTTTACATGCATTCTTAATCTAAGAAAGAATTATCTTTCTAATTTTACATTGTTCATACTCAAAGGTTGTCGAATTCATTATGGTGATTTTAAAGTTACAAATGATATCGTGCTTATTTTGTATTCTCAATTCGAGCAGTTTTGTGATTCATTTGTTTTGATTAACAATGTATAACGTTGTTATATATAACGCCATCGTGTAGCAAGGAAGAGGGTTCGCACGCTAAATTATGCCGATTCAAAAATGGTAAAACCCCCTTCTCTAGTCCCGAATAATGTGTTATAAAGATACTTTTACATATGCTAAATAGAGAAAACCAATGAAAGTAATTTCAATTCATCTTTTTGAGAATTCTACCGAAGATGATTTCGTTTATTTTTATGAAGGAAGGATATTTTTGTACAGCACTTCGCGACGACTATTGAAAGAGATAGCATAAAATTTGTGGAGGTCTGGTTAACCTCTGAATAATTAGGTATCAAACTGATTAATGCGATTAGTCAATAGAGTTCGAAATTATTATCCTACCAGGTTGGTTAATTTTATTTTCAGCATGAATGTGTTTCCTTAAGTAGACAGTTTCATATCACATCTAACTTTTTAACGATGTTACAAAAGTTCCACTAGGATCTGGTTCAAACGAATAGAGTCGAGGAGATAACTGACTTTCGTTGTTTTCAAAAGGTATCTTCAGTCAAATGACTTGTTAGGTAACTTGTTAGGTATTCATAATAAAATTTCTGAAACTATCACCTACAGCAACCGTAAAATAATGAACAATTGTTAACTTTATGAACTCATAAACGTACCAATATACGTTTTTGTTAGTAGTTTTAAGAAATTAGAAAGTAATTTTGTTCGCCAAAAACGTTTATCAGCAAGATAAGTAATTTTGATATTTGGCATTAGTTTAAAAATGTTTATATGTAGTTGTGTTTAAAGCGTAATTTTGTAATAAAGTAAAGAATTTCATAGACTGGTGTTTTCACAACTAATGTAAAGGTAATATTTTTCAGCCTTGATATAATATAAGATATTGCGATTACCTAGAAGCGTGATTAATATACAGGTAAATTAGCATTTGATTTTGGGAACCTTTTCTTTTTCAGCTAGCAGTTTTATATAGTTATATTAGTATCCTTATGATTATGTTTATTTTATGTTTGTTTTAAATTAGTGTACTCGATTATTCCTCGTGTAAATTTCAAGCACGTATGAGTTTCCTGATCTCGGGTTTTGATATCTTCTTGCCTTCCTTTTGGAGGGTTTCCATAAGAACATCGTATTTCGAGAATTAGTAGCGTTTTAGATAATTCCCGATCGAGACTCAAATTTCCCACACGATAGTATTCCGGGATCCGCTTCGAACACTTACACCACACTTCCCACAGAGTTAGTCGGCAACCATTCTGTTGGACCAGAAGAGGTATTCGGTTCTTTATCAAAACAGAATTTTTAGCAAAATTCTTCACTGAGTTCCTCTATAGATTACAGGATACATTTTTCTGGGGTCAAAACTGTACGTAGCAACTTCATAATAATAAAAACCAGTATCCTTATAAATTAGTTAAACAAAAAAATTGTATCTTGGATGATATTTAGAACTTTGGTTTCCGCTTAAAATATAACCACCTTCAGTTCACCAAATTATCTACAGTTGCGTATTAAAATTACCAATATGTCAAATACTAGATTTCACTACACGATAATTAAGGTCTACCCCAAGCCTACGTTATAAAAGCATTTTCAAGACATATTTGGATACTTCTAACAAGTCAAAAAAAAGAAAATACCATTAGTTGTACATTGGTGTAATATGGGGTGCGCTTTAAGATTGTATTCGTTAAAATTTCACTAAATTTGTAAGTAAACTTTATATAGATAGGTAAGATATATGTGCCTCATAATATGCAATTCATTACCACAAAATCTAAGTGGCCACGTTGCCATTTCAGAAGATCAATAATTATAACTGCCTTTCGCCTATAGCTCTGCGGTTCGCCTTGAGTGACCTTATACTTCCAACGTATTTTCTTCTGACTTAAATGTCGCACTACTTGAAGAACCGGTGTCTGTTCTTCATTTAAGAAATTTATCATCATCATCATTAGGTCTTCAATCCTAGAACTGGTTGGACACGTACCCTCATTGTTTCCTAGTCTGAACCAACCTACACATTTCCCTGAAATGTGCACAGTCTGCATCTATCACTATCTGTGTGCTAAAGTCTGATCTTGGTCTACCTCTCTTGTCCTATATCTGCTTGTAGTATATCCCGTACTATTCCCCAGAAATGCCTTAGAACGTATCCTGTCCTTCTATTTCTCCTATTTTTCATTCATTTTCCACAGATATCTTATTCCTCTACTATTTCTAAAACCTATTTGTTATTAACTTTGTCTGTCCATGCTACCATCTTCATACATCTGAAGCACAATATTCCAGAAGGCTTCTATCTCTTTCTGTCTGCTTTTCCTACTGCCCCTATTTCATAGACGTACTGTGCTGTGCTCCACACTATGCTTTGAACAGTTTTCTTCTTGTATCTATGTTCGTTGTCTTTGAACATAGCTGCTGTTCTTTCTTGTTTGATGCAGTTCGGTTACCTTTTATTGTTTTACAGTTATGTACCCTATTTCCCCGATATTCAGTGGTATGTGAAGGGGAGGCGTCGCCGTTGGTCAATGTAGTAAGCGTAAGACTACGGAACCCGAGGTCCTGGGTTCAAATCCTAACACGGCCGACTGATTGAAAAATGGCAGGTGAACATTTTTCACAAAAATTACGCCCTCGTTCGGATGAGAGGTTAAATGGAGGTCCCGTGTGTGAGTGTTGTCACGCACGTTAAAGATCCCTACCTTGCCTGGAACGGCAAGGGTTCGGCAAAATTCTAAATTTCCAGGCAACAAATAACTCGCCTCCTGGCCAATGTAGTACCTACGGGTGTTGCATTGGAAATGTAAATGAACGGTATGTGAAGGGGGGTAAGCAGCCTTTGGCTGCCAAGTTCCACCAGCACCTGAATCTTTGTCAAATTAATAGTTTTTCCAATTTATCCTTTCTCACAATCAACATTAATTGAAAATACTTCACAACCACACCTGTAGTTGTTTATAATAATCATCAGATTTAAGAGCACTTATTTTTTCGTCATTGGGTTTTACATCTTGAAACTGGTTGGACTTATACCTCATCTTATTTATGTTCTGAGCTAGCCTGCGCCGTTCCCTGCAACATTAGTTGAGAGTATTGCAAAACCAATATCTGTAGTTGTTTATAATAATCACCATGTTTAAGTACAGTTATTATTTTTGTCATTAGTTTTTCCATCTTGCGGCTGGTTGGAAGCATACTTCCATTGATTTCAATTCTAAGTTAGCCTACACATTTCCCGGAAATCTTCACAACCTACATCTTTCACTATCTGTGTGCAGTAGTCTAACCTTGGTCTATCTCTACTTCTCTTTTTCCTACCTCTGCTTTTAATATATTCCGCACTATTCCCACATGTCTTAGTATTTGACCTATCATCTTATCTCTCCTATTTTTTACTGTTTTCCACATAGTTCTTTCTTCCCCTACCATTTCTAGTACCTCTTTGTTCTTAACATTGTCTGTCCATGGTATCTTCATCATACGTCTGTAGCACCGCATTTCAAAGGCTTCTACCTGTTTCTTGTCTGCTTCTCCTACTGACCAGGCTTCACGGCCATACAGCCATACAATTTATACATGTCTATTGTTCAGCGTAGCACCATATATATTGGACCTTTATCAAGAAGTGCATAAGTTCACGTTCATAGCTCACATACTAGGACGAAGAGACCAAATGGTCACCTCGTTCAAATTCGAACAATGGACTTATCTAAGATGTACAAAAGAATTTAATCCTGATTATGGTGGTTTTTTTCTAGCACCTTTAAAATATTTAATCATAGTTAGCTTAGATTTAGCTATCATATAAAATTTTTATTTACCTTAGCATTAATTAAATTTTATCACAATCTAAACGACGCCACGTTCTACACATTATCCAAATAGTAAAATTACCGTCAATGAGAACTATAAACAAAAATATTTGTCCAAGAAATTACAAACCTTAATAAATCGATGTGTAATAATCTTGGTAATAAATACACAACCTCCAAAAAATACAAAAAAAGTAATTGTTTTAGCGAAATTTATATTCAAGGTTTAAAATAATACAGAAATACTACCTTTAATAATGAATAGATTTGTCTTTAGAATAAATGAAAATAAATTAATTTTTGAAAATCCCTTATATAGAAACTATATTCAAAATTAGACTTTGATTCTAACATTTTTACAAGAATATTCCAATACTACATCATTATTAGATTAGCATTTATTGATTATTATTAAATGTTGAAGTTGGCACAAAGGCATTAGTGCAATTTTTAAAAGTGATGATCCTGATATGCCCATACATAAAACTGTATAATGCCACGAACATGAAAATCATAAATAAATTAAGATGGTTGATACTCACTTCACCATTGTGCAAACTAAAAGATCGTTTTTCTCTAAATTTCCTTTTCGTATTTTGTTGCGTCGATAGTGTGCCCTAATTTGGCCAAAAACTTAAATCTGCATTATCAAAAACCAAAAAAACCAAAAAGCTATAACCAGTGCAGTAATTAAGATCCCTTCTGGCACCGATTTCTCAAAACTTCTAAAAACCATTTTCTCCCTGATTTAAGTTGTTTTGACCAGATCCTATTGGGACATCGAAAAGCAAACTAAATGTTCTGAATTAACATGTTTTTGTTCGTTCAATATGAAGCTGTCATGGAAACCAAGGTGTTCCTAAAATTAAAAGTAACCAACCTTATACAGTATTATCTGATCTTCACTGACCAATCATTTTAATCAGATTAACTAACCTACTCAATATGTTATATCTTTGGATGGTAATGATGAAGTGCGCAACCAAAACGTTTTCCCGCTATAAAATATTTCTAGTTATCTTCGGCAATATTTGGAGAAATAAATTAAAACTGAAAATTAAAATTACTGGAGTCGCTTTTCTCTATCTAACATATCTAACATGCAATATCATTTTACTTGAAAGATTAACTAGAACCAAAGAAAGGTTTTTTTAATTTTTTGAATCGGTATAAATTTAGCACGTGAACATCTTCGTGTCAAGACGGCGAGGTCATAGGCGCCAGCGTTATACATTATTAATCAAAACCAATGAATAATAAAACTGTAATAATTTAGAGTACAAAGTAGCTATGAAATCATTTCTAGTCCTACACCGCCATGACGATTTTGACAACCTTCGAGTATGAACAATATAAGATACAAAAATAATCCTTCCTTAGATTAAGAATGCATGTAAAAATTATATTTCTTAAAAGAAATAACACTAACCCTATTGGTGGGATTTACCAATACAGAAACTATTAAAATAAAGAATGATTATAAACATTTCAAAGGAAAGTCACACTCTTAAGTGCAGTGTATTGTGGACCATGTTGACTGTTTGTTGATAAGGACTTGTCCCAATCTAACCTTTACGAAATAAAAAAAAAATTGGAAAGAATTTTTCCGATTCGTTAACTCTACACTCTTTTACTAATAAGCAATGTGTAGAGTGTACGTATAGAATTCCCATCCTGAAGTTGTTTTCAAAGGCTGTATGTATGGTTGTGCGCACATCTTAATATGTAGTAAATAGACGATTACCAAGCGGTTTATTACTATTAAATTGACCCCCTCCCACCCCATGTACTTTGATATTTCCTGCTAGGATGTGTAAACAATTGGTCGCGACAGAAGATAATAAACTAATTACCTTGCAAACACCGCCAACAGCGATACATCTGTTGGCGTCAGTCGGTCAATTCTTTATTAAGTAGTGTTTGATAACCTTTCACGGTCAATGTATTTATGTTAGGTTTGCTTGTTCACAATCACAACCCTCAATTACTGTAGGTATTGTTCGGGCAGTTGCTGGTTTGATTAGTAATTAAATTTTTACTCACACGCTTCTCCTTACTTCATTTATACCATCTCTCGTCATAAATCAAGTAAAAGTCTCCCTTTTTACCTGCACCCTCCTTGAATTAAACAGACGTAAAAAAGGCCGACTTTAACCTAAGACTCCAGGTAGTTTTCTGCTGTTTAGGGGTGAAGTGAAATTAAATTTCCAGAAAAAACTTTTCAAGGACTACAAACGCAATTGGTGTATCCCGAAAAGAAAATAGGTGCAAGCTGAAAATCTTGGATAAAATGCGCGCTGGGAGTGAGGAGTGTTTTCATTAAGTCTAAACCATTCTATCATAGTATTTGTGAATTTTGGTGATCGGATTATAAGTAGTTTTAATATTGCCATTGCGTAAGATTATGCGGGAGGTTATTATGTGTACAAATGGAAGTACTGCTAGAAATTGTACATTAGAATCGTTTGGAATTTGTCAGTTTGGAATTGGCGCAGCTACCGGTATATTGTTTTCCTATATGTCTATACTTTGATAGCTTCTATTCAGGATACTTGTTTGTATTTGAAACAGTTCCTTGACCAGATGATCAAATATGTAAGATGAATCAATTGGTTATGGACGATTTTTGAAGAGTATGGACATGGAAAAACTATACTTAAATCTACCTGTGCAGGGTTTTCGGTATACTGATTGACCTAGGCACCGGTTAGCTCGACGAACTACAAGCATATCAAAGAAAACAAAGACCCATTTCTTCTCAATTTCCGGGGTAAATATCTTAATGGTGGTTATTTAAGCAATCTAGAAAATTCTAAAATGTTTGTTTGCCAAGTTGCCAGACCGTATTTACATACCAATAATTACAATGTAGACTCCATCCACACTTTAGGTTTCTGGTCTGAGAACTGTAAAGCCATTGATTCAAACTCCTACAGATATCAGCCACAACGGAAAGAAAGATGAATCCATGGTTATGCTAGAAGTTTGTTTCAATACGCTGTCCACGAAAGACAACAACTTGGACGCCAAACGTTGTTCCACCTGCCTTATCGGGTATGATAACTCTTCACTCAACGGTAGTAGTTGTTTTACGACAGCAAGCGGGTCCGTAACTTTTGTAAATAGAGACATTATCATAAATCTGGCGGATATATTACTAGAGCGATATTTGTAACAATCTCGATAAAATGGGCGGGTTGAGTCAGGAGGAAAAACCATTGCTAACAGAGTGCCAAAAGATTTGTCAGATATTTTGCACGAAGGAAAATTGGTAAATATATTGTGTTCAGGAATGAAACGCCTTTATGAGGTTCATACATAAGCAGTGCAACGACTAATGGGGTATGATTATGGCAAGCAACCTCTTTTACTTCGAAATTTAACAAAACGTTTCACAGCAGAGTTTTACCAAAAAGATGTTTGCCGGGAATTTTCAGTAGAAAGTGACCCGCGATCAAACAGAAATGGAAATAATGGCCAACACGATTTAGAACACTGCAGAAAGAAAATATGGTTAGTTGGGATCAAGTCCGGCCTGGGATTAGCGTACGAAGGGGATCTAATGTTTACAAACAAACCGGGAGCCGTCTAACCATAAACGGGATAAAAAAGTGGCGTTAGGGCTTCTTTCAATGTGAGAAGAAACTTTCATTAAAGAGGCTCTGATAGCAAACAAGAGAAATAAGTAGAGATACCATAGTGGTTCACTAATCTCTATCAATCTGCATTCGATTAAGAATCTTATCTCAGGCCAGGGGCGATCACCTGCAAATAAATCATGTGCCAAAAATATATAGTTACCGTTGCAGTGAGAACTTTTAAACCCTAAGGCAACACAAACAATAAACAAAATATATAGAAAACTGAACAAACAAAACTATCAAATTAAACATGTTCCTAACCTGTACACCAAGTTCGGCAGGAACGTCCAAGAATCTAGGCGATCATGTTGGCTTTTAAATTCATATTTAATAGAGGATTGAAAAGGCAAACTAAAAATATGGAGTTATCGTTTTACTAATTTAATAGATGTACATAAAATAAATTTGGTAATAGATAAGTAGAAAAGTAAAAAAAAGTAGGGTGAAGAATTTAGTGCGATTTTTCAAATAATAATATTCAAAAATTAATTTAGTACTTTACTTTACTTTATTTTAAAGAAAGAGGAACTTAAATAATTTAAAGCTACTGTACAAACGAACATATTTTAAGTGCGAGAAATACACCTTGTTTACAAAACATCTCGACAGGATTGTAATTCTACCTAGGGTAGTTGACATTACAGGATTCTTTAAGTTTGTTTAATATTAAAAATCGTATAGTGTGCATTGCGTAGGAATAATTTTGAACAATAGGTACTAATTCGAGAACAGGCTGATTGAGAAAATCCAGCGATCAATTTTAAAAAATTGTCGGCCCAAAATCACTTCTAAAATTATTAGTAGAATAATACTCGTAATAGTGTCTTTGAACTCAGATAGCAGTTAACAAAACATACCCCCTGCCACGTATATCTTCGTAACTTATCTTCTATAGAAGTAATTTAGACTTCTGGTCTAAACCAAAGAACCCTGTATCGAATGGTATGACATAACATAACGGCATGTTTACACGTTTCGCTGGTTAAACCATAAGTTATTGTTACTCGATTAAACTCAATAATATATAATTAGGAATAACTTGTTCTGCATATTTACAAAGGAACGAAAAACTTTAACTGAACTATTGCATAACGTCTTTTTTTCAAACTTCCATACACAAACTAAAAATTAGCAAAATATGTTCGAACAATTGTGCTAAAAACAATACCAAAACATCACGGATAGGAAATCAAAAATTTGCAAAACTCATAGTTGGTCAGACCATCACTAACTTAAAACGTCGCACAACTTCTGCTGTCATATATGCGTGTTTCAGACACCAATAAATGCCGCCGAGGGTAAACATGTAATGAGTTGTAATTCAAGCATGCACTGTCCAAATCAAAGGACGATCATAACAACTTCCTTGATCATACGACACAACTTGCAAACAAGTCCAGCTCGAAAACAATATCACCAACTTACAACATAATGATTAAGGGACCAATAAAAAAAAACTCACAAATAAAGGAAATTTTTAATAACAAATAACTCCAAGCGCCTTGTCAAATGTTTCAAATTTAATAGAAACTGCAATGGACGAAAAAGATGTTGAAAAATTTGGATTCCAAGTTTGGTTATCGAGTCTCGGACTATGTGGTGAGAGGATACGGGAGCGATCTCTTCAGATATTCGGTCTACAACTAATACAACACTGCCCTTCTTTTTATTCTTGATTAGACTAGTAGTTCATCACCTGACAGGATATAAATTTAGATTTTCCACCAGATTTTCCTGGTGAATTTCGTGGACTCCTTTTGCACACAAGGACCAGATTATGTATAGTTGTGCAAATTTATAGATATGTATTTGTATAATAAGTGTAGACGTCTGTTCAGCCTTCTAAAATGTAATATTATCCAAAAGTTCTCGATTATTACGCAGACCAATACGATTTTTGTTTCCTGATGTCTGATGGGTATCATTGATATATTTTTGGTCGCTGAAATCGAATCTGCAGTCAGATGTTTCGTATCACCCTCAGGTACTAATTATACGTTAAAAACGGTTTACATTGTATAACAGTCTAACGAACGTAATATGACGAGTGACTTATCAGCGGAATGTGAAAAGCGACATGCTGTCTGACGAAAGCTCTAAAAATCGCTGGAAGAGACGGTTTAAGATATATAAGCGCCGCAGAAAGGATGAGCAGCAGTTGATATCCTAAACACGTTGATAAATAGATATAAAATATAAGTAAAGAAATAATATTTTACTGTGCAGTGTATGTTGCCCAAAATCACTTCTAAAATTATTAGTAGAATAATACTCGTAATAGTGTCTTTGAACTCAGATAGCAGTTAACAAAACATACCCCCTGCCACGTATATCTTCGTAACTTATCTTCTATAGAAGTAATTTAGACTTCTGGTCTAAACCAAAGAACCCTGTATCGAATGGTATGACATAACATAACGGCATGTTTACACGTTTCGCTGGTTAAACCATAAGTTATTGTTACTCGATTAAACTCAATAATATATAATTAGGAATAACTTGTTCTGCATATTTACAAAGGAACGAAAAACTTTAACTGAACTATTGCATAACGTCTTTTTTTCAAACTTCCATACACAAACTAAAAATTAGCAAAATATGTTCGAACAATTGTGCTAAAAACAATACCAAAACATCACGGATAGGAAATCAAAATTTGCAAAACTCATAGTTGGTCAGACCATCACTAACTTAAAACGTCGCACAACTTCTGCTGTCATATATGCGTGTTTCAGACACCAATAAATGCCGCCGAGGGTAAACATGTAATGAGTTGTAATTCAAGCATGCACTGTCCAAATCAAAGGACGATCATAACAACTTCCTTGATCATACGACACAACTTGCAAACAAGTCCAGCTCGAAAACAATATCACCAACTTACAACATAATGATTAAGGGACCAATAAAAAAAAACTCACAAATAAAGGAAATTTTTAATAACAAATAACTCCAAGCGCCTTGTCAAATGTTTCAAATTTAATAGAAACTGCAATGGACGAAAAAGATGTTGAAAAATTTGGATTCCAAGTTTGGTTATCGAGTCTCGGACTATGTGGTGAGAGGATACGGGAGCGATCTCTTCAGATATTCGGTCTACAACTAATACAACACTGCCCTTCTTTTTATTCTTGATTAGACTAGTAGTTCATCACCTGACAGGATATAAATTTAGATTTTCCACCAGATTTTCCTGGTGAATTTCGTGGACTCCTTTTGCACACAAGGACCAGATTATGTATAGTTGTGCAAATTTATAGATATGTATTTGTATAATAAGTGTAGACGTCTGTTCAGCCTTCTAAAATGTAATATTATCCAAAAGTTCTCGATTATTACGCAGACCAATACGATTTTTGTTTCCTGATGTCTGATGGGTATCATTGATATATTTTTGGTCGCTGAAATCGAATCTGCAGTCAGATGTTTCGTATCACCCTCAGGTACTAATTATACGTTAAAAACGGTTTACATTGTATAACAGTCTAACGAACGTAATATGACGAGTGACTTATCAGCGGAATGTGAAAAGCGACATGCTGTCTGACGAAAGCTCTAAAAATCGCTGGAAGAGACGGTTTAAGATATATAAGCGCCGCAGAAAGGATGAGCAGCAGTTGATATCCTAAACACGTTGATAAATAGATATAAAATATAAGTAAAGAAATAATATTTTACTGTGCAGTGTATGTTGCTGAAAAACCTATAGAATGCCGCAAAATGGTTTAAACCAAACAGATACAATTTATTACGTATGTGGCGAGTTTACGATTAAATCTCGCAAAAAGACAATGACTACGTTAGTTAATCAAAAAAGCTTATGAGCTTTATATGCAAACTAGGAGAACAAAATAAATTGAACACCACAAATCATTTGCGCAACGAGTGCAGTGAATTTAAGAGGATATCCCGACGGTACCGAAGTCAATGCCTTTGGTGGTGCCAATCGTGTAGAGAGAATCTAAAGATCATTTCACACATTGCATTTCTGCTTCAAGAATCTATCGCTGAATTCGAAATAAACTGTAATTAGCTCTTAGACCAGTTCTTCACAGCCACAATTTACCTATCCCTACACGTTCAAAATCATATACGCTTAATGATGATTTGAAAACTGGTGAAGATAATATCGTTAAACCTATGGAAGAAGACGCGGATCCTGATTTCCAACCATGTGTAAAGTTACTCCACATTTACTTTTACAAGATTAGCTTAACGACTTAGTACGAGATTTAAATTATTCATAAGCTCCAGCCGAGCTGTTGGGATCAAGGTTGCGTGGTTGGAATCTATTATAAAGTGGTACGAACCTTTCCGCATGTCGAAGACGTGAACAAGATTTTCTTCATTCTTTATTACAACCTTGTGATCAGTTGGTATACTTTGTAGATGTTCCTGAGTAATGGGCGCATTAGGAGGTAGATACAAAATTAATGAACGAGAAGTATTTATTGATTCATCTACTCCAAGCTTGAAGTGGAAATTAGTACCTTTCTGTTCATATTGTCCACGCAGTACATATGAAGGGAAGCTATTACAATATGAAAACTTTACTTGAAATAATTGCATGAGTGGAATATGTGGTGATTTGAAAGTCATAACAATTTCGTTAGGAATATAATTTGATTACAACCAAGCACTGCCGTTTCCTCTGCAAAACGAACAGAAGAGCAAAAGATAAACACTACTTCGTAAAAGATTGGAAAAAGCGAGAAAACCTTGTTGCTAGAAAGGAAAATGTTACAAATCCTCCTCTCGTTCATACAAAGAAAGTTTTGCTGGAACCTCTGCACATAAAAATGGGTTTGATGAAAATTTTGTCAAAGCTTTAAATAAAGATAGCGAAGAATTTCAATATCTGAGAGAAGCTTCCCAGACTAATTGAGGCAAAATAAAAGAAAAAACTTTTATTGGGTCGCAAATTCGTCACATCATAAAGGACAGTATTCGATTCAAAACTGAGTAAGATTGAGGCAGCTGCATGGGTATCGATCATTTAAAGAGGTGTGTTCCAATTTCTTGGGAAATATAAAGGCAAAAAATTACGAACAAACTGTGAATCTTATAATTTCCACATACATCGATGTGGGTCCGAAAATGCCTTTGAAGATACATTTTCTCCACTCGCATTTAGACTTTTTCCCCGCAAATCTAGGGTCTGTGAATGAGGAACACGGTGAAATGTTTTACCAAGACCTTTATTGTGAAAATCTATACAAATGGAAGCGAAACCCCACAATGTTTGCAGATTATTATTGAAACTTAATCAGGAACGCTCCAAGGTACCCTACAAACGAAAATCACATGCAAAATTTTTTTTGAGATTCGGTAGTGGCGTGGTATGCATAATTTATATTATAACAAATGTAAACATTACATAATAAAGCGTTCCACTATAAAAGTTAAGTAACTATTGAATGGTGGGCGATAGGAAAATTCTGTTAATAGATTTGTAATCAGTGGGGAATATCCTATCAGAAACATCCATCGCACATTAAGAAGCAAAAAAAGTTACAATTTGTTGTTCAGTGTTATGTTTGAACATGTAGGAGTAGATAAGCTATATTTCTACGAAAACAAAAAAAGTTTTCTTATGGATTTAACGTGCGAAAATCTAAGGTCCATTCTGGTCATTTTTATACCCTTCAAGGTCGTTCATTCTAGGATCACATGACGCCATAATGGGCAGCCTTTAATTTTCACTTCTTTGTGGTCAAAATTCTAACCCGCTCATTTACATTTCCAATGCTCCACCCGTAGGTACTACATTGGCCAGGAGGCGAGTTTTTTGTTGCCTGAAAATTTAGAATTTTGCCGAACCCTTGCCGTTCCAGGCAAGGTAGGGATCTTTAACGTGTGTGACAACACTCACACACGGAACCTCCATTTAACCTCTCATCCGAACGAGGGCGTAATTTTGTGAAAAATGCTCACCTGCCATTTTTCAAACAGTCGACCGTGTCGGGATTTGAACTCGGGACCTTGGGATCCGTAGTTTTACGCTTACTACATTGATCCACGGCGACGCCAGTCAAAATTCTAACCCACACCACTTCCGCCCTATTCCCGTCTGAATCAACATGAGAGTTTAAACAACATTTGAGAGAATAAGGTTAGGCTTTCAAAATTAGACCACAAGTATGAAAATTAAACTAAAAGTCAAATCGTATAAAATTTTATTAAGATTATACAAATATTTACATTTACAATCGTACATAAATATACATTAAATGTACTAACAACTTATATCCTAACATTATTATATCTCTAGAAGCTTTACGACGAATATGCAAAAATATTGCAACTGCAATGTAACACAAAGGAGAAACTACCATACGCGTTAGTAAAAATTGGCAAATGTGCGGATCTCTGGGTAAGAGTATATTGTAGAACTGTTGGCGGAATACGCTCTATAACTTATGCCTACCGGTTTAAGCTTGACTTTGCTTTAATTACAATGCAGAGATGTGTAGATTGCAGATGTGAGAACAAGTATATGTTGGTGGAACACACTCCATAGCTTATACCCATCGGTTTAAAGTAAACTTGGCAAATATCTATTGTGGAAGTAGTAGCACATCTGGTTATTGTGGTACATTACAAATATAATATTTATGTTTACTTAGAGCTGTTTTTAATATATATCTGGAACACTTAAGTAAAATATGTCATTTAGTTGCGGACGAAGGAGTTAAGAGGAGAAATTTTAACAAGCCTGAGGACGGATAGATGTGTATCCTTGTTTATTTTGGAACTGTTGGTTCATACCCAAAATGAAAGTGTACGTAAAAGAAAAAATAGAGCCCTCCCTTACCAAAGGGTTAAGTTGGTAAAATTTAGGGAGTACTTTCCATAAAATCGGTTTGAGAGAACAGAGATGTAAACCAAAAGCATTATGGAAGACAAGAATAACATAATAACTGCATATACAAAACAACATGTTTCCTACTGCCTAGATTTTGCCACATAAATTTGTTATGTACTATAACGCAGATGTTGAAGTTTGCTAATTTAAGTAGTCTCTGCCGACTGCTTTATCATTAATCAAAATTACTTTACAGTATTTTTCCTACAATGCGAGCAAAATTAAAATTATTCGTTAAGTATGCAGTCATTTCGACCTTATTAAATACCCTGCTAAAATCTTGTAGTACATAGCAATCTTCTCTTTCGAGCTGGTCTAATATATCTGACAATTCCTCATCTCAAACTTAACATCTGCCTTATACGAAATACACATTGGATTTTTATACTTGTTGTTTATATCGCGTCTTCTTTTTCAATAATATGTTTTACTTCAAGTGCCATTTTGGTTTCGCTTTGTAGTGAGAAACTTAGCTTTTACTCCATGCTTAACAGATACAAATTTGGGGTAGCTATTAATGTCGCCTACTTAAAAAAAGTTTACACCTATTTTTTAATTCAGCATTGTAATCCACAACGTCCCTCAATTTAAGTAGCATATCGCAGAAAGATTACCTAATGGGATTGGATAATATATTACAGATTCTTCTTCGGTGTAGTTAATATTGTCAATGTCGGTGATTAAGTTGTTATTATACATATTTTTTAGAAGTAACCACAACGCAAATCGTTTTTGTTGGTTTCACTTTATTACCAAGAAGTGGATGGATACTAAACACTTTAGAACAGCTCAGTTACCGTTTCAGCTATCATCAAATACTAAATTACATAGGAAAAATACTTCTCCATAGCGGAAAGAGTACAACCCTTATCCCTGTTGTGTAGTTTGTTTACCAAATATAGATTAGATTTATGATCAGTCAAATTTTATAATACAAATAGGTATTGCTTTATAGCCATGCTCTTTGCCATCCAATATTTACATGATTCCCTAACACCTCCTGAAGGAGAGTCTGATTTCGCAATAATTATTTCCTTTAGGATTGGATAGAACTTGCGTTGACTATTTTTCTTTCCGGGTTAGCTTCTTCTATAATCTCCAAATAATTTACAGGTACGTAATTAAAAGCGGGAAGTACAAATGATCTCTTTTCTGGTTTTTCGGGTAACTCAGTTTGCAATGCATTTAGCTTTTTTAGTACTACTCTTTGTGGTAGGTTCTAGAACATAAGACCATTTTTGATAGCTTTAAGGAGTATTCTGAGTCTATTACGGGCGTCTAGTTTCTTCTCTTTAGTTATGGAATATAACTAATAGAAGTGGTTTACATTCTTTTGGATGCAATATATTTACACTCTCCATACAAGATTTTAATCAAACTAAGAGGTAGCAAATGCTAGGTGCTATATACAAGTTAATATCTTCCCTACAACACATCCAACCTATTAAAAATCAACGTTTGTATGCCTGGATTAGCTATATCGCAGATGTCTATAATCTATCTTAACAGGTATCAACGTAGGGTAGTAAAATTTGTGATGTACATTCGTTTTTCTTTGATTGGATGTTGATCCAAACCGGCAACAATCTTCCAACGATAACTTACTCCTATTTACTGTAACAAAACTGGTGTTTCTATTTCCATCCGGAAGTTATACCGCTCTAACCAAACACGCATATTTTTAAAAAAATCGTTTGCGTTTTTTCCTGTCTGCTTAAGTGGGTTAGTTACAATCTAATCCAACATATCTGGTTATCTTTTCAAGAAATTTTTTTAAGAACTACCTTTCTCGTCTTCTATCGAATACGTTTTAAATTTTTAGGGTTATACATTAATGTATCGTCCGCCTCATTTTTAACCAACACCGATTGTACCTGCAAACTTCTATACGTATAAGGAAGTGTTCCAACAAAGGCTAAAAACGCATGTTATATACATTATCCCCATTGCACAAAACTGACTAATTTAATAGCGCAGCTTCCGACCACACAATGGCATGCTCTTTAACCAAAATAAACACAAATGATTAATCATGCACTTGAACGGCATAGAAAAATAAGTATAGCATCCCACTTGGACCTGCTATCTGGAATTCGTTATATATAGTAATTCTAACATTGGACTACAATTACTCCCTCACTAATGACAAAGAGGACATACGTTCAACATTACTCATCAAACGGCTGCAAGAAGAAAAATATGAAAAAGAAAATGTTGATGCAAAGAAGCAACAGAGAATATGCAGAAAAAAATCGGAATATTTTTTTAAGTGTATAAAAATTTCTATTTATTTTAAAAATAATAAGTTATGAGTGAGTCAGCTTGAACCAACACGTAACCAAGCGAGCAACGGGGCGTGGTCCGGTGTTCCCTGGTGCGTGACGGAATGTTCGGGACCATGAATGTTCCATTAGCGGATCAGCAACCAATGCGAGCGACTTTCGACTATAAGTGATCAATATATTCAATAGCATCACATACCACTTAGAAGGAAAATCATTATCATCATTAGGTCTTTAGTCCTAGAACTGGTTGGACGCGTACTCTAATTGTTTCCTAGTCTGAACCAACCTACAGATTTCGCTGAAATTTGTTCAGTCTGCATCTATCGCTATCTATGTGCGAAAGTCTGATCACAACACCATTGGGTATAAGATCAAATTGTCTATTAGATTTGGTATACCACCTTGCATGTATTTTTAAATATTATGTAGTAGACCTACATTACTCTTTTAGCATATATATCCTTCTAATGTTTTGATTCTAGGTATAATGCAACAGTTGCAAAACAAACAAGTACACACATCTGCTTTTGGAGATCTATCCTTCCTAAGGTTTGTTAAAATCCCTCCTCTTAACTCCTTCGCGCGCAACTAAATAACATACTTTGCTTAATGATGCAGAGATGTAGGTTAAAAACAGTTCTAAGTAAGCATACATATTATATTTGTAATCAACCACAACAACCAGATGTCCTACTACTTCCACAATAAATATTTTCCAAATTTAGTTTAAACCGATGGGTATAAGCTATAGGGTGTGTTCCATCAACATATATTTGTTCTCACATCTGCAATCTGTACATCTATGTATTTTAACTAAAGCATCTTAGCCCAACTTTTCTAATAACGCATTTGTTTCTAATTATACATCATTTATGATATTCTACTTAATGTTTAAGAGATCTGTATATAGGTTAACAACTCCAAGTAAAGATAAATATTATATTTGCAATCAACTAGTACAAGCAGATGTTATGCTACCACTTATACAAAAGATCTTCGCAAAGTTTAGCTTAAACCGGTAGGCATAAGCTATAAAGCGCGTTCCACCAACAATTCTACAATATATTGGTACTCACATCTGCTTTCCGCACATTTATCCATTTTAACTAACGCGTACTGCAATACCTCCTTTGTGTCACATTGCTGTCGTCATCTTTTTACATAGTGTACATACCACATCTACGTAATCAACAATGTCTTCTTAATACTTCTGGAGATATAACAATGTTAGGATATAAAGTATTAGTGCATCTAATGTATATTTATGTACGATTGCAAATGTAAATATTTGTATCTTCTGCTGCGCCTTTTTTTAAAAAGGCTCTACCTTTTTGTTTTATTATTTAAGTTTGAGGATTTTTAAACCCCGAATGGGAAATTCTCCATTCTTATTACGTTTAATATATGCGTCATGTTTGAACCGCACAATGATTTGGTTATCACATAAGTCCGGACATTGAATTATGATTTGTGGTGTGGGTAACTGCAAAGACTGCATTTTTCATGCTTAAAATGCATCTGTCTAACAGTTTAGCATGAGAACATTAACATATCTTAAAGAGGACAAAGGATCGTTGGAGCCGAACGGCACTTTATTACCGGCCTTTCTCGGATGTGTGTCGACAAAGTGATCCCTTTTACATTCGTTACCGATCCCGTACAGATATACAAAATACCGGCGCTTCGCTCATAAAACAACCGATACCCAAACAACGAACATCTGGACACACCTCCTAAGAGGAAAGACGCACCGGGACTAGGATTTCCAACGGGGTAAGCTTTAGCATTATACTTTGAGAGGCTTTGACGCCCCGGGAAAAATTTAATTCCGTATAAATTTGAATATGCTATAAATATTATATTACATATAAGCATTTAGCGTTACAATTCTTGATAAAATTTTATATGACTTGACTTGTAGTTTAATTTTCTAATCTTGAAAGCAAAACCTTATCCTATCAAATATTTTTAAGCTTTTCCATTGGACGAGATGAGAATAGGGCGGAAGGCGGAAGTGGTGAACGTTTGAACTTTGACCACAAAAAAGTGAAAGTAAATGGCTACCCATGGCGTCACGTGATCATACCCTTTAGGGGTACAAAAGTGACAAGAATGAATTGGATTTTTTCATATTAAATCCCATAAGAAAACCTGTTTCTTGCGCTCGTACAAGGTAGCTTACCTACTTGTAGGATATCTCGAAACAAACTGTAGATTTGAGTGTAATCAATCTGTTCCCAACTAGACGTTTACAGAATACGGATATTCCTAGTGCTATGAAAAATCTCTGGTGATATGTTGAAAGTATCTGTCGGTCTCGATGTATGTTTTATCTTTATAAAATCAGGAAATACATGAAATCAACGATACAGTAACGAAAGTGTAAGCGCATTTCAGTAGTTTTGCCAGTTAGTATTCTGATTGGAGATCGGTTTTGATACACTGATAACCTTCCCCTAAAAATTTGTATGCTTCCATGGTCTAATAATGTAAGAAAAGCAATGTTCAGTGGTACGGATTTTTACCCATAATAAAACAAATAGTAGTGGAGAGAAGCGACTTTCATATTGCACTAACGACTACCTTTTATCAAATAACAATTTCCACTAAAACTGTGTCCTGAATAATGTAGATTTCTGCATTTGAAATGCCATTATCAAGCCAGAGATAATTAAAAACTTCTCGAACACTCAGGAAATATAAATTAGCAGAATGTAGGTCAACCTCCTTTTTTGATACAATTAATCAAATACTATATAATTAGTTGAAACATAACGACTTAATATTAATTAAAATGAAACTGCCACAAACAAAATTGTATTTAGTAAGCAAACTCTACTTTTGAATAATATAGCTCACTGTAACTTCCTTAATTTGGAAAGGTTGTTATCTGTATGGAGAAGATCTAACGAAGTAACAAAAATGAATCCTCCAATTATAAAAATAATTTATTTAGCGATTCTACCTTAGAAAAATAATTATACAGCAAAACTAGCTTGGGTTTTATACCAACAAGCGCGCTTTGTAAACTAATAAATGCACGGATATATGTATTGATTTTTCTCAACAGGAAAAGCAACAAGCCAACTGAAGTCCTTGTTGGACATGAGCTCATTTGCACGCTTTCCACTGCATATAAAGATGATTATTTTTACCTTTTATAAATATAGAACAGTTACACACAAATAAAACATTTAAAATAAAATTCAGGACCGAGTCGGGGTAGGGTGAAGTTAATCTTTAAAGCATTACTTCTACAATTTAAATATATGTCAAAGGTCATGGATGTACTGTCGTCTGCAGATCTTGCTACTAATTTAATACTTGGATCATTCGCTGAAACTTTACGTGAATATTTCTACGTATAATCAAACGATTGTCAGCTCGTCCAAAACATGTCTAATTTGACTACCTATTTTTCTAGTTCCCCTTATTTCAACTATATCCCAATCTCATCTTTGATTGTGTGGTTGTCCTTAAGTGGTGCCCTACTCAATTTGTCTAGCTAGCTTTAAGAATTATATAATAACCCGCAAAATAGAATTAAAACAGTATTATGCGGTACTACTTTCTAACTGACAATACTTAACTTCAAATGCAACACTAAGCAAAAAGAAATATAAAACACAAACCACCCAAAAAAGACAAATATTTTCTTTTTAACTCAGATGTTCCTAAAGTATTGCTGCACGAGTTTTAATATGATATTGCTCTACGTTTTCTAAAATATAGGCACTTACAGAATAATAAAATGAGTGACGGCTATGGCGGTCGAATATACTGCGATGACTAGAAAGTTCTACTAATTTCTGGTATAATACGGAAATTTTATTATTCGATGTATAAACCGTACGACCCGACAGGCAGTTAGTCCGAATATTAATCCACAAGCGATATAAAGTAAATTGTTAAAACGGTTAGTACTTGTGTTAATTAGTAATAAATAGGGTCTACTCTAACTGCCTGCCGTCTTAAGAAGGGAATTAGTCTGGTAAATATTGTAGTAATTATCATCTCTGTAGCGGCATTCGAGTATATAAAGTATTTTCTGTAAATATTTGTAAATTATATTGAACCGAATAAAGAACATAAAAATAAGCTCGTAACAATATGTTAAAACAATATACCATTTATGAAAAAAAAGTTTATTCAAAAAGTTTACTACATACAGAACATCAGGATAATAAAACTATACTAACAAGAAACTAATTTCTAGTATAATATTCTATAAGACATTAATATAAACTGCAGCATGTTAAAGAGATTGTCCACATTTTGTGTGATTTTCTTGCCGATCAAGACGATCAAGATGACGGTATCTAATATCAATTTTTCCATGTTCAAAGGAAACTCCACTTGATACTAAAACGGATTACAATAGTTGGTCAATATCTCCTACATTCCTTGTTACGCCTTTTGTTTTCACTTTAATATTAGGAATAGAGGATTTTTAATGCAAAAAGAGAAAGATTTTCCGCCATTATTAATTGATTAGGCTACTATGTGGAAAGTTTTGTGCTTTCTGGTTTCATGCAAACTGAGGTCCAGCACCCGTAATTTGTCAATATGTTCGTTTAAGAACGAATTTTCCCAAGCTAAAAATGTATGGTATAGTGCTTAGCCAATGAGAAATGTTTTATGGTGGGGATAACGACGAGTTCATAGGAAAGGCGTGTTTTAAAAGGAACTTGACCGTCAACTAGTGTACGATATCGATGTATTAGACGCGGGTGCGCGATAGTTGCAGTAAAGTGTACCTCTTGCATTCCTGCCGTTCCTCCAATTACCTTAATAATGCCTAGTAAAAGTTGTAGGATTCAATATTTCGCTGCAATAATCGGGAACAAACATAAGAACCGTACTCCACGAAACCATGATCTACCTGAAGATGTGAGCGGTGATTTTCAGCTGGAAGCAACTAGCAAAGGATGCCTTGGCTCCCGCTATTAATCAAGCTAAAGCTTTTGTTTAGTTTGTAATTGCTTTATTCTGCATGTTAGTCTGTACCGTTTGACGGCTATAATTTGTGATCACATTTGGGGCGTAATAAATTACGGCCGGGGTTAACGTAATAATTTATGCCCAGCTGATAATGTAATAATTGGCGCTCCAGCTAATTAAAAGATTTCTACTACATAAAATGTTTAAGTTGGGTAATTAAAAATATTGAAAATTGACTCATTCTCTGTATTAATAAGAAATTTTTACCGATGCATCATGCATATTTTTATAATCGTCTTCTAAGTATTGTTTAAACAAAAAATATTTCAGTTTTACTACTGGAGGAAAAACATTTTTCAATCTCGTATTTAAACAATATATTTCATGTTGTATAATCTCCGTGAGTTTTTACACTTTAGAATGTATTAATGGCGACCTATAGTGACTAATTTGTACCCTTTACCTAACCAATCGCTGAATAACCTTTGAATCATACTAAATATCAGTTTTCTTGTATGTTTTGACGACTAGAAATTTAATTACTTAAAACAAAAGAGTTAAAATGTTCGTTGATACTAGGGCGGAAGCTAGTTTGATCTTATAAAATGATCATTTCAAACCGAGCTAATAATTGAAGGATGGAAAATATAATGTCTTGGACAGGACTTGAACCTATGTCTTAATTTTGCCGGATCCATGCGTTTACCATTTACGCCACCGAGACCGGTGACGACAATTGGGAAATTTACAAATTTAAATCGTATACACAACTATATATAAACCTAACTTTCAATTACGTTTGGCATTTTTGTCAATCATATCTGACATTGTCAAGTTTTTGTCTTATGTCAGTTATAGACAGGAAGCGACGCTCAAAATTACGGTTATAAGCCAAGTATTAAATATATAAATATTTTAGGTAGTTAATTACACAAGGTAAGTTGATAAATACTATCGTATTACAGTGAGTAAGATGAAATAATAACTTAGATTTTTATGCTAAGCCAAAATGATCATTTCAAATCGAGCTAGTAATTGAAAGATGGAAAACATAAGGTCTTGGACAGGACTTGAACCTATATCTTGGTTTTGCCGCAACCATGCGTTTACCAATTACGCCACCGAGACCGATGACGACAATTGGGAAATTTACACATTTAAAACGTGTACACAAGTATACATAAACCTAACTTTCTATTACGTTTGGCATTTTTGTCAATCATATCTGACATTGTCAAGTTAATAAGTTAAATAAGTTAATAAGATGAAATAATAACTTAAACTTTTATGCAAAGCACAAATGATAATTTCAAATAGAGCTAGTAATTGAAAGATGGAGAATATAAGGTCGGGACCTTACATTTTCCATCTATCAATTAATTTGTATTACGTAACCTAATCGCAGTGAAAGGGTGGACATTTAATTTTCACTTCATTTCAAGCGTATTAATAGTATTGAAAAGCGTGTGTAATAATGCTAAACATATGGTCGCATTTATTTTGACAAGAGCGCGTATAGAATATTAAATTGCAGTGCGTAATTGATTAAAAACCTTGAGAACATTCCATTAATAATAGGCAAAGGACATGTTGAACGTTCATTGAATTAAGGCGAATTACAGTCATAAATGAAGCGATAATGGTCTTAAAAATGAATGACAGCGATAAATCTTGAAGATAAGAGATAGCGTGTGTAAATGTATTAATTAACGATAGCCTCGAGGTTATTTCAACGAGTTCTGTAAACTTTCTGTGAAATTGTATCACCTCGACCGACTCCCTAAATTTCAACCAAACAGAACATTGGAACAACGTCCAGAGATTGCAAGATCGCTCTAGATTTATGACGTAGCAAGGCTTGATTTTATATAACCAATTAAAGAAAGCGGTCAGTGATCAGCGTTTAATATTCGTCTTAACATGTCACTACATTAGTCTATTGTATTGTAGTAAATAGACGACTATGAAAGTTTATTGCTACTTCGAGGCAAGTAAGATTTTGAAGTAGATAATTAAAATTGTTTTAAATAAATGAACAATAATGAATCAGGGCAAGACGAAATTTTAATTTGAGTGAAAGCATACATGAAATTTGAATGGATTTAACGGCAAATTCATTATAAAATTTTAAACGATTTGGACAATAACTGTACATTGATTTAGAAAGCATATATGAAATTTAATCGCATTTAATGATAAATCTTAAACGATTTGGACGATATTGGTATATGAATTTGAAATGCAATTTTAATTGTAATTTTTCAACGATTTTGGACATGGATACAAGCTTACGATACGGAAAAGCGTACGCAATCTGATACACATAACACTCACAATTGCGAAATCGAACTGCTTTAACATAAACAAATTCCAATCGTTTTAAATATAAGTCTGTTCAAATGTTTCCTTCATAAATCGAAAACTTGTTTCCATATCTCTACTTATGAAACAAATGTCAGCTCTTGGGAATGGCATAACGAACAATTACCTGATTTTCTCCCTGTAGAACTACATATATATATATATATATATATATATATATATATATATAATATATATAGTAAAATAAATAAAAATTTTCAGCAAAATAAATGACTCTTTCCTATTAGAAATGTATCCATTCATTTAACTAATATAAAACGTAGTTTTATACACCGAGTGTTCATAATGAAAGTTCGTGCTTTTATTATGAATTATTAAGAATTAAAAAATTCGCTTAAATTATTAAATAGCAGTCTCTCCTTTTGTCACTCCTCCCCCAAATTATAATTTGAAATTTTTAAAATAAAAAAAATTGTTATCATTTTAATTTTTCCTTTTTACGATGTATTGATTTGTTCCTCAACTTCACAATTTCAATTAATGTTTAGCTACATCAGAACAATCTGCTCTTCATCTCATAAGGATTTATGGGGACGAACTTTATTTATCCCACTCTCATTTTGAATATAATCGACATTAACGCAATCAATTTCTTCATCGATGCTCAATTCAGTATTCCACCCAATATAACAGTAATAATAGTTTTGCTCTCAGCATGAAACTTTATCTTTAATCTATTTATTCAATCTATCATCAACATACACTCTAGCTTGAGCCCTGGTACTACAACACTCCCTATTTTAAAATTCAAAATTCCCATACTGTTAATTGTAGCAAACTTTCTATTGTTCGGCGCTATTAAATTATTCTTCTTTGAAGGTCCTATTTTCTGGTAACAAATTATATAATTTTATAAGATCAAACTAGCTTCCGCCCTAGTATCAACGAACATTTTAACTCTTTTGTTTTAAGTAATTAAATTTCTAGTCGTCAAAACATTTTCCTAGGTAGTTTCCGTCTCATTTTCCATTGTGCGTTCCTGTTTCATTCTCAAAGCGACTGTGCAGTCTCAAGCGCTTTCTTTGTCCCGTATACCAGACATCACTAAATCTCCTCTTTAATAAATTATCCCCAACCTTATATCGTTTACTATTCCTCCAATCAAAGTTTAAAATTTTCTGTTTAAATTCTAAGGAGATGGTTATCTTTATCTCCACCAACCTAAACCAAATGTTTGTGTTGCACTTTTGCATTAATCGGTCCACTTCTAATTTATGTTACTCAACACTAATGGATACTATGACTTTTATGCGTTATGAAAAATTATTAATTTTAATACTACTGACAATAAAAGCGCTCTTCAAGGTCGCTAGTTATTTTTACATGCTAAATCATGAAATAAATTACAACATGAATAAATAATGCCTTTTTAACCCCCAAAGATCACAGTAATATATATATATATATATATATATATATATATATATATAATAATAATAATAATAATAATACTGAATTCTTGAACGTAAGTCAATAGTTAAAACAAAGGTTGGTGAACTCTTGGGATACACTCGTTCAACAAATAATAGACTACTATGTCAAATCGTAATTTAATTCTACGTTTCGGCAACAAAATTTCGTGCTTTCTTCAAAGAATAACTACTAAGACATAACTCGGTGGCAATATCTACCAAAATTAGCACAACATATATAATAGTCCATTGCAATAAAACCTAACAAAACAACACAATACTATATCCAACCGAGGTTATAAACAACGAGTCAAAATAATTAATGCAGTGAGTAAAAGGAACAACTACTCCTCCGTTCACTCACTGCATTAATTATTTTGACTCGTTGTTTATAACCCCTGTTGGATATAGTATTGTGTTGTTTTGTTAGATTTTATTGCAATGAACTATTATATATGTTGTGCTAATTTTAGTAGATATTGCCACCGAGTTATGTAGTTATGTCTTAGTAGTTATTTTTTGAAGAAGGCACGAAATTTTGTTGCCGAAACGTAGAATTAAATTACGATTTGACATAGTAGTCTATTATTTGTTGAACGAGTGTATCCCAAGAGTTCACCAACCTTTGTTGTTATATATATATATATATATATATATATATATATATATATATTGCCGTGGAATTTAGCTCTGGACCTCAGTAGATTCGAAACTTATTAATTTTCAAAATTCGAAAATTTCACAAAATAGAAAATTTTCAAAAAAAATTTCTTACCCGGATTCCTGCTTCATCAATTTAATTTCTTCAGCAGCTTTCCTGGCTAGCTCAGCTGGGTCTCCTCTCGGATACCTAAATTTACTATCGCTCTCTGTACCGTTCACACACACCAATCAGTAAAACCACAAAATAATACAACAATCATACAATATTTATTTACCACTATTTACAAATAATAATTCAAGATTATGTACATTTGGGTGCTCAAGTTACACCTCAATAAAAGCTATCTTAGTAAAGTCCTTGTTTTAAAATTGAAATTTCAAACACATTTAATGCAATGAGCCCTAAATAATACCTTTTTTTTATTTCTAATTATTACACTCTGGAGTATGGTGAGCTCATGATAACCCAGTTTATTACGGTATGCTTTCTGCTTTGCATACTCTTACTACAAACCCAAAAAAATAACCCATGTACTCTAAACAATAAAATTTAAATTCATGAAAAACGTTAATAAGCTTTACGTACACCTTTAGATTTATATTCATATACCATAATAAAAGTTAGTTATACGTATTATTTTCAATATGCAAAATAACGAAAAATACCATCAAAGTTCACTCTCACACATCACAAATAATTTCCACAGTTTAAAAAAAACAGCAAATTCTAATGCGTTACCTGGAAAAACTTGAAGATTCCAACTCGGTTGACGATGTATTATGTCCCTGAACCCTCGGTCTAGTGGTTATGCGCTGCTTGCAGCCTCCAGCTATTTACAGATAAACACCATCTAAGTTGCGCTGCATGCTACCCATTCAAGATCCATCTCAATATCCAAATCCATGTATATTATACTTCTTTGTTATTGCGTAATTAATTTACGTTACGAGCTTGTTAAAATATTCGTTGTACCTTAGTTAAATATAAATAGACTCGACACAATCCGCGTTTCAAACTATAAGGCCACAACAATCTAACACTGTACTTTGAATTTATAAACTTTTAATACTTACAAGCTCGTTAGTATATTTTCGTACGTCGTAAGCGATGCAAATTAAAGAAGTCAAAAAGAGCCTTAATAACTCCGCTTTCATATTTATACGGTTCTAAATGTAACCTCTCCAGACCCACTTAACGTGAAATACTTAATTGAACTAACTCTTTCTTCAAATTTTGTATAACCGTTTTCAAACTCCCCGAAATTTAGCTCGTCAATACGCTATTTTCCGAAATACCCGCATTCATCTGTCCCGTGCTCGTCTGTTGTAAAACTAACCATTTCGACCAATGATACATTTCAGTGAAGTCTTAAACCCCACCTGTATTAACTCTATTCCTCTCTTATGCATATTGGATGTTTCCTTCTACCCTTGCTTGAGTGGTAGAAAATCGATATTACTGTCCGCGTGTTATCTATACCACGTGGAGTTAAATACGTGTTTTGCGACTGTCGGTTGAACGATATTCTTTGAAACTTGTGTGTTATGCTCCAAAAATAAGGGGAAGATGACCTTTCCAAAACATGCAGGTGTTCAATTAACGAACGTTTAGAATAACATTTCTAGGAGTTTGTTTTCGTGGTATTCAACCCAACCGATATATTTGTTTGTTACAACGAAAGCTATTCGCCTTGGATTTATTGATTTTACATGCTTTTATGCGTTCTCTGACGTTATAACCCCTTAAATTAAAATAAATTAAATTAATTACTAATTTCTGGTGGCTTATAAAGCTAATTTTCTTTATGAACCTACGAATTTCTAATCCCTAATTATAAAATTATGGTAATACTTGATACTTTAAATTAAATGAATGAAATAAATTTCGCACGTAATTATGGTTTATTTATGGTTTGTTTATATATATATATATATATATATATATATATATATAGAACAATAAGCAATACACAGAAAAAGTTATAGCGCCGCACGGAGAAAATATTTCACAGAAACTCGTCCAACATGCAAAATACGCAGTCACTAAAATAAAATATTTTTCAAAAATTTAGGCTGTCCATTTTCATTTTCATCTACACGCACCCAGGAACACAATACAAAAATATCAGAATAAAAAACAGTATACAAAGAAATTACTGCACTGCACGGTAGAAATCAGTCCTATAAAGAATGTTTTCTGTTTTGTGGGCGCTGTAACTTTTTGTGTTTTGTTTTGTTTCCTAATTCTTTTTGTACCGATTTCTAGGTTTGCGCGGATTGGAATAGATTTGAATGAAATTTTTGAAAATGCCCCTTGGCAGCCAAAATACTTTCACACAAAAGAAAGCATTCTTAAAAAATAATAAAAGAACAATATTTTGGCTGCCAAGGGCATTTTCAAAAATTCAACCTGTTCATTCTCATTTACACCCGCACACAAACACGATACAAATACAATTAGAACAATAAACAATATAAAAATCAGTTACAGCGCCGCACAGAAGAAAATATTCTAAATTATATTATAAGTCGATTAAGAAAGCTTAGTCTTCTTGATTTAAAAATAAAAGTTTTCGGGATTATGAACAGAAGTTATTTGTTGTTGACTACAAGTTTCTGGTTTTTTGGTGTGAGTTTAACTGAAAAAATCAATTATGCCAAGAGAATTCAAAGTTTTAAGTAAGCTTTTATTTCTCGATTACGAAAAAATTAAGTGTGTATTTAAAAGTCATAAAAGATCGATTTAAGCTCTCTGTTTTACATACGCTTTACCCTTTCAGAACTGTCAGTTCATTCATTTTCAAAAAGCTCGAACGATGTATCTTTGTAATCAATTAGTAATTTTGTATAAAACCGACTACTTGCTAAACACTTTTCTTAGTTAAAAATTAATTGTATACTTTGAAAAAATTATGTCTTTTTAGTTTGATGTGTAAAATGTAGTAGTCTTTTACGCAACCTCAGTATTTTCTAATGGACATTTGCAAATAAACACGAGGCAAAACTACTGGCTCTCTTGTCACGTTTAATTACAACTTTGATACAATGTAATTAATTTAGGAAATGGAGTAATGCAGCTCAGCAACTCCAACATGGGTTTCATTATTGTTTCGTATTTTGCAAACCTTTGTTTTCAAACATGAAAGATTTTTATGTAGGTGAATTTGAAATAACAATCATACCTTCTTAACCCTTCTTATTATTTATTATCAAAATATACAATTGTTATTGTAAAAAAATTCTAAAAAGGTGTAATTTTATCCTACTCGTATTATGTGATATACAACCTACATTTCAGTCCACATGTCTTAATCGACTGTAATGTAACGAAATAACCCTTTTTATTTACACATCTAAGAGAAAGAATTTTTGTGGAAATCATGTAAATGGCTTTGCTTTTCGTCTTTCGAGATACACATCTCTGTGTTAATTTATTGTTAAGAAATTAATTTTTATTTGTAAACACATATTAAATGTATTTATTTATGCTTAGCCTTAAATCCAGAAGAGATAAACAGGTTTTTCTAAACTACAGAATGTTGTTTAGTATTACCTTCATTCTTTGAAAATTTAGTTATTTAAACATTCAGATTCATTGGTGGCATTGGTTTTTGTTACGTAGGTTGATCTCCTTACCGAGTTACCAAAATTGCTTTTATTTACAAACATGAAGCGTTCACGTGTTAAAGATAAAAGTTCATCTTCTAAATTTTTCCTAATCCCATCACCGTTAATGTCCAGCACTTATCCCATAGCTAGCTTTTGACCAATGAATCGACCTAACTATAGATTCTGCTTCGTATAAAAGAAACCTGAAGCAAGTAACTTATGGACCGTTGGGTACGAAAACACTCCCTTTTTATTTCTGTAGCTGTCTTAGTCTTTATCTGTTCTTTAAAAAAGCGGAATTGAGATTCCTCACTTCAAACTAACTCAATAGAGATATTAAAAGAGTTGCCGGATATTTTACCCAATTATAATACAGTACAATGATATTCTGAGATGCATATTTCGAGAAAGTGATCAAAAAGAATTTTTTGTCAAGCCCTAAAAAATTTGTAGAGCTAAACAAAAAAACGAAAGACAAAATTGACAGAGAATTTTTGTTGTTTTGCGACACTGAATATAAAGAAGCCATTTTTCAAAACAAAATAGATGTTGTAACCAATTGCCTCGGTGTTTCATTTATTTCAAGCGTTGAAACGTCATATGTTGACTTAGCATATGATGTGAAAAAGTGAAAAAAGAAGCGAAAAAAACATTTCAAATATCTGACGAGAACTTATTACAAATAGGGTATACAGTCTGAACATTGACGGTGATTTACAGTATATTATTTAGAATATTTGTTTTGTTTCGTAATTGTTTATAAAGCAGGTGTACTTTAGCAACATTTAGCTAAAATCAAAATAAAAACTATACATTTGAATTTTTAAACAATCTCAATTTTCTATAAAAACCTCCCCGTATTTAGAAAAGTTGTTTATTCAAGATGGAATTAATATAAGTATGTAAAATTTTCTCTTGTTATGAGGTTCATAAAGGAATAATTTTTTGAGTCATTTGGTTAAATAGTACTGTAGCGCCAATTAATCTGCTTACGACCAGAATAATTACATTAAAAGGTAGACGAATGGTTTGTGCACAAAAAATGATTTATAGACCCTGCGACGCGAGATCTCTTGATTAACAGATACAAGACTTTGCATTTTGAAAGATTAAAATAGAAAATCTCGAGAATATTGTTTGCAAATACGAGTACGTTTTCGAATGATTGGATAAAATATAATTTACTGTGATGATCATTAGTCAGTGCAGTGCAGATATGATTAAGCTTTTATTACAATACGCTCTAGTTTACAGCTTTGAATGATGTGATATAAATTTCTGTATTCTGTCGATATAAATTAGTATAGATATAAATTATAGTAGTGATAATATAAACTAATAATTAGCCTGGCAAAAACTAAACCAGATCGCCGCCAATTTACAGAAAAATTTTACAGAAAAATCAGACCAGAATACTAAAGCGGTTGAATAAAAGGTAATTGAGAATTACAGTCAACTGAGAGAAGAGTTTATACACGAAACTACAAAATCTGCGGAAAACCTGCAAGTCAAAGTTTCCTGTGGTTTAGAGATACCGGAAGCTGAGTTTTCAAAGAAATTGTTAGAAAACTCGCGAAAAATGGAAGAAGAGGTTTTGAGAGTAGAAGAACAGATTAATTCTCTAGCACTGCAAGCATAAGAATTTAAGAATATTGTGGAATGCGAACCAACATCAAGGTTTAAAGTAAAACCATCTACATTTGATGGAAAGTCACCTTAGCAGATGTATTTTAAACAATTCGAGGCTACCGCGAGAGCTAAAGGCTGGATCAATGGTGAAAGGGCAGTCGTGTTGATGGTCGCGTTATAAAACGAGGTCTGGAATGTAATGCAAACCGCACCAGACCATAGCCAAAGAAGCTGCAAGGCCTTAACATCAAGACTGGATATAAGGTACAGCGACTCTTACCTGCAACAGGTGTAGCACACTCAACTAAGAATCGATACCAAAAGGCTAACGAAAATTTGTAAGAGTTTGAAGCAGAAACTGCTCGCTTTGTGAGACTAGCCTACCCAACAGCACCGGATAGTTTTCTAAAGTTGGTGACAAAGCAGACCTTCATTGATGGAATGCGCAAAAATGAGATCGAGCAAGCACTTCGGCTGCACCGCCAAAAACCTCATGTGATACGTTGGCTTATGTCGTAGATTTTGAGGTGTCAAAGCAAGCTACGTATTTAATTTGTGGCAAATCAGGATGCAGTGAAGAGAAGTAGGGCCAAGAAAATGCGGAGGTGATTCGACGGTACTGCGTGATCAGCAGTCGGACAAACTAAAGTTACAACGCCAGAACCGCAGATTTAGGCGCAGGCAGAACCTATGTAAACGGCTTAAGGAAGACCACGAGGAGCCGAAATTAATAGAGGGTCGAAAAAACTAAGCGAAAGTTAACCTGCGCAGATTCTTCCGTAAAAATGGTCGTCCGCGTCGCGTGGATAAAATGTGATCTTGTTGATTGGACCATAATGATCAATGATAATAGGCAGTCTCTGGAATTGCGAATAGAATAGTAGAATGACAAAGACCTATGTGTCATTCTGGGTTGGGAAACCAGCGGAGACCGTCCACCCTGGCAGGACACTAGCCCGTTGAGTAGCACTCTAAACTCGTACTAGACACAATGGGATTCGCTGAAAAGCGAAAGAATGGGATCTTGGTGCGGTCCCTGGAGAATGAAGATGGATTCGTAAGTACACTTCAGACGGTGGTTCTTAAAAAACGCGCGTACAAGGTTTTCGGACACCTGCATAATGGGACCTCGGGAGGAAACTTCGGCGTTAAGAAGACTGCAAAAGTCCGAGCAAGATTTTACTGGGAAGGCTGCAAGGCGATGTGAAAGAGTGGTGCCGCAAGTAGCAGTTATATGCACCATTGAGCAATCGTAAGGCCCCAATGAGGCAATACAACGCGGAAAACTACATTGGAAGAGTGTCAATCGATATTGTCAGTTCATTTCCTCAGACCTACTGCGGGAATAGGTATATTTTGGTAGTCATAAACTATTTTACGAAGTGGACTTGAAGCGTATGCTATATTAAACCAAAAAGGTGCAATCGTCGTTGACGTGCTGGTAAAGGAACTGTTCTGCTGTTTTGGAGTTCCTATAGAGTAACACGCCAATCATGGCAGAAATTTGGGTCAGCGTTATCCCAAGAGGTTTGCTGGTTGCTAAAGATGAGAAAGACCCGAACAATGCCATTGCACCCGTAATCGGATGGTATGGTAAAGCGCATATACTAAACCCTGGGCAAGTATCTCTCCAAGATGGTTTCCAAACATCAGAGAGACTGGGACCAATATTTAGATTTATTTTTATTGACCTATTGGTATTCGGTTCATGAGAGTACTGGGCAGACTCCTGCATGTGCTATGCTAAGAAGCGAGATACGTGTATGCTGTAATTTTGAGTTTGAATGTAGGTTCGTAGATAACATAGTGGGAAAAACCTACGTCGAGAAACTCAAACGTAAGATGCACGGTATCCATGATGACGTTAGGAAAAATATCCAGATCGCAAACAATCAGATGAAGACCAGATATGACATCAAGGTGCAAGAGTCTGGTTTTTAACAAAGCAACCGCGTCTTGTTGTACAACCCCAGGTGGAGGCGTTCATAGTCGCTGAATCTACAATGACATCAGGAGAGTCCGTACGAAACGGTTAAAAATTCAACAAGGTCGTACATCGTATTCGTAACCTCCCAAAAGGAAGAACATTAATCGTGCACTTTAACCGATCAGCACCCTACGATAGTGATGACGCTGGTAGTGTCGAAGAACCGCACGAACAAACACTTATGCTCGTGATGATGAGCGAAGTTCTAGACCGAGTTATGATTGGTTCATGTCTCTGTTCACGGCACGCAATGCGAATATCCCGACACGGCCCGCTTGAAAAATGTTAGGCGAGCATTTTTCACAAAAATACGCCCTCATTCGGATGAGAGGTAAAATGTGGAAGTCCCGTGAGTGAGTGTTGTCACGCACGTTAAAGATCCCTACCTTGCTTGTAACAGCAAGGATTCGGAAAAATTCAAAATTTCCAGGTAAAAAAAACTCGCTTCCTGGCCACTGTAGTACCTTCGGGTGGAGCATTGGAAAATCAAATGTAAGGCACGCAATGCGAGGTTTGGAGTCACGGAAGAGATTGACAGTGATCTATTCGATATGCCATCCGAATATTCCCTGGCACATTGCGTAACGGTGGCTCTTGGTATATTCCGAGAACTTGCTCTGGTGTTTAGGCTGGACTGGAGGGTGGTACCAAATATGCTAGAAGTTTTGTTCCAGAATACCGGGGGTCCAGATTTTGGTGTGTCATTACAATTCAAATAGTACAACGCCTACTATAAAAATTGTTGGTTGCTACTTCTATTAACATGGAAAATACAGAAATTGTTTCGACTGTCCTTACTGCCACAGGGACTTCCAACGTCCGGGTCACGAAGCGTTCTGGGACAGAGCAGCTTTAAAAGGGGGCAGTGTAGTGCCGATTAATTCGCTCCGACCAGAATAATTACATAACAATAGTAATTGTATTAGAACGTAAACAAAGGGTTTGTGCACAAAAGATGATTGATAGACCCTGCGGCACGAGATCTCAGACGGCTCCGTGGCGTAGTGGTATGTGTGTGACTACTACGCCCAAGGTCCCGGGTTCGAATGCAGACACGGTCCGCTTGAAGAATGTTAGGCGAGCATTTTTCACAAAAATACACCCCCGTTCGGATGAGAAGTAAAATGGAGGTCCCGTGTGTGAATGTTGTCACACACGTTAAAGATCCCTACCTTACTTGGAACAGCAAGGGTTCGGCAAAATTCCAAATTTTCCAGGTAAAAAAACTCACTTCCTGGCCAATGTAGTACCTTCGGGTGGAGCATTGAAAAATCACATGTAAGGCGCGAGATCTCTTGATTGACAGATATAAGATTTTGCATTTAAAAGATTACAGTAGGAAATCTCCAAAATATCATTTGTATATTTGCATATCCAGGTATGTTCTTGAGGATTGGATAAAGTATAAATTTCCGTGATGAGCGTTAGTTAGTACAGTGCAGTTCTGAGTAAGGTTTTATTACGACATGCTCTAGTTTAAAGCATTGAAAGATGTGATATTAATTTCTGTGTCCTGTCGATATAGATTAGTGTTGATATAAATTATTGTAGTGACAATATAAATTAATAATTAGTGCTTGGGCAATTAACTGTAGTACTTTGATAGTAATTTAGAACATCATCCTGGTTTTAGAAGATAATACTTGTACAGTTAGAGATTAGTTAGGAAATACATCGTTGGGAGAATTTTGAGCAAATTCCATTTTAACTAGTTGTTGAAAAGGCTTGTATAACCAGTTTGAAAATAAAAACTGTTGTTATTGTAAATAGAGTTTTCGTTACAGTATTATATTTCTACATAATGAATGAAGTTTTGTAAAAATCAGCTACCAGTTAATAAATGTTACAAAAAAATTTGTATTGATTTTCTCGATAGGAAAAGCATAAAATCAAGTGAAAAATGAAACTAAATTCTAGTTCATTTACATAATTTTCACTTTATAAAAACTCGATATTTTTCGCAATTTAAGCAAGAAGGTTGCTAAATAACCCATGTGAACTGAAATTTAGCTTATAAATAAAACCCGCGTAAGGAAAAAAATTTACTGTTTAAGTATTACCTTGACAGTTTATTATACACGGGCAAATGTCTGTATAATTTGGTAATAAGAATTTAGGTGTACTTGAATGGTGGAATTACTGTAAATTAGCTATTCAAAATTTTTTAGGTTTATAAATAAAGGTTTGCGATAATACATAAATATATTTAAACCAATTGTAGAGTTGTTAAGTTATATTCCTCCGTTCTCTAAATTGAATACGCTATATCAAGACTGAAATTAAAAGGACAAGAGAGCACGCAGTTTTGACGAACTGATTGTAAATAATCGCCAGAAAATGCTAAAAGCAGTCTACTGTATTTTATACATTGGACTAAAAGGATGATGCGTAATTTCTTCATACTAATTGGTAGCAAGAAGAAACACAAACAAAGAATGAATAATTAATTATAAAGCTACCCTTTTGTCAAACTTATTTGAAGTCGAAATACTGGTAAACTGGTATGTTGACGCACATTAGTAGAGTAGCAAAAATACAAAACGAAATTATTTCACATTAGCAGCTATTTTACATAATCTAATTCCATCGTTCGTATTTTTACTGAAAATGATGTCTTCTCTTTTGATTTGAATTAAAATCATCAATTACGTTTAGAATGTCAACTTCAATACTCCTTTCCATAGCCACAAAAGCCAAAGAGAATAACCTCTTCTGAACGACTACGTACCTGCAGTATATTTTTAAACGCCTCAAGCATGAAAAAAACCGCTCACAGGCTGCTGAATTCATCGCGATAGTAAAAAACAAAAAGAAAAGTTCAAAAGTGAGTGGGAACAAATACTTCAAAGATCGCTCCGCAAAGCGACAGCTATCACTGTTTTTCAGTTCTTTAATTTTGTAGAAACACTGCAGCTCGGGCTGAAGATGTTCCTTGTCAATTGAGAATCCGGAGTAATTCCTCAACCCGTGATCACGTTAAGCTTGACGCAAATCGAAAAGGAACTTCGCGGGGAAGCAGCAACCTGGTTATAATTCTTCGCCGGCTTAAAACCTGACAAGGCCGTCTTCAAAGCTCAACTTCTGGAGCAATACAAAACCCCGTAACGCTCGCACAAATACAATCGCAGTACATGGACAAGAAACAATCTCCAGGAGAAAACATTACTGTATTTTTACAAAAGAAAATACAACAGGCGGCGAGGCTAAAACTAAACATCGACACCTTCGATTAGTTATCAACGTGCAATTTCCTACAACAAGACTGCACACATGAATCTATGCACCTAGAAAACAATCCTCAAGCAAACTTAATTCACGTTGCCTCGATCACGACAGCCACGAATACAATCAAAAGGGGGACAACATATATAAGCAGTTCCGAATTAACCAGTAGTTCGGTCGTTGTCGATAGTTATCCAAGAACCATTAACTACAAACACTCTTGTGATTGTTAGCCAAAGTCATCTAGTTTTGAGTTCTGTACAAACTACGCTTACTTATACCATCATTACACGGTCAGTGATTGTCATCCTAACATCACTATTCTAACGTTACACGGTCAGTGATTGTTATCCTGACAAGCACACAATTATTATCATTACGCAGTCAGTGATTGTTATCCCGACTAACATCCACTATTTGCTTGCAGCTGTATAAACCAAAGCACCGCCTGTGCTGTAACGTCGTACTACCATGAATTCAACGAGCTGTGTAAGCCCTAGCTCCGCCACCAGCAGTCACATCCCAGTGTCTGTGTATTATTTTCGTTAGGATTAGTAATTATTTATTAATCCCGTATAAATGTTTTCATTAGTTTAAGTTTGTGTGTATATATTGACGTGATAAGAGGGTCACGAGAGGTAATTTAAACCCAAACCCTTCAAATAAAACCCACCAAATATAAAGGATGCCAGAAAGAATAGAAATTTCCAAAGATTCATTGTTTCATCCGATATAATACAAGCGTACTTCTTAGACATTAAAGTGTAAACCGAAAACGCAATTCCGTGCGTGTAAATAATCACCCTGTATAATACAAGCGTATTGTACATATATAGCCACTAAAATACAAAGCAAAACACACTTCCCGTGTATTTAAAAGCTCCAATTTTAAATCAATACTACAGACGTGTGTACAAATAATTAATCGTTGAGATATGCTGTAAAAAGAAATTTTAATATTTAAAAGATATAAATAAATCGATCATTTTCAAGCGTATTATAAAAACAAAGCCATTTATTTTATTACCATAGAAATAAATACTAATCCGTTCATTTTCATTTATCGTAAAAACAATGCAAATTTCATTGCATTTCAAAGCAATTAAAAGCGTTGGTTATTTATGTAATAAAAAATTATCCCATGTGTAAAGTATCCGTGTAAAAACAATGCAAATCTTTTGCATTATAAGGCAATTACAGCTTTAATTAATTAGTTAAATTGTCTTCCGTATAACATGTTAAATAAAACGTGTATATGCTTCTAGAGAAAATAGAGAAAATGCGTCATCTGTACTTAGAACGTTTAATAAATAAACATTTATTCAAATAACTCGTGCGATGTCATTAAAAACCCATAAAATCGATAAGAACGCGGTTTAATAGCCTTACGTATTAGCGAAGAAGTGCCATACAAAATTAACCCATGAATCAGACAAAGATAATCAACGATTCGGCCCCGGCGGTTTGATACTAATTAGGAGGCCATTGAAACTGTGGAATTCCCAGAAATCTGACATCATTACGGCATATTATGTTCCATACCGAACAAGAAAACTTTGGAGAACCATGATATAATTAGATAAAACTGTATATAAGTGGGAACTTTATTAAAGGGTTTCAATTCCATTTATTTATAAAGTCGCGAATATGTTACTTTAAGAAAAGTTGTTTTATTAGTATGCAGTATATATACAGTGTTTAATATTTAAGATGTAACTGTGAATAAAGAAATAATTCTTAAAACGTAACTCTGCAAAATATGGAACGTAATTATTTAAAAACATTACGAGATTTAAATAATCTTCGACATAGATAGTCCTGGTACAAAAGCTACTTTAAATTAATTACTTAAAAGGAAGATACACTTAGGTAACTGATGTTTTAAATGGAGATTTTAAATAATATGAGCAATCTTGTAACTAAACTTTTGACGTCAATAGAAGCAGAAGATATTTACTACTATTAATTACGAATTGTATAAACCCTTTTTGGATTTCGCAAATAATTAGTTTTAGATTCTTTATTTGTAAATGATATTTGAGTATTCATCATTTGAATTTAAGATAGAATATGTGTTAATTAAATAAAAAATTTTTGTAAGGATATTTACCAGGAAGTTTGTGATCAGGGTTCGAAACACTTTGACTTTTAAATAGACTATCTGTCAAGAGTTTTTGGCCAAACACATTTACAAGATTGTTTCTTTCAAATATAAAATAATTTCTAAGAATTATTAATTACAAACAAAAATTGTTGCTTACCTTATTTTAAATTTACAGAATTAAACTTATTCTTTTGAGGATGGTTTACCTAGTTATGATTATTTCCACGCTTGTAAGATTTGTTTTGGCCAGAAAAAATCCTTGGAAGATAATCTATTAAAAAGTCAGAGTATTACGAACTCTGATCACAAATTCTCCTGGTAAAACCCTTTACATACAATTATTATATGATTAACACATTATTATAACTTACATTAAATATAAATCGGTTAAAAATAAATTTAAGTGATACTTGCAGAATCCTCAAAAACATTCCTCATAATAAAATCAGCTTACAAGATTCTTCATAAGAAATTCTCATTTCAAACAGCAATTTCCAAAGTACCTTTCTGGTTAAATCTTCCTTTCGATTATTTAATGAAATCTTTAAAAATAGCGTTATCTTGAAGAATTTTCCCGCTTGTAATTAATAATTTTCATTTTTCGTTGTAAGTTACGTTTAAAACATCGCTTCTTTATTCATTGCAACCTCGCCACAATGAAATTACAATATGCTTACTGCATTCAAGTACTATTTCCGCATAGCATGTGCTCGCGACTTTAACATTTCGCGTTCGAATAAATCGATCTGGCATTGGCGTCTGCGCAGATGATTTTAGGTGTATGCCCAATTGTTTGCAGCGTATCGTCAAGTTGCAAATATATCTGTGTCTTTGTTGTATTGGCAGAATGAGATGAAGTGTAGTGTCCCTGTTTTCCAGTGAAACTCGATTGTCAGGATTTTCGGTTTAGATAGCGAAAGTAGTACAGAGGCGTCTATTTAAGAATTATTAATGACAAAAGCTACTATGGTTAGTATCAGATGGGTGTTGGTTAATAAAGAATCTATTATGGTAGAAAAGGATTCTGTTGCTGATTAGGTAGGGTTTTTGTAGCGAAGCTAAGGAGACGTTTTTCTCTAAACGGACAAGCAATAGTTTGAAGTAGTACAAAACTAGGAATACTGCCGCCTCATTTCCACAAGCATCCTCATTTCCACACACATCTGGACCAATTTACATGTAAATTCCCATAAGGAGGAAATGAGGAGATGAATCTCATCCTTGCTCCCGCCTTGCTCTCCGCCTTGCTCGGACACCCCAGAACCATTTTGATTACGTCACACCCGCATTCCTTCCACACGCGAGATAAATCTTTCTCCACATTTCCACCCACGAGATAAATCTATATTGTTTGGTGTCAATTAATATTAGATTTTTCTCAGCTACCCGAATTTCTAGGAATTTTTTAGATAGCATCATCCCCCAGGGAGCTACCCTAATTTTAAGATATTTTTACCGCTATTTTGAACCCAATAGTTTTCTTCGTCTAACCAATGCATCTTTTGAGATAAACCTATCTTGTTTGGTATCAATTAATATTAGAATTTTCTCAGCTACCCGAATTTCTAATAATTTTTTAGATAGCGCCATCCCCCAGAGAGCTATCCCAATTTTAAGAATTTTTACCGATAGCAATTTCTGACCCGTCCTTATAAACTTTTTAGCCATGTGACACATTAAATTAATCTAAAATTTTACGCACATTTCGAATCAGCAAACAGATTTAAAACCTGACCACGCCCTGCAAAGTTATACCCCTTTAAAGCTCTGAAACCTCTAAATTTTGCTCTTTGCTCTATAAGCAAACCTAACAAATAGTTTTCTTCGACTAGCCATTTCCACCCACAAGATAAATGTGCCTTGTTTGGTATCAATTAATATTAGAATTTTCTCAGCTACCCGAATTTCTAGGAATTTCTTAGATTACATCATCCCCCAGAGAGCTACCCTCATTTTAAGATTTTTTGCTGGTAGCGATTTCTGACTGTCCTTATAAAATTTTTAAACATCCGATACATCAAATTAGTCTAGAACTTTATGCACAATCCGAATCTCTAAATAGATTTAAAATCAAACCACCCCTTACCATTTTACACACATCCTATAAATTATAACTTTCCTGCAGCTCATACCTAAAAGAAAATCTAAAAACAATTCTTAAAACTTTTTATTACATACAATTTTTACTAATACAGTTTAAATTTTGTAAACCACATTTCTAAATACATATTCACAGCTCATATCGGCTTATAGTTATTAATATTTATTTTTAAATAGAGCACCTTTTCCAAAGACCAACCGGACCCGCATGTTTCAAATTTCTCTGATTTTGTTCTTATGGTTTCGCTTAAGACCTCGTACATATTTTCCAGATTACTAGAAGACGTTATAACCACATTTTTTGTGTTAAAGGATTTCACATCGGTAGTCTCTTCCCCCATTTTGGTGTAAACGCCGTAGAGTTCGCAATAGACTTTTATTGCTGTATGTTGTATTCTTTTTTCATTAATTAATCGAATAAATCGCTCTTTCTGCTTCCAAAGAAACTCGGACACTCCATCGTCGACACTGGCGTTCTTTATGCGATAGCTAGCCATACGGTTGTTAAACGCTGTGCTAACCATTTCTATACCATCGTCGCTAGTAGCGGTAACTGACGCATTTTTATGTCTGTTGCTTCTCAAGTGTGCGGCATAGGTAGCCTTTTCCATTTCGAAATCGCATACTTTACATATAATTCGTGGTTGTTTCATACAAGGCCCTTTAACAGCTGGCGGAGCTGAACGTTTACGACTTGACATACCGTGCTGTTTTTCCTTGTGTCGCTGTAAGCTGTCCATTCTCGTAAAAGCGATACCGCAAGACCCACAGTTAAAGTACTTTGCTGCGGACAGATGTATAAACTTAACCGTCGACGATGTTACACCACGACATTTGTTCTGGTGCCGTTTGAGAGCATTTTTCCAAGTATAGGACGCACCGCAAGAGTTGCATTTAAAAACGTTTGCAGGTACCATTTTAGTACAAAACAAAATCCGCACTATAGAACTTTGGGTAAACTTGTAAGCGAACTAACTTATAACTAAAGAGTTTACTCCTGCGTACCTGCTTTATGTATCCTATAGAATGCATACCGAAGGTTTCCGAAGACGGCCGAAAGATGTTGAGGATTCAGCGAGAAACTAAATGACGTCATCTTGTGCCAATCCTTACAGCTCGTCCAATACATTTAGCACCAATGTATGCGCCCGGTTCGCTTCGTCCATGCTGCGAATACCGTTAGTAGAAACACCGAAAACGTCTTCCATGGTATACGGATCAACAATCGCATCGCGTGCATATTAAAAAATCCAAAGAGTGGTAGCACACGCACACAAATTGGTTGCAAGTCGCGTGGTAGAAGATGCAGTGCTACTATAAACAAAAACTTAATAAAACACTTTAAACCTTTACTAAGGGAATACCAAGCTTGTTGTCTACAGAATACTTACTAATAAAGCAATTTAATTTTAAATAACTTCTACGTCATACTTTCGCAAATGGCAAGCTTGAATATTTTCTTTGGAAACAATAGAATATTGCCGAAGACACTCAAAGAGTGCACGAGCGCGGTCACTAAACCACTTAGCATTAATACCAAATATTCCGTACTTTTGTAGGTTGTTCATTTCCTAGAACCAAATCTTACACATAGCGGTCGGTAGCACGTAATGATTTCTAGAACCAGTAAGTACTCGATATCGCCCAAATAGAGAATTAGATGCTCGATGTCTGTCAACTTCCGATTCCCTTATAAAAGGTAGAAAAAACTCGGTCAATCATCCATCTAACTTATACTTCGACTCGCTCCCGTTCTGATAATTTCCAAACATTTTTCAAACGACAATGGGCTGAGAATTTTTAAACCTCCGAGGGATCTTTAAGTCGTGATCAATTTCACGTTCGAGCTACCCGTAAACTAACAATGCGCTGTATAATACATGCATACCCCTCCTCTGCGCTACTGCTATTCTTGTAGTTGCTTGAAAAAGTCAGTCGCCCTTTTTCTGCTAGGGCCGCTAAAAAGCATCATTCTATATTTGATAATTAAATTTTGTTTATGTAGGCCTTTACACTTTCGCATATTTAAACATCTAATACGATCGATTAACCACTTTCGATTATTCTAACGGAGGCCACCATACATCCCGCCGCACCGTTCTTTTTGAATCCAACGATCCTATGGGCTTCCACACACTAACACCTAACGTATCTTTCTTATTATTTGTATATATTATGTATAATGTCAGAATAAACATTTTATAATAGTATATAACATTGTTCTTTATTTATAAAAGGCTGTGACGTTACCCCGAAATAGCAGTCGCACAGAGAGGGGTGCGTATGGGCAGTGCGCATGGGTAGGGGTGCGCACGCGCAGGGGTGTGCATGCGCAGGGGTGCTCATGGGCTGGGATGTGTCTGGGCGTACACGAGGGAAGCGGATGTTAACAGTCACCAAGCATCCAATTCTTTATTTGGAAGGTATCGAGTACTTGGCTGCGTATGTATCCGGAGTAAAAAATACGATTTGTATACGCAGCTTATTAATAAAATTAGTTTATCGAGGGAAGATGACAAAAGGTACATCATTCCTAATAGTACAACAATCTACGCATGGAGGCATAAAGATATAAGACAGTTGTTTATATTTGTATAGATTTTGTAAATCTATTGTGTATATTAGTTTTAAGATTCCATAATTTTTAAGTTCTTCTCCCACTTTCCTTCTTCCAAATCCTTCCTGCTTCTATTCTGGTTGACAGAGTATACGTGTTATCTCCACGTGGTGTACGCGGAACACAGCGGTTTTAGATTTCTCGGGAGATGGTTGGCTAAGGCATATGTCTTGCGTAGCAAAAAAAGGTTCTAAAGATGGAGTTAAATAAAGATGAGCAAAAATTAGTGATTTGGGTCTTTAAAAGGCATAACTTTGTATGGGGTGGTCCTATTTAAAATCTATTTACAGATTTGGGGTCCCTAGAAAAATTTAATGTTAGTTTATACCTAGCAAAATATATTTATCTTAAAAGAGTGACTACCCCGCGTATAATAAATACAATATAACACTTGTCGACAAAAACTTGTAGGGAAATTTAAAGACGAATTTAATGGGGGTCTAGTATTAGAATTTGTTGGTAGTAGGGCTAAGTCCTACTGTATTGTAGGCGAGAAAGATACGATTAAAAAGATTAAAGGGGTCTCACGAAGTGTAGTTATGTAAAACCGAAGGTCCTACAACCTAAAGAGCATATATCCCCAAAAGGGATGGGCATGCAACTACGCAGCAGTGCGTGGGAGAATAAGAATTCTCTCCAATAAGAAATTAAAGTTTCTATGTACGTAGCACCAGTCATTGGGAAATGGTAGAAATGTTAAACCTATAAAGACGATTAGTAATTGTGGTTTAGAAAAATAATAGTTTTCTTGGACTAAATAAAATAGCTTAAAGTGATTAATGTATATGGCTACATATTCTCGTACATATCCACAAACATCTGCTTACGTCCGCATACAGGCATGGCGATACCGGTAGTTTTTGTTTAACAAATAATAAGAAAGATACGTTAGGTGTTAGTGTGTGGAAGCCCATAGGATCGTTGGATTCAAAAAGAACGGTGCGGCGGGATGTATGGTGGCCTCCGTTAGAATAATCGAAAGTGGTTAATCGATCGTATTAGATGTTTAAATATGCAAAAGTGTAAAGGCCTACATAAACAAAATTTAATTATCAGACAAAAAAGTACGCGATGTGCTACACTTTTAAAGAAAGTATAGAATGATGCTTTTTAGCGGCCCTAGCAGTAAAAAGGGCGACTGACTTTTTCAAGCAACTACAAGAATAGCAGTAGCGCAGAGGAGGGGTATGCATGTATTATACAGCGCATTGTTAGTTTACGGGTAGCTCGAACGTGTAATTGATCACGACTTAAAGATCCCTCGGAGGTTTAAAATCCTCAGCCCATTGTCGTTTGAAAAATGTTTGGAAATTATCAGAACGGGAGCGAGTCGAAGTATAATTGACCGAGTTTTTTCTACCTTTTACGAGGGAATCGGAAATTGACAGACATCGAGCATCTAATTCTCTATTTGGGCGATATCAAGTACTTACTGGTTCTAGAAATCATTACGTGCTACCGACCGCTATGTGGATGATTTGGTTCTAGGAAATGAACAACCTACAAAAGTACGGAATATTTGGTATTAATGCTAATTGGTTTAGTGACCGCGCGCGTGCACTCTTTGAGTGTCTTCGGCAATCTTCTATTGTTTCCAAAGAAAATATTCAAGTCTGCCATTTGCGAAAGTATGACGTAGAAGTTATTTAAAATTAAATTGCTTTATTAGTAAGTATTCTGTAGACAACAAGTTTGGTATTCCCTTAGTAATGGTTTAAAGTGTTTTATTAAGTTTTTGTTTATAGTAGCACTGCATCTTCTACCACGCGACTTGCAACCAATTTGTGTGCGTGTGCTACCACCCTTTTGGATTTTTTAATATGCACGCGATGCGATTGTTGATCCGTATAACCTGGAAGACGTTTTCGGTGTTTCTACTAACGGTATTCGCAGCATGGACGAAGCGAACCGGGCGCATACATTGGTGCTAAATGTATTGGACGAGCTGTAAGGATTGGCACAAGATGACGTCATTTAGTTCCTCGCTGAATCCTCAACATCGTTCGGCCGTCTTCGGAAACCTTCGGTATGCATTCTATAGGATACATAAAGCAGGTACGCAGGAGTAAACTCTTTAGTTATAAGTTAGTTCGCTTACAAGTTTAACCAAAGTCCTATAGTGCGGATTTTGTTTTGTACTAAAATGGTACCTGCAAACGTTTTTAAATGCAACTCTTGCGGTGCTTCCTATACTTGAAAAATGCTCTCAAACGGCACCAGAACAAATGTCGTGGTGTAACATCGTCGACGGTTAAGTTTATACATCTGTCCGCAGCAAAGTACTTTAACTGTGGGTCTTGCGGTATCGCTTTTACGAGAATGGACAGCTTACAGCGACACAAGGAAAAACAGCACGGTATCTCAAGTCGTAAACGTTCAGCTCCGCCAGCTGTTAAAGGGCCTTGTATGAAACAACCACGAATTATATGTAAAGTATGCGATTTCGAAATGGAAAAGGCTACCTATGCCGCACACTTGAGAAGCAACAGACATAAAAATGCGTCAGTTACCGCTACTAGCGACGATGGTATAGAAATGGTTAGCACAGCGTTTAACAACCGTATGGCTAGCTATCGCACAAAGAACGCCAGTGTCGACGATGGAGTGTCCGAGTTTCTTTGGAAGCAGAAAGAGCGATTTATTCGATTAATTAATGAAAAAAGAATACAACATACAGCAATAAAAGTCTATTGCGAACTCTACGGCGTTTACACCAAAATGGGGGAAGTGAAATCCTTTAACACAAAAAATGTGGTTATAACGTCTTCTAGTAATCTGGAAAATATGTACGAGGTCTTAAGCGAAACCATAAGAACAAAATCAGAGAAATTTGAAACATGCGGGTCCGGTTGGTCTTTGGAAAAGGTGCTCTATTTAGAAATAAATATTAATAAGTATAAGCCGATATGAGTTGTGAATATGTATTTAGAAATGTGGTTTACAAAATTTAAACTGTATTATTAAAATTGTCTGTAATAAAAAAATTTAGGAATTGTTTTTAGATTTTCTTTTAGGTATGAGCTGCAGGAAAGTTATAATTTATAGGATGTGTGTAAAATGGTAAGGGGTGGTTTGATTTTAAATCTATTTAGAGATTCGGATTGTGCATAAAGTTCTAGACTAATGTGATGTATCGGATGTTTAAAAATTTTATAAGATCAGTCAGAAATCGCTACCAGCAAAAAATCTTAAAATGAGGGTAGCTCTCTGGGGGATAATGCAATCTAAGAAATTCCCAGAGATTCGGGTAGCCGAGAAAATTCTAATATTAATTGATACCAAACAATGCACATTTATCTTGTGGGTGGAAATGGCTAGCCGAAGAAAACTATTTGTTAGGTTTGCTTATAGAGCAAAGAGCAAAATTTAGAGGTTTCAGAGCTTTAAAGGGGTATAACTTTGCAGGGCGTGGTCCGGTTTTAAGTCTGTTTGCAGATTCGAAATGTGCGTAAAATTTTAGATTAATTTAATGTGTCACATGGCTAAAAATTTATAAGAACGGGTCAGAAATCGCTATCGGTAAAAATTCTTAAAATTGAGGTAGCTCTCTGGGGGATGGCGCTATCTAAAAAATTCTTAGAATTTCGGGTAGCTGAGAAAATTCTAATATTAATTGATACCAAACAAGATAGGTTTATCTCAAAAGATGCATTGGTTAGACGAAGAAAGCTATTTGGTTCAGAATAGCGGTAAAAATATCTTAAAATTAGGGTAGCTCGCTGGGGGACGATGCTATCTAAAAAATTCCTAGAAATTCGGGTAGCTGAGAAAAATCTAATATTAATTGATACCAAACAATATAGATTTATCTCGTGGGTGGAAATGTGGAGAAAGATTTATCTCGCGTGTGGAAAGAATGCGGGTGTGACGTAATCAAAATGGTTCGGGGGTGTCCGAGCAAGGCAGGAGCAAGGATGAGATTCATCTCCTCAGTTCCTCCTTATGGGAATTTACATGTAAATTGGTCCAGATGTGTGTGGAAATGAAGATGCTGTTGGAAATGAGGCGGCAGTATTCCTAGTTTTGTACTACTGTTTGAGTTATGCATTTTTAAATTAGCAATTTTGTTCGTATAATATCTTTGAGCTTGTTTATGAGATGTACCATAACGTTGAGTATTTTGTGTGACACAGCTAGATTTCTTTGTTGAAAATATCATCTATGTCTACCATACACTCACGTTGTTGATCATCACTTAGTCTGACTGCAATTGAATCAGTTTGTACCAGTTTTTTTCTTTAGCACCGCGAGAGGAACATATCTTCGTCAAACTTCACAATAATTGAGTAGTATAAAACTTGTTTGATATTATTAAAATACAAACATGCTAAACAAAAATTCAGAACACTTTTTATGCATAAAATCCGCAAATGATTAATTTTCTTAGTGAAATGTAAAATATTTTTTCTCTTCCTAAAAGATTATGTTGTCAAACATGTTTCATTTGCATTAGATTTATAACCTAACTCTATAAAACCGAATTTAGTGGTAAATTAACACAAACAGTCTTGATGGTTTTATTCAAATGCAACATTTTATTGCTTCACACCTAATTTAAATCACATTTGCCATGCACAGATTGAACTACTTTATCTTTGTAACAAGTGGTTGGGCAACAGAACTTAGGTGCATTCATTCCATAGGTAACAACTTCACTCTTTAAGACATTAGAAATAATTTTACATGATAAGACTGCTATGGATTCATAATATCAACTGCCCTTTCACTGTAGGAACTTGTTCTGTTAAAAGCAAAAATCTAATCGAATGACTTATATTTTAGAATACTCCCATGCGAAATCTAGTTAATCTATGAGATGGTTATCGATATATCGCAATTGTTTCATATTTTACAGACAGACCATAACCATAATTCGATCAAATAAAAATTAAGAATTCAGTAACAGAACAGCTTTCAAAATTAAATATGTTAAAAACTACTCCTTAGCCATATATTATTTTAAAAATAGATACGTATTTTGGTTACTAAGTAATCATTATTGAGTAACAACACTGTAAAAACACTGAGGTTGGTTTCAGAACCTTTCCAATATACATCACCCAATTTTCCTCACAAATTGAATTACAACTCTGGATACCACAAACAATCTAACTGCTACTGCTACTTCTACTTCTAGAACTGCATGAACGGAAACCACAGAAATCTTGCATTCGTATTGTAGAGCCGATCGGTCTACATGTGGCCGGAGTAATTACAATAGAACGCAGCAAGCCGTTTGTACATAAAAGATGATTGACGGACCCTTGCGGTGTTACACCTTTCTGGTGAATTTTGATTGACGGGTACAAGAGTTTTACATTTAAGGGTTATTTAAAATACAGTAGAAAGTGATGAGAATGTAATTCCAACATGTGTTAGAGTAATCTAGAAGAATTGAAATGTATATAAATTTGCAGTCATATATTGCAAGCCAGTTCTGATCAAGCTTTGATCACGATGTTAGTTCGGAAATTCAGTTATGATTTAAGCTATGCTTATAATACTAGTTCTAATGTAAAGCATTGAACGTTGTGACGTGATGTAAACTAGTGGTTCAAATAAATTACCCTATGTGAGATAAATTATTGTAGAGATCGACATAAATTTATTATAGTGATTATTTTTCGCATCCAAATTTCAGCGAATACAATTGCACCATTCGACATTATTTCGTATAGCCTACACGCAATTCAACTGATAATTTTTGATAATTTCACTGGTAATTTTGCCTATATAAAAAAAACAAAAGGTTTCCAATCTAGTTAACCCTCCATTTAATCTGACAGATTGAATTATATTATGTCAATTGATAAGCTCTAATATAAAATGAGTCGATTTGGGGATTTGTCTTTGCAAACAATTGATGAAAAAGTGAAAGGAAATGTACCCATCAACACCATCAAGTCAAACACCTCCGTGTGGAAACAATTTTCTGCGTTTTGTGATCAGAAATATGTCGTATTGAAGGCTGACACCACTGAAGAGGAACTGGCGGATATTTTAAAAGACTGGGGATACAACATGAAGAAGTTTAACGGGGATGATTATAAGGAAAGTACAGTGAAGGCAATGTGGAATAAAACTGCGAAGTTACTCCAAGATAAATATTCGACCGAGTTCAACGTGAAAATAAATCCGTTCTCTGATGCTGTTTTCAAAGGAGCCAGAGGGCTCGTGATGCTAAACGCAAGGCTCTGCAAGCCATACCAGAAAAACGAAAGGCGAGTGCAGTAGCTCTAGAAGACAAGGATTGGGATACAATGGTTAATGCATGGGACGAAGAAACACCTGAGGGATTACAAAAAATTTTTCATGATTGTCTCAGTGGAGTTAGCTTGGCGAGGTGGTGAAGGATCCAAGACAATGATATATCACTTCCGAGAAGAGAGGCAAAATGATGGAGAACTCACTGGCAGAATTGAATACAATCCAATTTTCAGCAAAACTACGCAAGGTGGTGACAAAAGTTGTCTGATAGTAAGTGGTTGGCCGAGAATACAGTAGTCCCCAATAAGTGTCCAGTGAGACTCTTTAGAAAATTACAAGTTAAGAGAACTGAGAAAATAACGACAGATAGATTTTCCTGACTCCAAATCCGAGCTGGGGAAATCCAGGTAGCAGTGGCTGGTATAAAGATGTTCCAGTAGGCGAGAATATGATTGCGAAGTGGGTGAAGGAGTCAGCGAAAAGGCCGGTCTTGATGTCGGAAACAAGAGAATCACGAATCATTCAAGTCGTGCAACAGCTGTTTCTAATCTGGCGAAATCAGGAGTTGGAGAACAACAAATTATTAAAATTACTGGGCATGCGACTACTCATTCAATTCGGCCTTATCTACAACTGGATCAAGAACATCATAAAGCGATTCTGAAGAAGCTGCGTAAATATGAGCGCAATGAAGTGAATATAATGCAAAATTCCATTCCCTTCCCGTTGCACACCCACAGCCTTCCACTTCCTCTGGACCGATCACCAATAACGCTGATTTGAATAAAAATTGTTCTAATGTCTATAACAATTGTATTTTTAATTGTAACACACTGAATATGAATTAAATCAATAATTGTGGGTATTTAATTTTGAACTATGGATTTTGTCTCATGATGGAATTGTATTGGACAAAATTTGGATGGAAAAATAATCCTCGAATACACTCGAGCTTCAAAATTAATCGGTATTTCCTCTAGGTTCCCTGCAACCAAACGAGTCGTCAAGTTTTCAGAAAATCACCGCGCTTCGCGCTCGTGATTTTTAAACTGAAAACTTGACTCCTTCATTTGTTTGCAACGAACCTATCGGGAATTACCCGATAATTTTGAACCTCTTGTGGTATTACATGTGATAATATAAATTATTCAAAGTGCATGTTTAATATTTTTCAGTTTAACAGAGCACTGTTTCCACAAATACGAGATGGAACAATAAAGTAGCGAGACTGATTGTTTAACACTACAGAAACACCATCTGTAACTTGGATTCTTAGCCCAGTCTTGAATAGTGGTATAATAAGTGAACACATGTTTCTGTCGCTCGTCAAGGAAATGGAATCGTAAAATATTACGCAACCACATGCAATTTATTTTTGTATTAAACACGGTAAACGTGCAACGACAACTTACAGTGAGTTTAAGAAGGCTTTTAGAACTGAGCTCAAGTTTTTCGTTGGCAAAAAATGTTTAGTGAAGGCAGAACAAACTTTGAAGACGAAGAGCGCAGTAGACGACTCGCAACCTTTCCGTCAACACCGCTAGGTTGAGTGAAATTGTACAATCGGAACGACGGTAATGCTTGTCTGTAATAATAATTGCAGAAAAAGTGAATATGAATCTTTAAATTGTTCGTCCAATAACAGAAGATTTGGGCGCGATATTACGCTATCTCATTCTGTATTGTCTGGAGAGCAATTTTAACGTCAAAAAGCGTTTCCGTACTATCACAACCACCTTATTCACCAGAACTCGCCCCGTGTGTATTTTTTTAATCCCAGAATTTAAATTGGCAGTTAAGGAACACTATTTTTAAATAACAGAAAAAGTTCAAAATGCCGTGACGAGGATCATAGACAACACTCCAGAAGAACAGTTTCAGGAATGTTAGCAGCAGTGACAGAACCGTTGGACTAAGTGCGTGCAAGAAAAAACGTAACTGACAGTTTCTATAACATTAGTCTCAATACTTTATTGTCCAGCCAATTGACGATTGATATTTTTCATATTTGTATATTTGAACTGAGCAATGTATTCTTAAACTTTAATTAACACTTTGCTGTTAATCTGACCGATGTATTATTGAAAATATCCTGGTCTCAAAAACTAGATTTCATAAATTCCAACTTCCAAATCTTGTCCACCTTGCTTAGTAGGTTACCCAAAAAATGTTTAATTTTATTTATATTAAAACATTTAAACAAGTTAATTTCAAAATTGCTTTTGTAAGGCAAATAAGATTAAATAATTGTTGAGTTACGCAAAAGACGAGAAGAAGATTTTGCAGAAGTCAAAAATTTATAATATCAATTGCTCGATACGAGAACTTTTCCAAAAGTCAAGCTAATTGTCATAAAGAACACATTGCTCAAACAGTCGTCAATCGTATGTTTAAATCCAACTACCCTGTTAAACTGGAACATGTTAAACTATCAAAAACCGTACCAACGTATCCTTCTTGAATGCCCATGAGTAAATTGAAATAGTTAAACACGAAGAATCCCTCTCTTACCTACTAATAAGAAGGCCATAGCTTAATCTGTTCTACCTTTTTTATTGGTCTAATAACCGATAAGAATGTAAGGTTGTGTTGGTTCCGCTCAAGCAGTTCTAGAAATTTCTCATTTACGGTTGTCTAGAATTAGGATTAGAATTCAGTTTGCGCTGTGGAAATTATCAACCTGTGCGATGAAAAGAACACCCTCAGATGTTAAAGCAATAGTAGTTAATTTCTTCAATCAACGTGGCAAGGAGAGTATTCTACTGCAGATAACCACTTATTGGCTAAAACGCATATATTTAATACAAAATAGTGCGTAGTCAATGAGTGTTTATTCGAGCTTACTATTGAAAAAAAACCTCTCGAATGCGAATGTGATCGAGGATTTAAATAAATTTCCATCACCAGTGAAAGTGATCCGGTAATGGATGCTTTCTTCAACACATGTTGGATCAGGGAATTACTGACAACCCTATATTTGGTTTGCACGATTAGATCGATGGAGCTGTAAGTCATTGATCTTTTCCATCTTTTACATATTTTAAACTTATTTTACACTTGTTGCACACAACTATGTTTACGAGAACTTGTACGTTGGTACACACTTGATTAAAGGCGATTTGTAACTAAGAAAAGCACCACAATTTTAATTACATAAACTTATCCACGCATATTTGGCCAATTATGGATAGTTATAATCAGTTTGTTTCGTTATTAAATTGTGTGATATTCATGTTTTAATATAGCTTAAGTGAACAGCTTGGAGTTTTATTATTATCTGTGTATATTTTAAGTTAATAGGTGAGAAAAAAGTGTACACAAGACTCCATCGACCTGTATTGCAGGAAATTAAGATTCATTTAAAATCGGCTCTTAGATCATCCATCGTCTAGCAAGACTAAAAAATTTAGGTAAGTTGGCGCTCAACAATTTATATTAGACAGAAAGTTCAGAGACATTGCAGATAGATGAAAGTGAAAGCATACCTATAAAAGATTTGCATTAGCTTTTATAGAAATTATTCCTCGCTACTGCATTCTAAAGCTAGCTAGTGCATTATTTCATTCAGTAAATTAGTCTCAATTTAACACGTAACGGTAGTTTGAGATTTTAGCAAATGCCCGAGAAAAAATAGAAGTACTACTCGAGGCTTAAAGAGCATTGATAGTTTCAGTGATATAACAAACGTTGTCATTTGACTTTCAAGTAAAGGTTATTTATTTGGCAGCCGATTTTACACAAAACAACTCGAGAAATAAATTTTCTGTTCTAAACAGTTCAGAAGTTCGGCTGATTTGCGGTTCACAAGGTTATTGCTACGCACTCCTATGACACAACATTCACGTTAGGGTGAAGACCACGCTTTCGGCTTCAAGGAACCCTCAAAATGCAAAGATTTGTTAAAACTGACAAATCAAAAAGTTTCTCAAGATCATAAGATACACCGCTGTATGAGTTCAAAAAGTAAAAATATGTCAACTAAAAAACATGAAGCGCCGCGTAATGAAAAAAGTTGATAATTTAATGCGAAATGAAAAATTTTAATTAATTTTTTTAGACACTTAAATAATCTGTCGCAATATATGAGCCGAGTGTTTGCTCAGACCTTGCATATATGGATGTAAAATCTAAGCTGAGCGGTTTAGTGTATACCAAAGGCAACACTTTTTTATTAAAAGGTCTTGGTTCATGCTCTAGATGATTACGGAGTGTTCAACGTTATATACATGCCATATCACCTCAGTGTGTAGTCCTAGTAATGCAAAATATAAAAAATAAAAGAACGTGGGAAGTACTCCTTTACATAAAACCTGCAAAAAATATTTCATAATAATTTTTCTTGGTTTTAACTTCGGTAAAATTTAATTTTTGAAGAAAATCGCTTTAAATTGATTTAAAAACAAAAGGAATCTAGATAATCTAAGATAAGGGACTGCCCTATCTAAACAATTTTAGAAATGAAGCCCTTCATTTCAGCTACTGGGAAACTGCGTTACCAATTATGATTATTCCTAAAAATAAAAATCGGCGAAATACCCACACCTATTATCTCTCACATATAAAAGAAGGTTTTTGTTTTTAATAGTGCCTTGTATGAGGAAAAAATTGTGTTTAGGGTCAGCACAACCAGGGTGGAATGAGGCCCGAACTAGACGGGGCTTAGCAAACAAATTTGATCGACATGAGCAAAATTTAAAATTCAATGTAACACTCGGTTCGGTCCGAAATAATGACCGGTTTGGATTAAAACCTGGTACCGATTCAAACCCATCGATCTCCTTAGAGATTAATTTTTTCACAATTAATTGGACTTTGAAGCATTACATTGAGTTTGGCAGACAGAACCAGACGTGAATTAAGATTATAAAGACGAGTCTTGTCTGTCGGGTAGAGCACGGTTTTTCTGACCGCACTTTTGATATCAGGTCTTTCTAAGCAAATTGAACCCAATAAGCTTATTGAGCTGAACTTAACGAATCAGGTTGAGTACCCTTGCCGAATCTCCTAATGCCAAACTTATAGTCAGCCGGACCAAATGTTACTTATACTTTCATGTCTACTTTGTACGTCACATTGATTATAGCATTTGATGGGTCATACATATACTTTCATTGGAAAAGAAAGGCGCACATATGATTGAAAATATTGCAAAAGTACTTACAAAAAGAACAAGATTTCAAACATAAAAATCAGAGTTAATCGATTTTCAGTAGCAAAAACCTCATCCAGCACTGGCTTAATCCACACTCCTCCACAAGAAACGCACATAAAGACCATTGATTTAGTTTACGTTTAAATATTTTCTGCAAAAAGGAAACCCTTGTCTAATTTCTTAATTAAAATTATTATCATTTTAATAAAATTAGATCAGAATCAAAATAATTAGACTAATAATATGACGCAAATAATGCTCTCTATTAAGCTATACTTGAACAATTCCAATATTTACAAGATGTAAGTTACGGTTATATAAATCAACAATCCTTTTAATGCAGTTAATTAAATACTACATAATCATTTAAAACGTAACAATTACTACAAAGCAAAATGAAAAACCTTAGACAATTTTGAATTAATTAACGAACTTGGCTTTAAAAGAGCAGGGCTTGCCGTAATAGCGTCTTCTAATTTAGGAAACTTGTTTACGTCTGAAGAGATTCAAACTAAGCATATAAACATGCTATGTTATCATTAATTCCCCAATTGTAACAGAATTAATTTTATCAATTAAATTTAGGTCATTTAGCAATGAATTGCCTCACAAATTGATAATTGAACTAGTATTTTATAGTAACAACAGTATCACAATTAATACATCTATAAATATACAGGTAGGTATAGATTTTTTCCATAATAAAGGCATCTTCCAGTTTAAACGGAGTTAAATATAAGGTCGTTTACGAAATGAACTCCCTATGCTTAAAAACAGTAATATGCCGGACTCGAATTAAATCGAAATGTACTACACGACATTGTAACATAAAAGAAAATTCTATTTAATAGATTGGACTCAAGTTTGTTTGTAAATAGTTGTTATATAGAAACAATTTTCGTTTAAGTTTTAAAACTATAAACACAAACTTGTCAATAAATTAACACACATTTAAGGCTTAATATATAACAATTTATACTTTTTGCACTATTTGCAAAGTATGGTGAAAACTTCTCATCCCGTAATACCTCATCATCACTAGGTCTTCAGACCTGGAAATGGTTAGACGCGTAACCTAATTGTTTTCTATTCAGAACTAACCTACACATTTCCCTGAAATTTGCACAGTCTGCATCTAACACTGATCTAGGTCTACCTGTATCTCTTTTATTCTATCTCTGCATGTAATATATCCCGTACTATTCCTCAAAAATGCCTTAGAACGTATCCTGCCCTTCTATTTCTTCTATTTTTCTATGTTTTCCACAGATATCTTTATTCCCCTACTATTTCTATAACCTATTCGTTTTTAACTTTGTCTGTTCATGCTATCACCCTCATACATCTGAAGCACAATATTCCAGAAGGTATCTATCTCTTTCTGTGTGCTTTTCCTGCTACCCCTATTTCATAAACGTACTGTGCTGTGCTCTACACATATGCTTTCAACAATTTTCTTCTTGTTTCTATGTTTGTTGTCTTTGAACGTAGCCGCTGTTCTTTCTTGTTAAATGCAGTTCGATTACCTTCTATTGTTTTACAATTATATACCCTATTTCCCAGATATTCAGTGGTATGTGAAAGAGGGCGACGCCGTGGATCAATGTAGTAAGCGGATCCCAAGGTCCTGGGTTCAAATCCCGACACGGCCGACTGCTTGAAAAATGACAGGTGAGCATTTTTCACAAAAATTACGCCCTCGTTCGGATGAGAGGTTAAATGAAGGTCTCGTGTGTGAGTGTTGTCACGCACGTTAAAGATCCCTACCTTGCCTGGAACGGCAAGGGTTCGGCAAAATTCTAAATTTCCAGGCAACAAAAAACTCGCCTCTTGGCCAATGTAGTACCTTCGGGTGGAGCATTGGAAATGTAAATGAACGGTATGTGAAAGGGGGCGTCACCGTGGATCAATGTAGTAAGCGTAAGACTACGGATCCCAAGGTCCTGGGTTCAAATCCCGACCCGACCGACTGCTTAAAAAATGACAAGTGAGCATTTTCCACAAAAATTACGCCCTCGTTCGGATGAGAGGTTAAATGGAGGTCCCGTGTGTGAGTGTTGTCACGCACGTTAAAGATCCCTAGCTTGCCTGGAACGGCAAGGGTTCGGCAAAATTCTAAATTTCCAGGCAACAAAAAACTCGCCTCCTGGCCAATGTAGTACCTTCTGGTGGAGCATTGGAGATATAAATGCACAGTATGTGAAAGGGGCTAAGGTCCCGGGTTCGAATCCCGACACGGTCCGCTTGAAAAATGTTAGGCGAGCATTTTTCACAAAAATACACCCTCGTTCGGATGAGAGGTAAAATGGAGGTTCCGTGTGTCACGCACGTTAAAGATCCCTATCTTGCTTGGAACAGCAAGGGTTCGGCAAAATTCAAAATTTTCCAGGTAAAAAAAAACCCGCTTCCTGGCCAATGTAGTACCTTCGGGTGGAGCACGGGAAAATCACATGTAAGGTATGTGAAGGGAGGTAAGCAGCCTGTGGCTGCCAAATTCCCCCAGCACTAGAACATTTGCCGAATAAATAGTATTTCCAATATATCCTTTCGCACAATCAACATTAGTTGAAAATATTTCACAACCAACATCTGCAATTGTTTATAATAATCATCAGAGTTAAGTACAATTATTTTTTTCGTCACCTTCAATTTATGTCATAAATGTCAAACTTGAAGTTTTTATTATTTTGAAAACGATCCTAGTTTATGGATCGAAACGTTAATAAAGATAATTTTAAAAACTATGAGTGGTTTAATCCCCAAAGAAGATTAAGAAGAATACTAAACAAACCACAACAAACATACAGGGAGTATGTCATTAGGTTTTCCGTCTTGAAACTAGTTGGAGACGTACCTCCACTTATTTCTATTCTGAGCTAGCCTACACAGTTCCCTGAAATTCCCACAGCCACGATACAGCTCGGTTCCCGTTCTGTTGTTTCCTAATTATATGCTCTATTTCACAGAGATTAAGTGGTATGTGAAGGAGCTTAAGCATCCTGTGGCTACCAAGGAACGAGGAATAAATTTGATAAAATGAAATCCATTTTTGGTAGCCCCTACACAACGGCGGAATAGAAATTTGAGAAAGTTTGACACCTCCATTTTCACTACTTAAATTTGTAGAACTATTACTACTACCAGAGAAGGATAAAAAAAGCTTCAGAGCTGAACCTTACTTTGAATTTTTGCTAAAGTTCAGTAAAAATTATTTTTTATTAATTCTCAATTTTCATTTTCAGCGTGATCAATATCTAAGTCCTCAATTTGATCTTGTACATTAGAATACATTCCATAACATTGATTTAAGCTTTACTCCCTACTTGCAAATAAAAAAGTGTCAATTTCAATTTATAATAATCATCAGATTTAAGTGCATTTATTTTTTTGTCATTAGGTTTTCTGTCTTATACTGGTTGGACGCGTACCTCCACTTATTTCTATTCTAAGCTAGCTTACACCGTTCCCTGAAATTCCCACAAAAGCCTATATACAGCTCGGTTCTTCAATTGTTTCCTGATTATATGCCCTATTTCAGCGAGATTCAGTGGTATGTGACGAGGGTTAAACAGCCTGTGGCTGCCAAGATGTCCCAACACTTACACATTTGCCAAAATAATAATTTTCCAGTAAATTCTTTCGTACAAATTAACATTATTCTAGAATATTGCACAACCAATACCTGTAGATGCTTGTAATAATCATCACGTCTAAGTACAGTTATTTTTTTTCGTCATTAGTTTTTCCATCTTGGGACTGGTTGGACGCGTACCTCCATTGATTTCTATTCAGAGCTAGCCTACACATTTCCCTGAAATTCCCACAGCCTACATCTTTCACTATCTGTGTGCAATAGTCTAACCTAAGTCTATCTCTACTTCTCTTTTTTCCTATCTCTGCTTCTAATATATTGCGCACTATTCTCTCATGTCTTAGTATGTGGCCTATCATCCTATCTCTCCCATTTTTTACTGTTTTCCACATATTTCTTTCTTCCTCCTCTACAATTTCTAGTATCTCTTTGTACTTAACTTTGTATGTCCATGATATCTTCATCATACGTGTGTAGCACCTTATTTCAAAGGCTTCTACCTTTTTCTTGTCCGCTTCTCCTACTATCCACGCTTCATAACTGTACAGTGCTGTGCCCCACACATATCTTTTAAGCAATTTTTTCCGTGTTTCTTTAAACACAGTGTAACAATTTTATTTTCTAAGTGTTGTATGGTTCACTTATTTTTATTACAGTGAGACCAAACACCATCTAATTATTTTTACTGCTTTCGGTAAAACAGCAAAGGTAAAATACTAACAGCGAAGTCGCTGTACAAATGTTAATTGGAAGGTGGGGCAAGGTATGAACCGAACCATCTAAATTTCTCTCAGAAGTTAACCATAGATGTTGTTTTATCCGTACTAACCGTATGTACTACTGGAGACTTCCGAACCAACTCTGAACTCTAACTTCAGCGGGGGTTCCTATAAATACAGAAATGTCAGACGCCACTAAACTCAAAGATTTAACATAAGCAAGACAGCGTCACTAAAGAGAGCGTAGGAACTTCAGTAACGACTATACGCACCTAAAGCACAAAGGCTATGATTGTTATATTTACACAATATTATCTTTGAAAGAAAAAGTAATTATATATCAAATATCAATCATATCGTCATTTGCATCTGAGCAACAAATATGTGCCTATATCAATAAATATGAGTATACGTAATATTGCATAAGAACTTTAACTCATCAATATGCACTACTTGTTTTTCGTATTCTATTAGGTTTAATAGGTTTGTTAAATATATACTTTTATACGTGCAAATTTTATCATAGAATTACTTTCTCAATAATTTGTTACGTTAATCAATTAATAAAAAGTCTGAAGAAGGTAATGAATAAACGTCTATATAAATAAGATATTTACAATTGACAAGATTAAATTTTGTATATTATCTTAGCAGAGGATAGAATTTATATCAAATCATTACAAACTTTAATAATGACAGACAAATATTGTAATTGATAAAATTTATCATATTCAGATCTGAGTACGATGTACACATAATCTTTGATAAACTTTTAAGAGCTCTAAAAATATTTCACAATGAGTTTAAATTTACTATTAGTTTATAAGATAGTCACATAAGATGTTAAAACAGATTTTATATAAGGTATTGTACTTTAGCTTTTAATTTAATCGAAATTTTATAAGGCCTAAATTTTTTATAGAGTTATGTTCTCGAAAGCGTACCTGTATATTTTTGTATATAGCAGTAATTAATAATAGTGGAAACTTAATACACATAAAAATCCAAAATGATGGAATTTATATAAATAAATATTCGATTTACCGATCAACAATACATTAATTCTAAATAACAAGAACGTGTTACCAAACTGTAACGATTTAACCTGATTAACAGTGTCTTCTTATAGATCAAATCATACCAACAACATGGCTTCTTTACGAACAGTTGTTGTTCAGGCAACAAGTAAGACAGAAACTGCGTTAATCCATATGTATCCAAGTTGCCAATCGCAGACTTCTATATCCACATTTCAAAATATCTCATAAGTATAAATTACGTTGAAATAATCTTTAAATTCTAGAGTATTAAGGATCGTTCGTAGATATATCATAAAAGAAAATCGTAAAATAAATCGTAGAACAAATGTTGTGCACACTGTCCATTTCATAACACCATTTTCATGGACTCTAACAGAAATACCTTAAAGGGTAATGCGGAGGTCGCATTTTAACTTATTAAATCTGAAAGACATGTTGTTCACATAATGGTTCAAATACAACTGATCCTGTTTATGGAAAAGCCATCTATCTCGACTACGAGCGCTAAACAAGCACGTGCAGCTTGATTATACCAGTTATAACTAGATATGAATAGGTGTATTATAGCCAAACGACGTTTTCTATTTCAATAAATAATTTTGAAGGTGACTTTTTAATGCTTTTACAATACTAAAGAAAAAGACTAACGAATGTCAATCTGGAACATTTGGATATGAATACAAAATTTGTCTTTAACAATTAAAATTTAATACTGATACAATAGACAGCGAGATATGCTAATAATTATCAAATTGAAAGTTTTCTAAATTACTCTATGCATTAATAAAATAAAAATGTTAGAACAGAAGTAGTTTTTTCTTGTTAAATGCAGCAAGACCTTGTGCTAATCTTTGTTTTATATCTTTTGCGCTTTTTCCATCTTGCGTTATTTGGCTTCCTAGGTAGCAGAAATTCTTAACCTCTTGTAAGTTCTCGGTATCTATTTGTATTCTTGTTTTTAATTTATTTTCCCCTCCTCTGCATACTAATACTTTAGCTTTCGTTTTGTTAATTTTCATACCGTATCTCTCTGTTAGAACCGTTTCCATTTCATTAAGAGCAGCTTCTAACTCTTCCTTGCTAGACGCTAATACCGCTATATCATCTGCAAATCTAAGCATATCAATTTTTGTCCCTGGATAGTAATTCCAAATGTCTTCCTGCATTTGACAGTATTCATTGCCTCTTCAATGTACAAGTTAAAAATTAATGGGGATAGGGCAAAGCCCTGTCTCACTCCTTCCTAATATTTACTTCCCTACATTCGTGCTCTAATTCTATCACCGCTGTTTGCTTTTTGTATAAGCTATGTACTATGCGTCTATCCCTAAAACTCATTCCAATATTTTTGAGTAATTCGAGCTTTTTTCCCATTTTACATTGTCGAATGCTTTTTCCAGATCTACAAACTTTATATACACGTTTTCTACTTTTTCCATTGTTTTCTCCATTATCACCCTCAGAGCTAAACTAAAATAGCCTCCTGTGTTCTTCTGTTTCGTCTAAACCCAAATTGATCTTCTCCTAGTATTTCTTCAGCTCATTTTTCCATTCGTTTTTGTATAATTCTAGTTAATATTTTTGACAAGAGTGTTGTCAAACTTATTGGTTGAAAATATAGCTTACAAGTTGGAAGAGACGTTTTGTTACTGCTTGTCCAGAGGCTTCTAGAGTTTCTGCTTGCACCTTATCTGTACCCAGCGTCTTACCGTTCTTCAGACTCTTTAATGCTAACTCAAACTCATTCCTAAGAGTAGGATATATTAAGTCATCCTTTTTGTGATTCCAGCTCGAGTGCTGTTAGTTCTTCTCCTACATATAAATTACCTATATATTCATGCCATCTAACCACTTTCTTTACATTTTCTATAATGATGTCTCCTTTCGCGCTCCTTATATTTTTGCTATACGGATTTATATCCCGAAAATTCCTTCTAATCATCCTAGTTTGTACCTATTTGCACTTTTCATCAATCCATTGCTCTTTAGCTTTCCTGCAAATAATTTCCCATTTTGTAGCTTGTATCTCTGTCTTTCTGCTTCGTCTGGTTTGTTTTTGTACTTTCGTCATTCTTTTATTAAATTCATGATATTATTTTCTTTTTGTGTATATCCATGAATATCTTTGGCCGCCATGTCTAAAACGGATTTGATGTTATTCCATTCTGTTTCTACTTCCTTAGTATCAGAAATTTTCCCGATATCTTTCAGCAATTCATGTCGCATTTTTTTTCTTTCGCGGATATTTTTATCTTTTAGTTTCTCAAAGTCAGAGTGCCTTTTACCGTTTTTTTTTCAAATTTTTAAATTTAAGAGCTTCATAGTTAAGATGTTGTGGTCAGTGTCTATATGCTTCTGGGTAGCTTCTACAGTCTTTTCCTTGATTCCTAAATCATTGTCAACAAGATTGTAATCTATTTGATATCTTCCTACATCTCCTGGCATTTTCCATGTGTATTGTCATCTAGCAAGATGTTGAAATAGTGATGGTAAAATTGTTTTTGTCACAAAATTCTACCAGCCAATTTCTCCTGTCGTTTACGGTTTCCATCTAGGCAATCTTACAACAACTGTATTTCTTCTATCTTTTTGGTCAGAGGATGCCATCATCTTAAATAACAATTCAAGTACGCTGTGTATTATTGAGGTGATGTAGTGGTTTCCCGTTGCCCTTCACATCGCAGTAGTGTGTCTTAAAATGTCATACCGACCCCTATGATCTCTGCCACTCTAAGTATCGAAATAGTTGCTGCCCTTTTTCGGAGACCTGTCTTAATCTGGTTCGTCACTAAAAACCCCACTAAGTTGGTTAAACCTGTAGTTCAGCTCATTAGATCATTGGAATTATAGCAATCTAGAACTTCTTCACGGTGCAGGTCCATTCAAAACGGAGTAATATACTATTCAGTAAAAAATCTATACTTTCTGAATACTAGTTGGCCTTTTTTAAAAATTTTTATAGGTACATCGCTTATAATATATTAGACTAAATTACAAAAAATAGGAAAAGCTTAATATTAGTTGGAAGAAGTTTGAACAGATATCCCGAAACTAATAATTTGAGGTAAAGAGAAACCTAAAATATGGAACTTTCAAACTTTAATCACTGTGAGATAATAAAATTCTATTATTGTATTTTTGTATAGCTAGGATGTTGTGTAACGATTTAACTAGCTTTATTGAGATTTCCTGTGCCTCCATGATCAAGGAAAATTCCCAAGCAGATTGTAAGTATGAGTAGTTTGTAAAAATTATGAATGACAACTTTTCATTTTCCAATAGACTGTAATTAAGTCTCCCACGCCTAAATGTTTAAAAGTGTTGAATTTAAAAATGTAATTCTATAGATGAACTACGAATGAATAGCCAGGCATATTGCACATAGAAAGTTATTATTTTTTTGTAGAGTAGGTATGTTACGTAAAAGTCAGAGGATTATTAAATAATAAAATCCAAATAGTGGAGAGAGAAGAACAGCAATATATTGCTGATCTCACGGGTCTCCTCGATAATGATAGTAAATTAAATAAAATACCTATTAGATTCACTTCTTAAAAAGCTATCCCGATCTTAGTGTCTACCACTAGCTTATATAAAAATTAAAAATGCAATAACTTACAAACTAAACTTTTTTTTTATCCAAATGCGATTCCATTTTTAATTGGAAAAAATTTCTTTAGTTATTTTTACAAAATACAACCTACTTACTGTTACGCTTTAAATTGCTTCACAAATTATTTTTGTAAATAATTATGTTAGAAAATTTCCAATACTTAATTTAGATATATTACAGATAATTGTGTAATATAGTGTTAGCTGTAGGATATTTGTGCATATTAAAGTGGCCCTGCTCCCCGGCAATGTTTAGGGGATTAGCTTCATTTGTTATATGTCTGTGGTTAAGACGTTTCACATGGTTTGAAATAGATATACGTCGTTGTGCCGATAAATCAGAAAGCGCAATGGAGTAGCGATGGTGTGAACCAAGTGCTGGAACCGCAGCCATGATGGGATTCCTCTTTTAACTTTCGTATCGTTAATTGATTATGTGGCAGTAGAGCTTATTAATAATGTCGTGAAGTATACCCGTCGATCCAGTATTTCTATCATTATCTTGTTCCTTTAAGTTGTAGGTAATATCAATGACTTCACTACCAATATGGCACAGAGCAGGCGTCAAACGAACCCACACCCGTAAGACAACCCTACGGAAATTAAGAACAATATCAGTAGTATTCCAGCTTGCTGCTATGCAGTAATTAGAGGTAAACGAATTATTAATTAATTTACATTGCAATTTGAAAAGTTAATTAATCCACCCATTACGCCTTCTGTACGAGCCGCGCTTAACTACTAAAATTACCAAATTCTATGTTCTACACGCGTATGCGTGTGCGTTCACGTGTGCATGCGCATGTGCGTGTGCGAGCTCATCAGTTGAAAGAATATTCGTAACAAAATTGGAGTCCTCAGTGGTAGAAACCAATCGTGCTTCTGGTCAGTCGGATTGAGGGGTCTGCACTTACTGTACATGGTAGTAGTAAAGCTACCACTTGTTGAGGATTATCCAAACAAGAGATTCTAAAGGTCTAATTCTCATCAAACTCGATTCTAACACTAGCTTCCCTTCAGGCAAGCCATTAATAAATATCTACAATCTCTTCCAGGTTATATGTAATGTAGAACATAACTGTACAATGAGAAAAATGTCAGTTAAGATACATCAGGCAACCGGGAATATCTGGCAAGAATATAGTAAGCCTAACGAACCCTTATACCACCCAATTTCGTTTTATATAAATCCGTTTTTACTTTAATATTTTAATACTTCCTTTTGCCCACGAGAGTGGAAAAAATACACAAAATTATTAAAACTTTTCCTTACTTTTTACCCAAAAAATAACCTGGTGAACTATAATGCAATCAAGGTGGTACACCGTGTATATCCTGCTACAGGAGAAGCCACGGCCTAACCTTTTGTTAAGCTTAACTAAATAAAATAGGAAAATTAAGTCTGATAAAGATCTATCAATATACACAACTGTATGCCCACTACTTATAATTTAAGAACTATGATACAGGGTATTTAATTAAGGGATTATAGATCAGCAGCCGTTTAGAACATTTAATGAAATACTATGCGTAATCACCTGAAGTTTAACATGTGTTAATTAAAATGAAAATATCTTGTGTGGATCTGAATTCTTTGACAAACCGATCTTTAAAAAGTTTACATAACCTCTTCCAATTTAGGAAACTTGTTTATCTGTAATAAAAATCAAAGTTAGCCTGCAAACGAGTGCATGAATCTTGCCTTTTCGCGCCATTTATATCAGACTAATTTTTCTCCATCATACCATCAACTAGATTTATCATTTTATGATTATAATTTAAAACAAAATAAGCTGACAGAAACGATCACTTTGTAAATTAATAAATTCGGAAAAATTTGTATCGATTTCTGTGTAACAAAAGCTTCAAGCAAATTGAAGTCAAGGTGAGTTCAAGCTTATTTACTCCACTTCGAACACAATTATTTTTGCGTATCAGAGAAGCATTGCTTCTAATAAATAAATAGGGCGAATCCGGAGTTCGGTCGCATTTTTTTATTTGCCATATAAAATTTACACAAGGAAGATTTTTAATTTTAAATGATACATATGCAAAATATGTAGCATATACTAGTACTGTTTATCGGTTGATAGAAACCTGCTACGAAAGTGAAGTGAAGTGAAGTGAAGGTGGTTACCTTTCTTTAAGAAAAACAAATATTTTAATTCACGGAAGTGTGACTGACTGCTGTGTCAAGAGAAGTGGTCTAGACTAAACCCAGGTATTAAATGAAACTACTATGAAAGATTTATTTGTACAAATAACTAACAATAAACAAAAAGTTTACTTAAATACTATTTACCAGACAATGCAGTCAAATTATAGATATATAATTCAATATAAAATAAAATATGAATTTTCACTTCTTCCTGTTGAGATTATTACCCACAGGCCTGCGTTATTCATATTGTAAATTCGGACGACGCCCAACGGCGCCACAAACGGAGAGCACACTCATATTTCATAATTAAATAATAATTAAATGCATTGGTTTTTACATACAGCACGTGCAGATTTAACCGTTTAGACGATTTAGGCAGAAATGCTTGCCGATGCTTAAAGAAACTAAGGTCAATTTAGAAGTGTAGCAAGTAAACAAATGTATTGTAATGCTATGATCTAGTCTTCACGTGTTCATGGTCGACCAACTAAGAGTCGTTTTATATTACCAAAGACCTTTTAATACATCTTCCACTCGCTTGAACAGTCAGACTGGTCAGGTAGTTTCCCACAATTGAACCTAGAGCCCATAAATACTGTAACGCCGTTTAGTATACCTCTGACCAGAATAAACATTGAAATGTAAATGAGGCGTTTCTACATAAAAGTCGATAATAATCCCCTGCGGGAGATGGACTTGGTTGACATGTACACGAGTTTTGCATTTAAGAGCTTTACCAAGATTACAATAGATACGTTAGAGATATTATTTTCATATACTGTGTGTGTTCTCAAATCAGTGGATAAAATATAGATTATCGTGATGAGCGTTAGTTAGTTTGTTACGTTAAATTTCGGAAATCGATTGATTTCTGCATGCTATATAAATTTTAATTTTCTAACTACTTTGTTTCACTTCGTTTAATAAGCGCTACCTAAAATGTCTAAACGACTGCACGCTTGTTATGTTATTCCCAAATTATTCAAACTTTTATTTAAGAAGATCAACTACCTTCCAATTGAAATGAATATTTAAACCGTCCTATAAAGATTTCGTTAAATGTAGCAGTACTTGGAATATATTCTATAACCGCATTCTAAATTCTCTGAAATATTTGCTTATTGTTAACAACTTCGTTTTATAAATTCGCTGAAATAAACAAACAGCTACTTATCATTTCCAATAATTTATTCTTTGAAACGTTCTAAACCATCCGTACTGTAAAAATATTAAAAACTTTAATGGTACTGAGAAATCCTATTTCGTTATCTGCTCGTGTTCAACTCGCTCAAGTTTATGGGCAATAAAATCGTCCCCATATCAAGTCATTCTCGGTATTCTCGGTCGATATAATACAAATCGATGTCGTATCAATAACAGTTACGCAACCTGATATACATTTTGCCTCGTATTGCAGCATGGAGGGTTGCTTAGCAACCTGATCATTTAATACAGACATCGCTTTTTCAGGCAAATAACATTCAATGGAAGTGATTCTAGTCTATTTGTTTGCGTTAATTGGTTATTGTTCTAGGAATATTTTGTAGCTGTCGTCTGGAATATACTTTTTGTAGTGATCCAGGTTCAACTGGATGGATGTTGTTCAAGTAACCATGGTAATAAAATAAGTTATGTCAATGTAATATATTAGTAAAAGAAATATAATTATCCAAAAAGGAGGAATTCATTATATTTGTATTCAATTCTATTCATAAGAGTCACAACAATTGGCGACGAGGATTAAACTGAAAAAAGGAAGAAAATGAATCAAGAACAGTTTCAACAAATGATAGAAATTTTTATTAAAAATCAAGAAGTATTAATCAGTCAATTTCAAAAAGTCAACATCCAGAATGCAAATACTGAAAATACTACACAAAGTTATATAAGTTCAATTCCAGCATTTGAAAATTTTGATGGCAAGAAAGAAAAGTTCAAGTGTTATTTAGAGAGGTTTGAAAATTATCTGACTATTAAAAACGTTTATAATCAACAACAGAAAGCACAACTTTTATGTATATCAATTGGATGTATACATTACAATAATCTTTCAGTGTTTTGGGTCCAACAAAATCAATTAAAGAGCTGCCATACGCGGAACTAATAAATGCTTTTCAATCAATGTTGAGTCCTCTCAGAAGCACAATAATTTCTCAGCATTATTTCTTGAACACCTATCAGCAGGAAAATCAAAATATTGGGGAGTTTGTTGCGACTTTACAAAAAGATTTGGATGAATGCAAATTTCAAGTCAGATGTGAATGCGAAAGAGTAGTATCAGTTACCGATATGTTCCTACGAGCACAGTTTGTAAGAGGAATAAAAGATAATTGGATACGAGAACAGTTACTTCAAGCAGAAGAAACCCAATTTAGTAACGTCCTAACAAAGGCCGTAGCTTTAGAAGCATCTCGAATAGAGACCAAGGAAATTTCAAACCAGCAATCCATGCCAATTAGCCAAGTAAATAGAATAGGTAATAGTAATAGTTCAAGCAAGACCTATAAGTCCAGTCGTGATGGGAAACATCGCTTACATTCAAGATCAAAACATAAATCAAAAATAGATTATAAATCTCTGGGGATTGCAGATTTGTGCATCAAATGCGGAAGGAATAATCATTGTACTCCAGACTGTCGTAGTAATCGAGATCACCTACATTGTTCAAGCTGTCATAGAAAGGGACACGTCGCAAAAGTTTGCATTACCACACTACTAAGACATAAAAATTATAAAAATTATTCAAATAACGAAACACATAATTACATTAGTGCGAATGATGATAACCAATTTGGAGTTAATTCAATTAGTCCAGGCGACTCCAAACTTTTCGAAGCATTACAAATAGTGGAAATTTATGATCATCAAGCGATTAATGCTCCAATTCAAGATTGTCAAAATACATTATTACTGTAGAAGTGAACCATAAACCAGTCGAATTTGAAGTAGATTCAGGGCAGGATTTACACTATTACCAGAAGACAAGTTTAAGATGTTAAATCTACAATTAAATGAAACGTCAATTTGTTTCCGTGCATATACAAACGATGTATTTATTCCTAAAGGAAAGGTTACAGTAAGTGTCTGTTACAAAGACATTAGTTCAATAGAAGAAATGTTCATAGTACCTAGTGGTCGTCCGGCAATTCTAGGGCGCACGTGGATACGCCACCTTCAAATCAGCTTGCAAGAGATCGACAACAATATTAACACTGCATATTCAAATAATTCAACACATCAAGTGGATAGTCTTTCTATAGAGCAAATTATATTTCAATATTCAGAGGTATTCGAATCAAAAATTGGATGTGTACCAAACTATTTTGCCAAAATAACCCTACGCAAGGACACACAGCCAGTTTATATAAAAGAAAGGAGTATACCATTTGCATTACGTGCCAAAGTCGAAGCAGAATTAGATTCATTGGAAGCTGCAGGAGTAATTTCTAAGGTAATCACCAGCGATTGGGGTTCACCTCTGGTGCTAATACCAAAAGCAGATGGAACAGTTAGATTATGTGTCGATTACAAAACAGGAGTCAACGAATGTCTGGTAAATGCTAAATATCCAATCCGAAGGATACCAGATATTTTGCATAGTCTAAGGAATTCAAATTACTTTTGCAAATTAGACATATATAAGGCATACTTACACATCGCAGTAGATGAGGCCAGTAGCGAAATTCAAACAATTACAACGCACAGAGGGATATACCGCATGAAGAGATTGAGTTTTGGTATAAAGACAGCACCAGCAGAATTCAACCGCATGCTGAGTAGAGTTCTTCAGGGTTTAAGAAAAACGGAATATTATTTCGACGATATCATTGTACATGGCACTACAAAAGAGGAATGTTTAAACAATTTAAAGGCGTGTTTGTCTCGTTTTCAAGAAAATAATTTGCATGTAAACAAGAATAAATGCACATTTTAGTCCAGAAAATAGAATATTTGGGGTATGTTGTTGAGAAGAAAAAATTCTGAAATCACAAAAAAAGGTAGAAGTAGTTTTAAAAATGTCCAGGCCTAAAAATGTGGAAGAAGTTCGCAGATTTTTAGGATTAGTGACGTATTATTCCCGGTTTATATATGATTTAGCAACTAAAACCGCACCATTAAGGAAAATTTTACAAAAGAATGGTTCTTTAGGTGGACATCAGAGTGTGAAAAGGCATTTCTGAATCTAAAAGAAGAAATAGCAAGTGAAAAAGTTCTTGTACCATTTGATCCAGACTTACCAATTGTCCTAGCGTGTGATGCAAGTCCAAGTGGCATTGCTGCGGTTCTTAGCCATGTAGTTGGGAATGAGGAAAGGCCAATAGCTTTTGCTTCAAGATCATTAACAAGCGCAGAAACAAATTACAGCCAGTTAGATCGGGAAGCACTTGCGATAATGTTTGGCGTGCAACATTTTTTCAAATTTATTTACGGACAACATTTCACTCTAGTTACAGATAATCAGCCACTTACGAGAATATTTCATACAATACTTCACGCATTATCACTGAGAAATGTTTTTAAAACGAAAACACGTTACTTATAAATACAGACTGAAAGATGCTATTCTATACGATAGCTGTTATCGAGAGGAAACTTTATAAGTTGCAACACTAAGATGCTTTGGTGTACTTAGGGTTACAGTATAGTTACATAGGTTTATCCAGCATCCAGCCCATCGATAAGTACAGCCCACACTTTCAAATTCTTTAAGAGGGTTCCAGAGAGACAAACAGCTTGTTTTAAAGTACATTTACTCTTTTTCTTTTCTTTTGATGCAGCTATGGAAGATACACACTTCTTTTGCTAGTTGTTAAAGCGCTGTAGTTTTCTTACCCGTGGCAACACGGCAAATTGCAGATTGCACGTTACAAATTCACTTTCACAGTGCACAAGCGATTATGCAATTTTTCTTAAGTCACAATTAGTATAAACCGAAGCTCGCGTTACAGCACTTTTTACTGGTTCCTTTGTTGTAACTCTAATAGCCTCTTTACCAAATTCGAAATTAGAGTAAGTGAACACTCTTTTTCGTTTATGTTAGGGTTACGTTGTTTAAATTTACTTTTACGTTCTTACTTTTACGAAGTGCATTTCACAGAGAAGATAAAATTACTGTATATAATATGATTAATTTTCTTCTTGTATATATTTAGGGTTAGAAATATTAAGCAAGTACCTATGTACATGTTATTTAGATTCTAAGATTTTAATCAATATTTGCTTAAATGTATACTTTATATGTTATATGCAAAGTGACGCTTTTGTTTATATCACGTTATAACAGGACACTTACGTAAATGTTCGAGTATGTCTGTGTAAGTATTCTTTTTTAAACTATGTTTAACTAACGGTGTGTAAATAAAACTCCTTACCGAGGATTTCAATTTTTCTTTCTCTATGACCCACTCCACTCTACGACAACTTGACCTAGCCCTAATCCAATTTTTTTAGATTTCTATTCTACCCCGCTGTTTTGTTGCAGTATTCGGTGTGGGCGATTTTCTTTACTTACTTTACTACTTTCGTTCTTGTCTGCATAGAATACCGTAACAATTTCAGTTCTAATTTAAGCTCTAATTACAATACGAGTTCTAATTTAAAGTTTTGAAAGTCGTGATATGAAATAAATTAGTGGTACATATAAATAACCGTATGTGATTTAATTATTGTACTGATCGATATAAATTTATTATAGTGCTAAGATATTACGTTAATTAAGAAGACGGTATCATAATGTTAAGAAGTCAGTATTTGTTCTGTTAGCGATTAGCTGGAATGAAATGGTTGTGAGAGTTTGGAATTTGGAATTCTGTTGTAGCTACGAGTTGTTGAAAAGGTTTGTATAATCAGTTTAATAATAAAGAACTGTTGTTTGTGCAAATACAGTTTTCGTTACAATACATTCAATATTTCTTGGTATGTATTTAAAAAGCAAAGTGCATTGCGCATTTCAACGAATTGTTTCTCTTCCACATGTAACTATTATCATCAATGGTGTGCTGTGGTACAGTACTTTTAATTTAATTAAGGTAGGATAAGGTTTATACCATGGTTATTTGTTACTCACTGTATGAGAAAAGCGTTATCAACAAAGACTAAATATACGAACAACTTTAATATTGAGGAAATTATGTCAAAAACGCCCATGCTTTTGAAACATTGCAAATTGGCTTATTATTTACAACCCTAGTTTCTTGCTCCTAACTCTGATTTTTACATCTAGCATTCCGTGTGTATGAATTTCATCACCAGCCATGAAGGCGTATCGTCGTGGGTGACACTTTGCCACTCTTGCGCACCATATCCAGATTACTAATTGTCCTAGTGGCTTCAGTATCAACCAAGAACGTCACAGTCTTGCCGTTAAACAGTCCATACTTGTAAATGCTGGCCGTATGCTTAGATGGCACGTCGCGGATGATGGTCTCTGGGGTAAATCCGTGCAGGTGGACTTTCTCCCCTTCCTGTCGACCACCTTTAGTTGTCTGGATTCTCTGCTTTCATCTTGGGTTGTTTACATTTGGACAGTATATATACCCAAACTCGTCACAATTGAAAAAAGTTAAAACAAATAACCTTTATAATTATTCAGATGGCTGCAGACAAAAACGAAGACAAATTATCAAGATACCAAAATTTACTTAACAAACGAAATCGAGAAGAAATTTATAAAAGAAAAAAAATCACACTTATTTTTTCATAAATTTATAACAGATGATTTCACTGCTACATTCAATTGTGCCCTGCTGAATGTTTTCGTTCGTTTTTGGATTCTTTTTAAATATTCCCACGCTTTCGCTTCAAGATTTTGTGTCACTACCAGTTAAAGGAGACGCCCCTAATTATGCTTTATAATTAAATAAGTCGATTTGTTCCTGTAAAGCTCATTCTAATACCATAGAAACAATTATTTTTCCAACACTCAATTTATCTCTATTGTTAGATAAATGCAGCAAATTTGCCGGTTTTCCTTATCTATTTATATATTACAGCGACTTTGGAAGTGTTCTTTTGACATGTGCTATTCAAATATTTGAATCGCTTATCATCTCGTTTCCTAATTTCACTTTCAAATTGATCCTGCATTTCGCCGTCATAGCAGGTGCTCTCTGCGTGATTAATACTAGTACCCCAAGAGCGATGTGGATATCCTGAATGTCTGGCCCTTAGACATAAGTCCAATGGTTCTCCCACGTTAGGCCAAATTGCTTTTTTTATGTAGGCCTGATTGTTCTTTGGCGTAGGCCAACTGCCCTTGTCTGTAGACTGCTGCTGCAGTTATCGTAGCCGCGTGGATGATACTGAATACCGTGGCGATGAGTTGCTGATTCACATCCGATGGCTTGGCTGCAAGATGAGTATCACATCACATGGAGGTATGTAGTCATATTTTTTATATATATCGAGAGCATCTTTTTATCTACTTTTGCTGTTGGTTGAATAACCAATGAAGAGCCACGGATAAATCCCATTCACATTCCTGGGTCTTCTGAAAACAAGTTTACACACCCGTCCCGTTTAAAAACTAGCTTCACTAGTGTTACTTGTTACTGTAAATTGCTTACTAGAAATGGTTCTGAATGTAACACTTTTAACGTAACACGATTGCTTATAAAAAACCCTAAGCTTTTTATTACTGAATAGTTTGCTTTACACGTTAAAATACGAAATGCGCACTTCGTATATCGTATTTCCATTAATAAAATTGTCCGTACAGTATACTGTTTTTTTCTGTAAAATAGAACTTTTTATTTTTATTGTAAATAGAAAATCGATGCCGATGTACTTTTCTTTGTCAATGTAGTTAGCCCGGTCTTTCTAAACTCTTTTATCTTGTTATGCGTAATCGTGATTCGTGCGGGTTCTTACCTTGCTCTTACTCCTGTTTCTATCTGACCCGTGCGTTTTTTAACCTTACACATTCTACCGTTACACCATATCTAGTCAATAAAAATTGACTTTATTAGCCCCAGGCCCTAGCAGCCAAGAAGATTTTGATGCAGGAGTATTTTCTTCAATATATGTTTGTTGAGCAACTATCTCCGTTCATTTATATTTCCAATGCTCCACCCGAAGGTACTACATTGGCCAGGAGGCGAGTTTTTTGTTGCCTGGAAATTTAGAATTTTGCCGAATCCTTGCTGTTCCAGGCAAGGTAAGGATCTTTAACGTGCGTGACAACACTCACACACGGGACCTCCATTTAACCTCTCATACGAACGAGGGCGTAATTTTTGTGAAAAATGCTCACCTGCCATTTTTCAAGCAGTCGGCCGTGTCGGGATTTGAACCCGGGACCTTGGGATCAGTAGTCTTACGCTTACTACATTGATCCACGGCGACGCCTTGAGCAACTATCTCCACAGGATATTGCTAAAAAGGATATTTTCGAACAAGTTGACAAAGTAGAATTGCCCAACAATCGAAGTTTAGGGCTAAAGGCATTCTCCTAATCAACTTCGGGAGATAATACAAAAAGAATCTCTTCAAAGTTGTAACCACCCTAAGTACAAGCTAAGAGCTAGTACTGTCGAATAATAAAAAAGTTAAAAGCGAAGAGCTAAATTCGGTATTTTGCTTCTGTTGCAACAGAAGTAAAATATTTCATTGTTCCGAAAAGTTGAAAGTTAAATCAGCAACGACAATGATTTTAGTGACTGGAAACATTTAAATTTGCACGAGAATGGTAAATTACATTTTCAAAATTTCCGAAAGTAATCCGAATTTTCAAATCGATTAAAATCATGTAAGACTATTGATTTCACATCTAAAAATTTATTAAGCGCTGAAACTAAATATTGGCATGCCGTTATTGAAAGATTTTTTTATGTTATTCAGTTTCTTGCACAACAAATTTTAGCGCTTCGTGGGACAACTAATAAACTGTTTGATACTCGTATTGGTAATGTTTTTAAGAAGCCTGGTGATAAAAGAAGTTATTAAACTCATAGAAAATAACAATAAACAAAAATTGTAGATAAAGTTCAACGGGCTAAATATTTCTCTATCATACCCGACTGTTCTCGACAATAGCCATCAAGAACAAATTTCGATTTGTGCTAGATTCGTGGGTTTACATTCAAGTAAAGCTGAAATTAATGTTAGAACGCATTTTGTAACATTTTGCTCCACAAGTGACACGGCAGGGCAGGATTTAACAAACCTCTTACTTACAACATTAGAACAAGAACGTCTGAATGTTTATAATTTAAGCAGACAAGGATACGATAATGGAGTTAATACGAGTGACAGCATAATGATATACAAAAAATCTTGATATCAATTCACGAACATTCGTCGTTCCTTGTTGTAGCCACAGCTGAATTTTGTTGTAAACGACGCAGCAAGATCAAATATTTCTTGTGTAATACTTTTACCTACAGTTCAAGAATTAAATAATATTTTCTCTGCGTCAAAAAACTCATGGGCAGTTTTAAAAAGCACATTTCAAGTTTAATAGTTATGCCTTTATTGCATACTAGCTGGTCCAGTAGAATTGATGCTATGGTCTCTTTAAGATACCAACTTCGCGAAATTTATGATGTTTGGAATGATGACAACGGTTGTTTCAGGACTAACGCAAAAAATACATCTACGTGTTTGCAAAAAAGATTAAAAGTGAGTAAGTAATTAAAAGGTAAGTAACGTGAAGTTATATTTAAGAGAAGTCTTCTCAGCAAATATTTTAGGTATTTTTTTCTAAGCTTCTAACATAATGCCTATTGAAATGGGCGAATAATTATAATTCCTACGAAAAGAAAAAAAAAATTAATAAAAAAATAAAGAAATATATGAAACTGCTGCAAAAATAGTATTGTATAAATTTAAAATGTTTATAAAACACTTTTTGTTTTTAGGGCCAAAAGCTCATGTCGGAATTCATTGCCGGATTCGATAAGAAAGGTTCTTCAGATCGAAAAAGAGCTAGAAAGCGCTATCAGTTCGTCCGGTGAGAAGGAAAACGACTCTGATAATACTGGTAAGCGGTAACATTATTTAAGTTTTGAAATTTTCAATTATAATACTTACATAACTTTTTAACTATTAGTATTCCGTTTAAACACAGAAACAAATGCATCAATGCCACAGGACATTAGTCATAAAAGAAGAAAAAACAGGGATCATCTCACTGACGAAGTCCCTGGACCGTTATCATGAAAACAGGAAGTTAGTTCTTCAACTGTTGAAAAACATCATCAAATGTGGTTTGCAGTATTTGTCAAAGAGTGAGTTCTGGCGCACATGTCTGCAAAATTCGTAAATCGGTCGTGAATGTTGTGTACACTGACAGTGCTATGAGAGCTTAGGAAGTATAGTTTCATGCATTCAATGTACGAAGATGAGACTTACAAAGATGAATATTAAAAGGTGATTAAAGATCTTCAAACTCAGGCCAGTGTTATGAAGCAATTATCTGAACAAGAATTTGCACCAATTACGATTGGAAAAAGTGAAACTGTACCTATTTCCAGCTTCGATAGAGCCAACGAAGATGCCGAAATATTTTGGGCATAATACAAGAAAAAACAGTTGATAATTTATACAGAGTAGGAACGAAACAAACACTAATAATCACACTCTTTACTGCGAACCAGATACACAAACAAAAGTTTCTTGATATCAGAGATGTGCCCGACGACCAGAGATATCAGCATAAAAAACTTTAAGTTTTGTAATTAAAAAATGCTCTTTAAAATTGTGTAAATGTAAAAGATCAAACGTGTTGTGCAACTCAAAATGTCACAATGTCAAACTACAGTCTTTTTATTTATTAAATATTGTGATAGTACATAATTGCAGTAAAATATATGCTGAATTAGTCTAATTGTTATCAATCCATTCATCTTGAAACAATAAACATTAAAATCAGAAGAATGTGGTTTTATTATGTCTAAACGCATTCCCATACCTAATTCAGGTCTGACTAGTCAAATTACGATTTCATCATATGGTTAGCTTTTTCCTAGGATTAGATAAAAATACGTTAGTCAAAGATCAAAACACAATTATATATATCTAGATATATATATATATATATATATATATATATATATATATATATACATATATATATATTGCGGAGAAATTCTATTGGTGGAGATAATTGTGTGTTTAGGGTGTTTGTATATCAATCATGTGTCGCATCGCAGTGAAATAGTCTAAGGTTATTGTAATTGTTTTGTGTTAGATTGCCGGGTGTGCATCCGCTTTTGAGTGGATGTCAAAAAAGGCTTGGGTTGTAGAACGTTGGTTGTTAAGGGCTCTCTGGGCTGATACTGGAAAAAGATGGATGCTCAAGAGTTACTTGATCAGTAATAATCATAAAATATTGCATTCATTTTTATCCACCATCAGATTCGATATACTTGTTAGACTTTAGTAGGCCAATTGTAAAGTGGCTAAAATGATATTTTAGCTGTGTTGCTTATGTAAATTAAATAAAGGACGTTGCAATTAACCCACATGGTGGTAAGTGGAAACTGTGAATGTACAATTAATTATTCAAGTTTAATGTATTAGGGATCTAGGAAGGGGAGCTTGAAATACATAGTCGTCTATCAATGGTATATAGTTGAGAGTATACAAGGTTTAATTTGGAGACCCGGATCTCTATCAATCACGAGGTGTTGTAGAAGCATCAACACAAACCCGCATTCAGATAGGAAGATCTGAGTATTCGGAAGTAGGGTTAAGTTAATAGACCAGATATCTACCTGTTATAAGTCTGTCGGAGCTGCAAGTGTTTTCCACAGACGTCTCTGAAGCGCTCAGAATGAGCTTCTCGTTTCTGTTTTAGGGATAATTTTAGATTGGGGTCCAGTGAGTGAAAGGAGAAGCAATTCTACACCAACGGTGTCGAAGGATTGAATAATATTGCACTCTATAAAGAAGGCTAAGATAGTGCAAGATAGAACATTTGGGTTTTGGCATACGAACAGTGGGTGCAGGTAAAGAAATTAATTATAAGTTGAAATTCCTAAAGAAAAAAGGTTTAGCTGAGTTTGCTTGTTCTTTAGGATTATCTTTAGTTAGGGGAATGCATTCTTCTTTACAGGAGTTCTATTAATAGTTATAAGTAGAGCAGGGGAAATTAACTGCAATTATTGTATTATAGATCCTATAGATAGATTATCAGATTGTATGTGGGCAGTGTTCCAGTTTGTGACTAGATTAGTTAAAAAGGAATTATGTAATCTCAAAATAATTATGATTGTATTGGATAAATAGAGTAATTATTTAATGTGTAAATAGAACTTTTGTCGATAAACATTTTGTTCCTGAGATTCACTCTTACCCTGAGCTAGTTGAGGACAAAATAATATATTTTGAGTTGAAAGAAAAATATCACAGCATAATATAATGTCGACCCAACGCGTTGCAAAATTGTAAGTCAAAGAATTGGGCTGGACCTGTTTATCGATAAAAGTTCAGGTAGAAAACTTAAAAGTAATTACTTATAAATTTAGACATAAAAAGGAATATGAATAAGGAACAAGTAAAATCACACTTGAGAGATGAGGGAGTTGTGATAGGATCGGATGATAGTTTTTTTAATAATAGTGATAATGAGAATCCTACGACTGATAGTATTGAGGTAGTGGACGAAACCAATGAAAATTTACAGCTCAAAGATATTTTATATGCAATACAGGCAGTAGACAGGAATGTGAATGCCAAAATAAATAAATATGTAGAGGAAATTAACATGTTCAAAGTACATTTTAAAACTGAAGTGAATGAAGTCTATAAAAAGGTTATGGCACAATATAAAGAGGAAATTAGTGGTAGCATGAACGCTTTAACAAGCAGAATGCTAAGTATAGAAAAAAGCACTGAACAAATAAGTCTGTTAGAACAAAACCTCAGAAAGATAGAGGAAAGGTTACATTTAGATAAAATAGATTTAGACTTGAATATTCAAAGAACAGGGATAGAAATAGGAATAGTTTCAAATGAAGTACAAACTTTGAAAGTGGAAAACAGTAATTTAATAACAGAGTTAAATAGTCTTAAGGGGAAGTCGGGGAGTTATATTAATCAAAGTGGTTTAAATTTTGGTATGATTGAAACTATCGGAAAGTTTTATGGGGATGGCAAAATGAATCCCAAAAGCTTTTTGATAGGACTGAAAGCAGCAGTGAATAATATCCATAGTGAGGTGGAGAGATTGAATGTGGTGCGAGCAGTCATGAAGGGCAATGCTGCGAATTGGTTCAACATCATTGATCAAGATATCGATAAGTTTGAGCAATTCGAGGTATTGTTTCTGAGGCAGTATTGGGGTTTTAATGAGCAGGTGAAAGTTAGGGAAAATTTGCTTACGGGAAGATACAACCCTGATTTTGGAATTACATGTGTCCAATACGCGATAAATAAACTTAGTATCGTTAAGCACTTGGAGCCAAAAATGATGCGGAGTTAGTCAGATTGTTGGCAATGCACTTTGAACCTGAGATTCAAACTGCTGTAATGATACAGAAAATTGCAGACAAACATGATTTTATTGAATGTCTACAGCGTTTCAATCAACGCACGGTGAGGAGTTCTCCATCACCATGTGTTGTTAGAAATAACAATACAAGTCCTGCATTTAACAATTATCGCGATAATACACGAAGGATGTTGCCTGATAGGGCATATAACAGGAATAATCAAGTGAATAACGATGCAAATCGTAGAAACTTACGAGTACCTCCGTTGCACCATTACGATGATAATGGGCACAGCTCTAGAAATAGCAATTATGTTAGGGATACTGGTAGAAATGGTGTCCAGGGAAGGGTACTAATCAATAACTGTAATAACGATATTATAAATGAACCAATTCATGTTCAAAATGTCATGGTGGATCAACTACCTGATGACGAGAATAATCATTCGTCAGAGCGTGTAAGGAACCCCACATATTCAGAATTGATAAGTAGGCCTGGACCTTCTTCTACTCGACATATGGGAGAGCATAAGTCTCAATCACAAGTACCACGTGAGGTCTCGCGTAGTATCAATTTTTATGAACACCCAAGGGAATTCATAAAATTACAAAATGAACATATTCAAGAGATCAGCAGTGAAACTGTGCTACCTTGTATTAACATCAAATTCAATAAAGTTTGTGTGAGTGCACTAATTGACACTGGGGCTGAATTGAGCCTACTGTCGGAAGAGTTAATAAAAGAGAACCCCAATGAGTTTGTTACGAATGTGGTCACTATAAAAAATATACGTCTCGTGGCTGCAAACAATAAAAAATTTGCAATCCTCAATAAAATGATGGTAACTAAGTTTTCTGTGGGAGAAGAACTATGTGAAGGCAGTTTTTTACTGATTCCCGAACTCAAATTTCAATGTATAATTGGTATGGACTTGATCCAAACACTTAAAATGACGATAAATAGTGAGGAGCGAACAATACAGGTTAAGGGAAGAGCATCCCTTGGCAAAAGACATAAAATTGTTTAAAGAGGAATGTTCAAATATAAACAATATTCAGAGTAACTTAGCTTACAAGGACACAAAGGATATAAACTGTCCTACCGATTGTAAAATGCAATTCTAAATATAACTAATAAATATGATAACCTAGTAAACCCTGAGCATAGAGTAGCTTATGGATATGTCCACAAATTAGAAGTGGATGAATCCAAACCGTTCCATGCTAAAACATACCCCATACCATATGCTTATCGTAATCAAGTAAATGAAGAATTGAAGAAAATGTTGTGCGATGGAATTATTGAAAGATCTTCCACAAATTTCATAAACCCAATGGTAGTGGTCAAAAAAGGAAATGGTGAGCTTAGGTTATGCTTAGATGCTCGTAAACTGAACGCTATCACTAAATCGCAATTTGAGGCACCCCCTCCTATAGAAAGTATTCTTGCCCAGATAGGTAGTAATTCTGTTTACTCAAAATTAGACTTGAAAAACTCATTTTGGCTTATTCCGCTTCATAAAAACAGTCGAAAATACACAGGGTTTTGTGTAGATGGTAGGACATACCAATTTTGTGTAGTACCTTATGGGCTATCTTCTTCAGCTGCAGCATTGGTTCGTGCCATGCACCACATCCTAGGAGCATATGAGAACTTTTGCATGTGTTATGTGGATGATATCCTAATACATAGTTACACTGCGAAGGAACATTTGTTGCATCTAGAAAAGATTTTCTGTGAGTTAGACGCAGCCGGGTTGAAACTTAATTTAAATAAATGTGTTTTTATGCAACCTGAAGTAAAATTCTTGGGTTACATGATTAATAATAGGGGTATCTCTATCGATGAACTACGGACTAAAGAAATAATGAATTTTCCTATACCGAGAAATGCTAAAATGTTGAAAGGTTTCCTTGGATTCCTAAATTTTTACAGGAGATTTATACCCTCTTTTTCAGAAAGAGCTTCGGTATTATATAACCTTTTAAAGAAAAATGCAAAATGGCATTGGCAAAAGGAACATGGTAGTGCTTTTGAATCGTTAAAGAATCAATTTTCTAAAAACCTTTTGTTGGTGCATGCAGATTTTGAAAAGGAATTCATTCTTCGAACAGATGCGAGTGATTCTGGTTTAGCTGGAGAACTCCTCCAATTACAAGAAAATGACGAAGTTCCCATATCGTTTGTTTCTCGTCGGTTAAAGGCTTACGAGAAGAATTATACTATTTCTGAGAAAGAAATGGCTGCCGTAGTATTTGCAATACAGAAACTAAAATTTTATTTGATTGGAAAACATTTTGTTGTCCAAACCGATCATAGCTCACTATGCGCTCTTGTGAACACGCGTTTTACGAATAATCGAATATATCGGTGGTCCCTGTTATTACAGGAATTTGATTTTGAAATACAATATATTGAGGGTAGAAGAAACCTCGGGGCAGATGCTCTAAGTAGGAGCATGCCTTCCCAATTTAGAAAATCAAATGAGGTAATAATTGCTTTGAATCAGCTAAAGAACGATGCGTCGATATATTCACTTCAAGCTATTGCGGACATGCAACGGGATAGTGACATGATTGAGGGTATAAAATTGAAAATTCAAGAAAACGGCAATTTTAAAGGGATTTTCTATTCAAAATGGGTTGCTAATTAAAACTATTAGTGGCACAGAAGTGTATGTGGTGGATAATAATTATGGTATGCAGCTGATTAAGGACCTACATGAGAAATATGGTCATATAGGAATTCGTAAGGTTCACTCGATATTTCGTGAGTGTTTTATGTAAAAACTATTACTCTCACAATAGAGGTAATAAATAATTGTTGCCTGTGTATGTTAGGAAAATATAAAACCATACGAATGAAGATGTTGTAAAATCGATAATAGTTGATGCACCTTTGGACATGATTGCAATTGATTTTCTAACAAATTTAATCACAAGTGAAGAGGGATATGCTCACATCTTAGTGATTGTGGATATATTCTCTAAGTACACTAAATTATACTCCACAAAACGCTGTGACACTGATACATCCATAAGGTGTATTGAAAATTTTGTGGAAGTATATGGCAATGTAAAAAAAATTTTAGCTGACAATGCAACTTACTTTAATAATATGCGATTTAAAATGCATTGGAATAACAGAAATATTGCTGTTTTATTTTGTAGTATTCGGCACCCCCAAGGGAACCCAGCGGAAAGGTTCATTCAAGAAACAATTAAGTTTCTAAGGTTAACGACTTTTGATAATCAAAGACAATGGTCCACAAAGCTCGAACAGATAGAAATGTTTATAAATCATACCCCCAGTACAGTAACGGGATTTGATCCTGTTGTGTTAATGGAAAGGGAAAAACCCAACAGACCATGGGTAGATACAGAAAATAGAGAATTTGACTTATACGTGAATGTAGCTAGAGCTAGGTTAAATCAAAAGGCAAATAAATACAGGGAGAAGATGAACTCTAAAATAAAACGTCCGCTTAAATTTGAACTAGGGGACAAGGTCATTATACGAAATCTGCGTGTGAGTGATAGATCAAAGGGTGTGTGCGCCAAACTTCAATTGCCATTTATAGGCCCATATGTAGTTCAGGAGGTGCTTGGAGGTAGCACCTATGTTTTAAGAGATCTTAACAGTAACCATATTCGGGGCCGCTTCCATATAAATTTGATGTACCCATACCATAGAAAAAAATAACTAGCTAATGTCTGGAATTGTTTTTCTGTTTATAGGAAATTAAAATAAAATTTCTTTCTTTTCTTATTTTTGGTTGAACCTTCAGAAATGTTTATTTTAATTTGGGGAGTAATTGCGGAGAAATTCTATTGGTGGAGATAATTGTGTGTTTAGGGTGTTTGTATATCAATCATGTGTCGCATCGCAGTGAAATAGTCTAAGGTTATTGTAATTGTTTTGTGTTAGATTGCCGGGTGTGCATCCGCTTTTGAGTGGATGTCAAAAAGGCTTGGGTTGTAGAACGTTGGTTGTTAAGGGCTCTCTGGGCTGATACTGGAAAAAGATGGATGCTCAAGAGTTACTTGATCAGTAATAATCATAAAATATTGCATTCATTTTTATCCACCATCAGATTCGATATACTTGTTAGACTTTAGTAGGCCAATTGTAAAGTGGCTAAAATGATATTTTAGCTGTGTTGCTTATGTAAATTAAATAAAGGACGTTGCAATTAACCCACATGGTGGTAAGTGGAAACTGTGAATGTACAATTAATTATTCAAGTTTAATGTATTAGGGATCTAGGAAGGGGAGCTTGAAATACATAGTCGTCTATCAATGGTATATAGTTGAGAGTATACAAGGTTTAATTTGGAGACCCGGATCTCTATCAATCACGAGGTGTTGTAGAAGCATCAACACAAACCCGCATTCAGATAGGAAGATCTGAGTATTCGGAAGTAGGGTTAAGTTAATAGACCAGATATCTACCTGTTATAAGTCTGTCGGAGCTGCAAGTGTTTTCCACAGACGTCTCTGAAGCGCTCAGAATGAGCTTCTCGTTTCTGTTTTAGGGATAATTTTAGATTGGGGTCCAGTGAGTGAAAGGAGAAGCAATTCTACACCAACGGTGTCGAAGGATTGAATAATATTGCACTCTATAAAGAAGGCTAAGATAGTGCAAGATAGAACATTTGGGTTTTGGCATACGAACAGTGGGTGCAGGTAAAGAAATTAATTATAAGTTGAAATTCCTAAAGAAAAAAGGTTTAGCTGAGTTTGCTTGTTCTTTAGGATTATCTTTAGTTAGGGGAATGCATTCTTCTTTACAGGAGTTCTATTAATAGTTATAAGTAGAGCAGGGGAAATTAACTGCAATTATTGTATTATAGATCCTATAGATAGATTATCAGATTGTATGTGGGCAGTGTTCCAGTTTGTGACTAGATTAGTTAAAAAGGAATTATGTAATCTCAAAATAATTATGATTGTATTGGATAAATAGAGTAATTATTTAATGTGTAAATAGAACTTTTGTCGATAAACATTTTTGTTCCTGAGATTCACTCTTACCCTGAGCTAGTTGAGGACAAAATAATATATTTTGAGTTGAAAGAAAAATATCACAGCAATATATACATATATATATATATATATATATATATATATATATATTGCTGTGATACTTCACCAGTCGCTACGATGGGCACCATAAAATGCTGTGATATTTCACCAGCCCCTACGATGAGCATGTTATAAAATGCTGTGATAATGTCTTTTTATTAATCAAGCACTTTAAAATGTTAAGCTATAGATTCTCTTTGCCTCAACTAGATGATTCAATTAAATAAAGCAATTCTACAATACACAATATAATGGTTAAATATTTACAATCTTTTTAAAATTTTCCCCTTTTTCAAAATATTTACATCTGCCAGATTTATGAAATTGAAGCCAGCAAAACGTGCCTTTTGTTATTTTTAGAGACTTTTTGAAACGTTTCAAGATGCCTATTGCCTTTCATAAATTTATCAAAGAAACTCCGGTTTTGTTGACTCTTACATTATTGAATTAAACATTTTACAGAAATAAATTTTATCAATATATCTAATCTGGAGTGCTTCAGTAGTTTCTCTGCATCCCCAAGAGTTTTCGTATCCAGTCTGAATGTTTAGAGTCGAATTTGGAATTCGACATCAAAACCAAAATACTATCCAAATCGTTATTCGAAATCCCATAAGTTAATCCAATAAAAGGTTTTCCATCTCCGTAATTAACAAAACAGTAATAGAACATTTATCATGTCAGTGATTACCAAAATTAATTTAACAGGAGGTAATCTCCAGAGTCGTCTCCAGAGCCGTCTATAATAGATCGGCTTACTTACACAATTTTTACACTTTTATAAAATGATTTTCACTTTACTTTCGTTTAACTGGTTACGTGAATAATTTAGCACGTTTGAGTATCCTGACAGCCCAGTTTCAAATGAATACTCACTCGTTGCTCAATTGTTATCGTATTTATAGGCCCTGCCCTGTTGTTTGCTATTCGTTGTTTTCGCGTGTTGGACGACACCATTTGTCTTATCTCTTGTGTACTCCGGGAAATTTTACTAATTGTATAGTTCAAATACTTGGAAGAACGCTTAAATTGTCACGTATTCATTTATATAACATTACATTTAATTTAGAAATTCCAGGAATTTTCGTTCATTAAATCACGTATCATTGTTATTTGCTTATTCTAATCTAAACAGAAATAAATTTGGTGTTTGTTTATTTCCTAGTTAAATTGGATTTTTGAACAAATGTAATACTTTGTGTCACGTACAATTTATTCAATTAATGCATAATTTTTGCCTGCGTATATGATGATATATTTTACGCACTTGTTGAATATTTATCTAGCCAATTCATATAGGTTTTTCGTTGATTTAATTTTGATGCATTTCGTTACATTTTTAAACCTTATCTTTGCTCGTAACTGCTCTTGGATATGCGTTTAATCTCTTGTACCGTTATATACAGTGTGCGCTCAACTAACAATATGTATAGTGACCTATTTACTCTTATAATATCTGTAATTATGTGCTTTTGTTATTTGCAAGTTTCTTTTGTTTATTCTACGACCCCTATGACTTAACCAACCCCGAAATTAACCCTATAATTATAGTAATATATATAAAACTAAGATGTATCTGTAGATAATCTCTTATAAAAATAATAAAAACTTATTCACCTATACAAATCGAGTTAATAGCCATTAACAAAATAATAACTCTATTATTTCACAAGGGGAGAAAAAAACCCTATCTAGGGTTGTTGGAAACTAATTCGCTCTGACGAGACTTAAGAAAGCCGAAACCGGTCAGTGGATGATTCCTCTCCTTGTGAAATAATAAGTTATTATTTTGTTAATGGTTATATAACTATTAGCTCGATTTGTATGGGTGAATAAGCTTTTTATTATTTTCATAAGAGTTTATTTACAGATACATATATATATATAATATATATATATATATATATATAATATATATATATATATATATATATTTTTTGTAACAAGATGGTAGTATACTGGGTAAGAAGTCCAAATAATAATACTTTATGTAAAAATCAAAATTTAATTTCTTCTGCTTAACGTTTCGGCATAACTTTTTGCCTTTGTCAAAAGCATCTACAATTAGAAGTGTTGTAATATAAAACTAACATAATATAATAGATAAGTTCCTTACTGTATAAAATCAATATTTGTCAAATTTGAAAAATAGTAAAATTGTCAAAATTTAAAATTAACATATGATTACGTTGATCAAAAATTATTAATAAAATTCATTTAGTAGGAAACAGGATGTAGATCTAGTAACAAATTGAGTCTTAAAAACTAATATGTTGGGAGATTAGTGTGGTTGAAGTAGATGATGTAGATTGAATGTTTGTGTGATTATCATGAAAAAAAAAAGTCTTAATGAAGCGTATTAGATTTAAAGTGATTTAAACTATATAGAGTAGAATAAAATCTATGTGAGTCTTCTATATCTTGTTTATTATTCAAACACTGATCTTCTTTGTTAATATAGTAAGATTCTAGAAAGAGTCTGGTTTTGTAATTGGACTCTTTGTCTAATATTTTAATTTCTTCATATGCGGGAGTATGTTGGGTTGTATAAACATATTTAGCTAATGCACATTTGTTAGAATTTATTCTGCAGTCACTTCTATGTTGTGTCAGACGATTCCTCAACCATTGGGAAGTTTGACCAATGTAGGTTGCCTGACAGCTACAGACGATCTTGTAAATTAGGTTACTGTTTAATAATTTAGGGGTAGGGTTCTTTATTCTAGTAAATAAGTTGTTAATGGTATTGTTGTACTCGAATGCAATGGCAATACCAGGTTGTTTAAGAACTCTTACTAGTAACGGAGCTAAACACTGAATAAATGGTAGTTTTTTGTATATGGTGGTATTTATATATATATATTGTAACGGATCCAAGGGCAGGGGGTTGCAGTTTCTATTCAGTTGTACATTTGTACTTAGAACAAAAGTTGGTTGGGTTCAATGATACAACTCCAAGTTGTTGGTGGCTGTAGATCTCACTCAAGCATACCAGGTCCAGTGATGGAAGACTCTAAAACCCTGAATTAACAAAGATATAAATGATGCATGTAGCTAAAATGAATATAATCCAAAACTTGTATCTGTAAATATTGATGTAAAAATGTAGTTAGGTTTTTAAAACGCTTGTATTATGTTATTGTGTTGTAAATTTAAAATATTATTGTTATTGTAAATCAAATATTTAGAACCATGTTATTTAAATTATGTAAAGTATAAAACCAGTGTGGATTTGAAGTCTGATCATGTTGATCAAGACAGCAGTTTAAAGCATTTGCAATTGAAATAGTGGGCATTGGTTTTTTTTTATAAAACAAAAGATTGCAGAAACCATGGTGATATAGAAGATGTTGATTAGTGAATTTTTAATTTTTGAAAAATAATGAAGTTTTTTATAGAGCACCTTTCATTTCTTATTTAATTGAAATTATAGTGAATTGGAAAAATATTAAGAGTTTTAAAAGCAGTTTAAGCTGAGTAAAGAGTATATATAAGAAGAAAAACGGTCAACCTGAATCGAAAATAATCAAGAAAGCATAGCAGAGCTCAAGTTTTGGTGTAGCTGGTTGCAATTTAGAAGCCACAGTTTATGGGAAAGTAGCGGTGTTTTATTGGAAAATTTTAACAAGAGAGAAGTACAGAAGACGAATTTGAGTAAAAGGAATAGGATCAACAGTGGATCACATTACGTCCAAATAAGTAGTATCAATCCTTATGCAAGTTTTTAAAGCATTTAATTTCTAACCTAAAACAATTCAATACTAATACAAACCATATTTCTTGTAGAGTAGATACGTGCGGAAATTCAAAATACAACCAGGCGAGTTTAAGGACGACTACATAAACTGGACGCAACTACAGGTATTAAAATTTCAAAAATAAAAAACAGTAACACTTGTTTAAAAGTTGCATCATTGAAAACAATAACCAACAAAACTTTATATTGCATTAAATTACAACTGCGTGTTTATTAGAAATTCTAAAATAGGATTTATCTTGTATGGAACCCACGCAAGATAGATTCTATCTTACAATTAAATTATTAATTACGCTGAGATTGATCGTATTTTTAAAGAATTTAGAGTTTTTTTATAGCCGTGGTGATTGAATTTGGCAAACTTGTAGTTTGCAATAAAAAAGAGGTCTTGAAAATAGAAGCTCCAATCATTCTTTTGTTTTCTTCTTAAGCTTCTTTGGGAATTAAACCACTCATAGTTTTTAAAATGATCTTTATTTACGTTTCGATCCATGACCTAGGATCGTTGTCAAAATAATAAAACTACAAGTTTGACGTTTATGACATAAATTGAAGGTTACTTTGATTTATTGATGTTTGAAATATTTGGTTTGAGTACACTAAGCAAAAATTTTTAAAATTTAAAAGAATGATTGCCTTCAATTTGTGTTGCGACCTGGGATCGACTTTCCTAAGGTAGCCAATACGCTTAACGTGAAATCAGCTGATTAATTTTTATTGGTGAATTTTGTAACGGGCATTTTTGGTAGTTTTAACATTTTACGCTGTTTCCCAATTTATAAATACACTTCTACAAATTACTATTTCTATATTTAATATTTATTAACTCGTTGACGAATGTGTCGTGTTATAATGAATAGATTGCATCGTTCTTGTCTTGCCGTAAATATAAATTTTGTTCCTTATGTGGATTATTCGTAAATTACTTTCCAACTTATCGGAAATGATAAACCGCTGTAATTAATTATTGGATGTGATTGCGACATTCACATTTTGGATGTTCCTTATGTTATTAACGAAGTCGCGATAATAGTCGACAAGAGTTTATGGTAACAACTAGTTTATATAAACAGATTGAGAGTGTAGTTCTGATTACATTTGAAGGAAGTATGCTTTATATGGAACGTGTTTTGATTGACCACAAGTGCGGTTGTAATAACGACGAATTGATATAAACAGATGAACAGTCGGAGTTTTGTTCTTTGTTCCGATATACTAAGTACGTTAAAAATACTGTTTCCTCTTTGCTTTGACAATAGTGAGAATTAATGCGGGATTAATTTTCGTATTGTTCAGGAACTAGCACGCCGTGTTTTTAGTTGATTTTCTGTTGAAAATAAAAGTAGTAGAGCTTGTTAAACTCGAGGCGCGTGTGCTTTACGGAACATAGGACGGACGGTTTTATTGCTTACGCGTGTCTTACTAATTGTTTTTAGTTGTTTTTCTTGTGAAATAAATGTTTTAAGGAACATTTGACGGACTTGCTTTAGTGATACACGTGCTTTACCCATTATGGTTCTTTTTAGTTGTTTTGTCTTTTGATATTTAAACTGTGCGTGCGATCTAGTTTCGCGGTCGTTTTCTTTTCAGAGTAGCGCATACTTTGGATTATTTAAATACAGTGATTCTGTAGTTTCTGAATTTTCTAACAACAAAGAATCTAAAATAGATCATTGCTTGCGCAAATTTCGTTATTTGTGAAATGTAACAGATTATCGGCTTACAAAGGTATTGGTTGAAGTTTCTCACTGCTTTTTGGGATGTTTATGAGGGTAGTATGCCTTTGGTCCCAGTTGAAATTGAACTGGTGCTTCAGAATATTTTGAAATTGTTGTCTTAGGAAATAGAATTACCAAGAAATTTATCAAGGCTACATAGTTCCAACGCGTGATAATGTCTGCTGCTAACACCAGTGAAATACGTAGGTGTGATTAGTGTAACGTGTGATAAGTTCCATCAACACCCTCACAGTCAAGGGTGAAGTGCTTCGTTGGTGCAGGACATCGTGAATCTCACACTTCCGTTGCAAGGAAGCGTTGCTGAAGGACTTTTGTAAGTTGAACTATTTCCTACTTGTTATTACTTTAAATATCTATCCGTTGCTTTACCATATCTTTGTCGTTCTGATACCTTTTACAAAAGACTTGCATGATATTTTAAAACATATGAAAAAAAAAAGAAAGAAAGAAAGTTCAATACTACTGAATTACTTATATCAATTGTGTCTTACCTATTTATTTTTTTTAACATTTTGTCTGATTTATGTTTAATTGGTGTGTGAGGAAACGTTTCTGCTACTCTCTAATATTACCTCACTTTGTACTAAACATTTTTCTGTATTGCTTTTACCGTTGTTATATTATATAGTTTATCTAAACAGTTTCTTTTATTTATATTCTACAAAGTACTGAATAACTTAGACGTTTCATTGATGCTATGCTTTTTCTTTATTTCAGGTTTGCAGGACTAATTTTTTTTATTGCAGGTTTGCTATTCTAATTTTTTTTATTGCAGGTACTGTCGCTAACTCCTTACCGCCGCATACATTATATGTCAGTCTGCTTTCTACAACCCCCCTAATCTCCGATTGAGCCCGGTCATTTCTTTGATTTTCTTTTTGTTACGCACGGCTACGAGCCAACGTAGCATAAATTTGGCGCCCAACGCGGCTGCCTCGAAAAAAAAACCTAACATAAATTTTTGGCGCCCAACGTGGTTGCCACGAATAACGTAACATAAATTTCATAAATTCAATAATTTGGGAATTGGAAAACAATTTTTAACATGTTTCTATTTATACAATTGAGAGATTTCTAATTTTGTCTTATTTTACCGAGATTCAGTGAAGGGGGTTAAGCAACCTGTGGCTACCAAGATCCCCCAACATTTATAATTTGCCGAAATAATGGTTTTCTAGTTAATATGCTTATTGTTATGTAATTAGTTATTGTATGTATAAATAGAAATCATGTATGTAGGCTGTATTTCATGTTAATATCGCAAGGAAAACCCAGGAAAAACTTGCAATGCTACCTAGATATTGTGGGCATTTGATCTTCATTTGTTATTTCTATTATTTCTTTTAGTAATGGAATCCATTGTTTACTGAAAGTCACGGATTCGTTTGCAACGCAGTTATTTTTATGTAGGGTTATATAGGCAGCTTCTTTGATTTTGCGTTTTTGGTGGTTTTCTTCCTTGTCGATAATTTTTGCGTCTTCCCATTTTATTTTATGACTGGAGTCCCATGCATGTTGGCAAATCATGGATTTTTCAAATTTTCTATTTTTTATATATGATTTATGTTCTCTTAATCGAACTTCAAATGGTCTGGAACTTTCTCCTATATAAAACTTATTACATTCGCACGGTATTTTGTAGATACAGTTTTTTGAACTTTGTATTGCGTTTTTGGGTTTTGTTTTTGTTAATTGTGCTCTTAGTGTATTGTTGGTTCTAAATACTGTTTTAATTCTAAATTTGTTTCCTATTCTTTGAATTTTTTCGGAGAATCCTTTTATGTATGGTATTGAGAGTATTTTGTGGTGTGTATCGTTGTTTTTGTTTTCATTTTCTTTATTTTTAGGGTTTTTATTCATTTCTTTCTCTATTATTCTTTTAGGATATTTGTTTTTTATTAGTGTACATCTGATTAGGTCTTTATCTTTCTTTAAAATTTCTTCGTTTGATGATATTAATTTTGCTCTATCATACATGGTTTTGATAATTCCTAGTTTGACACATTGTGGGTGGTTTGAATCGAAGTTTAAGTATCTGTTTGTGTGCGTTGGTTTTCTATATACCGATGTATTAATTGTTGTTATCGTTTTTGCTGACTAGAATATCTAAAAACGGAAGTTTTCCATGTTGTTCTAATTCATATGTGAATTTAATAGTTGGTTCTATTTCGTTAATTGACTGTACAAAGTTTTTAATTAATTCTATATTATGAGGCCAAATAGTATAGACATCATCTACGTATCTCCACCAGATTAGTGGTTTCAATTCTTGTGTGAATATTACATCTTTTTCGCTAGGTTCCGGTAAGCAGCTCTGGCCGCTGCTTATTGTAGGATGCATTTAGAAACACAAATATACATGAGATGTATTAAATGCACGGGTAGATCGGGTACCGCGTACTAAATGCCCCTAGGAAACAAAGCAAACTCCACTTTTAACTGTACGCTGTTAACTTCGACATTGATTCTGTTTGAACGGTTCTGATTTTAGGATGATTTTAAAGGTAATCAGCATTTTGTGGAAATTACCCATTTCATATTGTCCTTAGATGATGTTGTTCTGACTAATATAAACGGTGATTTTATGAGAGACGCTTTATATACAAATATATTACACGAGTGGGCTAAGTATACGTATGTGTTTTGCTATACGTATTGAAATGTAAATGAAAAATGCAAACTCTACATATTTTTACCATTTACTGTATAAACCTAAGCCTCTGGGCAAGATTAGCAAAATAGGTAGTAATTCGAGTACTCAACTGATAACCATCATTTACCGGTTTTGTGTAGATATTTGCTTTTTCAGTTTCTCTTCGTAAATTCCAATATAAACTGGTGGTCTAAGAATTGGTGTATTTATCACGAGGACAGGTGATCTAAAATAAAATCTTCTATAATTGCCTTTCGCTTTAAAATATTGAATTGCTATCACCCGTTTGTTTTAGTGTATACTGTATAACTAAAAGCCAACTAACTTGTTTATATACCGTTTTCCGCAATAAAATGGAGCTTACTGATTTATCGTGTAAAGAACGTAGTTCAAAGTGTATCATAGAAATGCTATCGATCAAATTCTTTCTCAACATCTACAAAACGAAAAGAATGAAATTGTAAAATTAAATAAACCAACACCAGATTTGACATCGTCCTTAAAATGTGAAATAAAGATGAAAAATAAAATAACTGTTAAGCACTTTCAAAATTCATATTACCAAAAATGTAAATGGTTATGTGCGTGCTACAAAATGAAAATACTGTTTCGCTGGCCATGCTTACTTTTTTCAACGGACAAAAGTGTGTGGAGTAGTGCAACAGGCTATGATAATTTAAATAACTTTTACAATACTTCTTCAAAGAATGAAAAAGGCAAGCACATATTTCGTCGTCGATTGCGTTTACAATGTACGGCAGAATACGAATTGACACTGCACTCGATGAAAGTAGACTATTTGCAATTGTGCAGCACAATAAGAAAGTCGCCAAAAATAGAGAATTGGTGAAACGTTTTATTGACGTAACATGCTTTTTAGCGTCTCAAGAATTAACCTTTAGGGGGCACGATGATGGAAAGGACAGCATCAACCAAGGTAATTACGTAGAATTGCTGAACCTATTGGCTCAATATGATGAACAGCTAAAATTCATGAGAACGACTCTTCGGTTTTCATCGATTTATCAAATCATATCCAAAATGATTTAATAGATTCAATTGTAACAACAGTAATTGATCATATACAAATCGAAATTAGAGAAAATGTATTTGTAGCAATTTTGCTGGAAGCAACCTCAGATATAGACAAGCATTCACAACTATCTACCGCAATCAGATTTGCTTCCAAATTGAGATATACAAACGTAAGTGATGATAGGTCTGCTAATGATATTTCCAAATATGTTATTGAGAAAATTCGCCACTTACCATGTGAAGACAAAATTATATCACAAGGATATGACGTGGCTACTGTTATGTATACGATTTAAATGGCACTCAGGCTATAGTACAAGATACGTACGCAAATGCACTATTTATTCATTGTTGTACCCACTTTCTAAATTTTGTTCTGACAAAATCAGTAATTTTATCAAGGAGTGCAAAGTGTTTTTTGCAAGCATTTCAGGAATTTCTACATTATTTTCTCATCAAATAAAAGAATGAACGCATTGGAAAAAATTTTAGAAGTAAAAATATCCTGTGTTTCCCGCACGAGATGGATGTACAATTCACGTATATTCAAAGCTATCGTCGCTCACAGAGACAGTGTAATTAAATTTTTTTCATCTGTTATAAAAAACCCTGAACACTGGGACAAAGGCACAATAACATTTGCTGGAGGTTATAACCAGATGTTAATCAAATTTGAAACAGTGTTTCTATTGCATATTTTCAACAAAGTTTCTTCCTCTACCGATATGCTGTAGCCGTTCTGAATGAACCTGCACCTTGGAGAAGTTCTAGATTACTAGAACGGGTAGAACGGCTTCAGAGTTTCAGTGATCTATAGAACCGAACTATAGGTTTAACCAAATTAGTAGGGTCTTTAGTGTGGAACCAGACTAAGACAGGTCCCAGAAAGAGGGCAGCGGCTTTTTCAGTACTTAAAGTGGCAGAAACCTTAGGGGTCAGTATGGCATTCTCAGACACACTACTGCGATGTGGAATGCAAAGGGAAACCACCACATTATCTCCCAAGTACACGGCGCACATAAATTGTTATTAAAGATGATGGCATCCTCTGAAGTAAAAAATTCCGAAGTTGAAATAGTCCCCCTACATTTGATATTCCAATGCTCCACCCTAAGTCACTACATTGGCCAGGAAGCGAGTTTTTTTAACCGGGGAAAATTTGAAATTTTGCCGAACCCTTGCTGTTCCAAGAAAGGTAGAGCCACAGATAACCTATCGCTTTAGATACTTCACGGCCATACTACACTTTCTGATTTTGCACACAACCGCCCTCTTACGATTGGGAGCAAAATCTACTATAGAGGGATCTTTAAATTTTCACTATTCAAATTACTTTCACCAATTTCAGTTTCAGATATGAATACTGCCGTACTCCAAATATTCGGAATATAGCAATATTTAATAAGAACCCATTCAGTATAACCTTAATCATATAACACACCGGAAATTATTTGATGTATTGTTCAATATATTAGAAACTATACCTACCTATAATATGTATATGGATGTAATAAATTCATAAATACAAATTAAATAATCACACGATGGTGTAAGATAAAAAACAGAATAATGAACATTTTAATTTAATTTCCTTTATTGGGCACACAAACACTATACAAATAGTTGAGATTAGATTATACAGTAAAAATAGGGGCCTAATGACCACAACACCTATTACAAAAAATAATAGAACTATAATTGATTTTGTATTAACTAGTAATAATTACTTAATGTAATAACGACAGTACATGATTGCTCTAAGATCACAGATCACGCAGTTATCTCCGTTAATTTTAGTAAAGTAGCCAATATTTACAAAATAAAAAAGTTAGACAGTTACCTAGAAGTAATTTAGATCCTATTAAATTAAATTTAATCAAATGCAATTGGTCTATGGATGTGAATTTATTATATAGTGAAATCCTTAATTGTGCTAACACGATAGATGAAGTAGCACTAATTGTATCAGTTACCAACACTTAAGTTACTTACCTAATAAACTAAAGTAAAGATTTATTAACAAAAAGCCACTATAACTTATAGTATAAACTACTATACTGTACACTAAGAAACGAAGTTCTAATTATAATAATGACGACGCGATAAACTTTTATACACAGAAGGCCACTAAACTAACATAAAATAAACTTCTACTATACTAAAAAAACAAAATTGTAATTATAATAATGAACACAGGATAGACGTACGACTTTATAATAAAAAGAAATCTAAGCCGCATGTACGGCTCACAACCAAACTTAGACATTAAGTTCAACAAATATTACTTACCTTTGTGTTAAATATTTGAAATTTAATTGTACGCGAAAATAATAAATAGTAATGTGTAAAAATTCGTATTTAAAGTTGAATATCTTGATTAATAATTGAAATATCGAAAAGTGAATAGCGTATTCGTATTCAGCGTAAAAAACTGGATAAGAATCATATATTATATGTCTTGTAACATCACGGGAACCGTGCAACGGACAGACAGACAGACCGACCGACAGACAGACTAGACCATCTCATTAACCAAACGAAGTTTGGTTGATTAATAAGAAAACCAACAATACATTACATATTATTGCAAATGTCTAATGACAAATGTCAAATGCAAGGCTACTATTACACGCATGTCTATTGAATTAATATTGCCCTCTAGGGGATGGTAGGAAAAACAAAATGATCATGTGATTGTCCCATTCAAGCGTATTTACGTGAAACATCTAAAGAGATGGGTTATCTGTGGGTAGAGCTGTTTAACGTGCATGACAACACTCACACACGGAACCTCCATTTTACCTCTCACCTGAACAAGGGCGTATTTTTGTGAAAACTGTTCGTCTAACATTTTTCAAGCGAACCGTGTCGGGATTTGGACCCGGGACCTTGGGCACAGTAGTCACAAGCATACCAACTACGCCACAAAGCCGCCCGATTTAAAATACTCCCCCATTCGGATGTCCGGAAGGGGACTACTTAGGAGGATGTGATTAGAAAGTATAAAAAAAGATTCGTGACACTCTGCGAGTCGGTGCGCGGAATGTCAGAACTATGAAGCAAGTACGTAAGCTAGAAAAAAATTAAAATGGATAGGTTATGATTAAACATAGTAGGGATCAGCGAAAATCGGTGGTCCGAAGCGGGGGATTTTTGGAGCGAAGACTTAAGGGTAATTCACACAGGATCAGAGAAAGGAAATTCGGGTGTCAAGATAGTTATGAGAAAAAAGACAGGACACTGTGTAAAAAACTGCCTGCAATAGAACGAAACAGTACTCATGGTTATATTAGAATCTAAACCGGTAAATACAGTAATAATACAAGTATACATGCCCACCTCTACCTACAGTGAGGAAGAGGTAGAAGCAAGCAATCTACAAAGATATCAAAGAGATACTAAGATACGTAAAAGGACATAAAAATTTAATAATTACGGGCGATTTTAATGCAGTTGAGAAACTAAAAGATAAAGATATCCAAGAAAGATTTGAAAAAAAGTCAAATAAATTGCTGAAGGATATCAGGAAAATTTCTCATTGAAGTAGGAAAGACAGATGAAGCATACACACTAATTAGAATGAATTTTTAGGGATATAAAACCGTAAAGCAAAAATATAAAGAGCGCGGAAAAAACATCATAAGTACTAGGAGAAGATCAATTTGGGCGTGGGCTAATCAGAGGAACACAGGAGGCTATTTTAGTTCTGAGTGTAATAATGGATTTGTAGGTCTAGAAAAAACATTCAACAATGTAAAATAGAAATCAAAATACTCAAAAAGATTGGAATGAGTTTTAGGAACAGACGGATAGTACATAGCTTATACAAAAAGCAAAGAGATGTAAAGGAATTAGTGCAGGAACGTAGAGAAGTAAATGTTACGAAAAGGGTAAGACAGGGATGTGTCCTATCCCCGTTAATTTTTAACTTGTACATCCAAGAAACAATTAATACTGTCAAATGCAGGAAGAAATTTGGAATTATTGTGCGGGGACAAAAGATTGATATGCTTAGATATGCAAACGATATAGCGGTATTAGCATTTAGCAAGGAAGAGCTAGAAGCAGCTTCTAATGAAATGTCAACAGTTTTAACAGAGAGATACAGTATGAAAATTAACAAAAATAAAACTAAAGTACTGGTATGCAAAGGAGAAAAACTAAATCAAAAACTAGAATACAAATAGGAAACGAGAACTTACAAGAGCTTAAGGGTTTCTGCTACCTAGGAAGTCAAATAACGCAAGATGGGAAAGGCGCAAAAGATATAAAAAAAGATTAGCACAAGGACGTGCCACATGTAACAAGAAAAAGCAACTACTGTGCTCAAAGACAACAAACAGAGAAACAAGGAAAAGATTGCTGAGAGCATTGTGTGGAGCACAGCACTGTATGACTGTGAAACTTGGACAGTCGAAGAGGCTAAAAGAAAAAAGAAGCTTTTGAAATGTGGTGCTACAGACGTACGATGAGAATATCATGAACAAATAAAGTTAAGGACAATGAGGTTCTAGAAATGGTAAAAGAAGAAAGAAATATTGAAATGCAGTAAGAAATAAGAGAGATAGGATGATAGGCCACATACTAAGGCATGAGGGAATAATGCGGAATATATTAGAAGCAGAGATAGGAAAAAGGAGAGGTGGAGGTAGACCTAGGTTAGACTATTGCACACAGATAGTCAAAGATGTAGGCTGTGCAAATTTCAGGGAAATGTATAGGTTAGTTCAGAATTGAAACCAATGGAGGTACACGTCTAACCAGTTCCAAGACAAAAACCTATGATGACAAAAAATTATTCTACTTTAACCTGATGATTATTATAACCAACTACAGGTGTTGGTTTTACAATATTCTCATCTAATGTTAATTGTGTAAAAGAATTTACTGAAAAGCTATTAATTCGCCAAATGTCTGTGTTGGGGATCTTAGTATCCGCAGGCTGCTCAATCCCCTTTACATACCACTGAATATCGGTGAAATAGGTCATATATATATATATATATATATATATATATATATATATTTTAATTAAATTTCTTGGAATTTGGTCATTTTCTTAGTTATATGGTGTTTGTTGTGATGAAATAAAATTGCTCAATCAATCATTTTAATTCACTACATATGACGCGTTTCGGTTTTCCATTTTCAAATATGTTTCTAAAAATACTATTACACAAATTACTATTAATAAAAATCTAGATTTATATATACCTTAAGTTAACAATATAAAAACATTTTTATATTGTTAACTTAAGGTATATAAATCAGATTTTATTAATAGTAATTTGTGTAATAGTATTTTAGAAACATATTTGAAAATGGAAAACCGAAACGCGTCATATGTAGTGAATTAAAATGATTGATTGAGCAATTTTATTTCATCAAAACAAACACCATATAACTAAGAAAATGACCAAATTCCAAGAAATTTAATTAAAATATAAACAGATGGTCAAGAAAGGACGAATATAATATAATATAATATAATATATATATATATATATATATATATATATATATATATCTAGGCTGTAGGAAAGTCAGGGAACTGTGTAGGCTAGCTCAGAATAGAAATCAGCGAAGGTACTCGTCCAACCAGTTCCAAGACGGAAAACCTAATGATGAAAAAATAATTGCACATAAGCCTGATAAGTATTGTAAGCAAATACAGGTGTTGGTTTTGCAATATTCTCAACTAAAGCTGACTGTGCGCAAGGAATTATTAGAAAACTACTGATTCGGCAAATGTCTAAGTGTTGGGGGATCTTGGTAGCCATATGTTGCTTAACCCAACTCCCTTTACATAGCACTTAATATCGGTGAAATAGGATATATATTTATAAAACAATGGAAGGAGAACTAAGCTGTATCCAGGCAGTGGGAATTTCGGGGAACTGTTTGGCTGGCTCAGAGTAGAAATTAGTGGAGGTAAGCGTCCAACCAGCTCGAAAACGGAAAACCTAATGACAAAAAATAATTACACTTAAATTTGATTGTTATTATAAACAACTACAGTTGTTGGTTTTGCAATATTTTCATCTAATCTTGATTGTGTAGAGGGATTTATTGGAAAACTATTAATTCGGCAAATGTGTCCTATAAGCCAAGTATTAAATATACAGAAATATTAGGTAATTAATTACACAGGGTACGTTGATAAATACTAACATATTATAGTTAATAAGATGAAATAATAACTTAGACTTTTATGTAAAGCCCAAATGATCATTTCAAATCGAGCTAGTAATTGAAAAATGAAAAATATAAGTGTACATGATTTAGATTTGTCAATTTTCCAATTGTATAATAATAGCATTATTATTTCACAAGGAGAGGAAACAACCACTGACCGGTTTAAGCTTTCTTAAGCTTCGTCAGAGGTGGCATTAGCTTTATGTCATTAATTTAAAGGAGGTGTAGAGACCGATAAGACAAACAAAAATTGTTAAAAAAAACCTATAGTCTAAAACAAATAGTTTAGCTACAAATGAACACATAAACGAAGTATAAACAATTGTTTTAAAACCACTGCAATGTTAACTAGGTCACAAATAAAATATTCAATTACATCATGCTTTAAAATCGACTAATTAAGTTGTGACCTTCAGCAAACTTAAATTGGTAAAATAGAGTGCACTTTTGCTGCCAAACGAAATAAACTCAATGTGCTTTATCTGCTACTGAAAATAGTTTAAACTGTATTGGGTTTTTGAAGTAGTGTTGCGTTTGTTTACAATTCAGCGTTTATGCAGAATACGATATCCTACTTTAAGTTGAATGTACTTTTTCATTACACAGCTCCAAACCGGGTTTAGATGTTGTGTGTTTCACCTGTTTGATTTTTATGTGTTCCACTATGTGCTTAGGTAAAACATTAACCGCAATGTTGGGACTTAATTGTAATTGGCTATAGGTAATTAGAGATTTTTGTCGCGTTAGTAGCTTAATGAGTTGTTTTTTGAAAATACGAAAACCCGAGAATTACACCAACCACGAACTTGCAGATACGGTGGAAATTTTGAACTGTGAAATCATTTCATGTGTGTTGTGATTCAGGATAACACTTGCAGTACGTAAGTTATTTCTTAAAAAACATATGACAAAACAGGTCCTAAAACTTTTACTTAAGTTGACCTAAGTCAGGCATTTAAAAAGCGGTCTAAAAGTAAAATGCCTTATAGGCTTTTTGTTTAGCTAATCAATATCTATCACCTCCTAAATTTAATAACATAAAACCAATGCCACTTTGTATATACATATATACCCCTGGTAAATATTATGCTTTACCTAAGATACATAAACCAGTCCTCGGTTTAAGACCTATCATATCCACGGTGAATCCACCTACTTATGGTATTGCTTCTTTTTTGGCCAACATCCTACAACAGGCCTTGCCTCGGGAGGGATATAATGTAAAAGATAGCTTCTCATTTGTACGACAAGAATTTTCACCTTCCCGATGATCATATTCTTATTTCATTGGATGTAGCTTCTTTGTTCACCAACATTACTTTAGTCATCATTATTATCAAAGAAAATTGGAATAAAATTAAACCTTATTGCAAGCTGTAGGAAGATTTGTTTTTGGCAACCATTAACCTGATATTTAACAACACTTATTTTGTTTTTCAAGAAAAATTCTACCTACAACTATTTGGAATTCCGATGGGATCACCTCTTTCACCTATAATTGCTCAAATTATTATGGATAACCTACTGTCCATTGTTTCACCTAGAATACGTTATGAGATGTCATTTTTAGTCTAGTATGTCGATGACATCATTTGCTCTTTGCCAGCTAAATATGTTGACCAAACAGTCACAACATTTAACGAATTTAATGAACACCTTAAGTTTACTTATGAAATGGAAATTGAAAGTAAATTACCTTTTCTTGATGTTCTTGTCATCAAAGATGTTGACAATCGCCTAATTTTTGATTGGTACACCAAACCAACTAATTTTGGCAGTTATTTTAATTTTCACTCCACTCACTTTATACAACATAAAACAAACACGGTGAAGGCTCTACGTTACCGCATACAAAATATATCAGATCCTCAGTTCATCAAGAAGAACAAGAAAATATTGATAGACACTTTATTTAACAATGGTTACCCAAAAGGAATGTTACATAAATTGAAGTACAGTAATTGCCTAACTTTGAACACTACTACAACAGATATGACATATAAAAAACTACCGTATATGCAAACGCTATCTCCTTTGTTAGTAAGATTACTTAAACAACCTAAGGTGGCTATTGTCTACGAATACAACTATTCCATCCAGAGTTTATTCACTATGTTAAAGGATCCTACTCCAAAACTATTAAACAGTAACATCGTTTACAAAATCACTTGCAGCTGTAATAATAGCTACATTGGACAGACGAGTCACTGCCTGAAAAGTCGATTAACCCAGCACAGGAGTGACTATCGGAAAAACTCTGCTAAATGTGCATTGTCATCACATATTTCTTCAACTAAACATACACCTCTATTCGATGATACCATCATTTTGAACAACGAACCCAATTATAAAACTAGGTTGTTCATTGAGTCTTTTTATATCAACAAAGAAATCAATCCTATTTATAATCAAATGGATGTTGATAAACTACACAACGTTTACTCCGCTTTATATAATAATAATATTTTCAAACATCGTTCAAGGAGTTAATATTTATTGTAGTGTAACTGCTGTCATTTTTCGGAATGTTCTCCTGTCAATTTCAAATAATTTCGTTAGATTCTATCTTTCCTTTCTGTTCTAACCGCCATTAGTGTAAGACGTGCCCTTACGGCAAATTTTAATTTAATACCATGACCCATATCTACTATGTATATCCTTAAGATTTTCTAGTTAAATTTTATAAAATCCGTGAATTAATAGTAAGTAATTAGCGTTTTAGTATGTATTTTTACTCTTATTGGTTTTTTCCATTTTAGCTTTTGAGAATGGTAAAAAAGTTTACCTAAACGTTAAGTATTGATTAAACTTCTCAATTAATAATTTGTTTTTATTATTGGACTACATCCCAAATAAGATTTTTCATGTATATTTATATATATTGTTATGGATTCAAAGGGTTATATTTGGGGTAAGCAATGCAATGTCAAACACCCTATATAGAGAAAGGAACAATTTATTTACGCGCAAAATTTATTTCATATATTTAATTTAAACGAACAAGTATTGACGTAAATTTTATAATTAATGATTGAAAAGTAATAGGTTCATAAAGAAAACCAGTTTTAAAACAAATAGAAAACGCTTAATTAATTTAATTTATTTCAATTCAACGTGTAATAGCACTAAGAAACACACCAGGGTATAGAAAATCAATAATTCCAAGGCAAAAGGTTCGTGGTAGCAGACAAGGACGTCAATTGTATCGAATACCGTGAAATATAAGCTCCTAGAATTGTTGTTTAAACGGTCAATAATTAAGAACATCTGCATGTTTGAAAAGGTTACCTTCGTCGAATTTATATGCATAATAACGCGGGCTTCAAAGAAAATATTTCCAACCGTCAGTTGCTTCGAATAAACAAGCTAACAAAGTTTCTTAAAGAGCGGAAGGGATGCACGATGAATAATATGCTAGAGAGAAAAACGGATATAAAAGCATTCGCTTTAAAACGCACGTAATCAATCCACGTGGAGTCAGGCGACGCGGTCAGCAATATCGATTTTATATAACTCAAGTGGGGTTTGGAACGCGACATCTAATATGCATAAGACAGAGATAAAAATATTCCAGGCGGAGCTTTATGACGCCACCAATGATGCATCATTGGTTGAAATAGATAGTTTTACAACGGACAAACACGTGACAGGTGAAAGCGATTTTTCGGATTAAATTGTGTGTCCACGAGGTAAATTTCTGGAAGCTTTGAGTCAGTTAGATTAAAATTTGCAGAAATATTATTTTAAATTAAGTATTTCGCGTGAAGAGTGGCCGAGAGGTGGCATTTTGAATTGTATAAATACTCAAAGAAAATTAATAGGGCTCTCTTTGTATTTTCATCGCTTTAGACTACGTATAATAATCAACCGAGGTTATAGTAGAGGCTTGTGAGTATTGAAAATTTGTATAATTAAGTAAAAATAGTATTAGCACTTATAACGTGGTAAGTTGAGGCCTTGTAGTTATTAATGTGTGTAGTGTGGAGTGAATTAAATTAACCGAGGTCCAACTAATACCATAACAAGCTAATAAAGCAATAAACAAAAGTATAATGTACGTGAATTTGGATACTGGGATGGAATGGTAATTGGTAGCACGGAGCTCGGCGTATACTGAGGTTATCATCTAGCTGGAGGATCAGAGCGCATAATCACGAAGCCAAGGGGTTCTGTAAAGCATCATCCAAGGAGGTGGAAGGCTTGAAGTATTTTCCAGGTAACTCATTTGAATTTTCTGTTATTTGATAAACTGTTAGAATTATTTGTGATGTGTGAGTGAACTTTGATGGTTATTTATGGTTATTTAACGTATTGGAAAAGATACGCGTACTTGATAATTATTAGGGTATTTTAAATATAGAAAAAAAAAGGTGTATGTAAAGAAATTTCATTACGAATTTAAATTGGATTGTTAAGGGTACATGGGTTTATTTGTTTTGTAGTAATTTTATGCAAGGTAAAAGGCATACATTAATAAACTGGGTTATTATGAGCTCACCATACTCCAGTGTGCAATAAATATAGGGTATTATTTGGGGCTCATTTACCCCTGTTGTATTAAATGTGTTTGAAATTAAAAATTTAAAACAAGGACTTTACAAAAATAGTACTTATTGAGTTGTAATTAGTGTACCAAACTGTATATATCTGTGAATAATTGTTTGTAAATAGCGGTAAATAAAGATTGTATGATTGTTGTATTATTGGTGATTTTATTGAATGATGGGTGAGTGGAAAGGAAGAATGATTGTAAATTTAGGTATCCGAGAAGAGGCACAGCTGAGCTAGCCAGGGAGGCTGCTGAAGATTGCGGCAGCAGAATAAACGGGTAAGAATATTTTTATAATTTTTTTTTTGTTTTTTTGAAAATCAGTGTTGACACGGTGATGTCAAACCCATAAGTCCGATCACAGTAATCTTATGACAGCCAAACGTTAGAACTTGAATAGGTTTTAGGGAGATCCCGAGACTGACCCCACGATCCACAGCACTCTTATGGATGGCCCAACGATGGGGCACGATATTTGGCGAGTCCACAGCAATATATATATATATATATATATATATATATATTGACTTGATAAGGGGTTACGAGAGGTCATTGACCACCAAAACATAATACAATCCGGAAAAAATGCAATTTTCCGTAAATGCTTTTGATTCGCTGTAAATATTCCAGGCTTTACGCATTTAGCATAGATAACTACAATCTTGTTAAATAAACTCCAATTATAACCTTTTATAGGTGTATTAAAACACGCTTTGATGTTAAAAGCAAATATGTCTATAAAACGCAACCCCTTTTGCATTAAAAAGCAATTAAAGTTTAAATTACTTACACCGTGGATTATAGCAATTTATTCTAAATAAAGAATTTTTTAGATTATAAAATGACACGTCATTGGGATTTATAACTACGTAAATAACTCGGTAATAAATAATCGGTTATATCAAGAAGCGGCTGGAACACAGAAAACCCACAGAAATCCAAAAAATTGATTATCTTTAGCATTAGTATGCAACGCCACAATAATAGTATATGTGTAAAACAAGGACAAACAGAACACGTCACTGATAATTGGAACAATATTACGTGAAATAAACGCCACCATTTTAGACGCTAATTAATTTTTCTTAGAAACCGTGCATCATAATGTTCCACATTTGTCTAGTAGCTTCTGGATATAGATAATTTAGTGTATATAAGGAAGCGTTTAGTCATTCAAGATTCATTCGAAATGGATTCATTCATTGATTAGATTCGAAATCATTCGATTCTGAAATTTAAGTAGCGAGCTGTTGCTATGCGAAGATAGTGTTTGAAGTATGTAGTAAACATACTCTAATTTAATAGTTGCGAGGTTGCAATGAATATAGAAGTGATGTTTTTTTAACGCAAATTTACATACAAAAAGAATTATTAATTACGATGAAGAGGCAGAATTCATCAAGATAAAGCTATTTAAAAAAAATTTTTATTAAATAACCGAAACGAAGATTTAGCCAGAAAATTGTACTTTGGTAACTGTTGTTTCAAACGAGGATTTTAATCTTGTAAGCTGATTTAGACATCAATTTAAAATAAGATTTTTAATTACAAGGAACATTTTTTGTGGATTTTGCAGTATTATTTGTAGATTTACTTTAACTGATATTAGAGTCTTTTTATCTAGTTTAAGATAGTCCTAATAATTTTTTTGTATAAAAGATTTTTACCAGGAGTTTGTGTTCAGAGTTCGAAATACTCTGACCTTTTAACATATTATCTGTCAAGGATTTTTGGCCAAACAAACCTTACAAGCGTGGCAATAAACATAACCAAGAAACCATTCATAAGAATAAATTTAGTTCTTTAAATTTAAAATAAGGTAAGGAACAATATTTTTTTATAACAATTACTTCTTAGAAATTATTTTATGTTTGAAAGAAACGATGTTGTAAATGCTTTTGTATGAAAGAAAATATTTCATATTGTATAAATGCTTTGTGATATTGCTGTATTTTATTTCATTTTGAAAACACCGTTGAGCTAGCCAGGCAAAATTAAAAAGTAAGGTAAGTGAAGAATTTCAAGTTTACGAAATGCTGTATCTGTATCACAGCCCTCTTTTATTGACGCTCTCAATGCGGCGTTGTGACAGCACTCTTTTGGTGGCGCCTCAACGCGCGACCTTGTCACATCACTCTTTTAGTGACGCACCAAACGCAAGACCATTTGCATATCACTCTCTCAGCGACGCTCAACGCGAGCCTTGTCACATCACTCTTTTAGTAACGCCCCAAATCGAGGCATTATCACAGCACTCTTTTAGCGGCGCTTCAACGCGGGGCCTTATCACAGCATTCTTTTAGTGGCACCTCAACGTGCCAGATACTCTTCGTAAGCGAAGCCATGATGGCGGAGGGTCACGCACCTCACGTTACCTCCGCCTGCATCCGCACCTGCCCAGAGTCATTTGCATATCCCATTTCACCATGGAGACGCCCTCATAATTGGAGTGTCTCTATAAACTATCCCATCCATTTTTAAAATAAAAACAATTTTACATTTCAATTAAACTAAAATACAAGTACTAAAAGCATCAAATAAAAATATTGCATATAGCTGAAATTAAATACCAGATTTAAGCTGGGAAAGAGACGTGACAACGTAATAAGTAACACAAATTTACGTCACATAATTTTAGCTATATTTACAAAGACAAATAAAGTGTTTAGTATATAAAAATGGAGGTCCTGCATACCTGGATGTTATAAGTATTATTTCTAAGGTACTTAAAATTGGTTATGTACTCAGTGGTTAGGCATATCATAACCTCTCTACCGTAGTAGACGACAAAATTTAGAATTTGTTTTAACTTTGTAATTACCTTTTCTCTGACTTGAGCAATTTCTTGCAAAAGAAATAAATTCATCTTAAACCATCGAGATATTTTGAGTTAAGTAAGGTTATTATTACAGCTAATTGACTTTAAAAAAAATGGAATTTCCTAGTCATCCATCATTTTTGTCAATTTTTAAATTAAAGTTATCGTACAAAAATGCAACTTTATAACAAACTTACGGTTTAGAAAAAGAAACGCGCGAATTAGCAAATTCACAAAGGAATCTGTATTGATTCTGATGACAGGAGACATATGATAGGTGAAACAATATCTCAACCTCAATCTATTTTACAAGGTTTCGTCTCATAAAATTAATTATTTGTATGAACTATCATTGCTAAAATGTACTAAAATTTAAATAAATATTTAAACTAAAATTATGTTGTAAATTGCATTAGAATAAAATAAAACACTTGACCTTTTTAGTACAACCTTGATAATTTTTATGCACATGACCGGATGTCTGTATAATTTGGTAATAAATATTTAAATGGTTTTAAACGCCAGGATTGCTTTAGAGTACCTTCACGAAAATTTAGGGTTTGAAAACAAAGATCTGCTAGAAACTTAATTAATATTTTAGGTTTGATAAGTTACATTCAGTCATTAACTAATTTAATTTGACTCGTTCGAAGATGGTAATTAGCCTGAGCACAAAAGTTGTTTTGCCTAGAGCACGTTTGTAAAATAGTTACTAGAAAAACTTGACTGACACCTTTGTTGAGGCAATTATTTCTGTTTAAAGTTAATGTAGGTTGCCTAATTTTTATGAAGAAATAAAAGTTATTACTAATTTAACATGTGGATGTTTTCTTGCTTACTCAAATAAAATGAAAACTCATTTCTAGAATCACAATAGAAAGTAAGCTTTGACGCTCAACGAAAAATTGACAATTCCTGCGGAACGACTTTCCGCTTTCGACGACAAAAGTCAAACTATGCTCCCTAAAATCTAAATAAGGTATGGAGATTATGACATTAAAATTTAAATTCTATGACAATTAGTAAATAAAAATCTTGTGAAGCCATTGTTGAACATTTACATTAAACGCATAAATTATACCTCTATACGTTAAATTTCAAAAACATTCTAAAAATCTAAAAATGGGAAACGATAAAAGTAATGCTCCTTCAGAAAATGAGGAAATTGCAAAGCGCCTATTTTAAATTTACTTCCAGAAAAGTCAAAACAGAGATACGAAAAATAAATGTTATTTATAAATTAGTGTACCACAAAGAAAGTAACCACATACTCTTAGGCGTATCAAATACATAATTTCTGAAAAGGCAAAGACAACAAATGTCTTTGTGTTCGATTTGTAAAGAATGATATAGATGTAAGCCAATACAAAACATTGCCATTCTTACAATGTCATTATGTAGTTGAATATAAAAGCACAAACAAAGGTGTTTACCAAAGAAAAGGTAAAGGTTGTAGTTGGTGCCCTCACGAAATATATTTAATAAAAAGGTACCTAAAAAGCTTTACCCACAAGTACTATTCTACTTCCAATAACATATTTTTTGGGCGACCATAATCATTGACAGATTGGGTACGCGGTAGAGTGATGAGCTCATTAAAATGGAGATTGACGGTACAGAAGGCGAAGACTGTGTTTTCAACAATAGTTGTATATTTACTTTATTAACATCCACTACTTATCGATCTATAGAAAATAGGATTAACACTACAAGTCAGTAGTTCTCGGTTATTTTAGTTTCAACCAAGTAAAATGCGTGAATACCGTAGGAAAAATGCCCAAAGTCAACCCAATATTTAATTCAAAAAGGACTAATTTATACATTGGGAACTTTCTGTTGTCGCACTTCCGCAATTTTATAAATAAAATCTTATGTGCAATTTCAAGAGAAAGCGACATTGTCATTTTTCGTTCCCAAGCGAAAATGTATCTTTCCATTCTTTAATATATAATACTATATTAAGAGCGAGTTGGAAACTGTTACATTGCTGCTCAGGACGATTTTGCTGATCAACACGCGACGCGCGGAGGTCAGCAAAACCCGAGGCGGCAATGAAACTTCAAATTAGCTTTACATACTATATTACTCACAATAATTATTATTGTATTTTAGATAATGATGCGTGGTGTTAAATGTCATGTAAATGCTGAGTATTGATTAAATATATTTGCTGCGCTTGTTTGAAGAGGCATCAATTTTGATATAATTTATAAGCCTTCTCGTTTTTCGGTTAGCTTTTAAGTGGCTATAAATTTCGAATCACCGTTTCTGCAGCTTCCTTGAATTTGGTGTGTCTGTGTGTGCGTGTGTGTATGTTTTGTGTTTGTGTGTGTTGTGTGTGGTTTATGTGTTCTATGTGTTGTGTGTTGTATGTGTGTGTGTGTGTGTGTGTGTGTGTGTGTGTGTGTGTGTGTGTGTGTGTGTATGTATTGTGTGTGTTGGGTATATTGTGTGTTGTGTGTGTTGGGTGTGTTGTGTGTGTTGTGTGTTGTGTGTGTTGTGTGTGTGTGTTGTGTGTTGTGTGTGTTGTGTGTGTTGCGTGTGTTGTGTGTGTGTGTGTGTGTGTGTGTTGTGTGTTGTGTGTGTTGTGTTTACATAAAATCCAATAAATTTAACACCTAACTTAGCGCCATAAAAATCAGTTTGGCTTTATTTCCGTCCTTACCCAGAAAATCGGGCGAAATATTACGCTAGCCGTAACTCGCTAACAAAGCAATTCCGGACATATGTTTATAAGAACTTCTTTCATTATTTTGATGAGAGGAAACCACCTTAGAAGTTTGTCGGGTTCCTCGTGGGACACCCAGTATATATACAACATGGTTCAAACTGACCTCAAAATTTGCCGTAGATTATCCCCATAATAAATAATTATGAGATTGAGAACTTGTTCTAGCTTATGTTATAAATATTTAAATATTCTAAGTTCCAAACAGAGAACTAAAATTTATACTTGCGATTGTGATTGCTAAATAGCGCTTTCTAAATTTTCATTTCCATTATCATCAACGGCATTAAATACTTCCTGGTTTCATTTCAAATCTCCATTTGAAGTTAGAATATCAGTTTGCAAATTGCATTTTTATTCTTAATCGATTAAATTCAGGATTATTTATGTATCTGGATTATTGATGTCGAAGAACGTTTATTTTCGTAGTATTTTACTAAATAATCATACTTCATAATTATGCAAAGTTTTATGGTACTTATTGCATGTCGTAAAATGAATTATAAATTGCTCGAACTTACACATTCGAAGAATTAATATTTACTCAAAAGTTACGTGTTTAATGTCGCTAAATGAATAAATTAATCGCGAATCATAACTACTTACGTTTATATGCAAAATTCTAACTACGTCATTTTTCTATTCGGTTCCAGATTATTTCGAAGCATTAATCACCCTGCATGATGTAATTTACGAGGGTGTAGCGTTTAATGATCTAATTAGTGCAAAGCTATCGCGGTTATTATGAATTATGTCTATCGTAAAGCTTCGTCTATTCCTTTCTAATGCACGAAGTCAACGGGCGCGGTCTCCTTGTCTCTGTAATACTGTTACGAGTTTAAATTCAAGTTAAACCTTTTCATTAAATTGTGAGTCTAATTGTAGTAAAGTGTATCTATTTTGCTGCTATGATGTTAGCTATCTACAGTTACTTCTCTATAGTTGTGTTGTTTGATGTGAATGTTAGTAATTTCAATGTAGTTTGAATATTAGGTAGACCTGTTATTTTCAGTACTCGTATTATTTTGTATTAGCGTTGCTTTGGAACGTCCCGTTTTAAGTTTTATAACTCATTGCAATTTTTAGAATCTTTTTAACATAATGCTCTGTGGTTAGAAGCCTTTGAATCTCTCCTTTGGTTAGATATTTTACTAAATTGACATTTTGTCAAGTTGTTATTGTAAAACTGTATTAATTGATGCACATTAATTTGCTTTTGTTCATAAAAAAGTGGTTTAATTGTGGGAAAATGTTATCTCACTTAAGGGCGATAACGAGCCCATGTGGTGGCTCTTCGTTCTTCTTGATCCAGCCTTTGAATTGTAACGACGATCTTGGTATGTTAGCAAACTTTATATCGCTTATTGTAGCGGATTCTTGCTTACTACCTTGGATAAAATTAATCTTTCTGATGTTTGTGAGTACGAAAGTTAATTATTACGCCTTAGGCGGATTTTACGTCGTTTTGATTAATACTATTGGGTTGGCTTTCACTCAGTTCGTGAAGCACATTTTTGTGATATTTGTTATATGCTACCCACATTGTTATGTGGTAAGTAATAGCGTTATAGCACTTCTTGTTCTATGTATTACATGAATTTTAGGGTTCAAATCTAACTTCAAATCTAACTTCAAATTTAACGCCAGAGTTTAGTTCAAATTTAAGTCCAAGTTTACGTCTGCGTGCGAGTCCAAGAGTAATTGCATATTTTAGGTTTAGCAGTTCCAATTTAAGTAGATGCACATTTGTGAAGATTCGTTTAAGTAATCGTTCTGGTGGTATTACGATTACCCAACCACGACAACTTACTGAAATAGATGGTATTGAAGCTCCCGACGAAGAATTAATTATTGATACCATAAGTTCCATCTGCTGGACTACCGAAATATTAATCGAAACCTGTTGGAGTTATCTGTGGATGAATATTACACCTGAAGCGATTTTGTGGGACTACCTTTAAGTGCTGTAATCCTGTTAAGTTGGATTTGGAATCCCTGACTGCTACTGGTGCATTGGAATTACTTCTTGAGGTCGTATACTTTCTTATTTAAGTGTGCTGTGTATGTTCCGTTGAGATTATTGCATTAATATTTTTGTGTATGCAACCTTATATTCACCTTTCTATTATTTTGCTTTGCATGCAACCATACTTACACCTGTGTGTAAGGTGGGTTGCGATAATTAACGTAAAATCTGTATTTATGATAAAATTATTTAGGTATTAGTGTCTGAATGCTTCCGTAGCTAGTACTATGTTCTTATGATTGTTGCTAACAACTCGTTAATGCGTTCCAGTGATTTATACATATTGATTGTAAATCTAGTCACGAGCTTAGACCCTTGGTTAAATTATTACTCACTTGAGTTATGCTGTTACAGCTTACTTAGTGGCCACCAAGTCTGCGTGTACCCCAATTTTTACTTAGTACGAATTATTTTTGCGTACGGGCTCGTGCCCGAATATTCTTAACACCCTTGCGTTATTACTGTTAAATATTATTTATACAATCACCTGGAGTAAACATATATTTGCTTGTTGTGAGCACTTAGCTTGGTTAATTTTCTCTTGCGTCATTTAGGTTTGAATCTTGTATGTATGATTAGTTGTAGAATTATTTGTTCTAGTGAAATTTATATTTATATGTTTGATTTCATGTTTGGCATTGTAGTTACTTCAATAAATTCAGGTTTAATTCTGTGCCCTGTTAATTTATTGATATAGTGAGTTACCTTGGGTTTCGCCCGAGAATAGTGGAACATTTCTCGTTGATTCTGCTCGCTCCTGTTCCTGGCGCCCATTAATAAAATAGTTAGTTCTGACTTATTGGACCTTTCTAGTGGTTCCTTATGGTCCTTGAATGCGATTCTTTACCCATCGCCCTGATGAGTCTTTTCTGAGCTATTCCGGAGCACTATTTGTCATCGTAACGTTAAGGAACCCATTATATCGATTAGTTATCGAATTTTACCGTGGCAGCTTATGGGTTTTAATTAAATAATTTGCTTATCTGCATTAGTTGATGTGTTTGTTATGTTATCGAAAAAGTAAATGCAAGATTCTTTGAATAGTTTGATTAGCATTAATAATTTATACGTATAATCGGGCTTTCAAAGCCGTCAGGTGTTGTTACATTCTGATATGTACGCCGCGGGTCGAGGTTGACCTATTCTGTTGAAAATAGATTCGATTATTCGATTCAAGAGAGTATGGTGTGATCCGTCGACTAGTCCAGAGTGGCGTGGTTCTAATGGAGCTTTAAGGCCGTTGATTGTGGCTATTCCGTTAGGGATTATTCCAATAGAACCTTATATTGATGCTGTTTACGCTTGATTTGTGTGCTGAGGTGGCACGTTGGTCCTGAGAAGTTGGGACTTTGGATTGGCGTCAGTTACCGCGAGGGATATCATTTCTCTGGAGAGGCCATCACACATATTCGAAATTGTAGGCTGCTATTGGAACTTATTGTGGACAGCTGTGTTAAGGTTTTAACGTCAGCATTGGGCATCTAATCTTTGCCTTCATCTTTATCTATCCTCATCTTGCATCTGCTGCTCCTTGCTGATCGTCAATTTTCCACCAACGTAATATAGTAAGCATAACGCCTCATTTTACTGCAGCCACTGTTGCGTGTTGATTCATATGTCTGATTCTGCATTACTATCATTTCTGCCAGGCTTCGCCAGTGGAGCGTAAGTTATTTAGTTTAAGTGGAGGTAAGCAAACACGTTAATAAACTGTAATATTAAAGAAGCTAATTACTGGATGTAGGTTGTAATTAAAACTTGTTGAGTTATTGCGTTAGCGTACATTCTTTCAAGTACACTGAACACATATTTTGTTGGTGCTTAGCCACACTGCACTGAGTTATTTATATGTACATGTATTTTTGTAAGAACGAATAGAGTTACTTTAGGTTAACTGTGTTTTCTTACATTACTGCTAAGCTGACCAACCTCCCCCCCCTCCCTGAATAATAAAGTCTAATAGTCTCATGCTCTACTAAATACTTGGGCGCCGTATAAATGCAATTATGATTTTGGACACCGTTGCCAATTTACGCCGATTATATAATTTAGGCGGTAGCAATACGTAAAGCTATTAAAATCGTTCTTATCTAACTTTTATTGTTTTTTAATACGCGCGTGTTCCTTGAATAAGAGCGTTTATTCTTTAATACTAATAATTAGCTTTTTTAATAGTTTTTGGTACATTCCTTAGTAAAGTGACGTATTCGTTTATTAATAACGAAAATTCTAGAATTAATTTCTTTAGAATAAAGCTTAAATTCATAAAGCGGCAGTTTTAACAAGAATGAATATTTTATTTCTGATATATCTCGATACGAAAATCAATTACATAATTAAAACTCGCAATTGCATTCTTAATGATTGTAAATGCAATAAGGTTTATTTTACGGTAAATGAAACGGGTTTTAACGAATCTATACATGAAAAATTTATCTTTTAGTAATGCTGCGAATTTCATCTTCAATGAATCACACGAATATCTTAAAATGGAACTCCCTTTTACTTAAAGAATTTTTATTGTATTAGTGCAATTACGCAGTTTAGAAAACATTAATTTTAATAATTATTGATATATCACCATCTATATAGCCAGCATTAAATATTATTTGTTAAAAATAAATTTTGTTTTCATATCCAAATGTTCCAAATTAACATTCGTTAGTTCTTTTTTAGATTTGTAAAAGTATTAAAGTCACCTTTAAAATTATTTACTGACATAGAAAAACGTCGCTTGGCTATAATACACGTACACATATATAGTTATAACTAGTATAATCAAACCTGCACGTGCCGTGTCTAGTGCTCGTGGTCCGAATAGATAACTTCTCGGTAAACAGAATCAGTCGTATTCCAACAATTATGTGAGTAACATAGCCTTTAGAGTAAATAAGTTGAAATGCGACCTTCGCATTGTCCTTTAAGATTTTTCTGATTAAGTTCTCGTCAATGATGTTATGAAGTAGACAGTATGCACAACATTCATATTACGAATTATTTTACGATATAATTTACAATCTTTTGCTTGCAATTAATTCTATGAACAATCCCTAATATTCTACAATTTAACGATTACATCAACGTAATAATTTTATAATTATGTGATATTTCGAAATCATGGATATAGAAGTTTTCGATTGAAAACTTGGGTGCAGATGGATTAAAGTAGTTTCTATCTTACTTGTTGCTTGAACAACAACTGTACATGTGGGAGTATGTTGTTGGTGTAATTTCATCTATAAGAAGACACAGTTTGGTCACGATAAATCGTTACAGTTTGATAACACGTTTTTATTATTTAGAATTAATGTCATGTTCATGGGTAAGTCGAATTTTTATTTATATAAATCCCATCATTTTGCATTTTTATGTTTATTAAGTTTCCACTATAATTAAATGATGCTATTTACAAAAATATACAGATACGCTTTCGAGAACATTACCAGTAATCATACTCTATAAAAATTGTATGCGTTGATAAAATTCCGATTAGATTAAAACACAAATTTAGTATACTTTATTTAAAATCTGTTATAATATCTTATGTGATTATTTTGTGAACAAATTAAAAAGTTAAATGCAGTAAGAAATATTTTAAGAACTCTTAAAGTCTATTAAAGATTATGTGTACATCGTACTCAGACCTGAATGTGATAAAAATTTATTAAATACAATAATTGTTGTTAAGGCTTTATAAGTATTTTGTTTGTAGTTGTATTATGCCAATCACAATTAATTTAAGTCCTTAAACTATTTCCCAGCTAGAACCCCTCCATTATCCCTACCTTTAGTGCAACGACATAAAAGGGTTGGTAGTTTACGAGTGGACGACTATTCAACTTCGTTCTCGCTTGGCTTTGGTTCGTGATTTAGTTCGGTGCATCGAGCATCAGTAATTAGCAACAATTAGTGAACATTATACAGTCCATAATTATCTGATAGCAGTGCAAGTACAATCAACCACTACAACCAGTGAAAGGTAGGTGATATATTCCTTTAAATTATCATTTCCTTTGTGTGATTGTAAATGCAAATTAACATTTTGATTAACATTTTTGGTCCTTTGAGCAAATATTTTGCTTATTAATTGGTTTATTATTGGCATTTTTGGCATTTATTTTAACTACATTGTTAATTGCTCTTCGCTTAAATTAGGGGTTGACCGCATTTAGAAGAAACGTGTAGTCATACCACCAGTATCATAGTCAATTGTGTAAACTAACTTATAGTAGATGCAATTTCGCATTAAATTTGAAATTTTGTACTGATACAGAATCTTATAAAGCCTTAAAAATGACAAATCTTTGTAAATTTTAGGGATACTGTAGCGTAAGAATTTGTAGTCAGAAAAGGTGTTTAAGCAGTACAGTTATTTTAAACTTGTAATTCAAGTTCGCTAGAGAATTCAAGTATTTGTAAAACCGGGTAGAATAACCCTTTGCTCTTTGTTAGATTGAAACTTGCAAGCTCCCGTTAGGCACCTTGTAGTAAAAATTCTTTGCCAGGTAGTTCAACATTACCCTTGGTATATCCTATTATTAGGTGAACAAAACCCTTCATTTTTGTAGCTGAAATCAATATAAAATCGATATTAGTAACCTTGTTCGTTAGGATGGCACATATTTCATCCGATAGGTTGATTGTAGATTTGAAGGCGGCACTCGATAGATTATCTGATGTATCTGATGCGATAAATAAATTGGAGCATATTAAAGGCAATTGTATTTCTGTTAATATTATGGCTGAAAGCGCCTTTGATATCAAAAACGATGTAGATACTGCTTATAAAACGTGCATCTTGGATGAGGACAACTCAGAATTATTAAATGAAATTACAACATTAAGAATTGAAATAGATAGGTCTTTGTTAAACATTAAAATTATTAAAGCGCAATTTGATAATATATCCACTGCTGAAAAATGCTTGACTGAAAATATTACTGGCATTGGCTCGTGTAGCAATATTCGTCTCCCTCGATAGAAATGAAAAATTTTCTGGAAAAATAGAACATTTTCAAGAGTTTATACAATTTTTAATAATTTAGTTCATGAAATAATCAATTGCTACCGATCGAAAAGTTCTATTTTTAATTGATGCGTTGGATTTTAAGTCTAGAGAACTCATTAGACATTTGCAAATTTCGAATAATAATTATTGCTAGCTTATTCAATTATTGTGAGAGGTTTAAGTAAAACGTTTAATTGCAAACACGCATTGGAATGCTTTAGAATCGTCACCAAAAGCAAAATTTAATTCACATACAGATTTAAGAGAATTGCTTAATTGCTTTACGGAAAATCTATCAAGCTTACGTCAAACTAAGATTGATTTGCTCGACTTCGTATTGTTTAATTTGTTATCAAAAAAGGTAGATACAAATCTTTTGAAAACATTTGAGTTAGAAAATACATCAGACATTCCATGTTATGATCAATTAAAATTATTTCTAGAAAAACATTGCAAGGCATTAGAAATTAGCAATATGGTTGTTTCCGATACACCGTTCAAAGTTAATACGTCCAGTAAACAAGCCATATCATCTAGTGTACCTTCTAAACGTTCCTTTGAATATTCAAAACCCCAAGTTCGAAAGTCATTCGTAACAACTTCATTCACTCAGAAATGCAGTCTTTGCAGTGGTACTCATAACTTATACCAATGTGAAATGTTTCTGAATAAATCGCCACAAGACCGTTATAACTTTGTTAAAGACAAACACTTATGCATTAATTGTCTTCGCAACTCTCATATGGTTACACGCTGCTCTTCCAAACTTGTTTGTAAAAAGTGTGCAAGGGTCATCATACTTTATTGCACTTTGAAAACCCTACAGTTGCACAGAAACCTGCAATCACTCAGGCAACAGATCAACTTCCCGAACCCACCTGCAACACTACTACAAGTACGTTATTATCATCTAGATCGTCCAACACAATGACGTTATTAGGCACCGCAAGAATTTCAATTACAGATGGGTTTGGTAAAGTTCAGACAGTAAGAGCACTTGTAGATAGTGCATCAATGGAAAATTTCATGACTGATAAGTGTTGTCGACGCTTAGGTTTAAGAAAATCGAATATTTCAATGAAGGTTGAAGGGTTAGGTCTATCTGCTTCCCATGCGTATGGTCAAGTATCGTGTAAAATTAGTCCTCAAGGTAAAACTGTTCCAGAGTACAGCATTGATTGTTTTGTTTTACCAAACATTTGTGGAGCCCTTCCTTCAACAAGGATCTCGCCAAATAGTTGGCCTCACATAGTTGGATTAGATTTAGCAGATTCGGACTTCGACAAACCTAGCCATATCGATTTATTGTTAGGTGCAGATTTGTTCGCGCGTGTTTTATTAAACGCAACTCGCATTGGGTCACCAGAAGAACCCGTGGCAATTCACACTACCTTTGGGTGGATATTAACAGGGAAGGTTCTTTCTTCTGTTACATCTCGTATATCATTAGCTGCACTGGTAGAAGATGCTAACATTACTCGATTTTGGGAACTGGAAAATATTCCAGATTCTAACAAATTATCTCCTCATGCGGAAATTTGTGAAAGGCATTTTGTGGACACTCACAAGCAGGATGACACCTGTCGTTTTATTGTTTTGTTACCTTTCAATGGTCCTGAACCGCTATTTGCTGGCTCTCGGAAATAGCACTTCGAAGATTTCTTTCACTAGAACGCCGTTTGGAAATAAATCCTCAACTGTATAATGTACAGAGAATTTATGCAGGATTATATCGATAGTGGTCACATGTCTCGTATGGTATCGGATTCAACTCGATCGTCTACATTATCGCCGGTATATTACATACCACATCACGCCGTGTTCAAACCAGACAGTACAACTACAAAACTTCGTGTCGTATTTGATGCTTCAGCCAGCGCGCAAAGTGGAGGGTCTTTAAATGATCATTTACTCGCAGGCCCCCCTCTTCAAAAAGATATCATGGAGTTGTTATTACACTTTCGTTTACATTCTGTAGTTTTAACTGCGGACATTAAGCAAATGTATAGACAGATTCTTATTTCTACTAGCCATCGAGACTATCAACGTATAGTTTGGAGATTTAAGTCCTCGGAATCTGTTATCGATTATCAGCTAAACACTGTTACATACGGCATCACATCATCACAATTTCTAGCCATGCGTGTAATTCAAGAACTTGCAAAAAGTCAATCGTTACGTTTTCCTATTGCTTCCAAGATTTTAGCGTCGGATACGTACGTGGATGATTTGATTACAGGGTGTGATTCGATAGAGGATGGCAAACGACTCGTGTATGAATTAAACCAAATTTGCCAATCAGGTGGTTTTATGTTGCGAAAGTGGAATAGCAACGTGCCAAGTGTCATTGGCCATTTACCTGATTCCGTTCGGTATCAGCAAGCATTTTTGTTTGAAGAGGTAAACAATACGTCTCAAAAAATTTTAGGACTGCAATGGCAACCATTGAGTGATATGTTGTTTTACAATCTTAATATCGTTGATCGGCCTTGTACCAAAAGGAATATGGTTTCGGAAATTGCAAGGATCTTTGACCCTCTGGGGTTATTATCACCATTGGTCTTCTTCGCAAAGCATTTGATTCAATCTGTATGGATATTAGGAATTGGTTGGGATGAACTTCCTCCTCAACAAATTGTTTTAAAATGGAATCTGTATCTTCAACAATTACCCGAGTTATTGAAAATTGAAATTCCTCGACGGATTCTTTGCGATAACTATCAAACTGTACAAATTCATGCATTTTGTGATGCATCGGAAGCTGGATATGCAGCAGCAGTTTATCTCCGCTGTGTCGATGAGAAAGGGAACATCCAAGTATCATTGGTCTGTGCCAAATCTAAGGTCGCACCAACCAATCGTATATCATTACCTCGATTAGAATTGTGTGGTGCAGTGTTGTTGTCGAACTTGGTTGAGTATGTGCAAAATACGTATAGAAATAATTTAGTATTGGACGATACATTTGCGTGGTCAGATTCCACAGTAGCATTAGCATGGATTCGATCTTCGTCGTATAATTGGAAGACCTTTATTAGCAATCGTGTCTCGCATATCCAAGAACGAGTGGCTCCATCATCGTGGCATCATATTAAATCACAGGATAATCCTGCTTACTGTGCATCAAGAGGATTATTAGCTGCTGAGCTTGTTAATCATCCCTTGTGGTGGACGGCTCCATCATGGTTACTATTACCTAAAGAGAATTGGCCTGCTCATATGGAACCAACTCTTACAGATCACACTCAGATGCACATTGAAAAAAGAACTTTATCCCTTAATATACACGTTGCAGATCATTTCGTAGACTCGATGGTAAATCAATTTTCAGATTTGCGAAAATATGCAGGATTCTGGTATATATTTGTCAGTTCATTCGTAACTTGAAAGTTCGTGCAAATTTGGATATTGGAAACTTGGAACAATTATTGGTCTCCCCGAACAGTATGCACTTCATTTATTAATAAAACGGGTTCAAAACAAGTTTTCAGTCAGGACATTGATATCATTCGAAAGGAAAACTTAGTAATAAACAACTTCGACCTCTCAGTCCTTTCCTTGACAGTGATGGGTTGTTAAGGGTGGGCGGCCGGTTGCGAAATGCAGACGTACCTTATGATACAAAATTTCCTTTGCTACTTCCTCGGTCACACCGGGTGACAGAGCTCATTATTCGAGATTGCCATACGAAATATTTACACCCTGGACTTAGAACTACTCATTTTTGTTAGTACAAAATTTTTGGATTCTGTCTGCAAAAGGGCTATTCAACAGTGCCTAAACTCTTGTATTCGATGTTTTCGTCAAAACCTATTTCGCTATGCCCTCCTATGGGCGACTTGCCCCCGCTAGACTTACTGCCGGTAAAGCGTTTCTACATACTGGGGTAGACTACGGTGGACCCTTTTCTATCACCATGAATCGTATTAGAGGTGCCAAATCATTGAAAGTCTATGTTTGTTTATTTGTTTGTCTTAGTACAAAAGCGATACATCTGGAGTTGGCATCAAACCTATCTAAAGAGGCCTTTATTGCAGCTTTACGGCGGTTTGTAGCACGTAGAAGTAAATGCGTGCAAATTCATAGTGACTGTGGAACAAATTTTAGCGGAGCATCTCGGGAACTACTCGAATATATGAAGCAGTCATCTGAAACGGAAGGTATTCACTTTGTTTTAATCCTCCGTCGGCTCCTCACTTTGGGGAATGTGGGAAGCTGGGATAAAATCTGTAAAGTCCCATCTCAAGAAGGTGGTAGGCGAACAAATTCTCTCGTACGAAGAATTTAACACCATTCTAGCTCAAATTGAAGCCATATTAAACTCCAGACCTTTATGTCCAATGAGTAACGATCCCACTGATTTTTCATTCTTGAGTCCTGGTCATTTTCTGAACGTAGAACCAGTGTCTGTCATTCCCGACCCTAATGTCGTAGATCTGAAACTATCTTCCTTAAATCGTTGGCAACTGGTTCAACGTATTCAGCAATCATTTTGGAAACGGTGGCATTTGGAGTACCTGCACACACTTCAACAGAAAACCAAATGGTTTTCTGCTAATTATTCGTTAATGGTGAGAACGTTGGTGTTGATTAAAGATACTCAAGTGTCTCCATTACAGTGGAAAATGGGACGTATACATACGTTGCATTATGGAAAGGACAATGTTTGTCGTGTGGCTACCGTGGCAACATCCCAGGGACTATTTAAAAGGCCCGTGGTAAAATTGTGCCCTCTCCCCATTCCAGAGGCAACTTAGTATTATAATTAGTATATTAGGGTAAATTAACTTTTAAATTTACGGTTATATATATTTTTTTTTGTTCGTTTAGACGCACTTAGAAAATAAGTTCCTAATACTTATTTTGGTGGGCGGTATGTTAAGGCTTTATAAGTATTTTGTTTGTAGTTGTATTATGCCAATCACAATTAATTTAAGTCCTTAAACTATTTCCCAGCTAGAACCCCTCCATTATCCCTACCTTTAGTGCAACGACATAAAAGGGTTGGTAGTTTACGAGTGGACGACTATTCAACTTCGTTCTCGCTTGGCTTTGGTTCGTGATTTAGTTCGGTGCATCGAGCATCAGTAATTAGCAACAATTAGTGAACATTATACAGTCCATAATTATCTGATAGCAGTGCAAGTACAATCAACCACTACAACCAGTGAAAGGTAGGTGTTATATTCCTTTAAATTATCATTTCCTTTGTGTGATTGTAAATGCAAATTAACATTTTTGATTAACAATTGTCATTTTTATAAAACAACAATTTGATATAAATTCCATCTTCAGGTAAGATAATATAAGAAAATTTATTTTATAAATTGTACATATCTACAATTCGAGGAGAATAGCCTTTATTTAAATAGATGTACGTATATCCTTCTTCAGACTTTTTATTAATTCACCAATGTAACGAATTATTAAGAAATAAACTTATGATAAAATTTGACATAAAAGTATATTTCAAGAACTCTAGTAAACTTAATAGAATATGAAAAACAAGAACTCTATTTCCTCCTCATCAAGCTTATGTAATAAAAATCAAAATCCTTTCAATCACGCTACTCTATATACAAATTAGTACTTGTATAATCGAGCTTTTTCGTTTAATCACATCAAGATATTAGTTAATAAGATGGAATAATTACGTAGACTTTTATGCAAAGCCTAAATTATCATTTCAAATCAAGCTACCGATTAAAAGTTCCCGGACAAGATGCGAACCTGTATATTCGATTTTCGCGGCCGATGCGCTTACCGATTGCGCCACCCGGAGGGGTGATTACAATCGAATAGATATACAAATTTATATTAATATGATAATGAGTTTAAGATTCTTTACTTATATTAAACGATATCTAGATTGCTATTTCTTTACCGTGTTGACTCATTGTTTCGACGTGTTAAAAAAGTCAATACGCCTTGAATTGAAACCGATCTTAATATATTTTGCACCAAACCTGCTTTTTAAACTTCTGTCTTGAATAGACTTACTGTGAGGTCAAAGTGGCTCAACTTTTTTGCCAGCGATCGACCGACATTCCTAAACGTACCACCGAAGTGTATACTATTTATTTTGATACAGGTCTCCATATATTATTCAAGCACGATGTTTGTGTTTAAACCGGCCCTAGATCACCACTTTTGACCATTTATTTGTGTCGCTATCGTTCATCCATATAGTTAACATATTCTATATATACTGATTGGCTTTTTCAATTGAACCACTGTGAAGTTAGTGGCCAATTTTCAGCAGCCATTTTTTCCAGCAGCTCCTTTTAAATAAACGTAAAAACCGACTTTCACAATCGGAGTTACACCTTCCTCCTTGGTACAACTATTGTTATGACCTATCTTAATGTAGCTGTAAAAACAAAATTTAGGTTGGGATCCATAGAGGCTTCAAAAACACCCTTAAACGATAAAAATATATAAAAAACCAGAAATGGCAGAAGGCAATAGAGTTACACCTTGCATTGGCATTCCTATTACTGGGACCGCTCTTAATGCATTCGTAAAAACAAAATTCCCTTATTATTTTGTATAATTTTAGTATACATATTGGGGAAGCACTCAAACTTGTCAAATTAATAACACACTCTACCTTTCGGTAGGGACTTCAAAACCACCCTTAAACGATAAAAATATTAAAAAAACAGAAATTACAGAATGCAATCGAGTAATACCATCCGCCGTGGCTCAACTATTGTTAACACCTCCTAAATGCCTATGTAAAAAAATTTAGTTGCGACTCATAAAGGCTTAAAAATCACCTTTAAAAGATACAAATATAATAAATTAGAAATGGCAGAAGGCAATCGAGTTACATCTACCGCATTGGCATACCTATTACTGGGACCGGCCTTAATGTATTCTTTAAAACAAAATTCATTTGTAACCCGTGGGAAATTAAAAACAAACCACCCTTAAAGGATAAAAATATAAAAAGTCAGAAATTACAGAAAGCAAGCAAATTATGCCTTCCGCCTTGGTGCAACTATTATAAAGACTCCCTAAATTTCTGTAAAACAATTTAGTTGCGACTAGTAAAGGCTTCAAAAATCACCTTTAAAAGATGCAAATATAAAAAAATCAGAAATGGCAGAAGGCAATCGAGTTATATCTTCCGCATTGACACATCTATCACTGGGACCGCTCTTAATGCTTTCGTAAAAACAAAATTCACTTGCGACCCGTAGAGATTTCAAAACCACTCTTATAAAAATATGAAAAATCAGAAATTGTAGAAAGCAATGGAGTTACATCTTCCACCCTGACACAACTATTATTAAGAGCTCCTAAACGCATCTCTAAATACAAAATTTAATTACTCGCTCGTAAAGGTTTCAAAAATGATCCTTAAAAAGTAAAAATATAAAAAATCAGAAATGGCAGAAGGTAATCGAGTTACATCTTTCGCATCGACATATCTATTACTTGGACTGCCCTTAGTGCATTCATAAAAACAAAATTCACTTGCGACAAGTAGGAACTTCAAAATCACCCTTATAAAAATATGAAAAATTAGAAATTGCAGAAAGCCATCGATTTACACCTTCCTCCTTGGCACAACCATTGTTAAATATCCTAAACGCCTCTGTAAATACAAAATTTAGTTGAGACTCATAATGGTGTCGAAAATCACCTTTAAAGAATAAAAATATAAAAAATCAGAAATGGTAGAAGGCAATCGAGTTACACCTTCCGCATCGGGATTGCTATTATTGGCACGGCCTTTAATGCATTCGTAAAAGCAAAATTCACTTGCAACCCGTAGAGACTTCAAAACCATCCTAAAAGAATAAAAATATAAAAAATTAGAAATTGCAGAAAGCAATCGAGTTATATCTTCCACCCTGGCACAACTATTGTTAAGTCCTCCTACATGCTTCTATAAAAGCAAAATTTAGTTGCAACTCGTAAAGGCTTCGAAAATCACCCTTAAAAGATGCAAATATAAAACATCAGAAATGGCAGAAGGTAATCGTGTTACACCTTCCGCATTGGCATGCCAATTAGATGGACCGCCTTAAGCATTCGTAGAAACAAAATTCACTTGCAAATCGAAGGGACTTCAAAACCACCCTTAAAAGATAAAAATATAAAAAATTAGAAATTACAGAAAGCAATCGAGTTACGCCTTCCGTCTTGGCACAACTATTATTAGGACACTCTAAATGTCTTTATAAATACAAAATTTAGTTGCGACTCGTAGAGGTTTCAAAAATCGCCCTTAAAGAATAAAAATATAAAAAGCAGAAATGGCAGATGGCAATCTAGTTACATCTACCGCATTGGCATACCTATTACTGGGACTGCCCTTAGTTCATACGTAAAAACAAAATTCAATTGCAATTCGTAGGGTCTTCAAAACCACCCTAATGTCAAGAATATAAAAAATCAGAAATTATAAAAAGCAATCGAGTTACACCTTCCGCCTTGGCACAACTATTGTTAAGGCCCCCTAGATGCCTCTATAAATACAATATTTAGTTACGCCTCGTAGAGGATTCAAAAAATCACCCTTAAAGGATAAAAATATAAAAAATCAGAAATGGTAGAAGGTAATTGTGTTACACCTTCCGCATTTGCACACCTATTACTGGGACCTTTTTTAATGCATTCGTAAAAACAAAATTCACTTGCAGCAACTTCAAAACCACCCTTAAGGGATAAACATTAAAAAATCAGAAATTGCAGAATGCAATCGAGTTATACGTTCCGCCCTGGTACAACTGTTGTTAAAACCTCCGAAATACCTCTGGAAAAGCAAAATTTAGTTGCGACTCGTAAAGGCTTCAAAAATCACCCTTAAAAGATGCAAATATAAAACATCAGAAATGGCTGAAGGCAATCGAGTTACGCCTTCTGATTGGCATACCTATTACTGGGACCGTCCTTAATGCATTCGTAAGTTTACTTGCAACCCGTAGGACTTCAAAACCAACCTTAAAGGATAAAAATATAAAAAATCAGAAAGTACAGAAAACAATCTGGCTACACCGTCCGCCTTGGCACAACTATTACGGAGACCGTCATTAATTCACATCTGTAGAAACAAAAAATACTCTCGACTCATAAGGACTTCAAAAACCACCCTTAAAGAATAAAAATATAAACAATCAGAAATGGCATAAGCCGATCTAATTACACCTTCTGCGTTGGAACAAAAATTGCTAAGACTGCGCCTAATGCATATATAAAATCAAAATCACTTGCGGCCTTAATGGTATTACCAGACATAAAAGCTTGTTTATCAGTATTTACTTTAATTAACGTTTGTACGTATTAATATGCACCCATGTTAATCCTGTTCAACTGTACTTGTCATTAACTAATTTAAACAATTGTTGTACGTATAGATGTTTGTGCTTTTATGTAGGGAGATATTAACATTGTACTTGTTTCGGCTTATTAGCACGCACTCGTGTTAATCTCGTGAAAATTTCCATTACGCCTTTTCATTAAACGACTAATGTACTTCTATAAACATGTAATTGTTCCTGTTTTTGCTTATTAACACACACACACACACACTCACGCACGCACGCAGCACGCACGCACACGCGCACACACGACAACACGCGCGCACACGCACGCGCACACACGCACGCACACACACACACACACACAACACACACCACACACACAACACACACACGCGCACACATAACACACACAAACAACACATACAACACACACACACGTGTTATTGTTGTAAATAATTAGTTATTGTGTCGTACATGTCGTGCATGTAATTGTTCCTGTTTGTGCTTATTTACACACGCACACGTGTTAATCTTGTAAATAATTAGTTTAGTGTCGTATTATATTAATTGCCAGTATGGTAAATACACGTTTTTAGCTTCTGTATACAGTGTGTACAGTATAAAATGCAGTACATGGGGATCTTGGAAACTGTAGGAGATACGATCTTGGTTAAATGGGACAAAAGTTGCATAATCATGAGGGTATCTCAGATCGGTTTTCAAATTTCAAAAATTTGTCATAGGTTACTAGATAGAGGCAAAAAACACAAAATTGACGATTTATTTATTTGCTCGTAGGTAGTTTACTAATTGAAATAGAATGTTCAAATTTGGTACATCATGGTAATTCACCTCACATTTTAAACTTAGATTTTGTCTAGGGCATCTAGATTTTGCGTGACGATGTTCAACTTTTTATTTTTAAATAGCCGCCATATTGGATTTTTTACATTTTTGAAATGCTGACAAAAACCCATTTCCAAAAAGGTATAACATGGCTATGTTTGATTGAACCAAAACACTAAAAATCACATAATCATGTTTTGGTCATAGTAGGCTTTAATTTCCATTATGACAAAGAGAAACAATTGCTCTAAAAATTTTAAACTCAATTTTCAGTGGTAATAAAAACAGTAAAAAACGTAGAAAATTGAAAATAAATCTGTATTAATCAGAACTTACATAACTATGCATTAACAAAGAATAAATACAAACTAGCATCTATTCAATACAAAATATTATTTAAGCTGTTTTTTAGTTGTCATTCATGTTCAGACAATTGCAAATTAACAATCAAGGAAAAAAATATAACAATAGTCAGTCACATGAATTCATTATTTATTTTAAATGTTCAATTAACCCCCCAGTTTGTTGAACACATAACCGACACCTTTTATAAACATCTTTACAAGATCGTCTTATCATAGTTGGAGTTATTTTATTTACGGCCTCTTGGACTGCTTGTTGTAATTGGCCTACATTATCATACGTTTTTGAGTACACACGACTTTTTAAATGGCCCCATATAAAGAAATCTAGAGGAGTTAAATCCGGTGATCTCGCCGGCCACTTAATTGGTCCCCGATTTCCAATCCAGTTTTCATTATACTCAGAATTTAAAAAAATTGTAATAATCAGAGCATTGTGGGGTGGAGCGCCATCATTTTGAAAAATCATACATTGCAAAGTAGCGAGTGGAAGCTCCATTAGTCTATCTGCCACATTTCCCTGCAATAAATCTAAGTATCTCGCAGAGTTTAAATTTGCATTATAAAAAAACGGACCTATAATGTACCTTCCAATAATACCAATCCAGACGTTGAATCCCCATTTAACTTAATGTCTAACTTGGCGGTTCAAATGTGGATTTTCATCTAACCAAAAAATTGTATTTTTGCGGTTGAACATACCACAATTCGTAAATCGACTTTCGTCAGACCACAAAATTGTATATGCAAAATTTGAATTTTCGTTGCACTTTCTGATGTACCAAGCACAAAATTCCATTCTTCGAATTTGATCTTCAGTACGCAATCCCTGACATGGTCGTTCATGATATGGATGGTAGTTGAAACGTTTTAAAATAGCTCTTGCTGTAGAATGAGCAACACCTGTTATATTCTGAATTTGTCTAAGAGAAGTACGAGGATTTTCGACAACTGTTTTCATTATCTTTTTTAATTTGCCTATTTCTCTTAGACAAGCCAAAACTACCATAATTTATTAAATTATTTTGTAATCTCCGAAACATACATCTGTTTGATTGATGTTTTTCTGGGTATTTATTTAAATACAATTCAGCGGCTTTAACATCATTCCTTCCAGAAAGAATAAAACATTCTATCATTTGATATTTATCACGGTTAGTAAAGCGATCCATTTCAAGCGCAAATGCTTTGCTTAAATTTCTATGTAAATTAATTAACTGTTTTTTTAAACTGCACTACTTGAAACATAAAATAAAGGACAAACTTTGACGTTTCTCAGATGTTGAGCAATTGTTTCTCTTTGTCATAATGGAAATTAAAGCCTACTACGACCAAAACATAATTATGTGATTTTTAGTGTTTTGATTCCATCAAACATAGCCATGTACCTCTTTTGGAGAGGGTTTTTTGTCAGCATTTCAAAAATGTGAAAATCCGATATGGCGGCTATTTAAAAATAAAAAGTTGAACATCGTCACGCAAAATCTAGATGCCCTAGACAAAATCTAAATTGAAAATGTGAATCGCAATGAGGAATTACCATGATGTACCAAATTTGAACATTATATTTCAATTAGTAGGCTAACTACGAGCAAATAAAGAAATCGTCAATTTTGTGTTTTTTGCCTCTATCTAGTAACCTATGAAAAATTTTTAAAATTTGAAAACCGATCTGAGATACCCTCATGATTATGCAACTTTTGTCCCATTTTACCAAGATCGTATCTCCTACAGTTTCCAAGATCCCCATGTACTGCATTTTATACTGTACACACTGTATATTGACTTATATGTTGCAATAGTGTGTCCTGCTAGATACCACCATCCGCCCTGGTATCAAAGGATGAAAATATAAAAAAAATCGAAATGGCGGAAATGGCATAAGGCAATCGAGTTCTGTGTTAGCATAGCTATTGTTAAGAAAATTCTAAATTATATTAAAATAAAATTAACGGACAAAATAACATACTGTAAAGAGCTTGTATAAAACAAGTATATAAGCAGGGAGAGATATTGAAAAATTTGGGTTATGGACGTTTGGTTTATGACCAACGTGTTTATCCTTTGTTCCCGTTATTTCGCGGGTTTCTGTTCATCTGGTAGTTAATCCCTTGCTTTAGATATCTTAAACATTCTTTGAATCTGAATTTCGTGCACCTGCTCATTTACAGGGTAATTGTATTTTAGAATACGAAACCCGTTATTTATTTCTCATCAGTTGTTAAGCTTGAGGAACAACAACCCTTTCGGTAAAGTTTTTGAAGTTTAAAGTTTGTGATCTCTGCCGTATTATAGGTATTTCTAAAATATACTCTTAACATCCGGTAGCCAATAAACGACTTATTTTTGACGGAAATGCAGCCTTCAGTAGGTTAACAGTAATATAATAATGTTTGAGTAGGACATAATGATCCGAAAATTGAAGCTTGCATAAAACTAACATCTAAACTTATATCTGGATTTAACAAATTTTATGTAGATTGAATCTAAAATGGCTATTGTTTTCTGGACAAAGCGAGATTAGACAAGTCACTACCTCTCCAACGGATTTGATCCACATACCAAAATCTTATGACATCTAAATTATTTATTATTTCCGTGCTAAAGACTACAGATACCAACCCCGGAATTTTAGACCTGTTAAGTATTAGATATGTGGGGGATAATACAAAGTGTTAAGCAATGCTGTTCGAAATTTCAAAACAAGAGGAAACTAGACAGTTTATCTCTCCCGATACTGAATTGGTAACTCTGTTATTGAGCTCTCACAAACTTATAAATCTGGGTTTGGTCATTGACTTCACATTGTCGTAGAAGCCTCAGACAAATACAAATATTCTAATCACTACTCCGTCTAAAAAGATTAAGGCGCTGTCTGCTTTTTGATATAAAAGTGAAGCGTGTACAGACTCTTATACAGTCAATTTTTTATTAAGCCCATATTGTTTATCTTTTAAAGGTGATTTTTAAAGCCCCTACGGGAGTTATGTATCCCCCAATTTATGTATTTATAACGAAATAGAAATAAATAGGAATTATTAGAAATTGTTAAAGGAATTATAAAGTAAAATGCAACAATATAATACAAGGATAAACCAGACAGGTTATTAACAGTTCATGAGAACGGATGCAATACAATGTATTCTAGACGATAGCGATACTGCAGGTGACAAGTCACAGACGGTTAAGATATCGCAATTACCTAGAAAGTAAGATTATAACAATGTAACAAATTAAAAATAGGCAGAGATGACCTCTGCAAGTTCCCACAGAATTGTGAGAGGCAGGGACATCATAAATAGCCCGGGAGCCCCAAGACCCGGCAGTCAGTCAAATTATTTAGCTTTAGCATTCTGTTTGCTTAGGCGACTCATAATAATTCATTTAAATCAGTTCGACTTAGAATAATTAATACCAGTTTGTCAAAATTCTACATTAATTTCTGTTTAATTAAATAAATTTGTTAAGAAGTTTGGAAGTGTTTTTTTAAAAACGCAGCTCCCAAGGCCCGAACCTTAACTCGGGACACAAATAATTTTTTTTTTATGAATGCGGTAAGGGAGTTTCTAACAATGGCTGTGTAAAGGCGGAAGGTGTAATTCCGATTGTAAAAGTCTTTTTCATTCAGCTAAGTCGATCCTGGACCTCTCAAGTCCTACTTCCTTTTACAGTGTTAATCTAATTGATTCTGGCTGTCTCGTTGATATCTGTTGTTACAGATTTTGCCATATTTTGGCGGGTGGTTGATGCGGTGAGTACCTTCCCGGATCTTCTTCTTGATTGCTCTCCAACTATACGAGATCCAAATCCTGGGTCCCCCTACATGTAATTTTTCAACGATCCACCCGAAGGTACTACATTGGTCAGGAAGCGAGTTTCATTTTACCTGAAAAATTTTGAATTTTGCCGAACCCTTGCTGTTCCAAGCAAGGTAAGGATCTTTAACGTGCGTGACAACACACCCACACACGGGACCTCCATTTTACCTCTGATCCGAATGAGAACGTATTTTTATGAAAAATGCTCGCCTAACATTTTTTAAGCGGACCGTGTCGGGATACGAACCCGGGACCTAAAACGTAGTAGTCACACGCATACCAACTACGCCACGGAGCCGCCCAAATCCTGGGTCCACCGGTCTGTGGTTTTTCACCGACAGGATGGCTATTCGCCACAAGCCGCTCCATCGTTAAGTGGCTCGTCGAACAGAACTGACGGATGCGCATCCCTAACAATTTCGCGTGTGTCGCCATTCGTTGGCACCCCGCATAGCTGGAAAACTCCCTCGGCTGTCACCATTCCGCTGCTCACCTTGTTTCGCCCGGAGGCGAAGGTAGGTAGATGTTGATTCCGCGAGGCCTGCTGTTGGAAAGTATAATAGTCTGTTTTCGCGTTTATTTAAAAAGAGCTGCTTGAAAAGATGGCTGCTGAAAATCGGTTGCTAACTTCACAGAGGTTTCGACTGGACCGTGTGTTTGACTATGACGAAGTTTTCCGTAAACTATCTTAAAGTATTTCCACATAGCGTATAGTTCGATGTGAAACGATTGCTAAATTTTATACTATTATCTGAAAGAAATATAGCTGGAACAACAAATTTTAAAAAAACTGTAGAAGGTAGTACTCTACTTCTTCACTATTTAAAAGTCGAAACTTTACGATCGTCATTTAAATTGTACTGATATACATAAACTTGTAATCGCCATTCTTATATGACATACAGGTCTGTAAGAGCGATTTGACATCTTGAGTTTAACTACAAACTGACAATTGGTTTTAGAGCAGTACCTTTTTGTATGTGAACTATGTTTCATTGTATACTATAAGCTCTAAACAGCTTTGGTTAACGATAAGGAACTTGTAGTCCTGTGTAGTGGGTTTGTAATACACTGTAACAGGGTAATCCATTAAGAATGTGCAGTCTCTAAAGGAGAAATACTAGACACCAAAATATTACGACTTAGCCCAGCATGCATTATACCAATGTTGCTAGTTTCAGAGATACAGGGTGTTCAAAGTTGAAAATTTATTTTGAAATTTCCGAATAATTTTGAAAGTTTTGATGAGATCGATCCAAAGATTTTCACTTTTAAGTCTTTTGGCGTAAGCATTATGAATTTGAAGCTAACTTTGACATTGCTCATACAGAGCACTAGCTTCTGCACTAAATCAAAACATCACTTTTTGTTTGTGGATCTAGTTCAAATAAGTAAAAATATCAAAGGTCATTCTATTTTATACAAAAAAGCTATTATTGTTTAATTTATGTAGCTTTGTTAGTTTTTGTGTTATTCTATTTCTAATGGTTTAATGTATTTTGCCTAAGAAATTTTTATTCTTTTTAATTATAAACTATGCAGAGAAAAATAATAAAAAAATAACTAATAACAATAACAATCACCAACCATAACAATAAAAAATTTCAAAGTAACTGTTCGAAATGTCCGCCATCCACCTCAATACATGTTACCATGTACTTTCTTTGAACATTCTGTATCTCTTAAACAAGTAGTATTAGTAATACCTATGTTTGGCTTTAAATAGAAATTTAGTGTTGGTCGATCCGATTTACACAACCACTCAATAAATTTTGTATTGCTACAAATGTCAATTAGTTTTCCACACGTACTTGTAGCTACAGCAATGTGCTAATTTGCTCGATGTGAATCAAGCTTATGCTCAATTTTTACTGCGCAACTAAAGCTCATCCTATTATTTCAACTGCCGAATCTGTTCGTTAAACGCACTAGAGTATCTCTACGTTAGAGATTACCAATTCTTAAGAGCTCATCACAGCAGGTTACCTACCATCATTAGAAAAGGATATGAAGTTTAATACTCCGCCTACTTGGTTTATGAAGTGCCAGGTAGCACATATAGATGGCAGTGTTGTGGAACTTATTAGTCCATTTATAAACCTCACAGATATTTTAATTATACATATTCTCTAACATTTATGACCAGTGAAAACCTTTGAAATTCCAATTTCTAATGTAAACAAAAATTATTAGGGAACAAGAAATTACAAGATTTAACATTCTTACATTTGCATCGCACAGTTATTTTACAATTTCTAATATGCAATTGGCAAAGCTGTTATATTAATTAATTGGTCAATAAATGGAAAAAACAGAATATTGGTTTAAACGTATTTCTAATAAAAAATGATTAGGTAAAGTATCAAGTGGGTTTTGATTACAGTTTGTGAAGAGCTACAAATATTGGTTTGGTTTCTTTTCTTATTACACCTTCGTTTCCTTTATCATTTTCTAACGACGAAATAATAAACAAAGTGTACTGAATCGGACACAGTAAACATTCCTCTAGTAGAATAAAAATGCATGTCTTGCATTTTTAAGTAGTCCAAAGTTTGTTTTGCTTTTATTTATTCACGCTTTGCATACAGCTTGTCATATTTTGTTCCATCACAATTGCGTAGGGGAGTTTGTGAATGGTGAATTTATACCATAATAAACAAAAGTCTTTTACGTGTATTAGAGAAGTTTCAGGGTAAAAAAACGTAACTAAACATGGTTTGTAAATTCTAATTAACCCTAAGAATTTTTATTACATTATTCCTTATTACTACACAAGCCTAAATATGAGCGAAATATTACTGGTGGCTTTTTAAATTTATCCCAAAACATTAATTGAACTTCGGCAAAAATTAAACAATTGTGTGTTTATTCTTTTTTACATTACACTACACCCATTCTTTCACCATATTACAAGCCAATTTTTCATCAACTATATAGTATATTATTTCAAATTTTTAAAAAAAATAATGAATAGCATTGCAATGCTGTCTTTCATTATTACTTACCTCAAAACTGGGGGAGTACCAATTACTTACTTCACTAAATAGGAAGCCCAACAAAAATTTATATAAATCCAAGGTTATGAAGAACAACTCATTTCAATAATTGCTGAGGACCTAAATAATAGCCATAATGAAAGTTATAAATAGATTTGCGAGCAATTACGACTATAGTCGAAAACTCTCATAATGATAGTTTGATCTCAATAGTGTAGCGTTTCCTGTATGTTTGTTGTGTTTTGTTTTGTATAGCATGTATTCAAACCACGGTAGCACATTACAGATACATTTTTCTAAAAAATACTAATATTTGATTTATTCGATAAATAAAGTGAATTGTAGTGTGCAATTTTGATGAAAATTCATAAAAATTATTCACACATTTGGGAAAGTTACTGGTTTTGTTTAAATCGCTCTATTATCAGCAAATTATCAGACAATTATTTTATAAGTAACTTTTATTAAAACCGTTTTTAACTTGGGTGCCTAATAGGATCTTTAAAAATTTCAAGATGGCCGCTACTGTGATAATAAATCACTCGGTATATGTAGCCTTAGTTGATGTACGTCATTGGAATAACTTATCAGGGTTACTACCATATTGAATAGTGCTAGAGAAGCCTCTCTTCTCTACTAATACGCTACTGCCAGACACACCACGTTTTAATTTCTTTAATGCTTACTTTAAATGCAATAAAAATTCAATTTCGTCGTTTGTGGACTTAATATTCGCGAATTATGGTAGTAATATGTAGAGTATCTTTCACAGTGACTAGATGCATTTGTAAAGGTTATACGTTAATTAAGCAACAAGAATACAGGACGAATGCTGCTTTTCGTTTATAAGGGCATTGAGGTAAATAGTAGAGCATCTATTAAACCTTCCATCGTTTGTCGAACGGAGTCCGATTGAACTACTAATGAGCGAGAATTGGCTTGGCATCAAGTTGTAATTAATTATGAGTTCATTTAATGAATTAATCGTGTCCTGTATTTTTGTTAAATTACCATTATTTCTTCTAAGAATCATGTAACATCCTCTAGTCTCATTTAAATATTATAACAAGCGCTCAGACTTTTCTGGCAATTATTCAAATTCACTCCAGGCAAAACTACTGGGTCTTGTTTCTCATTACCACATCATAACATAGAGTTAACTTGAAAAATTAAGGAATGTAATTAAGTAACGTCTAAATGTAAAAATTATTTAGAATATAAAGCCATTTTTGTTTTCGTACTTTCAAAATTATTATGTAGTTAAAATAATCCCATGATTTAAATTCATTTAAATATTTATTACCAGGCTACACTGGCATCCGGTCATGTGTGTATAAATTGTCAAGGCGATTCTAAAAAGGTTGATTTCGTGCCTTTCTAGTGCAGCCAATACTCTGATTTTAAATCAAATATTTTACAGTGTTGATATTATTGTGTCTTTAATATTTGCAAAAATTATAATTAATTTCATACGAGGTGGAAAGCCTTAAATGAGGTCGAGATCGACTTTGCTTCAATCCCTGACGCTTCTCCTGGCTAGAGAATCGATAGAATCTCTTTGTTGATTTATTAATTTACAAAGTCGTTGTTTCTGTGAAACTAGAACTCATTTTATGAAAATTACCTTTCTGTTCAACATATGTAAATTGATTGATTGATTGTGAAAGATTATCGTCCGCAATGCTGTAACAAAGCAAAATATGCCGGTCACATGCTTAAAGTACTTCGTAACACGCATAAACCAACATTATTAGAAGTTATTATTCGAGTTCGAGATGCATTCTTAAAGTTGAGTTTGCTTCAAGTTCGTATTCATTTATTCTATTTTTCTTCTATCTATAATACTGAATGGCGACGCTGCAAGTGATGTGTAGGTAGCACTTGATTAAATATATTAAAATGGTCTTTTGACCTACTTCCTGTAATTGGTATTCCTGAATACTGTAAAAGTTTTTAACTTATAGGATGATGATAGATATAATAAATAGCGTTTATAGACATAAGTTTTGGACTTTTTGCTCTTTATGCGAGTTTAATAAAATAATTGATGTTTAAATAGGCTGCGTCTTGAAAAAGAAAGTCTGATGAAATGTAACTGAAAACGAATCATGCATTTATGTACTGGCTGGGTAAAGTAAGGTACACAGTTCATACTAACAAAGCACAGCCATTGTTATTCATTTTTTATTAATATATTGCCTGTATTGTCGCTATCCTAGTACATGCTTATGCAACATTTAGACATCATCACCGAATTATGAACAATAATAAGAGAAAACGAATTCAAATACCTATACCAGTGCAAAATCATTCATTATAGTGCACATTCATTTAACCCTTTGCTTCCTGTCTGGAGTCAATTTCGACCCCAAGTGCAATGAATTTTGAAGTATTAAAAAAATTTATTAGCTAGTATGGTCAATGTTTCTTGACTTTTTTCCTATATGATTGATCTTTAAATTTCCAAAAGTTTGAGTTTCCATCACCTATGGTTATTTAATTATTTTAAGTTAATTAAGCGAGTTGTGTATTCCTCAATCTTTATATGTATTGTAAAATAGAATCTAATAGGAAATTATTAGAAATCATTAATAAATTATTAAGTACAACAATGTAATTCAAGGATAAATATAAAAAGGTTATTAACAGTCATGAGAACGGATGCAATACATTGTATTCCAGACGATAATGATACTGCAGGTGGCAGGTCAGAGACGGTTAAGATACCGCGACTACCTAGAAAGTAAGATTGTTACAATGTATTATGAATAGTATTAAGAAATAAGCAGACATGAGCTCAGCAAGTTCCCACAAACATGTTAGGGGCTGGGACAACATAAATACCCCGGGAGCCCCAAGACCAGTCAGTCAGTCAAAGTATTTCAGCGTTAGCATTGCAGTTTGTTTAGACTACTCACTAATAATAGTTCAATTAATAATTTATTTCGATTTAGAATATTAAATCAAGATTGTCAAAATTTCATATTTAATATCTGTTGAATAAACCAAATAAATTGTTACGAAGTTTTGGAAGTAGTTTTTAAAAACACCGCTCCCAAGGCCCGAAACGTAACTGGCGCAGCCGTACGGATTCAGAAGGGCGCTGCGAATCTAAAAATCAGAAGACTGTTGACCAAGAATTTCAATCCACAATTCTGAAGAACCCAAACAAAGTTGGAAGAGGTACAAGCATCGACCGAACCCAACCAAACAAATTTGGACGAGATACAAGCATCGATCGAGTCCAAAGAAACACAACGTGGACGAAGTACAAAATCGACCGAGCCCACAGCCAGAAAACAAAAGAAACAGATGATGAAACTAATGCAAGTTCATTTTCCTTAAAATCAATTGATTTTTGACAAATTTACTGATATTCGCTAGTAATAGAAAAAAAAATATTTTTTTATTTTATGTATGTACAGAATTTTTAATTATTGCAATTTATGCCTTTTAATGAAAATAATTTACTTACGCATTAAGGGAAATTGTTTTCAAATACGAAAGATTATTTTTAAAGCAAGAAAATTTTTTAAGCAATATTTAGTACAATTATAACAATTATTAAATAAACCAAAACATAACTGATGTACAAATTATTATTAATACTAAATGAAAACGATTTTAAAATACCAAAAATAGAACGTAATTATTTTAACAATTTTATGTACAGAAAATTTAACACCGAAAGCTGATGTATAAAACGCAACTAATTATAGAAACGATTATTCAAACGTAACCTTTGTCGCACTTCTATAAATTATAGGAGCACTTTGCAATCTATTAATAAATTAAACCATTACAAATTAAAATAAAGCGTGTAAATTACGACCGGAAACACTCATCATTGTATACAAAGTTATTTCAGTACCAATATCTAATTATAGCAAAACAATTACTGAATAAAATTCATTTAGAAACGCATATCGCAACTCTATAAAAAGCCACATTTAAACGTAACATTTTATGATCAAATACTTCAGCAATTAGCAAAGTATATAATTGTAAAAAGTGCGACTTTAATTATCACAGACTGAAAACAAAACCTTTTAGAAAATCATTCACAACTTCATAAAGTATAATTGCATATTTAATAACACAAAAGCATTTACGCAATTAATTTATCACGAGGCTGAAAACAAAATTTTTCACTAGACTACAAAACTTATAATTTAAACAATTTGTATAAATTATAAAGGAGATTACTGATGCAACTACTGTAACAAAACAATTGACTGAAAACGCAACTTTATAATTAACACTCAAGGTGACGAGACAATACAATTACAGAGAAACATCTTATGCACTTTCATTTAACAACTACGGAGAGGAAATAAGTAAAGCAGAATAAATTAATTAGCAGGACTTAAATAAAGGCATAATTAAATCGTAACTAGCGCAACAAAATGGACAAAGTATAACGCAAATTATTGCAAGAATATTAATTCACATAGAAACCGTTCAGAAAATTAAAACCGTGACAACTTTAACAGCCGCGATATATATATATATATATATATATATATATATATATATATGTAAACGAGTTCATGGCTACCGCAATTAACCAGACATTTCCAAGCCCAAACCCCGCAAATTAATTACAACACCGTATAACTAAGTACAAATATACGCAACTCGATTCTTTAAATAACCCAACACACTTCAAACTGAAAATTAACAAACCAAACTAAAAAGTATTAAAACAAACCGCGAAAGAAATCTCAATTTTCACAAAAATTTGAAATTAATTTGAAATCGAAAGTAACTATTAATTATTAGAACAACTCTTAAAAATCATGAGTTCAGATATGAAAATTTATTTCGAAACCGTACCTAGCTTCAATGGAGATCAAGCTTTGCTACTGAATTTCATTACAGCGTGTGAAATATTTTTGAAAACCATCTACAAACCCGGAGACAACGAAAGCAATGTATTACTTTTACGCCTGGTAATAAATAAACTGACTGGACGGGCACTAACACTAATAGCCAGCCGAGATGACTTAGAAGAATGGCAGGACTTTAAACGCATATTAATTGCATATTTTGGCGATCAACGCAACATAAAATGCCTTATCCACGACCTAAGAATGGAAAATAAGCAATCCCCGTACCAATTCTGAATAAAATGCCAACACGTAAGAAGTCTAATCTTAACAAAATTAAAAATCGAAGAACCCGACCAAAATATCCGACTTTTAAAGACAAAATGTATGACGAAATGGCAGTGGACAACTACATAAATGCACTACCAGAACGACTATCAGATAAAATCAGATTCCAACATCCCCAAAACTTAGAAAAAGCCATGAACATCATAGAATAAGAAAACGTAATGTACTATCGAAACAGACTATACAACCCCAACGCGAATAAAAGCTTTTCACCAATAAAAAACCATACAAGCCGCAAGACAAACAATCCCCCAACAAAAATTCACACCATTCAATGCACAAACAAATCAACCGCGAAGTAATAACTCAAATTTTAATAACACGAATTCTAATAATCAATTCAAACAATTCCCGAGACCAACGTTTAACTCAAATTTTACGAAACCGGCATTTCAACCAAGATTGAACCAAAACATGAACCAACAAAGACCAGCATTCAATGCGAACCCTATTAGAAATACACCAATGAATAATAATAACAATAACAACCCTAATAGTTATTTTAAACCAACACCTTTGGATACCTCATCTGGTAACACCAGACAAAATTCAAAAATAACGCATCCGACCAAGTCACAATCAAAAACGCAATTTTACATCGGAAGAACTATTTCATCACAAAGTAGAAGAATTTGACAATGACCATTCATCCCGGTACGAACGATGAATCAAACCATTTCGAAAATCACGAACGAGACGAACCATGTGAATATTACGAAAAGGATGACGAAGAAAACGCGTGTTCCAATTTTCAGATAGACTGATGAAATAAACGACGTAATTAGAAACCAACACGAAGGCAAAACCAACCATCGTGGAATTAATGAAACATTAAAGCAACTTATAAGACGATACTATTTTAAAGATATGAAAGAATTAACTACAGACTTTATTAACCAATGTGAACTATGCGACAGGGCAAAATACTACCAAACACCCCCAAAAATACCCTTTATGTTAACCAAAACACCCGGCAAACCTTTTCAAAAATTGCCGATACTATAGTAGTAGAAGCACAAAACTTTTTAACTATTGAAGACGCATTCACAAAAATAGGCCAAACAATACCCATCACTTAATAAAATAGCATTGACGTAATACAAGGATTCTTACAATATTTTACATTTTTATGGCACACCCGAAACAATAACTTTAGATAACGTCGGCGAATTTAAAAATGGGACAATCCAGAACACCTTAGAACTCCACAAAGTACAAATTTATTTAATAACTGAAAATCACCTTGATTCGACCCTGTTAGAACAAATCAAATTATTGAGATTAACGTACAAGAAGGAACACATCACGAACTTAATGTCATACGCAATAATCGCCTACAATAATACAATCCATTCATCAACAAATTTTACACACCTAGAATTAACATTAGGACATTCAGATTACCGCAACCCTTATCACATACATTACAACAAAGAAGTATATCAACAATATGCCAAGGACCACAAAGAGAAATTAAAAATAACTTATGATAAAGTAAAAGATAAATTAGATAGCGACAAAGAACGTTTCACCACAACCCGCAATAAGAATACTGACGCAATTAAATTTTCAATAGGAAAAACCGTGTACGACAAAAATTTCCAAAGCAAACGACACAAAACGGCACCCAGAAATTTAGACCCATTTAAAATTAAGAGAATATCGACAAAAATACAGCCGTAGTAGACAACGACAAGAGAATAAAATACATTCACTTGAAAAACTTAAGACACCCTGTAATTTCAGATGGAGAATCATCACCCTAACCGTCAACCTCCGCCCAGGTAGAACAGACAACGAAATAGTAATTGAAGTCATAAAAACAACCCCGGTATACTACCAATAAAATTCGGAAGTATGCAAAATACAATAGACTATTGGACTTTCGCACAAAAATTCGATTTAACGGAACTAAAACAAGAATTTCAAATAATCAAAGGCAATTATTATCGACTAAAACAAACAATGGACATAGCCACATTCGGAAAGGAATACGCCATAGAAATGAAGAATTATAACAGCATAATGGGAAGCATTTTAAGAAACAAATTTAACAGATTAATACCCACAGAACAAACTGCAAGACAAAAAAGAGGACTAATTAACGGATTAGGTAACATAATAAAAGCTATCACAGGCAATTTAGATAATCAAGACGCAGAACGATATGACAACGCAATACAACAACTAATTGAAAATCAAAACGATATAAAAACCATTATTAGCAACCAAATATCTCTAACCCAATCAACTATAATAAAATTTAACGAAACATTAAGAAAGCTAGTACGAAACCAAGATAGTATAGCCAATAGAAAACAAGCCCTTAAAACTAACATGCGAGATTTAATTAGATTCAATACGATATACACTCAAATAATATCAACCCTTACTTTAATTCAACAAACTTCAACCACTTTAGAAAATGCCGTAACATTTGCAAAATTAAATACATTACACTCTAGTATAATAGAAACAACTGATTTATTAAAAGAATTATTAAGAATTAGATCATTTATAACTAACAGTAAATTACCCTTTGATGTAGTAGAATCAAACATTCTTATATTTGAAAAAATAGCTATAGTAAAAGGCTATGTAAAGAATAACGAAATAACATTTTTAATAGAAATCCCAATAGTAGAAAGTAACAATTATAATTATTATCATTTATTTGCTTTTCCAGTGAAAACTACTAGCATGTATCAAGTGATCATACCCAAAACCAAATTCCTATCCTTAAATGAACTAAGATATGGCTACACAAACAAAAATGTACCGAAGTCACACCAAATCAATATTTTTGCCAATCGTTAACAACAACTATTCAAGATGAAGAAGAAGACAGCCCTCGCGAAGTACAATTATTACAATTTTCAAATCGTTACGAAAACTGTGAAGCCAAACCGGTACAAATCACCAACATGAAGATTCAAAAAGTTACAGAAAACAAATGGATTGCCATTTTTTCAACAGAAGTAATAGCAACCGTCCACTGTAATCAAGACGAGAACAATCTAGCACTAACCGAAAGCAAATTAATCACCCTTAAATAAGACTGTTATTTAAAACTGAAAAACAAAATAATCAGAGTTTATCAAGATCCCATAGCAACCAAGAAACTCGCAAACTTACCAGAGCTACAGCTCAAGATAGAACAACCAGAAAACGAAAAATTTATCAAGAAACACATGCAATTAGAACATCTAGACTTAGACGACCTCAACCACGCCATGAAACTAATGGAAAACTATAAAGAACACTTAAGTGAACTAAAAGTGCCCAAGTTACACTACGATAACATAAGCGTTTGGACAATTGTATTAATGATTTTACTAAGTTTTCTAATTATATATGTATTTTATAAAATGTATCCTTAGATATAAGAATAAAGAAAACAGTTTTAGATTGAAGGAAACAAAGGTAAATAAAGAAACAAATATACCCTTATGGACAATGAATTTTAAACAATGAATGTTAAACAATGAATTTTATGAATTTTAAAAATTAAGCAAGGAAAACCTTTTTTTTTCAATTACGTCGGAAGGAGTTATGTGTCCCCCAATCTTTATATGTATTATAAAATAGAATGTAATAGGAAATTATTAGAAATCATTAAGAAATTATTATGTCAAGTACAACAATGTAATTCAAGGATAAATATAAAAAGATTATTAACAGTCATGAGAACGGATGCAATACATTGTATTCCTTACGATAATGAAGGTGGCAGGTCACAGACGGTTAAGATACCGCGATTACCTAGAAAGTAAGAATGTATTATGAATAGTATTAAGAAATAAGCAGACATGAGATCTGCAAATTCCCACAGACATGTGAGGGGCAAGGACAACATAAATACCCCGGGAGCCCCAAGACCAGTCAGTCAGTCAAAGTATTTAAGCTTTAACATTGAAGTTTGCTTAGGCTACTCACTCATATTTTTTCAGTTATTAATTATTTTTCGACTTAGATTAATTTTAAATCAGTTTGTTAAATCCATATTAATAACTGTATAATAAATAAACTTGTTACGAAGTTTTTGGAAGTAGTTTTTAAAAACAGCGCTTCCAAGGCCCGAAACGTAACTCGCGTGGGGTACAAAATGACCCCAGACAGGTTACACGTTTTTGTTTTAATTGCATCATCTCGGCAACAATTACATCATTGTGTGCACTTTAATAACTCAATAACCATTGCATCAACTGGTACAGTGTATTGCATCATCTCGGAAACAATTTCGTCATCGTGTTATAACTCGATAGCAATTGCGTAATCTAGCGTACAAGTGTATTTCATCATTTCAGTAACAATTTCATCGTCGTGTGCAGTGAGCTGCATATTTTCTAAAGCGTCAAAATAGATGTTGTTACCGTATGTTGGTATTCGGATGTAAAGTCAGTGTAGAAAATGGCATGCACAAGTCGCCAGAATGCATTGCACATCGATGATATGCTAGACATGCTAAAATCGGAGGAGGTGACGGATGAATTTGACCAAAGTGATGAAAATGATGCTGAAGACGATAATGTACTCTTGAATAGTGAGAACGAGAATGATTCCGGAGATTCGGATGGAGAAGAATACGACAGCCATAGTGCCGAATACATCAGCAAGAATGGTACAATAAATTGGAGGCTTCAGCCGTCTGTTATTCGAAGGTAACCTTTGAGGAATATAATAAGATTTAAACCCGACCTTTCGGAAAATATGAAAATTGAATCTAAAGTGGAATCCTTCCGGACGTTCTTTACCGACCTGATCATCGAACCCACCAACAAACGTGCATCTGATCTGAAAAAGGACCACGAATATTTTAGCCGCTGGACTAACATCGACAGACCGAACTTCTTGCATTCCTTGGATTGTTGTTGATGTATGACGTTCAAATGAGTCGAGGAAAGATCCTTCGGAATTCTGGTCAGAGGAGTACGGTTTCTCGATCTTCAGAGCAACAATGAGTCGAGGCAGGTTCGAAGACATATTACGAAGTCTACGATTCGGTAACCTAGAAACAAGACAAGCAAAGAAGGACACTTCAGACAACAAGACAGAAGCTATTTTGGAGTTGCTCGATGTTTGCGAACCAATGCCCATCATCTTATATTCCTTCCTCAAATATTACTGTGAATAAGCATCTGTGTACTTTCCGTAGATGATGTGGGTTCAAGGTACACATCCCTTCTAAACCCGAAAAATACGGAATTAAATTCTGGGCTGCTGTAGATTGTGAAAAACAGTTGTTGGTAAACCTGCAAATTTATCCCGGCAAAATTGGCGACCAGCGAGAAGAAACCCAAGGCCAGCGTGTAGTGTTGGATTTAGTTGAGAACCTAGCACGTACGGGAAGAAATATCACGACAGACAACTTTTTTACGAGTTTCTCCCTTGCTCAAGAACTGCTACAAAAGAACATGACATTGGTTGGTACAATGAGGTAGTACTGCAAGAAACTGCGAAAAGAAATGCTGTCGTCAAAGGAGAGAGAACAGCTGTCAACCGTTTTCGCCTATGCTGAGAGAACGTCGATTGCGTCTTACGTCCACGAGAAAAACAAAGCTGTAGTTTTGCTCTCCACCCAGCACAATACGTTTAACGTATCCACCTAGGATCACAAAAAATCTTAGGTCATATTGTTCTACAATTCGACGAAGTCAGGGGTAGATACTCTCGAGGCGTCGCCGTGGATCAATGTAGTAAGCGTAAGACTACGGACCCAAGGTCCTGGGTTCAAATCCCGACACGGCCGACTGCTTGAAAAATGACAGGTGAGCATTTTTCACAAAAATTACGCCCTCGTTCGGATGAGAGGTTAAATGGAGGTCCCGTGTGTGAGTGTTGTCACGCACGTTAAAGATCCCTACCTTGCCTGGAACGGCAAGGGTTCGGCAAAACTCTAAAATTTCCAGGCAACAAAAAACTCGCCTCCTGGCCAATGTAGTACTTTCTGGTGAAGCATTGGAAATATAAATGCACGGTAGATACTCTCGATCAAATGGCTCGAATATATTCTGCAAAACGCAGCACGAGAAGATGGGCACTCGCATTGTTCTTCGAAATTGTGAACTTCGCTGGCATCAACGCATACAAATTGTTTGCAGAAGTAAATCCTGCCTTCAAAGATAAAAATTCAAGGCGAAAGTTCATGGACGAGCTCTCCAAGGAGCTAGTAGGGCCTGAGATCGCCCGTAGACTGCTCCAACCTCAATGCAGGACCGGAAAAATTCTGCAAGCTGTACGCGATATCGGATTCAGTCATTTGCTCCCTGTACCACAACCACAACCTCAAAATCGGGGCAGCAGGCGAGGAAAATGCGGAAGATGTGAGGAAAAGTGACAAAAAAAACAACACAGACCTGCACGAAGTGTGACGTGTATGTCTGCAAAGAACATTCTGTGACAAAGGTGCTTTGCATGAACTACACTGACAACTGACCGTAGGAAGAAAGAAAGTGAAGCCGTGAATGTGAAGAAAAAACGTGAATGAACTGATGTTTTTAGAAATAATTATCGAACATTTAGTTTCACTCACTACGGATATTCAATACATTTTTTAAATACACAGTATGTTGTAACATAAACGAATACAATACGTTTTGAATTAAAGTTGTGGTTCAATATTGTATAGTTGTATTATCGTATGCACGCACGTAACAATATACCTAGTTTTAGCATGGTATAGTATTAAAAATTGATTGGGGTCAAAATCGACCCCAGACAAGGTTTATGCATTGTACAACCAGACCGGAAGCAAGGGTTAACAGTATATCTGTAATTAGTGAACCGCCAGTTGAAACTGAAGATATTAACTGTATGCGCCACACATTGTTCAGTTAGATCGACATACTCAATCCGAAGATGAAAGAGTGACAGATTATAGACTACAGACCGCGCGCGCGCGCTCACACACACACACACACACACACACACACACACACACACACACACACACACACACACACACACACACACACACACACACACACACACAAGCAAAGGATTGTAAAGGGTCTTTAATTTGCCCGAACTGTGCAGGAAACCACAAACTAAATGATTGCAAAGCTTCAAACGAGGAAAGAAAGTGTATAAACTGTATCAATTACAATAAATTCAATAAGCAAACCGTAAATGAAAAACATTCATCTCTTGACAAAAATTGTCCATGTTATCAATTGGCTTTAAAGCGATATAAACAACGAATTGAAATTTGATGACTTTAAGATATAATAATAATATTAATTGTATACAAATAAATGCTATGCACTCCCGAAATGCAACAAATAACTTAAATCAATTGATAACAGAGCAAAACGCCGATATTGTCTTTATACAAGAACCCTATGTAGTTAAAAATAAACTTGTCGGAATTGAAGACAAATATGATGTATATAAAGCAGGACATAATAAGAAAAGAGCAGCAGTGATTAATGTTAGTAATAAAGAGAATGATGCAATACTCATTCAACAACTATCAGACGAAGACTGTGCAGTAGTTCAAATGAAATGGAAACATTTAGAAATATATGCAATTAGTGTTTATTTTGATCTTAATAGAAATATTGACGTTGATTTGAATAAATTAGAAAAAATTCTAACATTTATAGGGAAATCAAATTGTATTATTTGCGCAGATACAAACTCCCGTTCTGCCACATGGCACGATTCCGTTACCAATTTAAGAGGTAAAAGAGTGGAAGAATTTCTAGCTACAAATAACTTAATTATTATTAATGAAAAACAAAACCTGCCCACTTTTATCAACAAAAGAGGACAAAGTAACGTTGACCTTACAATCTGTAGCACAAACTTGGTAAGTAAAATTAAAAACTGGCAATGTGGACTAGAAGAAAGTGCTTCTGATCACAACATAATAAATTTTACAATCAAGGAAAATACTATAAAAATACAAGATGCATATCTACAACGATACAAGTATTTAATAGACAAAACTAAAAAAGATTTATTTCTACAAAGATTTAAAAACTTTCTAAGAATTGAATTTGATTGTAAATTAGAAGATTCCAATTTTGATGAAGAATTAACTCAAAAAGTCATACAAGCACATGATTTTGAACATTTTATGGAAAAATTTCAATCAGTTTTAATACATACATGCAAAAATACTTTTCCAACAACAAAAAATTATAATTACTCTAAAAAAGGCAAATCAGTATCATGGTGGAATTTAGAACTCTCTTTAATAAGGAAAAGATGCAATGCCCTTCGTAGAAGATTTCAACGAACAAGGAATAACATTACATTGAGAGAAGAAAGGAAGCAAATATACCTACAAGAAAAGGCTTCATACACAAAAATTCTGAAAAATTCAACTCATGGAAGGAATATTGCAATATGACAGGAACTCCCAATCCATGGAATGAAGTATACAAATTGGCAAAAGGAAAATTTCCGACCAACATGTCATTATCAACAATAGAAAACTTCAATGGTAAATTCACAGATAATTTTAAAGAAACTGTACAACATTTATTAATATATTTTTGCCCTGAAGACACAATCAGTACAGATAACAACACTCAAAAAACATGAGAAATATTTTAAACAATGACATAGACACAAATGATGATAAACCATTCACTCCGGCTGAAATTGAGGAAGTAATTAAAACATGAATAATAAAAGCCCCTGGAGAAGATGGTATTAATAGTGATATTTATTCCATCTTACACAGCTCATTACCTCTATTCATCACAAAATTTATAATGAGTGTTTAAAAGAAGCATATTCCTACCATTTGGAAAAAATCAATAATAATACCTATTATTAAACCCGGCAAAGAAAATGATAAAGAATTTTCTAAATTTCGACCTATAAGCCTTCTTAACGTAGGCGGTAAAATATTAGAGAAACTACTAGCGAATAGATTGACATACTTCCTACATGCAAACAAACTACTCAGTCCATTCCAGTTTGGTTTCACTCCACAAAAAAATTGCGTAGATGCCTTAATGTGTTTGAAAGAGTTTGTATTGGAATGTTTAAGAACAAAATATTGGATTCTTATGATCAGTCTAGATGTTAAAGGTGCATTTGATGCTGCGTGGTGGCCCTCAATATTAAATACATTGAGAAATCTAAAATGCCCTAAAAACTTATTCAAATTAACACGTAACTATTTCGTAAATAGAAGCGCAATGATCAAACAAAACACTTTTTTTATTGAAAAAATTTTATCAAAGGGATGTCCCCAAGGCTCATGTTATAGTCCAATTTTATGGAATGTTAACTACGACCCATTACTAAAACTGCAGTATCACAAAAATACTAAAATTATAGCATTTGCAGACGACCTGATTTTACTTATTAAAGGAAAAAATATCATAGAATGTGAAAACTATGCCAACATAGAATTAAACAAAATATCAATTTGGATGAAAAATCATAAAATGAATTTTAATGAAAACAAATCAAAAGTGATGATTATATCAAGAAAAAGAAAGAATATTAAACAGAATATAAAAATTTTCCTGAATAACAAAACTCTAGAAGTAGTTCAAAATTTGAAATATTTAGGTGTTTGGATAGATGGAAAATTTAATTTTAATAACCACGTAACACAAATCACAACAAAATGCTTAAAAATAATAAACGAACTATCAAAATTCGCTAAGATGAAATGGGGATTACAGTACAAGGCCTTGAAAATAATCTATGAGGGCGCCATACTACCTTTACTATCATATGGAATACCAGTTTGGATAGAGGCTCTATCAAAAGACCAATCAAAATAAACTGGAAAGGGTACAAAGGCTTATGAATTTAAGATTATCCAAAGCACGCCGAACCCTATCGTACGATGCATCTTGCATTATTGCAAATACCACACCAATAAAATTAAATTAAGCGAAAACGCAAATTTATATAAAATAACAAGAGATTTAGAGCCAACATACAAATTTGATACCCAAACATCAAAAATAGATATATACATCCAGCAGATAGACCACAAATTGATGAAACATTAGATAATTTGACTTAAACTTATAAAGCTTACAAAAAGGCATCAAAAGGATGGAAAAGTAGGAGCAGGAATTGTTTTATGCAAACATAATAAAATGATATCAAAATTTAAATTCAGGCTAAATGATAAATGTACCATAAACCAGGCTGAAACCTTAGCAATTGCCAAAACTTTGGAAAAATCTTAGAAAATCACATATCCCAGATGGAAACAGAAAACTAGCTTTATTTCCTGACAGTAAAATAACAATAGAAGCATTAAAAATCGATCAAACAACAATAAATTAATAAATAAAATCAGATACCAAATTAACAGTTTAACCAGAACCAAATGGGCAATTCATTTTGAATGGATAAACACATGACGACATCCATGCTAAAATGGTAGATGAACTCGCCAAAGAAGGAGCGCAACTACCAGATGATGAAATCATATATAATTTTATTCAAAAATCTGAAATAATAAAACATTAAAAGCACAAACCATAATAAAATGGCAAAATATTTGGTCAAACTCACAAAAGGATCTGAAACAAGATCATTTTTCCCAACAGTTCAACATCGTAGCAATATAGTTTTGCCTATTTCACCTGAACTAACAACAATACTAACTGGACATGGGAGGATAAGAAGCTACCTATATAGATTTAAATTGAATTTCAATTCTAGATGTATATGTGAATTAGAAGAACAAACAGTAGATCACCTAATATTCAGATGCCCAAAATTAAAAATAGAAAGAGAAATCTTGATAAACAATTTAATAACTAATAAAGGAAACTGGCCAATTAGAAAAGAGGACTTAATAAAATATCATTTACATTCATTTATTACTTTTGTCAAAAAAATTAATTTTGAAGTGCTATGTGACTAAAATTACCTATAATAGTTCCAATGTACAAGAAACTGTAGCGTGATAAATTAAAACAATATACAAAGACATTATAACTTATAAAATATACTTAGTTTCTATATGTATCGAACTTAATTAGTTAATAGTGATAATTATAATTTTATGTATATAATTTAAGTACTTTTGATAATTAACAAACTTTTATTTAGTAAGTATTTTAATCACAATTATTCAAAGTGGCAATAATGAAGCAAAACAAAGGACAATAATTTATAAACAAATTAATTTAATTCTATGTATATTATCCATTTTATATGATTATATTAAGCGTTTACTTTATCGATAAAACTAAAGATTAAAATTTCTAGATTACCACAAATTAGCTAAATAATTTGTAATTAAAAAAAAAAATTATATTATCTTGTGTAATTTATATACTCCTTAATTACTATTGATAAAAAAAATTAATTTTAATATTGATTTACAATTAAAAAATTCCTACCTAAAAAATTAAGATATTTTATTAAATAATGAACTTTTGGCATAAATAAGTATTTCCATTATAATTGTTCAAAGTTTACTATAATAAAACACAACAGAAGACAAAAATTTATGAACAAATTCGCACCGTTGTATTATATTATCCATTAATACATATGTTTAAAGCTTATATTTTTACAATAAAAGCTATCAGTTAGATAATTTGTAATCAAAGAAATAATTAAATTATATTAATCTTTAGTTATTATTGATATAACAAAGACATTGTTAATATGTTAATATCTATTATTAATTTATGTATGTTATGTATGTATTATTACCTGTAATGGAGCATACTGAAATAAAGAATTTATTAAAAACACACACACACACACACACACACACACCACGCACACCACGCACACACGCACGCACGCACGCACGCACGCACGCACGCACGCACGCACGCACGCACGCACGCACGCACGACACGCACGCACGCACGCACGCACGCACGCACGCACGCACGCACGCACGCACGCACGCACGCACGCACGCACGCACGCACGCACGCACGCCACACGCACGCACGCACGCACGCACGCACGCATCACGACACGCACGCACGCACGCAACCACGCACAACACACCACCACACACCACCACCACCACACACACATACAATCACACATATATATACACATACCAAATATATATACTATATATATATATATATATATATATATATATATATATATATATATATATATATATATATATATATATATATATATATATATATATATATATATATATATATATATATATATATATATATATATATATATATATATATATATATATATATATATATATATATATATATATATATATATATATATATATATATATATATATATATATATATATATATATATATATATATATATATATATATATATATATATATATATATATATATATATATATATATATATATATATATATATATATATATATATATATATATATATATATATATATATATATATATATATATATATATATATATATATATATATATATATATATATATATATATATATATATATATATATATATATATATATATATATATATATATATATATATATATATATATATATATATATATATATATATATATATATATATATATATATATATATATATATATATATATATATATATATATATATATATATATATATATATATATATATATATATATATATATATATATATATATATATATATATATATATATATATATATATATATATATATATATATATATATATATATATATATATATATATATATATATATATATATATATATATATATATATATATATATATATATATATATATATATATATATAACACACACACACACACACACACACACACACACACACACACACACACACACACACACACACACACACACACACACACACACACACACACACACACACACACACACACACACACACACACACACACACACTGGCTGCTCCAATGACAACACGTATCGTATTTGTTATTCATAAATCAATTAAGAATTTGTGCAACTGAAGATTTAAACAATATTTGCTGATGGACGATAGTTGCTTCCAAAAATTATTGAATCTCGAAACGAAATATTTATTATCTTACCTTGCGGTGAGTGAGTGAGACTAACTACAAAATTCCCTTCCTAAGACAAGTTGTTAAATGAAAGGCAGTCTTCAACGTAGCTTGGGGTATATTCCTAGGTAAGGCAATGAGAAATGGTCGTGGGTCTTCAAAAGTTATATTCCGTACAACATTATAGAAACTAAAAGTAAAACAACAATAAAAAGACGCCACCAAGTCCTAGGCTCATAAAAAACAAGATGTGCTCGAAGAAAAATATCGCTTTCGCATGTAAACGCGGTTACAAAAAGGAGTGCGTAGCACCTGTAATAAAACAATATAGTTAGAGCAAAGAAAGGACATAAGTGGCATACTCATACTACCTTGTTATTGCAAAAGAAACAACATATAAAATCATTTCCTGTAATAAAATATATTTATTGTTAAACCCACACTATTGGAGCTATTTGAGAATTACTGTAAGGCAAGACTACAAGAGTTTGTCGTTTTAAAGTCTTTCAAGTATAAAAACTACGTATTACTGACCAAAACTGATAGGAAACACTGTAAACATGATCACCAACAAGTCACCATTAATATCTCATCTTATTTAGCAATATAGATCAAATAATTGTATTAAGTTTCCCCATTTTTGGACGCACTTTTCCAAAATAAAACAGTAATTCTACTTTGCCCACTACGCCGAAGTAAAATATTGATACTCTTGATATGCCCTAACTTTTCGTAGTTGTTGTTTCTAACCACTAAAAGGCGCTAAAATCAACTTTTTAAAAATACATATGTACTTGACATGTAAATAAATGGGAACTTTGGGCACCGCCATTTCGGCGGGTGTCACGAGTGTTGCCAAATTTCATTTGATTCATGCTCAGGGCATGGAGAGGAACAATTTCATATATAAAAAGTTGAATTCCTAAGGAGTGAGTAAAGTAAAGATGCTCCTAATTATAGTGCGTTAAACGAACAGATTCAGTATTTAAAGTAATGTGATGAGCTTTAGTTGCGTAGTTGTTGCTCAGACGCCGATAGGGTAACAACTCGCGTATTTCTACCACCGCCTCCGGGCGATCAAAGGTGAGCAGCGGAACGGTGACGTCCTGAGGGAGTTCTCCAGCTATGCGGGGTGCCTAGGAATGGGTACACAAGTGAAGTCGTCGGGGATGCACATCCGTCAGTCCTGTTTAGACGAGCTACCTGACGATGGAGCGGCCTGTGGCGAGTAGCCAGTCCTGTTAGGCGAAAACCACAGGCCAATGGACCCAGGATCCGGAATACTGTGTAGTAGGAGTGTAATTGTAATAAAAAACGGGGTAATTAAAAACTTTTTGTAAGTTTATTACCCTTTATCCTCGTGACTATCAGCTATATACTAAAACTCTCTATTTTTAATCTGATATCACTAGGTCGAGATTTTCTTCTTTATACCCAAGCCCAGGGTAATGTCAGATGGAAAACGGCTTTAGACAAAGAAAACTCTTAGGGTTAAACGGCTAGTAGAGTGTTAGCTCTGGGTAGATCATGAGCATGGGTCATGGGTGGATAATCGACCAAAAATATTTTTAATAGGCGCCACCGTATTTTTAATACAAGTGCCAACAAAATTTAACTGTGTTAGTATAAGGGGAATGCGGAAACCTTATCTTAACACCACTATCATAGCCATAAAATTTGAATTTCACTCTTATCACACACTTACCAAAACCTCAACCACCAGATGTCAAACAGTTGTCTCAGCTTTACCTGTGAACAAACAAAACACCACATGGACACTATCTGTGTCTTCAAAAGCATATGCCAAAAATAGAATAAATGAATTTAAACATCTGTGAAATACTAAAGGGATTCATTTTCATTACTCTGTCTTTTTACTTAAGGAGGATTTGCTCTAGTTTTCTTTTCCTAATTTAAATGTTGTATAATAAAACGTCTTTCAAAGGAAACAAAAGGAATTCTATTTATATATAGAAATCTGATTATATACATGTGACTGCAATATATATGCTTACTATCTTGTCATAAATTTTTATAAAAGAATTTTAGTGAAGTTTAACCTTCAAAATAAATATGTATAAATTGATCATTTCTATAAAATTTAGTTTAAGCAAACATGTGATAATTTATTAGTTCATAACACATGATTTTATTTTTACTATAATCATTGAAGCGCTTCCTTGACCATTTACAACAAAGATTGATCATCAGAAAATAGCGATCATAAAATGCAACTACTCAAATTTAACTGTAATCTACAAAAAATATACGCGAATTTCAGCACCAATAAAAAGCTTTTACATGACCTGAATGTTTTTAAGCAAAATGTGAAAATTAAATCAAGACTACATCTGGCGTCTAGATTAGAAACAGAATCTATACTATTTTTTATCTGACATAAGTTGTCATTCTAAATATCTTAAAACACATTGTATGCGTGTACAAATAACTGACAAACTAGATATTTATTCGGTGTGTTATTAACTTTAAAAACTACTTTATATTTTTGTTACTCTAATAATCAACGTAGGAAATCTCATAATAATTTACTATACTTTCAAAGTTACGGAAAGTTTCAAACACTCACGTGTATCCAAATAAATTGCAGGTGCAAAATCATGACGTCAGCTGTTGTATTTTTCCAGCGTATTAATCATCTGTAAGTTTGAAGTACCAAGATTCTTTGTATAATAAACCATTTCTATACGGCGTATTAAATAGATAGAACGAAACCATAACTGCCTGCTTTAAATTATTGCGACGAAAATTTATTATAATTTAACATTGAAAATTGTTGTTGTAGATATGTCCATTAGATATTGCATGTCTTAAATGATGTATATTATCGTTCCATGTTCTCAACTCAAGTTCTTCTTCTTGACTCTATTAGACGCCTCGTGTTTTAGTCGGGCCATCTTGACTTTTATCTCTAGTCTACAAAAAAGCGACTTCACTCTCGGACGTTTGAAACAAAAGTGCTGATAATTAACTGGACAACGCTTGGTAACAAGCCTCAGAATATATATCTTCTAGAAGCTATGTGTTATTATGAACATTATACTTTAATTTTTATTGGCTGAATATTTACGAATTAAATGCTTTAAAATTTATCTGTTTTATTATTAATTTATTAGGCTTGGTGTAACAAGAAAAAATACGTTACACAGCCTCTTCCCAAGAGAAAAATTGAGGTATGGAAGAATTTTTCTAAAAAATTTTCGACTGAAACTTCAAAATTACTCTTATTAACTGTATAAACCTCTTACAACTCACAACAAAACAGCACAAACTTTAACTATAACTAACGATGAGTTTATCAAAAAACAGAATCATTCACTAATTGATACGGGGAATATTAATGCATGGGATTGAGTGATTAGTAACTGCGCGTACTACACGCCTATAAAGGGACAAATTCGGAAGTCATAATCAGTATATACGTCAATCAGTTAAGAATATTTAGGGGAATCTAACACTCAGTGGATGCATGTCATCTTTGGTTACAAACGCAACAACCATATCAAAGTAAAAACAATTTTACCTGAAGCGAAAAATATTTTTCTATAAATTAGAACTGTAATAAAAAAAATCGAATGTATAACACAATTACTATTAAACAAAAATCTGTACAACGAATACTCTTCTCTAATTTACTATATCTGTCTTAAGGATTTATGTACATAACTTTCCAAGTGCTAATTACATTTAAACTAATCGATGAATTTAACAAGTACCAAAAGCTGTTATTTACGAAGTCCATTCACGAAACAAATCTCTAATACTCGAGAAATAGACAAAGTATTAACAATACTTATTCATCAACAAGATACCTTTGATCTTTGAGTGAGCACCTCACAACATTATCTGTACGACTACTATGCTACAGACTCAACTATATCTCTCAAAATTCTACAACATCAGTGATTCATCACCAAAGAACTCCAAAACCACTAATAAATCATACGTTGAGCCTACTGGGAGACATCCACCAGCAACTCACAAAAAAAACTCTTCATGAACTCTCTTAGCTCATGTACACTCTCAATAAAGAATAAGCACATCAGGCCTAGTCTCAAACTACTAAACCAAAACTCAAGCATTCCTTTAATGCTTAATACTCTATCACACTCTAACTATATAACTATACTCAACACTTTACTAAACACTCTCTATAATCTCCATCATGTACCTCATAACTGAATACGCACCTCTTCACCGAATACATATTCTTCTCTATATACCTGCAACATCTCTAAGCATATGCTGCACTCTCAAACACCTCAAAAAATATATCATCATTCAAAATCCATAAACATATCCTTGTCGTCATCAAAAATTATCATTTAACACATCTTTGTCGTCATTTAACACATCTTTGTCGTCATCAAAAATTATCATTTAACACATCCTTGTCGTCATTTAACACATCCTTGTCGTCATTTAACACATCCTTGTCGTCATCAAAAATTATCATTTAACACATGCAACATCTAAATCAACAAACATATTAAGCTCTATTACTACTAAAACAAAATTACTTTAAACAAACCAAAAAATTTCACTAACTTTAATCTTGTCCTACTTAAGAGTTTAAAACATGGACCAAAAGGAATTACTACTGACATCAACTATAATTAGAAGTACTTAAGGATCAGAAACATTCTTAACATCTTCATTTTCACCTTCATCTGTCGCAGAATATGGCTTTAAGTCTTTGACATGCCATCGATACTAAACATTTTCTTAGACTTAAATTTGAAGATACGGATAAATGAAAAAGGGGGAATTTGAATACGAAATTATTTTCTACTTTACTTCATGATAACTATTAATAAATGTTCTGGTACACGCTTACTCTACCCATAATCAAACTGTCGATATAAACTAAAGTGCTTCACAACGCATAAATTTGCTAGTATGACAAGCTCCTCTATGAGCCTCACCTAGACTTATAAACAAAATTGCTAGAATGACAAACTCTTCTCTGAGTCTCATCTAGACTGACAAACTAAATAAGCAAAACGAATTACATCATAACTGACTTCAAATAATCTCAAGTGACGATGCCAAAATTGCTAAAGCGACAAACTTACCACGACCCTCGCATAGACTGACATAACGCTGAGCGACCAACCCTTCCGGAGTTTCGTCTAGACTAACATAACGCTACACGATGAACCACAACAAGTCTCGCACAGATCTAACTTAACTCAACATACTACGTTGTAACGCGACCATAAAATTGCTACTCAAAACCAATCAAACTAAACCAAAACGTGCTCATGCACAAGAGCAATCTTCAAAACTATATTTCAACAGTAAAACTAGTGTACCATTAATCGACCAACAAACATAACTAATAAGACTAAAAGATGAACCTACTATCGATGTAATACATCCAAAATCAAATAAACTCGTAACATCCATATCAAATAACTTTATCATTTTATCTAGAAACAGGAATTTCGCTACTCAACTTCTGTTCCTCCACTCGTTGAGTTGGACACGACGGACAAGTGATACTAGTCACTCCTTTACGACCACAACCATAACAAAATAATCTCTTGAAAGATCTACAGACACTGAAAGTATGTCCATAACGTGAACAATTCCAACATACCAATTTATGCTTAATAAATGAGTTACCTACTCCACTCTTTTCTATCATTGGGGTAGCAGAATTAAGAACTTGTACTGGGGAATGTGAAGATGTAGGGTATAAACACGACTTGAAGCATTCTGAAATGAACTAGGGGTTTTGTTTATAAAACGTGGATTAAAATAATTAATAGGCTGCTTGTGACTATATGGTGCAACTGAAACAGACTTATGTTTACTTAAAGAAGCTTCTTCTAACTTCTTACACAGTTTAACTAACGTACTAATATCCTCTATCTCTGTAAGAGCAAGATGCTGAATGAAATATGGCAATAAATTTTTCTTGACTATTCTAACTTTAGTGTGTTCTGCAGGAATAATAGGTAATCGGTTAAACAAATTTTCCATATTAGCAATGAACAATACAACTGATTCACCATTCCTCTGTAATCTATTTTGATTTTTTCCCAAATATCGTCTTCAGGATGTGCTGGCAAGAAATCTTCCTTTAGTCTACTAACCAACGAACTCCAATCTGTTAATGAACTACGAACGCAACGATACCATACTAAGGCATCACCAGTAAACAATTCAACTGCAGAATTAAACAATTCCATCTCAGATACCTTTCGAGACTGTGCAATGTCACTAATGTTTTCTAAAAATTGATATAAGAGAGATGGGTTTCCTGAATATTTTATCGACCAAGATCCAATAGGGACTGACTCTGTGACATATGTAACCGTTGGAATGGGCACATTAGATGCAGCAATAGGATTTATATTAATATCTTTATGATTTGAACTCGTATCTTTATTTAATTTCTCATGCAGATCTGCTTCCACAACAAGAATAGTAGCCAAACTTTCATTTTTAAATAACACAATTTCCTCAAAATTTTCTTTAGGGAGCTTTAACCGTTGAATTCTACCTGTAAGATGTACTAATCTTGACCTTATCCTTTTAAAAATTGACTCAGCGGGATCATCCATAAATTCTAACAAAACATTTTTAACTGACTCTGTACTAGACTCAATCTCTTCTTTCTCTACTTTGAAATCTACTTTATAGTAAGAAGGATCTATCAAACAACCGGGTTTATCTGTTTCTTTGGCCAACAACCTTGCTAAAATTTTCCTTTTATCTGAAACTGGTCTTGAATTTTCAATGCCTCTAATGTTCAATTCATATTCTAACTCATTTTTAAGTAAATGTACGATGCTATAAGTTTCTGCCATAATTAAATATCTGAATACCTCTAACGTAACTCAATTATATAATTTTTGAAGATGAAATCTCAAACAAACGAATGTCCTAACTATATAAAGAAGAACTCACTATAAACTGTAACAAACTTTAACAAAAATGAAACTAAAAGAAGACGTTACTAATATCAAAGCAAACCTCAGTCGGTGAATATAAGTGTGATGAAAATAACTACTAAATGTTCCAGCCTCTAAGTGAAATTATTCGAGCCTCTAACTGAAATTATTCGAGCCTCTAAATGAAATTCCAGCCTCTAAATGAATTTCCAGCCCCACGTTGCGAGCGCAAGTGTAATTGTAATAAAAACGGGGTAATTAAAACTTTTGTAAGTTTATTACCCTTTATCCTCGTGACTATCAGCTATATACTAAAACTCTCTATTTTTAATCTGATATCACTAGGTCGAGATTTTCTTCTTTATACTCCAAGCCCAGGGTAATGTCAGATGGAAAACGGCTTTAGACAAAGAAAACTCTTAGGGTTAAACGGCTAGTAGAGTGTTAGCTCTGGGTAGATCATGAGCATGGGTCATGGGTGGATAATCGACCAAAATATTTTTAATAGGCGCCACCGTATTTTTTAATACAAGTGCCAACAAAATTTAACTGTGTTTGTATAAGGGAATGCGGAAACCTTATCTTAACACCACTATCATAGCCATAAAATTTGAATTTCACTCTTTATCACACACTTACCAAAACCTCAACCACCAGATGTCAAACAGTTGTCTCAGCTTTACCTGTGAACAAACAAAACACCACATGGACACTATCTGTGTCTTCAAAAGCATATGCCAAAAATAGAATAAATGAATTTAAACATCTGTGAAATACTAAAGGATTCATTTTCATTACTCTGTCTTTTACTTAAGGAGGATTTGCTCTAGTTTTCTTTCCTAATTTAAATGTTGTATAATAAAACGTCTTTCAAAGGAAACAAAAGGAATTCTATTTATATATAGAAATCTGATTATATACATGTGACTGCAATATATATGCTTACTATCTTGTCATAAATTTTTATAAAAGAATTTTAGTGAAGTTTAACCTTCAAAATAAATATGTATAAATTGATCATTTCTATAAAATTTAGTTTAAGCAAACATGTGATAATTTATTAGTTCATAACACATGATTTTATTTTTACTATAATCATTGAAGCGCTTCCTTGACCATTTACAACAAAGATTGATCATCAGAAAAATAGCGATCATAAAATGCAACTACTCAAATTTAACTGTAATCTACAAAAAATATACGCGAATTTCAGCACCAATAAAAAGCTTTTACATGACCTGAATGTTTTTAAGCAAAATGTGAAAATTAAATCAAGACTACATCTGGCGTCTAGATTAGGAAACAGAATCTATACTATTTTTTATCTGACATAAGTTGTCATTCTAAATATCTTAAAACACATTGTATGCGTGTACAAATAACTGACAAACTAGATATTTATTCGGTGTGTTATTAACTTTAAAAACTACTTTATATTTTGTTACTCTAATAATCAACGTAGGAAATCTCATAATAATTTACTATACTTTCAAAGTTACGGAAAGTTTCAAACACTCACGTGTATCCAAATAAATTGCAGGTGCAAAATCATGACGTCAGCTGTTGTATTTTTCCAGCGTATTAATCATCTGTAAGTTTGAAGTACCAAGATTCTTTGTATAATAAACCATTTCTATACGGCGTATTAAATAGATAGAACGAAACCATAACTGCCTGCTTTAAATTATTGCGACGAAAATTTATTATAATTTAACATTGAAAATTGTTGTTGTAGATATGTCCATTAGATATTGCATGTCTTAAATGATGTATATTATCGTTCCATGTTCTCAACTCAAGTTCTTCTTCTTGACTCTATTAGACGCCTCGTGTTTTAGTCGGGCCATCTTGACTTTTATCTCTAGTCTACAAAAAAGCGACTTCACTCTCGGACGTTTGAAACAAAAGTGCTGATAATTAACTGGACAACGCTTGGTAACAAGCCTCAGAATATATATCTTCTAGAAGCTATGTGTTATTATGAACATTATACTTTAATTTTTATTGGCTGAATATTTACGAATTAAATGCTTTAAAATTTATCTGTTTTATTATTAATTTATTAGGCTTGGTGTAACAAGAAAAAAAATACGTTACAGGAGGACAACTAAGGGGAAGATCCGGGAAACTGCTCACTGCACCAAATCAAGAGAATTCCAGGAGCAGGTCTTTTGGGATCCAGTCCTACAGATTTATATATATATATATATATATATATATATATATATTTATATATATATATATATTTATTTATTTATTTATTTATTTAAGAAGATCAACTTGTTATAAAAAACCAAAACAATTCAGAAACAAAAACATCAACAAGCCGAAAAACTCTCAAGAGTTAAATGGCCCTCAAGACGACACTGAGAGTGTCACGCCAAGCCTCTGTAGTGTTAGTTGCGTAGTACAAACTGAGCACAAGCTGGATTCACAGAGATCAAATTAACACATTACGGTAACTACAAAAACGTATGAGAAACTAATTAACATTTGTAGGTTAACAATACAAAACACATTGAGTGGGTCGTGTGAACCCGGCCAATCAATACAAAATTTCTAATAAAACTTGGCGTTCATTTATGTGAGGACCACTTACTAAATCTTTTTGTTAAAACCACAAAAGTGTATTTATTACTTATACAAAGATTATTGATGTGATTAATCGATTACAAGACAATAACAAGCACAATGCACTGAAATATAAATATATTCAATTAAACACTTCAATACAAAATGTAAACAACCGGTTGCTGTCTTTTGTTTGCTTAAGATATTTGTCACAACTGTATTTCTAATTCATAATAATTGTTAATCTTTGCAAAAATCGCTTTTTAAAACTATGATGACAATAAAATGATAAGTTTAGTCCAAGTTTGAAAATGCAATTAGATTTTCTTCTGGAACGTCACCAGGAAACAAAGAATTAAAAAACATTTTGAAATGTTTCATCATCGATTTTAACCGTTGCAGATAGAATTTAGATGTAACTCCCACATAATTTTTTTTCTGCATTTTGAAAGTAATTCGTAAATTTGTTCTAATTTCTTACCTGCAGTTCCTGCATTAGAATATTTCCGTTCTTACGTATTTAAATTTTCATATCCCCTACTTTATTTATAGTCATTTGAGTATTTATTAACGATTTCGACTGCCATTTCAGTTTAAACGGTTGCTATTTAATTACCTCAACAACGTTCGCTTTCTTAAATATTTATACTGAGTTTATGTTCGTGATCCATCAAGGTTTACTTCAATTACGAACTTCGATCCATTAAAAATGTTTGGTTCGTTTATCTCTACATCTTACTTAACATGAATTATTAATATGTTTAGATTACGTTTCTATAGTTTCAATGGGAGAAGTTAGGCAAACCATCCTACACGTCCTTGATGATTTCCACCATGTTGGTTGTATATATTTTATATATCGTATTTAGACACGAGTTACATATCCCCCAAATTAAAATATATATGTAATCAAATGGAATTATTAAATCTTAAGTTACATTTTTACAATGTATAAGTTGAAGGACACATTGAAAAAGGTTAATGAGAGTTCACAAACCAGACATGAAAACGGAAACAGACATTGTATTCCAGACGCAACATGATACTGCAGGTGCAGATCACAGTAGGTTATAAAACAGAAATTATTAGAATTAAGATTACTAATAAGTAATACATTGTATTGTATAAAGAAATAAGCAGACATGAGTTCTGCAGTTCCCATAAGCAATGTGAAGAACAGGGATAGCATAAATACCCTCAGGAGCCCAAGAGGCCGGTCAGTCTAGAGCTTCACAACTTTAACATTGTTGGTAGTTCAGCTACTCACCGTAAATTTTAGTTTATTTAAAATAGAGAAAGTCAACTTAGAATTATTTCGATCTCCAACGATACTGCATATAACGTTCTTGTAATTAAAAATTAATATTGTAATTTTGGTTTCAAATAAATTAAAAGAACAGTTTTTTGAAGAAGCTTTTTTAAAAAGCCGCTCCAAGAAGGCCTAAACCTATCTCACTTTATAGTTTAAACTTTAACTGGGTTTCCTATTTATTGGTTGCAGTTTCGTTTGTTAAAATAATATAATAAGTTTCGATGTACGAGTTTAGTGCAATTCGGTTAGTGTTTTTTTGGTTCTCTGATTGATGAATTGAATGTTCTGAGAAAAAGAATTCATGTGATTTTATTATCTAGATTCGGATGTTTTCGATGGAAGTTACGATTTGAATTGGGCCATTATTATTGTACCGGCTTTCCTTGCTTGCACAAAATAGAACTGCTTTCCGTTATAAAAATGTGTTGTTTCGAAGTCCTGTTACGCGAAATAGTATTGTAGGTCGCTATGAGTTTTCGAATGTTACTATTCGGGTGATTGTTGTCTGACTTATTTTAGGGATACGAATTTAAAAAGCAAGCAGTTTATTTGCATTTCTATGGTTCATGATTCCCTTGCTTAAACAGAATAAAATTGTTTTCCGATACGGATATAAAAATGAGTGTACTTATGTTAACTCCGATGTCGCCAACGCGTTTATTCAATAAAACTGTTAAGTTCATTACTGTTGGCATTCGTTTTCATAAAAGAACATCTGCGATTGTACACATCGTCGATCATTGTTTTAAACATATGGTAGAATTTAGGCTACCATATGGTAGAAGCGACGTTTGTTTTGCTGAATTCCTGAGGATGGTTTGTATGTCATAGAATATTCAAAAAACTAAGATAGGAAATCGGAAAGTGCAGGTTTTAAACGCATCAATCCCAGCAGTGTATGTATACTAGACTTGCTTTCTGTGTATTGATATTTTAAGTTTTCTTTAAGTCAGCTCACATAGTTGGCTTTATTTATGTCACATTAGAATTTACAGGACAAAAATATTAAATTTTTTTGGTATAAAAATTAATTTATAACTATGCAAGCATTCTAGGGGGTTATAAAAAAAATTAGATACAAATATGTTGTTTTACATTTGGTTTCATTGTGTGAGAAATTTTACATAATCTGGTTGTAATTACAATGTATAGTGTAGATATATAGAATGTGGTTACGTGATTGTTTTCAAGTCACACTGAGATAAACATTTTGTGTGCAAACAATCTGGTAAATTTTTATTGCTTTGGTTTAATGTTATGAATATGCTGATGACGGCAGTTTTTATTGTTTGGGTATTATGTATAAAATAAGTTTAGCATTGATTGTCCATAAGACCTTCAGTATAAAATTTAAGTCACATTATTATTTAGACGTGACGTTATTATATAACTTTTTACCGCTGCTGCGAAATGCATTTCGTCAGATGAATGATTTTTGTTTTTTTTATTGATGTTGTCTACTATTATATTATTTTCTTGGTCTTTACTTATCATGAATTGCTTTTAAGAAGTACTTGTGGACAATATCTAAGAATATATATATTTTTTAATTTTGTTTTATGTGAATATAAAGTATTTAAGAAACTATATTAAACAAGTGACTGAGAACAATCCCTAAAATTTTTTTGTTAATTTCTGTTTTATGTGAATACTAGAATTGAGGTTAAACATTATTTTGAGTTAACTAAGGATTATATTGATTGTTTTTCCGAAGATTTCTGTACTGTGTAAGTCCTCCAGGATTATATTGGATAAAAATAGTTTTCTCCGTTGGTTGGTTTTCCTTTTTGTAACATGTTTTGTTTTTTACTAAAGGTTTTGTAAATAAACTTCCTCTCTTGAGGTTTTCTTTTTCTTTTTTGTGACTCACCCCGATCTACGACTTTCTAGCTGTCACTGCATTCTTTCGTTCCTTTTTTTTGTTACGGTACTCGGTACGGACTATTGTCGTTGCGTCCGCCCTCTGAAACTTGATCCGTATGTTATACGAAAGTCACAGTAAGAAAAAACATTCGGCTTCAAACGATTTAATCTTTAATAATATACCATCAATATTTGGCTATTTCAAACCTGATCGTTTGGATGTTGAATCACAGATTCGTTTTGATTAAAGGTTGTTGAGGTCGATGCAGGTGGCAACATACAATTACTTGCGATTAATAATTTAACGGGTTTCTCAACAACTTCAAATCAACTGCTACTAATACATTCATTGTATGTTTCATTCATTTCCGAGTCGGGTATTGTACTTCAAATTCAGGTTTATAATTCTGCTTTGATCATGGAGACCAATCAAAATGGAAATCTTCATCTGCGGTAACCACTGGTTGTTGTATAAATGTACGTGAGCTAACTTAAGAAAACGAAACTGATTACAATATTAATTACAACCTTTTAATTGCTAGTGTCGATTTTGCATCACACATCTAAAACTTAAATGTTTGTTTTATGTTTAAGTGATTGTTTAGGTTTGTGGTAGCATCACTACTTTTAACACCAACTTGGGACAATTTGCATTGAGCGGCATTTTCGTAAGTTTTAATTTTTTTGGTATTTCCATAATACACTTGAAATTTTTATCATTTTCTCCGCACATAGGCGTCTGAAAATCATTATAATTTATGATCTTAGGCCAATTAATGGTGATGCAATAAAAACGCGGAAGCCGAAAAAGAATAGCAGATGAATAAAGCAATTGTCCTGAAAAGCAATATCAGAATCTAACCTAATTCATTTCATTGTATACATATTCTAAGCTAGTGATTATGTCGTGCATAGTCCTGGTTACGGTGGCCCTTACATATTTTGTTATTCCACTTTATTAGAACATAGCGAGAATAGTTCGTAACGTTCCTGAGGGAATGTTAAAATCCAAGTTTACTATCAATTATTTCAATGTTGGGGAGTATCTCGAAAACTGGGTTATTGTTATTTACTTTGAGGAAAATATTCATTGCTCAAGATATTATCGAGCATAGAAAGCATGTTACGCTAGAGCTTGTATAAAAAACGAGTTTACCAATAACAATTATCCTCAAGTGCATTATATTATTATTCCTGTAAAAACAATGTATTTATCTTTAATTTAATTATGTCACAGGAAAATATTTTGAGGGTAATTTTCTTAAGCGTGTACCATTAACCAGCGTATCGAACAAAATAGTGTCCAATTAAGACATCAGCTTTGTCATAATTTGAGTATTAAAATTTTGTAACGCTTTAATGCTGACGTATTGCACAAACGTTCAAATGGGAACATTTGCAATAATTTTTAAAAAGTTATAATGAAACTGAAAAAAAACAGGTTAAACGTATACCTTAATTGCATGCGAATACACACACGAACGCATGCACTCAGTCACGCACGCACGCACATACACACACATATACACCTCTTTAAAATATTAATGGAAACCGGGTCAAGTTCATTTTATAACTTCATTTCAGAATAAGATTAGAGGCGTCTTTCCATTAAAAGCAATTTTAATTTAAAGAAATCAAATCGTGTATTTTAAATCGAAACTATTTGATTTTTCTAGATTTTTCGGTTCATACATTCGGTAGCGAACACATCCAACAACTCAAGTTAGATCACAATAATGACAGGTAATTAGAATAAACAATATGAATGGGCATTCCAATTAGCGAGACTGTAATTATGTGCTTCTGTTACTTGGGAGTTTCTTTTGTTTATTCTACGATCCCTATGACTTAACCTACCCCTAAATTAACCCTATAATTACAGCATTAAATATATATATATATATATATATATATATATATATATTATTCCTGAAAGAAATAACCGCCATTTTGGTCGATTAGGGCATAATTTTAATTTATAATAATTCATAACAAAAGCTTTAATTTTTTAGAAAACATTAGGTGTATAAAACTACGTTTTATATTATTTGAATGGATGAATATTTTACTCATATCATTCATTTAATATTATCAAGAAAAACTTTTAAAAAGAAAGAATTGCATGTTTCACTAAAATTGCATTAATTACTATTACTCCAAATCTCTACATTTAATTTTATTTAATAGTTCATTATTCCATTAACTTTTGCAGTGAAAAGCCTATATATCGAAGTAAATGTTTTATTTATAAAGAAACATTTGGACAAATAGTAGTTTAAAATGGTCGGATTTTACGGGTAAATAAAGTCGATTTTTGCATTGTTGAGTGCGCTAAACCAATCAGGTACTTTCTTGTAAATATAAACAACTATTATTGGAGCGGGCTACGTGATTTTTAACAGGACGAATACTCTGAGAATAGAAAATGGCCTCAACCATGGTTTGGTTTTCAATCTAGATGAGAAGTTATAAATAAGGCAAATGTAATTTTAAGGGATTATTCCCGTTGTTCTGTTGATAACAAAGTTATTTAAAAATAATTCAATGATTAATAAAAATTGTTATAAAGTGACTGTAGTTAGTTGATTTTGTCAATTTTAGAAAAATTGTAAGTATACATATATTTTTAAATTAGCTCAAGTCAAAGGAAATTATTTTTATGGCATCTATCGTTTTTATAGTATTTTGTTGATTAGTTTTCCCAGCTTAGTGCTACTGAAAGCTTTGTATAATTTAATTCAAGTTGAATAATCACGTCGCAAAGCAAGTTTGATCGTAATTCGCATGAATTGGAGCATTAATATTTGTAGTTTTTGGAACTTACAGTATTGAAGAGCTGATGAATCTGCAGTTTATTCACGGCACCAGTAAATAAAGGTTATAATAGTTGTTAAGGTTTGCGATTTTTTTGAGACGACGATATTTGATAATTTTTATTGTAAGAGATAGTAACTTTTAGGTATTCTATTAAATGTTCGGGAACAGAGCACAGGATATCGTCTACATATTTGACAATGAAGGGCATGTAAAAAGGTAGTAAAATAAGGACCGACTCTAACAAATGATCCATGACTATTTGAGCAATGATGGGGGAGAGGGATAAACCCATCGGGGTGCCAAATGTCTGAAGATAATACTTTTAGAATTAAAAGTGAAATACGTGTTATTAAAAACTAACAGGATGGTTGATTATAAAGAATTTAGGTCAAGATTACAATGTGGTTGAATAAGATTCCACTTTTTTTGCAATAATATCAGATACTAACTCCATGGGAATGTTGGTGAACAAAGAGCGGATATCTAGAGATATAAGGATATGGTCAGTAGGTAATTGAAAGTGTCTATACCTATCGACAAAACAAAAGGTATCATTGAGATTCCAACCTTCTAAAAGAAAAGACAGTTGCAAAATTTTGGATAAAAAAGAAGCTAAATTATAGGAAGGAGTATTGATGCACGAGATGGTAGGTGTTAAAGATACATTAGGTTTGTGGATTTTTGGTAAACCGTAATATTTACCTGGAACGCAGTTGTTTTTTATTTTTGTTCGTTAGTGTAATCGTAGAATGATCATATAGAAATTTAATGTTATCATTGACTCTTTTTTGAATGGTAAATGTAGGATCTTTGTTAAGTTTTTTATAAGTATCTTCATCATCCAGTAACTCATTGGATTTGGTAAAATAATCTTGTTTATCTAATACTACTGTGACGGAACCTTTACCTGCTTTCATGACTACAATATTAGGGTTGTTCTTCGGGAATTTTTTTGTTATAGAATACATAAGACTGATTGTATCGTTGGTATTTTTGTATTCAGGATTAGTGTAAAAATTGGTAAGTAGGTTGGTGACTCTTGACCTTAGAATTGTTTTCTCTTCTACAGGCTAATCAATGAATTCGATGATCGATTCAATGTCAGGTAGTAATTTTTTTATCTTCATATCTGCAGTGCACATTTTTATATTAAACTTAGGTTCTAAGGATAAGAAATTCTTTACATCTTCTGGTATGTAAGTGCTATTACAGTTGACAATACATTTACTATTGTCTGCGAAAAACTGTTTACTGCTTGATTGAGTTCGTTGTGAGCTTGCATTTTTTAAATTGAAATGATGTGTTTATTGTAAGTAATAATTTGATTTTTATAGAAATTCTGAAAAATATTTAGCGGTAACGAACCTTTAAGAATTTCTTTAAATTAGAACAGCCTGTTAGTCCAAAAATGAATATCTGTGTGCGTAATTTGTATTTAAAAAGCGTTTTAGAAACCTATTATTGAAGTTGTTTATCCTTCTGTTGATACGGCTATTTCTGCATAGGAATAAGTGTTGTGTATGTAGTTTGTAAGGTGTGGAGTATATGAAGAGGAACATAGTCCTCCCCTACACTTTTCTAAGAAATGACTACGGTTGCTCAAATTAGCAAGTTTTTTGTTGATTTTGGCATCTGTTTCTCAGACTTGCAAACTTCTTCACCAAATTCCATATGTATGTGTTGGTAGAATCCCATGAATGTTTATAATTCTTGTATTTTTCTCGAACGAAAGTAGGTATAACTTTTAATTGTGATGTTATTTTGGGATGCACTCGTTCGTACAGCAAAAAACTAATCCGTCAATCGTAGTTTAATTTTTAAAGCTTCGGCATGAAATTTATGCCTTAATCATAGACTAGAATTGGATAAAATTAGTTAAAAAGACATAAAACAGTATAGATATACAACTTACATAATTACTACGACTTAAAAATGATATTAATAGAAACACTTATTCATGACATACAGTTTTAAGTGATTGAAAATATGATGACAACAGGAGTGTAGTAGGTAACAAAAGTAAACTAGATGAAATAAATCATATTGAAAAATTTAAAGGTTAAAATGTAATTTTTAAGATAAACATAAACTAGCCTATAATTAAAATGGAAAAAAAGTACAGGAAGATTAAACTGCAATAAGTAATTGTTGTTATAAAAGTGTTGCAAAGGTGAGTATTGTTGTCACTTGAATCTGTAAAGAGTGGAAGAAATAAACCACATTAAGGTTGTTAATATCTTGTTTGGTGTTAAGAGGAATAGGTTGCTGATGAATGTGGAAGAATTCTAAAAATAGTCGTTTGTTATAGTCCTTTTGAATATCTAGTATTTTCATTTCAAATCGAGCTAGTAATTGAAAGATAGAAAATATAAGGTCTTGGACAGAACTTGAACCTGTATCCTGGTTTTGCCGGAACCATGCGTTTATCAATTACGCCACCGAGACCGATGACACAATTGGGAAATTTAAAAATTTAAATCGTGTACACAACTATACATAAACCCGTCCAAGACCTTATATTTTCCATCTTTCAATTACTAGCTCGATTTGAAATGATCATTTGGGCTTTGCATAAAAAGTCTAAGTTATTATTTCATCTTATTTACTGTAATACTATAGTATTTATCAATTTACCTTGTGTAATTAACTATCTAAAATATTTATATATATATATATATAACTTTTTTTATAAATAATAATGACCTTCTATTTCACAATATTTGTTTAATGTTGCAGGTAATAGGTCAGCTGGTGAAGGAAACTCTTTTTTATAGCCTAAATTTTCGCTTTTATTTTAGTTATGCCTGTGATCAAGCTTTAAAAAAGAGTTTTCTTCAAAACACCAGCTGACCTATAACCTGCAACATTAAACAAAATATATATATATATATATATATATATATATATACACATAAAAAAAAGACAAGTTATTTGCAGTCCGCAATAAGAAATAGTATATAAAGTAAGATGTATCTGTAAACAAACTCTTATGAAAATAATAAGTGCTATTGACAAATACAAATCGAGCTAGTAGTTATATAGCCATTAACAAAACATTAGCTTTATTATACATATATATATATATATATATATATATTGCTATAATTATAGGGTTAATTTAGGGGCAGGTTAAATCGTAGAGGTCCTAGAATAAACAAAAGAAACTTCCAAATAACAAAAGCACATAATTACAGATATTATAAGAGTAAATAGGTCACTACACATATTGTTAGTTGAGCGCACACTGTATATAACAGTACAAGCAATTACACGCATAACCAAGAGTAGTTACGAGCAAAGATAAGATTTCAAAATGTAACGAAATGCATCAAAATTAAATCAATGGAAAACCTATATGAATTGGCTAGATAAATATTCAACAAGTGCGTAAAATATATCATCATATATGCAGGCAGAAATTATGCATTATTTGAATAATTCGTACGTGACATAAAAGTATTACATTTGTTCAAAAATCCAATTTAACTAGGAAATAAACAAACACCACATTTATTTTTGTTTAGATTAGAATAAGCAAATAACAATGATACGTGATTTAATGAACGAAGATTCCTAGGATTTCTAAACTAAATGCAATGTTATATAAATGAATACGTGACAACTTGAGCGTTCTTCCAAGTAATTGAACTATACAATTGGTAAAATTTCCGGAGTACACAAGAAATAAGACAAATGGTGTCGCCCAACACATGAAAAGAACGAATAGCAAACAAAGGGGCAAGGCCTATAAATACGGTAACAATTGAGCAACGAGTTAGTATACATTTGAAACTGGGCAGTCACGATACTCAAAAGTGCTAAATTATTCACGTAACCAGTTAAACGAAAGTAAAGTGAAAATCATTTTTATAAAAGTGTAAAAATTGTGTAAGCAAGCCGATCCATTATAGACGTAAGTAAACCAGATTTAGTAAAATTATACAATTTCTAAAATAAATAAAACAGGGCTCTGGAGAAGACTCTGGAGACGACTCTGCAGATTACCTCCTGTTAAATTAATTTTGATAATCACTGACAGGGTAAATGCTCTATTACTGTTAATTACGGAGATGGAAAACCTTTTATTGGATTAACTTATGGGATTTTAAATAGCGATTTGGATAGTGTTTTGGTTTTGATGTCGACTTCCAAATTCGACTCTAAACATTCAGAATGGACACGAAAACTCTTGGGAATGCAGAGAAACTACTGAACCACTCCAGGTTAGATATATTGATATAATTTATTTCTGTAAACTGTCTAATTCAATAATGTAAGAGTCAACAAAACCGGGGTTTCTTTGATAAATTTTATGAAAGGCAATAGGCATCTTGAAACGTTTCAATAGGTCTCGAAATATAACAAAAGGCACGTTTTGCTGGCTTCAATTTCTTCAATCTGGCATATGTAGATATTCTGAAAAAGGGGAAGATTTTAAAAAGTTGTAAATATTTAATCATTATATTGTGTATTGTAGAATTGCTTGATTTAATTGAATCAGCTAGTTGAGGCAAAGAGATCTATAACATTTTACAAATGCTAGAAAAAGGGGTTAACATAGCATTTTGACAAGCCCAAGTCGTAGGGGCTAAATATAAGAAAATAACACAGCAGTTTATGCTGCTCATCGTAAGGACTGGTGCAATATCACAGTATTTTATTGCGCCTAATTCGTGCGGCGAGAATAACAAAGGTTTTTATTTTTCCTACAAAAGATATATATATATATATATATATATATGTATATAAATATTTAGGTAGTTATGTTTACACAAGGTAAGTTGATAAATACTAACGTATTGCAATTGATAAGATGAAATAATAACTTAGACTTTTTATGCAAAACCCAAATTGGCAAACGCACAGTTCCGGCAAAACTGAGATGCAGGTTCAAATCCTGTCCAAGACCTTATATTTTCCTTCTTCCAATTACTAGCTCGATTTGAAATGATCATTTGGGCTTTGCATAAAAAGTCTAAGTTATTATTTCATCTTATTAATTGCAATATATATATATATATATATATATATATATATATATATATATATATAGTGAATAAGATGAAATAATAACTTAGACTTTTATGCCAAGCCCAAATAATCATTTCAAATCGATGTATCGTCGTGTACACGATTTAAATTCGTAAATTTCCCAATTGTAGTCATCGGTCTCGGTGGCGTAATTGGTAAACGCATGGTTCCGGCAAAACCAGGATACAGAATATATACAGAATATATACCGGGACTATCAGAAAGAATAAAAAGAAGTTTAGAATCACACAATATACAAATAGTACACAAACCCAATAATTATTCAAAAACCTTTTTCACCAATTTAAAACCGACAATAGAACAAAAGAAAAAAACACATACCATTTATAAAATAAATTGCTTTGATTGCCCCGGTGTATACATATGTAATTCCAAACAGTACCTCCATAAGCGCATTTACGAATATAAATATTCCATAAAAACAAATAATAGAAAATGTACGACTTTAGCAGCCCACTCAATAGATAAAATGCATCAATTTGATTTTAACAATGTGGAGATATTGGATAGGGAGATAAATGACAATAGAAGAAACTATTTAGAAACCATACACATACAAAAAAACCTTCATTCAATTAATTTAAAAAACGATCAACAAAACTTTATACAATATTACCATAATTTAATATTTTGAGCTTATATTGCAACCAAATATAGATATCCTTTTGTTTATTAAGTAAATATTTAAATGTAGCAGTTCATATAGTATTAGATAATAAGTTAATAAAAGATAACATAACACCTAAATTGTTCATTCATTTTAGAAAGAATAAAATAAAACATTATTAATTAAGTACATTCGTTGGTTAATATTCAAAATTAAAGTAAGTGACTGAGATTCTTGTTTTTGTTTTTATTAAATAACGGTAAATATTTTAAATTATTGACATAACCTCACTTAAAATTGTTGTTTAGTTTTACTCATGAATTTCCTGGTATGTATTTATTTATAAAATAAGTTATAAAATAGGTAATATTTTTAGAATAAGTTTGAAAATGGTTAATGAAACCGAAACGCGTAAGATGTACAGAATAAAAGTTACAAGCTTCATACTGTTTTAGTGTTTTTATTTAAAAAAAGTTTTTACTGACCAAAATCCAAGAACCTATCTTAATATATTATAACATATGGTCAAGAAAATACAATTATAATTTTATATATATATATATATATATATATATATATATATATATATATTGTAGTACCCTTCCGTATCCAGTGCCCATCCCCTGTTTGAATGAAAATTTTTGTATTTGCTTTTTATTAAAAAATTTGCAACTTTATTTAAGGCGAATCTATAAATATAACCAACATTGATTTTGAATTCGAATCCTAAATAATTCGATTCGCTTCCCAATAGTTTTTACAATATTCGATTAAAGAAATCGATTTTTCATTTAAAAAACCAATTTTGAATTAAACATCTCTGCTCTGAGATGATAAAAATTAACATTTCCTGAAAGTATAAAAGATCATGAAGTTCCTTGTAAGTCAGCCTAAATGATTGATTCTTTCGTAATAAATGTCGACTGAATTTAAGGGGTAAGTTTGAAATTAATTTTAACGTAAGGGAAAAATTCTTACCCATTTATTAATAAAGAAGTGTTTACCATAATGAAGAACTCACTAGCATGCATTTTTGTCTGCTGTCGCATATAGGTAATCGTTAATTCATAAATTATGTAAAATACTTATGGTCCAAATTCTACACAATCAAGTATTAAGATGTGGTGAAATATATGCAATTTATGACGACACCGCGACGGCCAGTGACAGCTGTCCCTCAGACAAGTCTCTATGAGGAGCCATGCATGGACCTTAACTCACGACGAATAGCCATGAATAGTTTAATTTACATTTTATTAGATTTTCTTTTTCAACACACGAGGTTTAAAGAAGTTACTACCTTATTAGATTTGCATAAATAGCTAAATTAGTCAAACAACGACCATTTTTCCAGTGAGTGTTGTTTATTATCCTCGTCATTTTGTAATTTAAAGCTTTCCAAATATTTAGAAATGCTCTTAGTAGGTCGAACGTCAATACATTTAATCAACTGCAGCGCTACCATTTAGTATTAGAACATAGAAAGGAAATATGATAAATAAACTCGAATTTGTTAGTAAAGCTAATTTACAAGGATGCATCTCGAAATAACCTCAAATAATTTAGGAAACTTGTTTATGGATGTCACGCAATACGATAAACATAACAATCATATTATATTTTGTTACGACATTTGCGTGCGAAGAATTTTTCTTGATCAATTAATCAATGAAATTATTGTTGAGAAAGGTAATTTTCATAAAATAACTTGCGAGTTTCATAGAAGTAACAACCATTTGTAAATTAATAAATTCACAAAGTGAATCTATCGATTTTCTGGCCAGAAGCGCATGGAAATTGAAGAAGTCGAACTCGACCCCATTTAAAGGATTTCCACCTCATATAAAATTAATTATTTTTACTAAATATGATGACAAAAATTTGTTAAAACTCGTATAAATATTTACTTGAAATTAGGTCATAAACGCATTAGACTAAGGTACAATCAACCTTTATCGCCTTGACAGTTTAAATTACTCATGACCGGATGCCAATGTAATGTAGTAATAAATATTTAAATCAATTTGAACGGCGAAGTCTAGCTAAATAGAAGCTTTTAAGCTATGAAAATAAAAATCTGCTAAACTTCTGATCAATAAGTCGTTTTATGAATACAAAAGACAATATTTTCAAACTTCATTATTTTATTATAGTAATTAGCGAGAAACTAGGACAAAGAAGTTAGTTTCGCCTAAAAGAGGTTTGAATTACTAGCTAGAGAAGCAACTGCATAGCATATTTTGTATTGAAGCCTGAAATGAGGTGAAATTTATACCTACACTTACAAGAAATAAAGTAACGAAGTCCGCGCGACACCGTATGTAACCCCATGAGTTGACATGAACAAAGATGTCGCTGGGGGCGGCACTCAAATAGTAACTTAATAGTAAAATTTGATTTAAATTGGGAAAATTATCGTTTTCTTTTATATTGACAACTAGGCAACAGTTGAAAATAGGCAAGCTTGGCATGTAATTCCAGACTCGTGACATGATGTCGCTCGGTATATTCGAATAAATAAAACTTTTAATAATACAGTGGAACTCTTAAATAAGCTTGAATTATGTGTCGCATTTACCATTGCTCATATTTCTAATAAGTAGATAGGATGAGAAGTCAATAAAAAGTTAAATAAATGATATCTTTTATCTTTATGACAGGGACACGCAATCTAGATTGTCGCAATAAAGATGCAGCTTACAGTAATGTGTTGTATGTCAAAGATTCAATATTTCGCCTGAATGTAGTGTTTCTAACTGTAGTAATACTTTATTCGTATTATTAGATTGAGCTAAGTTGAATTTTTATTATAAATGTTTGTAATCTACATTCTTTATATTTTTACTCTACTTAGGTCGATTGTCGATAAATAGCTGTTTTGTGATTTTTTTATTTATGTCAGGGTAGAGGATGGCACCGATCCTGCATCCGTGGCGTGCCACACAAAACGCTATAAAGAGGGTAGAGCTCCACCCGGAGCATACTCCGGGTGGACTTCGTCACCGAAGCGCTACTGAGTTAACCTGGGTTAGTTAGCTCTACTGGTTTTTAAATCATTTTTACCCCCACCATCTTTACTCAAAAAATCGGTAAACCCAAACCCCAAAATTTTCGTGATCCTCTCGGTGCCTATTGGCTTTCGCACGACTTTCATATTCCCACCTTTTTAATTCTTTATCTTAAGATCAACCCTTAACGAGTTTCAACACCTAAACTCAAATCTTATAACTTTTTTATTTATTAACATTTCGTTAACGCGTAAAGTATTGGATATGCTCAATTTTTTTTTGGAGGTCAGAACGCGACATTGTTTTTAGTATAAAACTAACCCTTACAACTCCCAAACCCCAATTCTATAACGATTCCTTAACGCGTAATGTACTGGATATGCTCAATTTTTCTTGGAAGTCTGAATCTACCATTAATTTAACCTTAGACTAACTCAATTTACAAAATTGGTGTAAGTAAAAAAGTAGTACGTACACATTATTTTAAAAATTTTATTTAATTATAAATATACAGTGTACGCTAACCATCTATTTTTATACATATATAAATATATATATATATATATATATATATATATATTGTCGTGGAATTATAGGTTAAATTGGTCTAGATAATGAAATTTTAAACACTGTGTATATAGGAAATATGAACAATTTATTTACGCGCCAAATTAATCAATTTTGATAGTGAAAACGGACGGTTAGTAAGATATTTTTCTATTTTTAAATTGGAATGTTAAAATTGCATAAAGGGAAGAAGCTTTAGAGTATATAAAAACTCAAGGATACGCATAAGTAATTGTAATAATTTTAAATCAAACGCATCGAAGCAGAAACGGAGCTTTCAAGTATAGAAAATCAATAATTTAAACGCATAGTTCCGTTTAACTAAACGAAAACGTTCCTTTTGCAAATGCTAAGAAGGGGATAAACTCGAAATTGTTATTTTAAACAACAAGTTGCTTCGAAGAAACACATGTTAGTTAAATGTCAAGTTCAGGGAACGTAAATAAACGTTAAGACTGAATTTCTAAAGAATTGTTTGTAACGGTCAATGTATAAGCTACTAAAATAACAAGGGCTTTGAAGACTGAGTGAAATAAAAGACCTATAATGTAAAACGGACAGAGAACACGTATAATAAAATGTTGGTTACAATACACGTCTAGAATACACGGGACAGTCGAAAGCCAACAACAATATCGATTTTCTGTAGCTTAAGAGGGGCTCTAAAAAAGACAATAAATATGCGTGGAACGGAGAAAGGTAGCTAGAAGGTGGAACATTATGACGGGAGAAAGAAATATCATTGGTCGAAGGCTAGCAGTTTTTGAGAAGCTCGCGTCCGTTGAGGTATCGAACGAATTTCTATATAACAGTACGATAAACGTTAGAGTTCGTTACGATAAAAATTTTAAGAATCGGTTTAGAAAACAAGCTTTTCAATGGAAATAGATTCCATGGGGGGTTTGGAAAAGCATATAAATACACGGAGAGAATTATTAAAGCTCTTTTCTCTTGCACGCTTGCTCGCGCTTGCTGTTAGATCTTATTACGTGCTGATTATTGTTTATGCGCTGAAGTAGTATATCACATCTTATTTGAAAGTATGTAAAACGGTTAGTAATGTACCAGAATTAAAAGTGATTTGCACAAGTGGGTACTACCGTATCACAGAAGCGGTTAATACACGATACAATGTAATAATAGGATGGCAATCGGGCAAGCGAATTGAAAAGCTTAACTAGTATGCGTGAAGTGTCATGGTATGGCTGGTTAAGAAATACTAAAGGTGGTGGCAGAGATTTGGATAGTTAGTGAACATCAGTGGGAGCCAGGCATAATCACGAAGTACATGGACACGACGACGAGGGTTTTTTTGTACACATCTTCAGAAGTAACGACGGACGAAGCTAACTCCAGGTAAAGAAAATTAATTTCTTGCTTTTACTTGAACATTTGTGTTGATATTTTGGTGCTTGAGTGTTTTGACTAATTGGGGGTGTCTTTGATTACCATAAAACTCATTTAAAGGGGTATATGTATAGGACAATTAATATTGATTATTTAAAAATGTTTATTGATGATATAAAATGCTGTTGTAAGGAGTAAACGGGTCTTTGGCTTTATTTTAAATAAAAATACGAGGTTTAAAAGCATTTAGCGTAACTGGGTTATACTGAGCTCAAAATAGACCATGATAAAATCAATTTAGGGTTGCACGACGGGCTCATCTACTCGTCTGAAATAAAATTGTTGAAATACATCAAAAATCAAGAACTTTCAAAGGATTTAAAGATAAAGATGGTAATAGTTGCATCAAACTGTATGTGCCAATGTGTAAATATTTTATTATTAAGGGACACTTGTTAATATGTGTAAATAAAAAGGTTGTATGTCTTGTTACATTATTTGAATGGTAATTTCATTTGTCTGTGTTTGTGAGAAAGGAATGTACTTAGGATGGTAGGTATTCACGAAGAAGCAGATTGCTGAGCTAGCCAGGGTGTGCAGAAGCAGGAGGCGTTCTAAAGGAATTGTAAGTTTTTTATTTCAAAAATTGTTATGTTGGCCCAATCCGTGGGGCGAGAATTTTCTTTATAAAGATTCCACGGCAATATATATATATATATATATATATATATATAGCTATGATAAGGAGGTTATTTGGGGGTGTATTGAGTCGTAAGGGTCGCGTAATAAATGTAAATAGCAATAGGAATTAGAAAACTGCATTTATTTTAGCATGAATAATAAATAATTCGCATATTATGCAAAGAGCAAACATTTAACACCCTGTATAAGAACCGCAATTAACTTTAATCAATTCCAGTAAGCATGTCTTTCAATAATAGAACACATATTCAGCAGAGAGATAATTATACATGCAATTAAACTACTTCAAGAAGCGTTCATAAATTTATAAACAAATACATGCGCATGGAATAAGATAAAACCTAGTAAGTCATCACGCAATTAAGCATGCCATATGGAAAGAATATAGTAAAGCACTTTGATAAGAAAAGCACATTTCAAAATAAGTTTTAAATACAAGACATAAACAAAAACATGTTGATTTACATCATTCATGTTATATCAGTGAATTTATTCAATTCCCCAAAAGCTTTATCTACACAAACGAGAGCCATAAGCTAAACTAAAGACCAAGGTAAATTAAAATTTCCAGTAATAATAACAAAACAAGCGGTCAAAGATCGGGAAATAATAGAAATATGAGCAGAATACGTAATCACGGATTAATTTCAACAGAATTAAACTTGTAAAACTCCTAGGAATACCCAAAACAACCCATAGTTGGCCACAAGACTTTGAACGGCAGTTCAAATAAACCAATGAAATTTAGATAGCATAAGCTATATAACGCCCAGAGTTTGATAAGAGGCTCAGTCTCAAATTGAACCACGTCGAAGCTGCATCACTGTTACTCAAAAATTTACGCGTCAAAATAAATTTCAAATTAATTTATTAAAATTTGTGACAAGTGATGTTATATAATATTTGAGAACAAATTATAGTGAATATATATGAAAAAGCTTTCGCCGTTTGCTGAAAACGTGAGTACAAATTTGTTAATTAGTTTAGGTTAAATGTTTATAATGATGTAGGGCTCTGAGTGGCACCCGAGAAATCTAAGTTGTATCCAGAAAAATCTGAGTAGCATCCAGAGAAATCTTAGTAGCGCCCTGGAAATCCAAGTCAAGCACGAGGTAAATTTTGGGAACAAAAATTAACAATACTGAATAAAATTATTGGTACAAACTCACGTGAAGGAGCACAAAGAAGAGCATTGTTTTAACGAAGCAACTCGATTGAAGATAATCGAGGGGTGTTGATCCACAACACGTAGCAGTGGATCAAAGGGAAAAAGAACACACCAGAAAAACCACAGGTCAGGGCTAACTAGTATAAGAAATCATTTCAAATTTTAATTTAAACACTGACTATATTTTTCTATTTTGTAAGGAGTCAACAAAAACATTTTAGTACATAGAAATTTACGTAAAAAAGAGGAAAGGTTTTGAACGTTCTAGATTTTTCAGTAAAAGCGTCGTTTTGGTGACTTTAAATTAAAGAAAGAAAGATACAATTTTTGGGATAAATACTCTAAATATTATTAATTGATTTAAGGGTTTATTTGTCAGATTACAAAACTGTGAAATGTAGATATTATTTCTTTTCATTATACAAATATTGATCTACTTCGTTTTATCTTTCTAAGCAAGTAAGATTTAAGAGAAAAGGTAAATTATTTGATCATCGTAACGTTATGCACTCTGTGTGAATTAAACTGAGCTAGCCGTGGCATAAATAAAATTAGAATATTAGACAAAGAGAGCGGTGGCGGACAGCAGGAAACTGGACGTTTATTACATCGGCGTGGGGCGTTATCATATCAAAATATATATATATATATATATATATATATATATATATATTCAGACATAAATTTTTTAACTTAATTTAAGTATAAAATTTAACTCTTCATTTTGGTCTTGCAGCGGATTATACTTATTAATGTTAACTTCCAACTAAAGCATTTTCTCCAGAGACCATTCCGACCTGAGGTGCTCACATTCTTCTTACTTTTGCCGCATAGCCTCGCAGAAGTTCTCGTACTCGCATTCTACGAAACGAGTACGAGAACTTCTGAGAGGTTATGCGGTAAAAATCAGAATTTGAGCACCTCTGGTCAGGGTCAGGACGGTCTTTGGAGAAAGTGCTTTACTTGGAAATTAACATTAATAAGTATTACCCGCTGTGAGGATCCAGTGGAATAAAAAGAAGAACCTTGCCAGACCAAAATGAAGATTTAAATTTTATACTTAAATTCAGTTAGAAAATATGTCTGCAAAAAATATATGTAGTGAAATAGATGGTTAGCGTACACTGTATATTTATTCTTAAATAAAAGTTTTTTAAGAATGTGTACTACTTTTTTGCTTCCACCAATTTTGTAAATTGAGTTGGTCTAAGGTTAAATTAATGGTAGATTCAAGCTTACATGAAAAATTGATCATATCCAGTACTTTACGCGTTAAGGAAATGTTTATAAATAAAAAAAGTTATAAAATTGAGGTTTGAGAGTGGTGAAGGTTGGTCCTAGGCTAAAAGCATTTTCAGGTTCGGACCTCCAAGAAAAATAGAGTATATCCAATACTTTACGCATTAAGGAAATGTTTATAAATAAAAACGTTATAAATTGGGCTTTGGGGGTTAGACCTAGATTAAATGTAATGTCGGGTTGGGACATCCAAGAAAATTTAAGCATATCCCATGTTTTACTTACATGTTTAGAAAATGTTAATAAATAAAAATGTTATAAAGTTAGGGTTTTGGGGTTGGGGTTGGTGTTGGGGTTAAGGGTTGCTTCTAGAAGAAAATTAATGTCGGGTTTGAACATCCAAGAAAATTTTAGACAATCCAATACTTTACGCATTAAAGAAATGTTTATAAATAAAAACGTTATAAAATTAGGGTTTGGAGGTTATAAGGGTTGGTCCTAGACTAAAAGCAATGCCAGGTTCAGACTTCCGAGAAATTTTAGCATATCCAATACTTTACGCGTTAAGAAAATGTTTATAAATAGAGGTTATAAAATTGGAATTTAGAAGTTGTAACTCGATAAGGGTTGGTCTAAAGATAAAAAAATTTTTAAATGTGGGAAACTAAAGCCCTGCGCAAGTCTATAGGCACCGAGAGGTATCTCGAAAATTTTAAGGGCTGAGTTACCGATTTTAGGAGTAGAGATGGTGAGGAGTATAAATGATTTAAAAAACAGTAGGGCTAACCTAAGTTAACTCGGTAGCGCTGCGGCGACAAAGTCCACCCGGAGAGTCCTAAGGGTGGAGCTGGCGCGCCGACGCGCCGCTGTTCCAGGATCGTTGCGATCCTTTACTTGTCAGAAACGTATCAGGTTAGTGAAACTAGCGGTTAGAGGTAGCCACCAATTGTACGCCCCATCGATTAGCCACACCCCTTCTACAAAACTGCAGGAATAGCCGCGCTCAACATTACTTAGCCCCGCCCACCTTCTTCCTTAAAGTACAACCTACTGCGTAACGACGCTCTAAACAACGCTTTCTACCCAACCTGTCCAAACCAGACACGTTTTGAAATATCAACCGCAAACTGTTTTCTCTTACTAAATCTTCAGAAACCTTACTGCATACCTCATTTCCTGCGTACTTTTAACCATTATTACACAAGTTATTAAGTTTTAGTAATATCTATCAAGTGGCCGTGAACTACCATAATTTTTACTAGGTTTATACAAAAGCTCGGTCATTCTTGATTAATCTTCATTTTTTATACGGATTCTCAATACATATGCAGGCAGATTACTGAAAGCTATGATCAAATAAAAGTTATTATCTCTTCAATGATATATATTGCTATAAGGTTGATGACACATAACTATATGCATTCAAAAAGGGCTTAATTAAAAAGCCATATAAAACAGCCTTACTGATAATTTTGATGCTTTCATAAAATATAAATTCGTAAAAATTCTAAGTTGAAAATATTCAAGTCGCATATTTTCAATTCCTTTACTAAATTAAAACCCCAGAACTAGTATTTAAAAAGTGTGCGGAAAAATAAACTTGATAAGTTTCAAAGTTATAAATCAAAGATAAGAGTTCGAGAGAAATGTTGTTTTATTTAGATAACAACATGTTTACAACTCCCATGTTGTGGAAAAGTAGAAAATATACCCTTAATTATATAAATTTATTGGTTTTTCCTAGAATCAACGGAATAAAAATGTAAAAATATAAACTAATTAGGCAGTTTGGAATTTTTGATATGTAGGTGGTTTCAAACGAATATCAATAGCTTTATTTATTGAATTTAAGTCAAACACGTAGGAAGACGAGATATCAAGTTAAATTTGCGCTTCTCTCGTGAGCTGTATAATAAACTGATCTTAAATGAATAGGAAAGTGGTTCGTTGTAATATTTGTAGTAGGATGTATTTTGGATTATGGACTGTGAGTGTTGATTGCAGACGTACCGTTATGTTTGTAAAAAAAAATTTTTTTTGTTATTGTAAATAAAAATTCGATGAAGATGTCCTTTCTTTGTCTTTGACCTCTCCCCCCACCCCCTCCATCTCGTGCACTTTAGTTAACAAAGCATTCTTCCAATTCCTTTTTTTGTTGCGATGCTCGGTGTGGACGATTTTCGTTGTGTACGCTATTTTTTTCTTTTCCGCACGGAATACGTAACACGCGGCGATTGTAAATCTCCAGTGTTTGTAAAAAAGTTATGTTCGCACTTAATACCCTTAAATACTTAAAACATTTTTTGCCTTATAAGTAAAAGCAGAACTTGTTCGATTCGGTTCTTAATTTTTCTGCATTGTGACTACTGTGACGTACTGTGTACTAACTTATCAACAAATTTATATTTGCAGTTACACCGCTCCCAAATGGCTCTATTTGTTTTATTTATGACTAAAAATATTATGACAGAGTAACTCCAAGCTACGCAAGTTTATCTTGGCTTAAATTGGACAATCGACGTAAACTTCATTTAGCTATCCTAATTTACAATCTAAAGCAAATCCCCAATTTATCTGAAGGAGCACTAGTCTCTTATTTTTAATCGACAATACAATACAAGGCGTAATGATCTTTTAGCTATTCCTATACGTCACACCCAAATATTTCACTCTTCATTTTTTGTTAGCAGTTCACTTCTTTGGAATTCTGTCCAGCAAGATATTAAGAAAAGCTCTATTGACACGAGTGTGTATGTGTGTACGTGCGTGTGTGTGCGAGAGCGCGTGAGTATGTGCGCGCATGCGTGTGCGTGCGTGCGTGTGCATGTACCTCATTGGTAGATTTTAACATGGTTTTGAGGACCTCAGAACCATGTTAAAATCTATCAAAGAGGTAGCCTAAATCATAATGAGTTTCGTCCTTAAGATAAATATAAAAAACGGCTGCTTAAGTCTTACGGTAACATAATCGCACACTTCTTTAATAACCATCCTCTCAATTGTATAAATAGAAACATGTTAAAAAATGTGTTCGAATCTTCAAGATATTGAATTTATATGAAATTTAACTATATAAAAATTAATCAGCTAATTTCACGTTAAGCGTATTGTCGGTCGCAGGGGCAACACAAATTGATGGCACTCATTTTTCTAAACTATAAAATTTTCACCTAATGTATTCAAACCAAATATATCAAACATTAATAAAACAAAGTTACCTTCAATTTATGTAATAAATGTCAAACTTGAAATTTTTATTATTTTGGCAACGATCCTAGGTCATGGATCGAAACGTACATAAAACGATTTTAACAACTATGAGTGGTTTAATTCCCATAGAAAATTAAAAAAAATACAAAACAAACCACAACAAATATACAGGGAGTACTTAGCAGTGTATATTTCTTTACAGTTTTACATATTTGTAATAGAAAGTACTAACATATGTTAATTAAATTTAATATATCTTATCACTTCTCCCCTTAATTAATTTATAATATTCTAATCTATTCACTTCTCATACCTTTGATGATAGTACAGTAATTTAAACAATAGAATAAGGTTTTATTATGTAAACGTCTTTCATTTTCACATGTTAGTTTTTCTATCTTCAATGTAGTAATGTCTAACTACAGTTGTATGTTTTTATAAACTCACATAAACGTAAGTAGTATTAAGTAGCAATAAACATTATTTATTTTCATTTAATAGATTCCCGAAGAAGATAATAAATTTATCAAAAACTCGAATGAGTAATAGAGTGTTTTGATAATTTGACAAGTTAGACTGCTTCCCAAATATCTATATTAAAATTGTATAGCATGGTTATCTCAGGGCCACTTTTTACCCCCTATTGAATAGCCCGATTTAATTTGTTAAAAAAACGTTTCGTCGTTACCTGACCATCATCAACTTTCTTATTTCTTATGGACGTCATTTTGCTTTTTGCACATTCGGATTCACCAATTTTTTCTGATTATACTACTGTATGACAGGTAGCAAAAAAGCATTTTTAACCATTGGCTTAATCGTAGATAAGTGTTTTAATACCAAATTTAAACAATGATAAGCGTAAACCACTGTTGCGGGCGATGTACTGACCAAACAATAATTATAATAAATGCTCGAACAGCAGACCATTTTCATTAACGCACAATTGTGCACGTTTTCTTGCATTTAGCACAGCTCTTTGAATGGACCATCTAGAAATAGCGTCAAATGCACGAGTAAGTCTTTTCCTAAGTTCTTCCATGTTTCTAGGGGGTTTCCTTGTAAATTTGATTTTTGATAGTTCCCCATAAAAAGTAGTCTAATGATGTTAAATCCGGGAATTAGCAGATCATGCAACTATTCCACCATTTTCAATACAACGATTGAGAAATTCTTGGTTTAAATATTCTTTGACAATTACTGCAATATGCACTGGTGAAGCGTCCTGCTGCCACCACTAATGTCTATGTTGATTTAGCGGAATATCATCCAAATACTCGGATACTTGTGCGCGAAGAAGATTCAAATATCTTTCTCCAATTAATAATTCCTCATACATGAATGGTCCAATTAAACGGTCGTTTAAAATACCCATCCAAACATTTATGCCAAAACGCTATGTGGTCTGTTTTCTCGATTTTGCCTTGGATTTTCTACTACCCAGTAATGTTCAGTATTACGATTAAAAAATATCAGGGTTTGTGATTTTAGATTCGTGAGACCAATTGATTTTCTACAAAATATTGTTTTCATTATTTAGCATTCCTAACAGCCAATTGCAATATTCTGGCCGCCTGATGGTATCTCCAGCTTGCAGTGTTTGGCTTATATAAATCCTGTATACTTATTTGCACGTAAAGTTCTCCATACTTGTGTCTGCGATATATTTAATTCAACAGATAGTTCACGTGTGGATGTTGAAAAAACATTATTTATTTAAACAACAAAATTGCTAGCTACTGTTGTTTTGTTGGTTGCTAGTGAAAAGGGGGTATCCAACATTACGCCCAACTTCCCACAAAAGTCAAGCATAAGATGAAATTCTTATCCGCAGATAGTAACTGATTTTGGGATACCTTCGGACTAACTCTGAACTCTGCTTCTGCGGTGGTGTAGCTAGGAGGGGGGAATTAATAATTAACGAATAAACCAGAGCGCCACTACACTTACAAAATAAACAACTACTAACAAGTATCGTTAAACAAAAGTGTAGAAACTTCGAAGACTAAATTCCGTTTCAAAACCATGACCTTAAATTCGTACAGACTCTGTACCTGTAATAAAACATGAGGTTAAATAAATAACATGAAACAGCAGTTTGCGTATTAAAAAATATTAAATTTAGTTTTCAGTTGGATTTAGAGTTCACTCACACCTTCATTCTACTTGTGCAAATGTGACTCTGCTCAGTTTGTAACATAATCAAGTTCTAAAATTAATCACTAGGTGGTAGTAAAATGCTAATTGAAATGAGAAATTGATGTAGCCAAATTTTATACGTGTATTGAAATTAAATATTATGTCACATAGAAAAAATTAAATATTATCAGAAAGCGTTCAACTTCTTTATTCAGTGAGATATTTAAATAATTTTCGAAAACTTAATAAAGCACAAACACAGGTCAGTTTATTTCCGATATCAGATCTGATATTGATTTACATTCTTTAAGTACATATACAACCAGTTAAATTTGTAATTCTTGTTCAAAATAACTAATTGTATTTCGGAAAACAAATACTAAATAATATATTAGTGTTAGGCGTAAATTTACAGAAAAACATCAACTTTTAAATTTTTACCAAGAAGTGCGTAACAACTAAACGTGTTCAGCACTTCATCGTTCCACAGGAGATAAGTAATTTAAATTTTCCAATTACCGAAAACAAATAAACAGCTTGTCAGTCAATAAAAAAAGTAGACTTCGGCTAAAAGCAAAAGTTACTTTCAATATTACCAATAACACCCAACAGCGAAACTGCTTTAGAACACAAACAGCAAGATAGCCGGTAAATTTTCTCTAAAAAGAACTGGCTTACCCCAGATGGTAGTTGACCAAACAACAAGAAGTCCTTGAGGGTAACTAAACCATTTTCTAATACGGTCTACACGAAGATTTTGAAGTTACATCTCCAGCTTAATACTCAAACAAACGAACACAACACATTTACGTAGCTATTTCGGACGCCAAATAAGATATGTCACATTGCTTTGCAGATTATTAATTAGTGTAAAATTCAGCAACTTTGTCGAATTTAAACATGCCCTCCATCTCCATTAATACGCGAGATACTCATAATGGCGCTCGAATTTGAACCAGTCTGTATAATATACATTAATAACAAATATATTTCAAAGGTTTTCATGTTAGATTTAAGAAAGGACCTTATGGTCCTAATCTCGCATGGACACTAATTATAAATAAACAAAGACGTTTCAATATCAAAGTTGACGTATTTTACGAGCTAGTGAACTGTTTCGACGACGAATGTGTTAATTTAACATGACAAAGCATTGTAAGTACGAAAAATAAAACTTACCAGTGCTTGCGATCGTCATGTTAACCAAAACGACGTTGACGAACAACTCCTTCTTATCAGTCTTCTAAGTAGCGAGTGGGAATAACGAAGATAACCGAAAATAATGCCCATAAGGCCGCGAAATTCAAAATAACTAAAGATTACTAAACATTCCCCCCATCCGTAAAGGAACTTTACCGAAAAGAAAATTACCCAAAAATGTCCCCAACCCAAACAAACAACGAAAATAATTGCAGACACGACACTATAAAGTTTACAAAGTTTATGCCAAACCTATTAGTTAGGTAGAAAACAGAGTTTTACCATTTGCCGTTTATAACTACCCAAATTTGTTCAAACTTTCACAACCCGAACCTTACTGTCCTACTCAGATGTAGCTCAATCACACGTCCGAGCTTCCATTGTAACGAAGGCGATAGTTCGTTACTAATAAGCACTAAAGTTCCTATTTTTAGAGGATTGCCGTCAGTTATAAAACGATTACGTTGCTGGAGCGTATTAAGATACTCCCAGCTCAACTATTCCAAAATTGTTATTGCAGAGCTTGCACCCTCTGCCAGCGTGATCAAACGAGTTAAATTCCCTTTTCTAGGTAACAAAATGGAATGCTTTAAATTATAATCTAAAGATGAATTTCTCAGACGACCTTCAACCCCAACGACATCTTCAGAGTCTAGGAAGGGATTTAGATTGCGAATAGAGCCAGCCCAGGGTTTTCCTTTTATTAGCTGTGTAATTTCAACTCTAAATTCAATTTCCTGAACTAATTTAATTATTTTATATAACGACTCTTACAGTTCCTTAATCGTAAATAATCCCAAATGTGGACCCTTTTACGACACCGATTTCTTAATCGCAAACAGTATCCCAAAATTCTTTGTAGTTTAGGCAAAGACGAATATTTATCAACGAGGGTTGAACACCACTCTACCTCTACGGCTGCCGTTAGGCAAATATTCTCCTTAATTTCCTCTTTTGTTTCTTCCAAAAGAGGTTGAACAAGACAACTATCTGACAAATTCAAAAGAAAACTGGGACCAGACCACCACAGCTCATGATTGAGCAACTGAGAAGGTAAGCAACCTCTACTGGCCACATCAAAGCAGTTCTCGTGTGATGAAATAAAACCAATGATTACTTGGCAATTGTTCTTGAATTAAAGCCACTCTATTGGCAACGAATGTTTTCCATGTATAGGGGGGAGACCTTAACCAAGACAATACAACTTGAGAATCAGACCAAGCCATTATTTTAGCAAATTTTGTTTTATTTCAAAAATATTTCAAACATTAAATCCGCCAATAAAACTGCGGCACAAGGCTCTAAATGAGGGATTGACTGCTTCTTCAAACGAGCAACTCTCGTACGACTAATGATCAAAAAAGTTTCAACATTACCATTTGCAATAATTCGAAAATATATGGCTGCAGCGAAAGCGATTTCGCTACTATCGCAGAACCCATGCAGTTCACGAATAGTTTGACAATCAGAACCCCAAAATCTAGGAATTGAAAGTTTCTGTAAACACAATAATTCTGAATGAAATGTTTTCCAAATATTAACAATTTCCACAGGCAACTCCTGATCCCAATCTAAGCTCAAGATCCATAATTTCTGAATCAAATGCTTAGCGAATACGACAACTGGAGACACAAAACCTAATGGATCGAATATTCTTGCTAACTCGGATAACATCCCTTGTTTTGTTAACCTAGTTTTGCGCACATAACTCTTGTACAAAAAGCAATCTGTTTCAGGACTCCACTGCAAACCAAAAACTTTTATAAAGGATGGTTCATCCTTATCAAACGATACTGAATAGTGTAATGAAGATTCTAAGCCATCTAACACTGCAGTATTATTACTGGCAAATTTCTTTAATTCAAAACCTTCTCTTCGCAACAACAATATTAATTCAGAGACCAAGAGACGAGTGTCATTTACGGTGTTACCTCCAGAATTTAGGTCACCAACATAAATGTCTGTTTCTAAAACCTTCAAAGTCTTAGGAAAGTCTAACGATTCATCCAAGACTAATTGTTTAATTGTACGTAAAGCCAGAAATGGGGACAAACTTACCCCAAATATTACCCCGCTCATTACATACTCTCGAACAAGTTCCTTTGAAATCCCGATGATCCTCATGCATGACAATCTGATGATACATTTGTTTTATATTCTAAATAAGAGCGTATTTATGCCGTCGAAAGTATCATTCAACGATATGCCGTTGGAAGACTTAGACGAAGCGTTCATAAATACTCTCAATTGAGTGGAGGTGGAATGACGTTTCAACACTCCATGATGGAGAATATAATAAACATAATGCTGCTTAGGCTCAACTACCAAAGACATGTAACCCGAGTCAATAATCTACATCGCCTTCTTATATAACACACTCATTTCAGAATTTTTCTAAAGACTTTTTTCTAATGCAAACAAACAACAAAGAGCTGTCAAATAGCTCTCTGCAAAAATAAGTGGACTACTGTCCTTAAAGGGTAGTGATACCACATATCTACCCTCGTTCCGTAAATGAGTTTCCTCACAAGGTTCAACCTTGTTATGAGCAGGAATTTGTTTCAGCTCCCATAATTTTTTAATATTTTCTTCTAATATGGATTCGACGAAATAGCACCTAGCGGTATTTCCATTATTAGAAGCCACTTTACCCATAACCACATACCCGAAAATGGCATTTATGGCTGATGGCCCAATACCATTGAGACTTGATATGACATGACCTAATAATATTTGAGGGAACATATCGGCCCCAAGCAACAAATCAATTAATCCCTTTGAATCAAAATAAGGATCGGCAAGAATTAAATTTTGTAAATGATTCCAATTGTTACTTGAAATATTAATCACAGGCATGTCACTGCAAATTGTCGATGATATTTGAGCTGTGACAGCCAACGAAGGAGATTTACTGTTACGAGATTGTAACCTAAGAGTTACTACTCCCCGATTACGCGTGGTAGTTTGACCAAGACCTTCAACATTAATAGAGGACTGACGCTGGCCGATGCCTAACTTTTGTACACAGTTCTCTGTGACGAAACTAATTTGGGAACCGCAGTTTAATAAAATTCGAATAAGAACTTTCCCATTCTCTACTGTCAAAACATTTACAATAGCAGTACCTAGAAGAACGGTAGCTTTCGATTTCGCCATACCAGGAAAAGCCGTAGAACTTGACGTTTCTGACGTTAGCGTCAAAGCAGGCTTTGATTCAACATTCACTGCAGCCCTCTATGAATCACAAGCAGATGCAATCGAAATGTTTGCATCCCTATTGGAATTTTGGACTCGAGCATAGTGAATGAGAGTAGCATGCTTACCATCGCACAGGGCACATAGTTTTGTGACCTTGCAAACTAAATGTGATTTTTGTAAACAAATTAAACAATAATTGCGAGCTTTAACCCACTTAAAACGCTCATATGCGGTTTTATCCTTAAACAATTTACATGATAACAGATCGTGATCATTCGCCACAAAATGCACAATTAGTAGCCGAATTTGCAACTAAAGAATGCATTGTTTTACCTTTACTATTATTTGAATACGATTGATCCCTTTTAATACTTTTAATAAATTTCGATGGGGTCACTATGTTTAAGTTATCAAGAGCATAGCTCTCCAATAAAATAAAAATAAAATCTAACAAACAATCAATAGAAGGTACTTTATTTTGATCATCTGCAATATTTAACTCAAATTTTTAACGCGTTACGTGAACTTTTTTAAAAGTAAATTAACTATAAGCAAATTTAATTGCTCTTCCCGACTTTGTAATACAGCTTTTAATGCTGCCCAATTTTCAGAAAATGTATCTAATACCTTCTTTAAGGACAAGGTTTATCTATCGGTAATGTTTGTATTTTGCACAAATTGTTTAAATAATTGTTAGCAATGATTCGCGTATTTTGGTATCGTTTATTTAGCAGATCGAGTGCAACAGCATAATTGGCACCTGTAATTTTTAGACTCGTAACAAGAGCGGCTGCTTCCCCACTTAAATTTCCCACCAAATAACCCAGCTTTTCAACATCTGAAAGCTTCTTTGAATTACCAACTAAACTGGTAAATACCTCTATAAAGCTTGGATACGACGATATATCCCCAGTTTCAAAACAAGCAATTTGATATGGGATTCTTGTAAATTCGCAAACACCGAACTATCTAAATTTACATTTAAAATTTTATCCAAAAGCCTATTCAAATTTCTACTTTTAGAACGAATGCAATACGAAATATCCACAAATTTATCCCCATAAGCGCGTATTTCCTCTAACCGGGATTCGAATATCCCAACTGTACCGATTAATAGTGTTTGTAACCGCGAAAACCGATCAACGGTTTCTGAAAAATCTTTCGCGCCAATTAAACAATTATCAATTTGTTCAAAATTATTCGAAGTTTCAGCATTTTGCATTAAACCTAAAATTTTCTCCTCACTAGTCATACAACCCTGTAGCTGTTGCAGGATTTCTTGTTGTTTCTCTATTTTGACCAATCACCAATAATGCTGTTGAGTGATCCAAATCGTTGAATGCAACCAATTGCGTTGTATACTTCCAATGGTAATGATATTTACTCACAAATGCAATACGGAACGCACTCTCGAAACCGAACCAAAAGGACAAATTTAACGGTCAATTTGTTATCCTGTTTATCAAAAGACCACATGTATTTGGTTCAAAGAATTAATTCGCGATTAATATAATTCAAAAATGAAATTAATTCCCTAATTTTAAGCAATTTAACAAACGAATAAACTACTTGCCAAACGAAAATATTAAAAAGTTAGCCTCGAAACGAACATAGGTCAACTTGCAGAAAATACGAATTTTTAACAAAAAATACGCCAGTTCAAAATCCGACCCGAAAGACCAAAATGTTGACGTATTTTACGAGCTAGTGAACTGTTTCGACGACGAATGTGGTAATTTAACATGACAAAGCATTGTAAGTACGAAAAATAAAACTTAGCAATGCTTGCGATCGCCATGTTAACCAAAACAACGTTGACGAACAATTCCTTCATATCAGTCTTCTAAATGTCGAGTGGGAATAACGAAGATAACCGAAAATAATGCCCATAAGGCCGCGAAATTCAAAATAACTAAAGATTACTAAACAATCAATACCCATAAAAAGTACGAATTTGTGTTACTTTCACTATTTCAGGTAATAAAGTATCTACTACAAGAAGGTTAATTCGTTTCCACAAATGAACCGTGCGAGAACGAATAATAGTCACAGCAAGATCAGATTTCTATACGTCGAATTGTAATTCGACCACTTTTCCGTAAACAGTGAGTTCGTCATCGGGTGTAAGATCAAAAGTAGTAAAGGAAATCTCACTAGAAGATTCCATTCTTAACAACGGCAGTAAGTATGCTATCATATTCTCAATGGTCTATGTGGGAACATCACGAATTAATAACTCAAACGATAATTCATCTTTACAAAACCGATAAATATCCATTTTATAATCTGCCTTTTAAATCGAACTATTAGCATAAAATTTCCGGGAACAACAGGGTAAATTATAATATACGCGGGATATATGAAAAATAAAAAAGAAACGAGTAAACCCGGTAGGAAAGGTACTAGAGGTAATCGATTAAACTATAAGATACTGACATCTACCAAAGCAACAAACTAAATCGCAAGAATTTGCGTTGTTGAGATACTAAAAGAAAATGAGAAAACTAAAATCACTAGCGAAAACACAAGTCTGGTAATTTGGAATACAACAAATAAATATGAAGAATTTCTATACAACAAAAAAGAATTCAAAATAAAATATCGTGACCAAAGAGTGTGTACAGAAAACGGGAATCACGTTGGGCGTCACAATTTGTCACCGTAATCCTCGTAGAAGCGAAAATTTGACGACTGCGCAACTTATGTCTAATATTCATCTCTAATTCGCATAGTTTTGTTAACTGCATACTATCACTACTAAAAACTATTGTACTAAATTATGAATTCCATCATTCACGTTCAAACACTTTCTACCTAGCAAACCTATTTGTCGCTTATCAATGGTGTGAGTGATCAACAAACAAGTATTTCCAATTGTTAAACGTTAAGAAATAGGTTGAACTGACTAGATCATACTTAAAATAATCTAAAATGAGTGGTCCCGTGAAAGGTATCTATTTAAAAGGACACTGAATTATTTTAGGGTGGAAAATTGTTATATATTTTTTTTTTATTTAATCTAATCCACAATAAGAATCGTGGTAGATTTAATATTACCTATCGAGAATTCTTATGTAACTGTAACAAAGCCCAGGGTAAGGTTTGGATGGAAATTGGCTTTTAGTAAGAGAACACTCTTAAGACTTTTTCCTAACTGAGTTTTTGGCCCACGGTCGAATGAGATTGGGTCAGTGGGTATATTTAAGTTGAAAGAAACAAAATAATGAACGCCACCTAAATGTTTGATAAAGCAACTGACTAAATGAATTTGCTTAAAGGAAAAATTTGGAAACCTATGTTATCGCTAACCACTTTAAATACACAGTTTGATTGTCACAAATATGATACTTACATCTGATCGTCTTTTTCAATGAACTAGCGATGAGTAGGGCGACTCTGAAACATAATTTCTACCAATATAGACACCCTATATATTTTACGGACCAGTATGAGCATGTAATCTTTGATTTTATTTCAAGTAGTTTCCACTATATCGTGGTACGCTTTCGGGTAAGTTTAACCTTTTAAATACCTAACAAAATTTGGAAAAATTTAATGATTACTGAGTAATGAACTGAATGACTTTTAAGACAAGTAAATAACATTATAAATTATAAGTGTACTTAATAAAATTTAATTCTTATAAATGTAATTTTTGAATCAGATATTTAATTATAGACATTATTTTTCATATTAAATAGTCAAGGTAGCGCTACTACGACCTTACAATGTTTTAAAAAATTTACTTAACTTTTGGCAAATATTATAAGTTGATTAAATACTCTAAGTTCAAATTTCATCATACAAGACTCAGGTCCTATAAATTAACATATTAGTATTTCAATTTATGATAAACAAGATAACTATGACGATTGTATGTCTACATCTGTACAACCGGTGAGGTATAATTTCTTAGGTTGAACACACTATTAATTACAAAAAATTGTCGTACTCATTGTACTTTAACAAAATGAGCTTTTGGTAAATTAATTAACAAACTTATTCATACGAGTCATAATAAATTGCATACAGCAACCTGAAGTAAAACAAGCTTCAAAAAGAAATCAATACATGCAAAATTAACGTAATGAACTTTGTTACGGCAGCATTATCTTAGAACTATTACTTTCTTACCGATATCAGCAATGACCTATAACCTTCAAACGACATGTACATCAGTTGAACACGCCGGCTGTATAGCGAAGTCGGCCATGTGTCGAACAAAATTGCTTACTCATTTATATTCAAGAGGAGTTCCATAAAATTTAATTGAACCAAACCAAATAAAATATTTTTTGATGATCTAAGCCTGCATCGAAATTACGTGAAATTACATTAAAATCATTACAAAATTATCTACATTTCCAGAGTTGCACTGTAATAAAATTGCATAATTAATTTTAATAAGATTACGCATTTAAACAAACCGTTCGCCGAAGAGATTTCGTACACTACACTTTACACAAGTTGTCTGGGACAACTTGTAGAACACTATTATTTATTACGGCGCCTTTGCCAGGAAACTTGATTTCCCTGAACATCTTGAGTGTTTTTAACACCAAGCGACCTTACGGTTCAACGAAAAAACGAAAAGTGACAATCGATCGCTAATCGTCGGAACAACTTGAAAATCTTAGATACTACAAGACGTAGAAGCACGCTAATAGGTTTGTATATATATACAGTGTGTCCAAATTTCGAATCTCTACATTGTGATTTCAGTTATTATAAGAGATAGAAATTGGGTTAAATGGGGAAAGACTTGGAGGAATCCAGGCCAGTTTTGTATCCGTTTACAAAATTGGTGTAAGTTGTCTGGTTTTGCAGATATTCGAAGAAAACTAAAAATGGCGGATTTTGTTTTTTGATAATAAAACATGAATCATAAGTCGCACCATCACAAGACTTGCACATTATTAAGACACTTTTCTAAAAGGAGTATTTTAGCATAAATAGAATCATTCGACACTGTCTTTTGTTTTCGAGGAAACGCCCACAACTTTTGTTTTTCTTATGGCCGCCATTTTGAATATTAAGTGAATGTTATGCGCCTTAAAATTACCTTTTCAAAAATTGCCACATGTCTATAAAAAAATGCAAAACTATCCTAAATTTTAAAAATAACTAAATTTGTATGTTCTATAACGTTTGGTAATCCCAACAGGGCAAAAATTTGATTTCTACTTTCCAAACAGTAGTAGTAGTAGTAGTAGTGCCACATATATTTTGTTAAGTAGAACTCGTAAAGTATTGGATATAAATCTTAAAATTAACTTAAACATAAAACTGAAGCCTATCTTATCTATTTAGGGAACAAAATTAAATGTGACCAAAACAGCAAACTATCATCTAAATTCCTTCCCGTAGATGCTGAAAATGCTGTCCGTTTGCATCACGGCACATTCGACAATTAATTAAAACTTTCCGTACAACTCTGCTTAACGTGCGCCTATTTATAGAGTTAAGAATGTCACGGACTCTTTCCTGCAGTTCGTTTATATTATAAGGCGGTTCAAACTCATATACCTCATTTTTAGCAAAACCCCATAAATAAAAATCAAGTGGTGTAAGATCTGGTGATCTTGCCGGCCACATAATTGGTCCACTATTGCATATAATATTTTGGCCAAAATGTTCAGCTAAAGGGCGCTAACTTCGGGAATTGTGAGCTGGACAACCATCTTGCTGAAACCATAGTTTTCGAAAATCATCATCATTTGGTACAAGTCCTCTAATAGCCGGAATTATTTGGTCTCTTAACAATTCCGTATATCTGGCGCCATTCAGGCTATTGACAAAATAAAAGGGTCCAATCAAATTATTACCTATAAAAGTATTAATTACAATGGTTAATTTACTAAAATATTTATATCATAATTAACTACCTAAGATACCACACCAAACGTTAAATCCATATCTCGTTTGAAATTTGCGTTGCGCCGTCAGATGATGATTTTCAGTGCTCCAGTGATGCGTGTTATGTTTATTGAACACCCCGCAATAGATAAACCGCGTTTCGTCTGTGCATATTATCAATTCTGGAAAGTGCGGTTCTTCCTCGCATTTTTGGATGTACCAATTACAAAAACGCATTCGTGTGGCGAAATCTTCTCTTTTGAGGCCTTGGACAATAGTAGGTTTATAAGGATGAAACTTTTCCTTTTTTAAAATATTATGAACAGTTGATTTTGGAATATTAAGTTCACGGCTTACAGATCTTACGGATGTGGATGGATTTCGTGTTACCGCCTCAGTAATGCTTAGAACACGTTCCCTATTGTTTAAGTCGTATTGTTCCTAGTCTGTTCAAAAGCACCATAATTCAGTAAATTCATTACAATTTTTCTGAAGTATGTTTTATGCGGTTGTCGTCTTTCTGGATACAATTCCAAATATCTGGCGGATGCCGTATCAGCGTTCCGAAACGATTGTAAATAAGTATTTAGCATATCAAACTTTTCCTCATTCGAAAACTTGTAGACATGTGCCATTTTTTAAATTAAAAATGCAGCACCACCGGCACCAAAACTTACAACACACACAAGTTTATCTAAATTTTAGAATTTGTTTGACATATAACTGTAATTCAATTGTTTGGTTTTGTCACATACCACCGCCTACTATTATAAAACGATATCATTTTAACTCTAGTACCACCATAATTAATAATTTGTGACAAATGCTGTTTATGTACATTATAAAATGTGTATTGTACTTTTCATAAAGTAAAAAATAAAATTTTTGCCCTGTTGGGATTACCAAACGTTAAAGAACATACAAATTTAGTTATTTTTAAAATTTAGGATAGTTTTGCATTTTTTTATAGACATGTGGCATATTTTTGAAAAGGTAATTTTAAGGCGCATAATATTCACTTAATATTCAAAATGGCGGCCATAAGAAAAACAAAAGTTGTGGGCGTTTCCTCGAAAACAAAACACAGTCGAATGATTCTGTTTATGCTAAAATACTCCTTTTAGAAAAGTGTCTTAATAATGTGCAAGTCTTGTGATGGTGCGACTTATGATTCATGTTTTATTATCAAAAAACAAAATCCGCCATTTTTAGTTTTCTTCGAATATCTCCAAAACCAGACAACTTACACCAATTTTGTAAACGGATACAAAACTGGCCTGGATTCCTTCAAATCTTTCCCCATTTAACCCAATTTCTATCTCTTATAATAACTGAAATCACAATGTAGAGACTCGAAATTTGGACACACTGTATATATGTTATCAGTAAGGACGATGCGGTATGTAGTAGATTGTAATTGTAATTAAAATTGAAGTGTGCCTTGAAGTTTATCGGTTATAAAATATGCAATAACGAATGAATCAATTATATAAATGTTATTAAATAAAGACTAAAATAATAGATGCACCGCGGTACAGTCAATGAATAAATTTACAGGAAAATTTATATGTTACAAAATAAACGCAACCAATTCGGAATAGAGGTAATGAATACGAAGGGCACTATTTATGTATTGAGAATAGAAAGAATAAACAAATGAATTTGATGAAAAATACTTTTATTGCTTTTCAAAATAATCGCCTTTAAGATCTATATACTTTTGCATGCGATTGAACCACTCTTCAAAGCACTTTGTCCAGTCAGAAGATGGTAGCTCTAAAACATGCGTTTTGAAGGCATTAACCGCTTCTTCGGGCGATGAAATCGTTGTCCACGCAGTTTATCTTTAATTACTGGAAACAAGAAGATATACAGTGGCTGTGGATGGCGCTAAATCGCCAAAAGTTGAGAATTAAGTTGATTGATGCATTTTTCTCGAGTTAGACCACGTCGAAAGTCATAATAAATCCTAGCTCGAAAATTCTCGCGGATTAATTCCATATTTTGCTTGAGATGAAATTTTAAACGCTGCAAAAAACACAAATAGTGCTCGCACTTCAAAACTTTGTGAGTACCTATAATCTCAAAAATGTCAAACTTTACGATGGCAATTTCAGATTTCACCTGGCAATACCAGTGTTACCAGTTTTCAATAAATAAATAGTCTCCCTCGTATCTATTTATTAAACAATAGTACTGAAATATACAAATAGAGGAAAATAAGAAACTGAAAACAACACCCTGTAAAATTATATTCTCTACAAGGAGCATTAGACCGTGACCCAGAAGAACAGAGCGCCAAGTATTGCTTAGCTTAAATTTACATTTTATTAAAATCTCTCTTTCAAAACATGACCTTATTTAAATGGCTCATATTTTGTTAGACTTGCATAATTAGTCTAAAAGCAATTCTATTTTTGAATGCTATTTGTTAACTGCCTGTTCTTAATACTCTCAGTATTCAGAAATTCAAATTAGGGGTAATAGATCATCTGCTCTCTTTAGTTCAGTTGATCAAGTACATCACCGCAGCTGCACAACTTGTCTTAGAAATAAAAAAATTGAGTAATAAATTTAAATTTGTTAACAAACTCAAAAATTTAAAAGAATGCATCTCGAACAATAAATAACCTCTGTTAATTTAGAAAACCTGTTTATGGGTCTTACGAAATAGAATGAGCATGTGACAATTAGATTTTACATTCGTTTAGCTACAGAGGTTCCCAACCTTTTCTGAACCACCGCCCCCTCTACTGGAAAAAAAACTTCCAACGCCCCCCCTCCTCATCATAGTGCATTATAACGAATATTAAAATATTGTTGCATATATATATACATAGATACTCATATACGAACGTTGCACTTTTGACTGCTATTACAAGCGTTCACTAAAGCGTTGGACAAAGTATATATATTAAAAATCGCAAAAGTAAACCTTAATTAAAACGACTATCAAATGTAGTACAAACTTGTTTATTAAAACTTAAATATGAATACATAATGAACAGAAAAAAGATTAAGAAGAAAAATTAATGAGATAGTTGAGGCTGGTGAAGTTTTAACAATTTGCTAATGTCGGGTTCCAATTTCGTTAACATCAGCCGCAAATCGCCACGTTCAGTAATGTGCAGTCTGTTCCTTTTCTTAGACAATAAATTAGCTACTGCACTGAACCCACGCTCAGCCAAATAAGATGAAGGAAATGCAATTAAAAATATCTGTACTCTTGACCACAATCCAGGGTAAAGAACTGGTATTGGTTTTGAAGCCAGAACTCTTGATATCCATTTCTGAATTTTACTTTTAGTTCTTCGTTAGTTGTGGGTTCTACGAGTTCCTCTTCTAAATTTGATGATTCTGCTGTATCTGCATTTGCGAAAGGATCTAAAACCCAACCCGGTATATTCATGTTTAAAATATCCTGGAATCGCTCCGCACAATCAACATGAAGAACGTCCAAGTGTTGGCAGTAAGTAAGTAAATCTTCATGTTTTGCAGAGACTGCTGATAATGTGGGAAAGTGGCTATATTCACCTCTCCCTAGATTTCGTTTGAATAGAAGAAGTTTTCCCACAAAAGCAGCTATGACGTTTTTTGTTTTAATTAAATTCAATTCGTCACCTTGCAATTGTAAATTGACTTCATTAAATATTTTAAACAAGTCTGTCAAATAAGCGATGTCATTTTATGTATAATCAGGTTTTCGTGCAATTTTTCGTTTCTGTTTTCAAGAAAGTCCAGTACTGAATCAAATAGTTGAAAAAACGGTTCAAACAAGTACCTTTTGAGAGCCAACGAACTTCTGTGTGCAGCAGCAAGCGATTGTAATCTTCATCATTTTCACTACAAAGTTGGCTAAATAATCTGTCATGTAATGAATTGCTTCTAATCGTATTTACTGCTCTAATAACGTAATGAAGCGACGAATGCAAACGTTCGTTCAGATTTTTGCAACCAAGTGCTGACGATGAATAATACAATGTATAGCGAGTACATTTGGTACTGCTTGTTTCAAATGAGCTATGAAACCCTTATGACGTCTCGTCATTGCTGGAGCACCATCAGTAGCTGCCGACAAAATATTATGCATAGGTATTTCTTTCTCTTGAAAAACGTACTCATGGTATTAAATATCGTTTCTCCTTTGTATCAGTTTCCAAATTTTTGCAAATAATAACTCTTGCTAAATTTTTTCGTCTTTTATGAACCGAACGTATGATAACAGCAGTACTTCGTTATTTGGTAGAGTGGATTCATCAAGTTGAATGGAAAAATTGCAAGTTTTAAGTAATCGCATAATGATATTTCAACGTCTTGAGCCATTTCGTCTATTCTCCTTTGCACTGAGTTATTACTCAGAGGAATTTTTCTGATGACATCTGCCGATGTCTTATGATGAAGAACAGTTTTATTACCTCTCTGACTGCCGGCAAGATAAGTTCCTCGCCAATGGTATGTGGTTTTCCGTTTTGCGATTAACAATGAAATGTTATATGATGCTCGTAGTCCATCATCTTCTTGTTTAGAAGACGACGCAAATAGGTTTGATATAGTTGGCTGTTTCAAATATTTCTTCTGCAGTTCTTGAAAATAGGACAAATCTTTGTCCTTTTATCAGTATGCATTTTATTTAAATGTTCTTGTAGCCTAGAAGGCTTCATGGCTTCATTTGAGAAAACTTTTGGCAAAGTAAACACATGGGTAATGATGGGTTTACAGGAGAGTGCGTAAATCCATATTTCAAATACAAAAGACTGTACTGCCGGCATTTCTTCTTAGATTCAGACATTTTGAAATCCAAAACTTGCCACGGTTTAAAATAAATTAACTTTTCAACGAATTTATAGATAATTATAAAATTAATGGTTATAATGACTTATATAACTTATCACTCACGAACATGGATTATTTGCGAAGCACAAAAATAATAACACATTCCTAGAGCTATCCCTGCCTTTTATACGTTTGATTTCATACAAGCATCAAATTGTATGTTTTATCTTGTTTGCGATGCCGGTGCACTTTGTAAGCAAGTCATATCGCGTCTTTGCTTATCAACTTGCAAAGACTTGTTGCGGACAATATTAAACGGAATTAGGTATTCATAGACCTAATGCTGAATTAAATGTTTTAAAGTATATTTTCTCGATAACAATAACATAGACATTTTAGATAGCTAAATAAACTGTCTATTCATGCCAACTAGGTATTTTCAAAGTATTTTAATAAGGTAAGTACGTCACGAACGCCCCTTGATCCTCCTAACGCCCCCCTTTTGCCCCTGTACTCGCTACCGCCCCCTTTGAAAGCTACAGCGCCCACTGGGGGGCGGTACCGCCCCCGTTGGGAACCTATGGTTTAGCACATTGTCTACGAATAAATTTTCCGAACCAATTAATCAATCAAATATGTTGTTCAGAAAGGTAATTTTCATAAAATACGTTCTGGTTTCATAGAAACTCTCATTTTCTAAAATGATAAATTTGTAAATAGGTTCTATCGATTCTATGAGCGGTAAAAGTGCCCAACAATTGAAGCAAAACCGAACTAAACCTTAAAGATTTCCATCATGTATAAGCTTTATTATTGTTACCAATTATAACACCAACAGTTTAATACTTTTGAGATAAATATCTAAATGAAATCAGGTTATAAGCTGCATTAGAATAAGGAAATATCAACCTTTTTAGTATCGCCTTGACAATTTATATACATACGACCGGATGCCAGTGTAGTGTGGTAATGAATATTTAAATAAATTTAAATTGTGGGATTACTTAACTATATAAAAACCTTTTAAGGTATAAAAACAAAAATAGGTGAAAATTCTAAACAATAAGTCATTTTAGGAATACTTACTAAATTACAGTTCCGTTGTACAATCTAAATATACGTTATTATGGCAATTAGCGAGAAACAAGGACTTGGAAGTAAGTTTGGTCTGAAACAGGTTTGAATTAATTATTAGAAATATGGGCCTCATTTCTGCCGGAGATGATATTGAGTAAATTATCCGTACACGAAACGCTAACTAGCAACTTTAAAAACAAAATATAAAGGGAAAGTGCTATTCTTTGTGCAAAGCAATTATTTCAAATGCAAAGACTACGTCGAGTAAAAAAAAAGGCATGAGTACATTCATTACTCTTATACAATAACCGTGTATTAATCAACAAAGAAGCTGAACTTTGTCCGACTGCTAAACTGGGACAAGTGAGAAACAGTCACAGCCGCACCGCCAATAAAGAAAAAATCAGACAGTAGTAGACGCGATATGCCGGTTCTTGAACAGCCTCCTCCTTACCTATATTAATTCTAATAAAGAGGTAGATGGAGACTCCACAAGGCCGCCCACAAAAGGGTGGGGGGAATGAGGATTGCCTCCCCCCAATAATGTCCTTGCGTTTCTTTTCGTTAGAAATCGCAACATGTAGTGCGCGTCTACTGAAGAAGATTACGATATACTACAAATTATGAGGCAACAATAACAAAAAATTATATTTGGCAACGGTTGTCCCAATGATCACACAATGTTATATTGTAATCAAGTATAACGGTCTTTCTAGAAACTTTTTTTCAGAGCGATACGGTGCGGTCCATACATAATGTAACAAAACAACTTCTGAGTTTATCCGTTTGTCTTTGAAATAATAGTCCATTAGATAGTGTCAGTATGCGGTACAGGTCAGCGGTTATACTATTGTTTAAAAACAAGCTAAACCTAAATGTTGAGCTTACATTACAGGTATGTCTATTGTTTAACTATAAATAGATCGACTTTGTAAGCCATTTTGAGCAGGAAATGCGATTACCTTCCAATAATAATCGCGGATAAGCAAATTATTAATTTCATTCTCTATATCTTTACTCTGATTCTCATCCCACAGGTATTCTAAAACTAAAACTCTAAAATGTTCTACAAATGTCTCATTGTGTCCCATTCTGAGCATGCGAAACAATATATTCTTTATCTAACAATAAAGTACTTTTGCGGTATTCCGTGCCGACCAGAAAGAAAGCAGTAAAATAAGTAAAGAAAATCGTCTACACCGAATAACGCAACAAAAACTGAGAAAAGGGTAGAATATAAATCCAAAAGAATTGGATTCGGGGATAGTTCAAAAACGTCGTAGAGTGAGGTGGGTCGTACAGAAAAAAAAATTTGAAACCTCAGTAAGCAATTATATTACAAACATACTGTCCCAAGGAAAATATATAAAAAAGTCAGAAACGCACATCTACGCAATCGCCCTGTTATAACGTGATGTAAACAAAGCGTGGATTTGCATATAACATAATATAAACATGTGCATGTAAGTAAATATCGATAATAAAATCTTGAAATCTAAATAACATATACATACTTACATAAACTTTCCAACCCTAAATATATACAAGAAATAATACAGTAAATATACAGTCATTGGTACCTGGTTTGGAAAGTTCACTTCGTAAATTACCGCTGATAAAATCATGATTATATGCGATATAAAATACAGTATTTCTTTTAGTTCACTGTTGTAAAAACTATGAGTTTTGATATTGGAAATTGTTCTTCTTTTTTTTTCATTAGATGACAATTTCTTAAGCAGGAATTTATAATATTCAATAAAATTTAATATCATAGATGCTTCCACAGATACTAGTTTGAAGCTTTTTCACGATTTATTGTAATTGTGGAAAATATTCATCTGGGCGATATGCACACTCAGCTTTATATATATATATTGTAACAAACTTAAAACTTATAGCTTTTTATTCGGTTTAATACAAGTTTAATTATTCGCAAATGTTTAGATAGACACTCCTTAACAATCTCCAATGCCGCTACAGATATCACTGCTGATAATTACTACAAATTCCTTCTTAACACGACGATTGCACTATATCTATTACTAATTTTGACCGCGTAATCTATACAAGCACTATCTGCTGTAACTTAATTTATACAGATACGTTTTTATTTTAAAAACGATCCAATAATTTATTTCATATCACTTGGGGATTAATATTGAACTGGCTTGCCTGTCAGGATGTATAGTTTATATATCGAATTATAAAGTTTCCATATTATAGCAGTAACTACTATACCCATTTAGAAACTTCGGATTATATGTGACCCTTGTAGGTGTCAATCAATCCATTGTTCTTTTAATGGTTTTATCTCTTTCAATTATAGATTATTCAGCGTCAATGTTGCCATATAAACATTGGTCAGATTGAGCAAAAACGACAAACTATTTTTTTTGTTCCTACCAATTTGAACCAATGAATATACGTGGGTGAATAATATAAACCGGGATTCTTTTCGTACCAATGAAATGAACAAAGAGAAGCGCGGCGTCTAAAGTTCACTGGTGAGAATGCCCAGAGGACGTTGCACCGCAATAGAACGACACACTACAGCGTGTTCAGTGACTATCGCGATGTCTGAACGAGAAGTACCCGCCGTCCGTGCAACATATTATAGTTAAATTTCTTGCGAAAGAAGGCGCACAACAATAAGAAATTTTAAGAACACTTCAGGCACAGTTCGGGGAAAATACATTTAAAAAGACAAAAGTGTATTCGTGTCACAAACAATTTTTAGAAAGACGAGAAGCAGTCGAAAATGAAAGTCGCCAACGTCGACCAAGAACCAGCGTGACAGAGGGGACGCTGCATACTGTTGGCCGACTTCTAGAGAACGACCGACGATTAAAAGTAGCTGAAATTACTTTTGAGGTGGGAATCAGCTATGAAAGTTCACAGACGAAAATTACAGACGACCTCGGGTTTCGTAGTGTCCGCAAGGTGAGTACCTCCTCTTCTCAACGAAAATCAAAAACGGAATCGTTTGGAAGTGTGCCAACGGCATTTGAACCGCTATGAGGCTGAAGAGGAAGAATGTTTGCACCGGATAGTGACTGGTGATGAAACTTGAGTGCACCATTACACCACCGAATCGAAACAAGCAAGTATGGAATGGCAAACGAAGAACGAATCTGCCCCTGCCAAAGCCAAAACTCGATTCTCGGCTGAAAATGTTTTGGTGACCGCATTTTTCGACGTTAAGGAGTCCTACTTTTTGATTTTCTTCACAAACGTCGAACTGTAAATGCCGCGTACTACTGTCAACTTTTAGATGATGCAAAAACGATATATCGTTGAAAAAGACGCGGCTTACTGAAACATTGTCGTGGACTACACTGGAACGCACTCCCTATAGTCCGGACTTATCGCCCAACGACTACCACCTGTTTGGACCGTTGAAACATCTCTTGGAGGGTAACGTTTTGATGACGATTTTGCTGTTGAAGAATTCGTGCGCAATTGGCTTATGGCGCAACCATCTTCGTTTTACAAAAATGGGATAATAAAATTACCCATCCGTCGTCAGGACATTACGAAAAAAAAATAATTTTAAGCCTTTGTGTTTCTATCATGTCCAAATAAAGTTTTAAAAAATAACTTCGGATTACATTTAATTCGCCCTCGAAATAACAAACGAGAAAAGTGTTTATTTTGCCAGAAAAGTTCTCGGAAAACAGGTACAGGATTTCAATATTTTTGTACACTATGTTTGTAATATAGTGATGTAAGAACATATTTGTTCATTGAGCAAACGCATTGTCAACAGGAATTTTGAGCAGTAAAGCATTCTGTTGAAAATCAAAGCAAAGTGTGTCAACTCTAAAATCGTTTTTTGCCAAAGCCTGTTTCATTTTTAGGTCATCAAGGAATATTAGGGATTAATATTTAGGTGTAACTCTTTTAGTTCATTCCTCTGAGCATCGGTTAATTCCTTATTTTTAATTTGATTTTCTAACGTACCATAAGTGTAACACGTATTACTCCTACGGTGGTTAGAAGAATAATTATTGAAGTTCGATTTAAAATATCTACAAAAGCAATCGTACGAAGCCATAGACTAAATACTGTTCTCTGTTTCTTGCTTAAATTGTATAATGACATTATATACTGCAGTCTCAAACATCTTCAAAAACTCAAACAGTATTAGTATTAAGTTCTGACGATAAATATCACATATGTTCTGTCTGCTACAATGTGAAGTTTAGAGTAATGGTAATTACACAGCCCAACACGATTTTTGTCTCCTGGTGTCTTTTATATACTTTTGGTCACTGAAACCGAATCTGCATTGAGAATTTTCGTATCGCCCTCAGGTATTCGTTACATGGTTGACATTATATAACATATTGTAGCGAACATAATCCAGCGGGTGACTCACACTGGAATGTAAACAGTGCCATTATGTGTGGCGAAGGGTCTTGAAATCTTTGGAAATGTCCGTTTAAGATATATTAGCGGCGCGGACAGTATGAGCATCAGTTGATATCCTAAACGCGTCTATAAACAGATATAAAATATAACGAAATAATATTTTATTATACAGTATATGTTGCAGATGGATTTGAAAGAATGTCGAAAAAGCTTGTAAATTAAGCGGATACATTTTGTTACGTATGTAGCGAGTTTACGATTAAATCTCACAAAATGACAATAACTACGTTGGTCAAGCAAGCTTATAAGCTTAACTTTGGATGCAAATTAGAAGATCAGGATAAACCTTGGGCGCCGCATATCATTTGCGTAGCGTGTGCTGTGAATTTAATAGAAGGGTTCAACAGTACCCGTAAGTCAATGCCTTTTGCAGTGCCTGAGGTGTTGCGAGAACCTAGAGATCATGTTACAGATTGCTATATTTGCTTGATAAACCTATCTAGAATTTCAGTGAAGTCGAAGCATACTGTACAGTACCCAAACCTGCAATCGGCTCTTAGACCAGTTCTTCACAGTCAGAATTTACCTGTCCCCAAATATCCAGTATCATATACACTTGACGATGATATAAATGCTGCAGGTAATGTGTTGAACCTATGGAAGAAGATATGGACCCTGATTTTCAACCATTTCTTAGAGATACTCCACATTTACTTTCAGCGGATGAGCTTAACAACTTGGAATGGAATTTAAATTTATCGAAAGCTCAAACCGAACTGTTGGAATCTATTACGGAGTAGTAAGCATATTTCCACATACCGTAAACGTGAACAAGATTTTCTTCATTTTTACATCGTGTGTTCAGTTTATGTACTGTGTAGATGTCCTGGGCATAGGATGTATTAGGGATGTAAATACAGAACTGTCCACGCAGTACATATAATGGAAAACTATGACAATAAGTTATAGCACTTTTGTTAGGAATGCAATTGGGTTACACCAAGACTACTGTTATCTCTGAGAAAGGACTAGAAAATGCGAGAAAATCTGTTGCTGGAGAAATAAATGTTACAAATTCTCCTTTCGTGGATACAAAGAAAGTTTTGCTACTACCATGTACATAAAACTGATACCAATGGAAAACTTTGTCAAAGTTTTGAATAAAGATGGTGAAGAATTCCAAAATCTGAGAGAAAAATTTCCCACACTAAGTGAGGCAAAAATAAAAAAAGGAATTTTTATTGCGCCGCTAATTCATCACTTTATAAAGGACAGTGCATTCGATTCAAACAGAGAATGAAGCTGCTGCATGGGTATCATTTCAAAAGGCGTGTTCCGAATTTCTTGGAAGATACAAAGGAAAAAATTAATTTACACATAAAGCGATATGGCTTGCAACATGTCTTTGAAAATTCATTTTCTACATTCGTATTTGGACTTTCCCCCCTCTCATCTACGGTCTACGAGTGACGAACATGGTGAAAGGTTTCACAAAGACATTATGTATTGTGAAAACCGATACCAAAGGAAGTGGATCTCCACAGTGCGCGTAAATTATTGTTGGAACGTAATCAGGAATGACCAAGAAGTATCCTAAAACGAAAATCACATGCGAAAAAAATTTTGAGATTTGGTAGTGACGTGTTATGCATAATTTGTATTATAACATATGTAAACATTACATAATAAAACGTTCTACTATAAACATATGAATAACTTTTGACTGGAGTGCGATAAAAAAATTATCAGATTCGTAATCAGTGAAAAAAATCATATAAGAAGCACCATCGCGTATTAGAACACAAAAAAAAATACAATTTGTTGTTTAGTGTTATTTTATCCATTATATTGAGAGCACATAGTAATTTAGTTAATTCATTGTAAGAAGTATAAGCATTACAAGTCCAGAAAACACCAACTTTTAAACATATTTAAATAAATACGGAAACATTTTCAAACGTGTTTCAATATATATTTGGTTTTGCAATGTTTATACAAAGGGGCGGCGTCATATAAACAAAGGGATACGATATGTATTTTCTACCTCTTAACAAACGCTGGTACCGAGTTGTGCAATGACCGCAAAGGAATACAACATGCAATGGGCAAGCTCCTCTTCCAATTAGAACGCGTGCGGATTAAATTAGCAATGCGCCTCTCTCGATTAATTCCGAGGGTGCAATACGCTCCAACGGATACAACTCGCAATGAACTACCTTCAACTAATTTAATATTACCGTTTAACCCACAATTACTAGAGAGGGTGCAATGCGTCCAAAAGGATACAACTTGCAATGTGCTTAACTTTGCTTAACAATTGAAAGAAGTAGAACTCTAAATGCAAGCGCGCCAATATCACAAAGTCGTCTAGCCTGTATAAATACTTTTAATGTACTTCCATATTACTAAAGTTTCAATTATGGACAATCAGATAGATAATGAACTAGGACTAATTAACGATGAGTGAGGAACCCACCAAATAAGATTTCTTAACACAAAGCATCATTATCCTTACACACTAACCAGCACAATAGATATACTCTTCCTAGAAATTTTATTCCAAGAAGATATTATAGGTCTTTTCTTTTCATAAAAAACACCTGAAACATTTGGTTCGCAAAAGCACGTGCAGCATCATTTCAATAACTTTGGAACCTGTTTATTATAACCCTTGTCGGAACTGTACTCAAAGGCGTCGGCTGTACAAAAATAATTGTTAAGTTTAATTCCTCAGAACAATATCCAGCGTGGTTGTACACGCAGTTCCTCACATCAATGTCAATTTGGAAACGTTTCACTATCAGATGTTTTTAGTACATCTTGCATCAACAAAATTCAAAGAATCACTTAATTTATCCACTTCAATTGTTAAGCAGTGTAAATCATGTAAGTAAAATCTTCACTCTATAAAATTTAGATGAGAAGAAAACGTACTTCTCCTTTTCTGAAATTTGTATCAATACGTGTAGCGTTAGGTAAATGTGTAGGCTAGCTCAGAATAGAAATCAATGGAGGTACGCTTCCAACCAGTCGCAAGATGTAAAAACTAACGACAAAAATAGTAACTGTATATAAACATTATTATAAACAACTACAGATATTGGTTTATCAATACTCTCATCTAATGTTAATTGTGCGAAAGGATTTACTGGAAAACATTAATACGGCAAATGTCTAAGTGTTGGGGGATCCTTGGCAGTCACAGGCTCCTTAACCCCTTCACACACTGAATTTCGGTGAAATAGGGCATATAATTAGAAAACAATAGAAGGGAATCGAACTGTATATCGGCTGTTGTGGTAATTGCAAGGAACTGTGTAGTCTAGCTCAGAACATAAATAAGCTGAGGGACAAGTCCAACCAGTTTCAAGATGTAAAACACAATGACGAAAAAATAAGTGCTCTTAAATCTGATGATTATTATAAACAACTACAGGTGTTGATTGTTAAATACGTTCAACTAATGTTGATTGTGCGAAAGGATAAATTCGAAAAACTTAATTCGACAAAAGTTCAGGTGCTGGGGGGAACTTGGCAGCCAATTGCTGCTTACCCCCCTTCACATACCACTGAAGATCGGCGAAATAGGATATATAACTGTAAAACAATACAAGGTGACCGAACTGCATCAAACAAGAAAGAACAGCGGCTATGTTCAAAGACAACAAACATAGATACAAGAAGAAAAATGTTTAAAGCTAAGTGTGAAGCACAGCACCGTACATCTATGAAATAGGGGCAGTAGGAAAAGCAGACAGAAAGAGATAGAAGCCTACTGGAATGTAGTGTTTCAGATGTATAGGGATGGTAGCATGGACAGACAACGGTAATAACAAATAGGTTGTAGAAATTGTAGTGGAATAAATATATCTGTGGAAAACGAAAAAAATAGGAGAAATATAAGGATAGGATACGTTATAAGGCATTTCTGGGGAATAATACTGGACATATTACAAGCAGTGATAGAAAAAGAGAAGTAGAGGTAGATGGAGATCAGACTTTCGCACACAGATAGTGATAGATGCAGACTGTGCAAATTTCAGGGAAATGTGTAGGTTGGTTCAGACTAGAAAACAATGAGGGTACGCGTCCAACCAGTTCTAGGTCTGAAGACCTAATGATGATGATGACGTGTAGCGATACCTAATGATTCGGTAACATCAGTTTAAAATTATTAAAAAAAAATTATACCGTATATAACCAAAGCACCTACTTCTAGCGCTTAAACTCAACACCTTATTTTCTGGGATTATACGTATACGGTATAACGTCTACTATTTCCCAAATTTAAAATGCACAACGCTACTCTAATTATCTACTTATTCTTAATTTTGCACGGAGATCTTGAAACAATCCAGACCTCATAAAATCAACTTCTCAAGGTTATACTTCAAACCAACATAGTTTAATTCGGCAAAAACTATTTAAAGAGGATCTTTGAAAAACGGCTGCTATTCCATCTAGAGATTCATCTACTGGTAAGACAAGAATAATTTGGGTTCAGTGAAGGACATTCCGTAACCCAGTGTTAGACGCCATAGTAGAGAATTTCAGCGGAGCAAGATGACAGCAGCAGTAGTCATCGACGTGAAAAACGTGTTGACACGGTGTGTCATCCCGGACTATTTTATAAACTAGCGCTAGTCCATCAATTACCAACCCACCAACTTACGCTATCTCCAAACCAGCAAAAATAATGGCAAGTAGTCTACAAGGAGGTTGTTTGTCATCCGAGCGGTCCAATTTCTACACACACGACATCACCTGCATACGCCAAATCGCATATGACCTCTACGCAAGACGACATGCCCTTCATTACCAAGGGCAGCCACACAGACCTCGCCACGAGTAAGCTACAAAAACAACTTGACGAACACCCCTAATAAATCGACAAGCAGAAGATTGCCGCCAATCACGACAAATCCAAAACCATTTTCTTCTCCAGATTCCACGACCCATCCAAACTAAGAAACCGCAACCCCCAGTATAAGTCCCACATCAAAAACCTAAAAATCAATGTCTATTAACAAACCTTCAACAAGCACGTAAAAGAGACACTTTTAAAAGTAGACGAAAAAGTCTTCAGTAATAGCACACCAGAGCGAACATACTCCCAATAGACATAAGAAGCAGAATGTACAAGACTTTACGCCTGGTGAATTATTAGTAACGCCTCAGAAGCCTAGATAACATGTTACGTGCCAAAGCGGCCCTTAAACATGTTTTAGTTTAATTTTGATGTGCGGAAGTTTCGCGCCATAAATTCAAAAGACTCGGTGCGCGTATTTCCATCACGTCAAAAGTGGGTTGGACGAATAACTTCGCGCCGACGCGTGATAGACAAAAAAGTGGGGACAAGTGTTTCCGTGAGGCTCTGTAACGTGGCTTTTTTGCCTGAACCTTCGAGTGCAGTGAACGTTTTTCGGTAACGTATCGTTATCTTTATCTATGTAGATTTCCTTGCCTGATTATCTTTGTTTGTCGCCCTTGTTTCCTTATCCGTTCCCTGCATAGGTAGGTGATGAATTTGTAGCCGTTGGCGAACCGTACTGCACGACCCGGAGGACAAATAGGAGGCCATGCCCCGCTAGCATACCACGCCGGAGCACCATCTCTAATCACTCCGGGATGAAGCCCTGAGATACCGAGAAGCCAACTTTAACTCAACCCCGCCGGACGTCGGATTTCTTATGTAAGTACTCTCATTGTTAATTTGTTCGTTGTTATAAAGTGTTGTCTTAAATTTATATCTTCCGATAATGGCGTTTTAAATTTGTGCATTGATGACGTCATTGATAGATGGGCGCGCCGAAATCTGTACAAGATTAGCGTTACCAACCGCCCGTGACGTCGCTTATTTCGCGCTTGCGCGATGTATTTATCAACGTTTTTTAAAATGTAAAAATTGGTTTTAAAGCGTAAGAAACATATGTAAACAACAACAGAAATTGCACAGAAGCCCTACAGAACACCACTCTACGCCTCATCGGCGAAGCTGTATGGTTTATGCGTAATGAAACCATCAGGAAACATCTAAAAATAGACACGGTTGACAAATACTACAGGTCACTGGTCACCGATATGTACCAAAAACTAAAGATTGTAATCTACTTTCCCTTTCCTCATTAAATACAAAAAAAACTATTTTATTGTACAGCTTTTATAAATTTATTTGTAGTATTGTTAATAAATTTTACACAAATTTCTATGAGAAAAAGTGATTGACGCTTTAAAATGGCAAATGTGGCTACAACAATTAGGATTTGACAAATTATACCACTAGAACTTTGTCCCTAAAATTTTAGTTTTTAAAACGGCTTGAAATTTTACTTTATCTAAGAAATGACTTGACCACTTCCATTTTATTGTTTGTTGTAACTGTGTTTTCCACTTAATACGCATTTTTGGGTTTCAAATGTTAAAAATCAGATGATATTATAACCCGGCCAAACTTTTCCAGTTATAGAAATAGTCTTTTACCAGTTTCACCACAGTACAAAAATTACATATTACAATTTCCATTTTTATTAATAACACGTTTCGTTTGCACGTACCGCTTTATATTTTGATTCGTAGAACATTCTTCCTCTTTTGTAACTTGTTCCTTTTTCAGTCTCCTACATCTTCTCTAGTGATTTTCTGTTCCTCTCCATAATCCGAATACAGATAATTTACCGAAGTAGGATGGAATTCTACTCATTCTGAATGTACACATGTTACAAGAGTAGTAGGATTGGGGAATCCTGGGACAGCGCACCGCCGCCACCGCCTAACCTAATCTAACATAACCTAACCTAATCTCAGACGTTAAATAAATTCTAATTTGCCTTTATCTTACAGTTATACCCTTCCACCATATTAGCAAATATTCGCACATCTAGTAACAGTATTAAAGAAAATTGCCATCTGAAATCTGCACAACAGTTTTCTTCAACTAGTCATTTTTAACCCTCCGTCATGGATCGTGCTCTCCACACCTTGATCTGGACTGACGGATCCCGGCACCTTTCCGCATAACCTCGGCATCCTTCCACATGACCACCGAATCTGTAAATTCTCCCGCTGATTTGTGGCGATATTTACAGTCACCCATTCGCCCGCCGGCCCTCCCGTCCGCCTGCCACCTGCCCGACCGCACGCCCTCCACCCGACTTTTTGTTTTATTAAACACTTTAACTTACTGAAAACTACGAGTGACCTTTTTCTCAACACCCGTAAAAAAGACAATGAGATATAAACAAAATAATTTGATTACTAAAAATTATGTACACTTATGGTTTCTTTTCGACATAATCAACTTCAACATCTAGGCATTGTCGCATCTGTAGACAACAATCTTTCTAAAACCCTCTGCATAAAATGTTGCCACCAATGTCAAAGAATTAGAATGACTGTTGACCTTGACCTGAAACTCCTCGTTAGTTTAGAAACACTCCTCCTAAGCACTTTTCAGTTCAGGGAAAACATGGAAGTCACTCAGCGTTAGGTCGGGACTGTATGATGGTTAATCGAATACATTCCATTAAAATTGCTGAAGGAACCCATGAATTACGGCAGCACTGTGAACATGGGCGTTGTCATGGATCGAAACAACTCTAAAAGTCAGCATCAATCGTGCAGTTTTCTCCATACACTTGTATCATCCTTCGATGAATTCCTGTTGCACTATTCCCCTCGGCTTGCAGGAAACGAATAACACTTCGCAATTCGCGAAAATTAATTGAAATAGCCATGTTCATGTGGCCGCAGCTGAACTCAGAATGCGTCAAGGACTAGGCTGTGACCGTGCGAAGGGAAAGATCCGCAGTCGTTCCCTACGCACAACGGCTACCTATCACTTGCTTTTTATTTAAATATGAAGAACTCAAATTGGAAGTAAAATAATGAAATTAATTTAATGGCAGTAAATTCCTATACGATAAATTTGAATAGAAGGAATGATATGTATGGTTTTTCAAATGCATTTTAATGTAACGACATGTATACTGACGTGGAAATTTAATTAATGATTTGGACATTGACAAATTTATGAATCCCAGCATAATTTAATTGTGAACGCCAGTATATCATTAATTTAAAATCTTTTGAAGGGCATTTTGTTTCCTCTATTTGTTTTAAATAGGTTAAATTGCGTAAGAGTTTGGCATGCAGATTTTTTGTAAATGGATAAATTTAAAACTTTTATGAGGTAGAATTCCAATTTAATTTAACCATTTAAAAATGTTTTATTAGACGTATCTGATCATCTACGTTAATGGAGATGAAAAATATTAAAATTATCCATCATATTTCTTAAAATTTTAGCATAGCGTAACCATAAGGAAAGGTTTAAAAATACTAATTACGTAGAGAGATTGTATGAACTCTATCTTAATATCTAGTATTTATAACACGTTTTCAGAGGTACTCTTCATTTGATGATTTTAATGCTCGTATGTAAGTAATCTTTTTGGATAATGTATGTTGAAGAAAGATATTTGTGGAATTAGTATTTATTATTTCTAGGACTGTTTGTTAATAAACGTTTAATGTTATTATAAGTTTGATGTTGGATTTTCGTTGATTCATTTAATCTGAGCTGGCAAAATAATACTGACATCTTCATGTCTTCAGGCAACAATTTACACCAGTCAGTACACCAATTTTATTGACACCCAACATAAAGGGTTCATTTCAGTTCATTTTCATTCGCTACACTACACAGCAATATATATATATATATATATATATATATATATATAACGCCGTACTCGGTGTTATGACGTTTTTACTTAACGTCACCGCTCTGTGTTCTCAAATCAAATTTAATCCTACTAATTTTATTATTATGCCACGATGATGCTACGATGATCAATTTTTCTCTTCTCAACACCTTTATTATTACCTATTTGTTTGAATTGATAAAACGAAGTCAATTAATTTCATATAATGAAAATAAATATTATTTACAATTTTTGAAAAAATAGTTAAATACACCCTTCAATCAATCAATATCATATGCATCATTTACCCCAAAATTTATATGCTTTGAATTAAATCTAAAGTCACCAAAAACTATCTTTTTACCAAAGAAACCTGGAACGTTCTAGACCCCTTTATAATACATTACATAAGTTTAACGTATGCAATGTTTATTGTTGACTTCATCACAAGTTTATATAAATTGAATAAATTCAGTATTGAAATTTAAATAGAAAAATATCTTAAAATTAAATGGATCTGACCTGCTACAGGTTGTTCGGGTTGTGGATCAACACCCCTTTGTTGTCCTCATTCGTTGAACCAGTGTTTGAGTACAGTCACCCCTCGTTTTCAAAAAATTACTTCGTACTTCCTTATTTCATTGTTTAAAGCTAATTACGGTCTATATACAGGGTGTTAAATGCTTGCTATTTACATAATGTATGAATTACTTAATTTTCTGCTAAATAAATGCAGTTTTCTGATTCCTATTGCAATTTATGGTTACTACAAAACCCTTGCTGCTCAATACACCCCTAAACAACCCCTTATCACAGCAATATATATATATATATAAAATAAGATGTATCTGTAAACAAACTCTTATGAAAATAATACCAGCTTATTGACAAATACAAATCGGACTAATAGTTGTATAGCCATTAACAAAACAATAGCTTTATTACTTCACAGTCTTTTATATATATATATATATATATATATATATAACACACACACACACACACACACACACACACACATATATATATACAGGGTGAGTTTTTAGTGTGGCAACGGTCGATAACTCCGTTATTATAGAAGCTAAGTAAACCAAATTTGGAGGCATATTAGGCATGCCTAAAGTGCACATTTTAAAAATATTTAAAAGCATACAGGGTGTTTCATAATTCTAGGGCATATTAAACTTATATTTTTTTAAATGGAACACCCTATATATTATTACATTTTTGAAAAGCCCATAAAAAGAGCTTTAATTTGATATCAAATTGTATCTGTCTATTCCTTTTAGTTTTGAGATATTCAACTGTTTTTAGAAAAATGACCCCGATTAGATACATTGCCACTGCACTAATACACAACTTATGTTAATATTCAAGATGCAGAAAATTTTACCATATACCATAGTATATTTGTAAATATAACTTTTTTGAAATTTCTTTACAGTATACAGGGTGTGTCAGGTTTCGCAAATTGCAATTTTTAAAATTTTTTTTAAATGGCACCCTACCAATTTTATTGCTACAATAGATAGCCCATTAAGTGTCCTTTCATTTTTGTTAAGCATTCCCTATACCTAAATCCATTACTTTCTGAGATATTTTTGATTTTCTTCAAATTTTATGAATGTTTTTAATTTACATAACTAAAAATAACTTACTATTAGAGAATATTATAAAACAATTAATACATTTTGATTAACAATCAACTACAGTTATCCAATAACAATTTTCACTAAAGATATAACAACCTACAATAATACGCTATCAATAGAATTCTGCCAGATCAACAATATGCATTTTATAGAAAATGTTCAAGCAGGAAATCAGGCAGGCTTTGAAAAAATAACTATTACATGTAAAGTGTCATTTAGGTTTATTAATTGTAGTGTGTTGTCATTTAACAGGATATCTCTTGGTATATTCTTGATGCAAGTAGGAAATTTTTTAAACTTGCTCCCAATACCCAAATCATATTTATTTGTTCATCCACTGTAAAATTCATTTTGGAAACTCCTTCAAAGATTACATTTAAAACAGAACTGATAATGTGTTAAATGACAACACACTACAATTAATAAACCTAAATGATACTTTACATGTAATAGTTATTTTTTCAAAGCCTGCCTGATTTCCTGCTTGAACATTTTCTATAAAATGCATATTGTTGATCTGGCAGAATTCTATTGATAGCGTATTATTGTAGGTTGTTATATCTTTAGTGAAAATTGTTATTGGATAACTGTAGTTGATTGTTAATCAAAATGTATTAATTGTTTTATAATATTCTCCAATAGTAAGTTATTTTTAGTTATGTAAATTAAAAACATTCATAAAATTTGAAGAAAATCAAAAATATCTCAGAAAGTAATGGATTTAGGTATAGGGAATGCTTAACAAAAATGAAAGGACACTTAATGGGCTATCTATTGTAGCATAAAAATTGGTAGGGTGCCATTTAAAAAAAATTTTAAAAATTGCAATTTGCGAAACCTGACACACCCTGTATACTGTAAAGAAATTTCAAAAAAGTTATATTTACAAATATACTATGGTATATGGTAAAATTTTCTGCATCTTGAAAATTAACATAAGTTGTGTATTAGTGCAGTGGCAATGTATCTAATCGGGGTCATTTTTTCTAAAAACAGTTGAATATCTCAAAAACTAAAAAGAATAGACAGATACAATTTGATATCAAATTAAAGCTCTTTTTATGGGCTTTTCAAAAATAAATAATATATAGGGTGTTCCATTTAAAAAAATATAAGTTTAATATGCCCTGGAATTATGAAACACCCTGTATGCTTTTAAATATTTTTAAAATGTGCACTTTAGGCATGCCTAATATGCCTCCAAATTTGGTTTACGTAGCATTTATAATAACGGAGTTATCGACCGTTGCCACACTAAAAACTCACCCTGTATATATATATATATATATATATATATATATATATATATATATATTTATATATATTTATACAGCAGTATCTTCTAACAAATAAAATAGCTTTACATCGAACCGTTGTATGTACCGATTCAACTCGAAGGAAGATTTATTTTATAAAGGTTTATAAAATCAAAGGGAAAAGTACACGATTCTATTGAATAGTAGCTTAGAAAGATTTTAGAATTCATAAATCCCTATATTTAAAGAATCTCAAAACCATTATTTAATCCGCTTTGTAAGTTCGCATATACGCAGTTAATCATTGAAAAAATTAATAAAAAGTAACCTTTCAATAAATTATTTAATACGTTCAGTAAACATCGAAGTTCCTGTAATCCAATATATATTGATGCTCAGGACTAAATAGCGGTCATCAAATATTCATTTCCATTACCACACCCTATGTTTGAATTAATGAATAAACGGTTTGTGCTATTATACAAATGGAACAGCCTTTTAGGGCGGTAAATGTACTATCAACGAACAAGTAAAAAAGATTAAGAGAAAAATGTCCCAGTGATTGAGCCACAGACTTTCAAAATATTTTGAGGAGAGAATATTAATAGTCTTTAAAAAACGATTTGTATAAAAACCTATTTTATGCTTATTTTCAGTAAAAAACCATCAGGTACAAGGCAAAGAAAAATCGGAAAGTAAATTGAATATAAACAAGGACTTGTTTTACTAAAAAAAGCAGCATACGTTATATAAATTAAGATACATTTGTGCATAAACTGAATTCAAATAAAAACAAAGGAAACTTGAACAGACACTAGAAACAAGCAAAACACTGCATATGAATAGCATCGGGGATAATAGTTTATACAGAAGACAACGAAAAGCTCAAAAAGAGTAGATGACTAGAGACAGTAAATAAAATAAATGAAAGCAGAAAGTGAAGAGCAACTCAATACCTAAAAAAATTAAACAATGAACAAACGGTTAATTAGGAAGTTATGAAAAAACGGGTAAAAAAAAGAAGAATCAATGAAAGAAAAATGTGAGAAAATCCAGGAATTACACAAACAAAGCCATTGCGATCTTATGTATAATCAAGTTCAATCGACAGAAACAAAACACAAGAACAAAGGTAATTAATACCAAAAGTGATGACAGATCTGGTACAATTCTAACTCAACAGAAAAATGAACTATCGAAGTGAAAAAAGTAGGTAAAAAAAACTATTCAAAGCTTACTAACATACAAAAATAGAGTAACTGTAGTAGTGCATATCAGTGTCTACGATGGACAATATTAAAAGAATTTAGAAATGAAAATTGCTAGTGTGCCGAGAAGAGACAAACTATAAATCAGTGTAGGAAACGGAAAGAAATGTACAATGTAGAAACTCTGCAAAGAAATGTCCGTAGCAGAAGGAATGCCCTGAAGACCTTTTTAAAACAATCAAGGTACGTCTAGAAAAGGAAATAACGTCATGAAATGCAAGAACTATAAAAAATTGGCTTACCTTCCCACGCGGCTAAAATAATGTTGCGAAAACTGAATAAAACCCAATACGCCGAAATAGATAATTATATCGAAATTGAAAAAAGAAAAATACCTGACGCCGTCGCACTACTAGGATAATAGTTAAAAAATATCATAGTAAAAGAAAATAAGTATATATGTTTTTTACAGATTCCAAGACAGCCGTTAGAGGGTGCATGGAAATGTATTAATAGAGGTTGTAAAGAAGAAAAAGTATAACTGGACAGACAAAAGAATGCTAAAACTTATACCTTAGATAAAAATGAATAGCACAGAAATAATTAGAACAAGAACAGAAAAATAAAATGTTGTCCTTCGCCAACTTTGTTCGTTACATAACTATAAACGAAATCTTTGTAAAAACCAAGAGTAATAATAGTGGGAAACGGAAAGCATGTTTAAAATTAGATACATGACACTATTAGCCCACAGTAAATAAAAAATAACCAAGAAACCCAAACTTAATAAAGGGCTCCAAAATTTATGGAAAAAAATCAATGTAAAAACTACAAACGGAGCAGCATTTTGGAATAAAATGACGATATAGTTCTTTAAGTAAACGGAGAAGGAAGAGTTAGAGCAGAAAGTATAATAACAATCAAAGAAATTTTTCCCAAAAAAGGACGTTCTACATAACAAACAGAACGTAAAGAATTACTAAAAGTAATGATTAACTTTCCAGTTAAGTGTATGGATGTGAGACTTGGACTCTTGGAAAGACTGAAGAAGAGCCATTAAAAAATTTATACTTTGCAAACAAATTAAAGAAAGATGGAATGAGAGTTTAAAAACCATGATCTAACACAAAACTTTGAAGAAAAAGCCGATCTAAAAATACATAAAAACAACGAATTCGAGATAAGGTGAAAATTGAGCGATGATCATATGTAGTGAAGAAGAAATTGCCAATAATAAAGTAGACACAACAACGTAACAGAAAATCCCGGTACTTAGTTCATGAAGTGTCAAATGGCAGAATGCCTAGGAAAGCCAAGAGATAGCAAAAACACATCAAACAAAATAGTAAAGAGTACGTGGCACTTCCTTTCCAACCGCCATTTTACAACACTATACAAATAGCAATCAAAAAACACAAATTCGAAAGGAAAACGTCTTTGTATCTATGACCCACGCATGAGAAACTCCAGAGTCAACATATTCTAAAAGAAGCACGTGACATAGAAGTTGGTATGAACTACACCGTAGCACTTTTTCTTAACTCCAACGCATGGAATCAATAATAGCGGATGCAACATTAGATGTAAGCATTATGTTTGAAATAAAAAAGATAGAGACGCCATCAAACTGCAAACATCGAGAACCGCATCCTGCACAGTTAAAAGAAGGTTTACCCAGATGGCCAAGAGTTGTATAAAAAGGAAAAAATTGATTGGAGTATCAAAGCCTTAAATTCAGGACAAAAGCTTCATAAACAAAACATTCTTGATGATGGAGCAAAATAAACCTATAAAATTTATCACCTTTATCGGTTCATTGCTGCTTAAATAAGCGTGGTGATAACAATTTTTGTAAAATGATGTGACTGGATTCCGGAACCGATTATATGGTTGCCAAACTAAGGCCCTTCCAAAGGCATTCGTGAGAAGTCAGAACAGAAAACAATCAATAGACTTCAAATCAGGTGCTTTAAGAAATGCATGCATGTATGCATGCATGAATGAAAGTCCATTTACGTACAGAGCAACATGAGTTTGTGGCAAAGAAAGTCTACAAAGATGAACTGCGTATCTGAACGTAATATGCTACTACCGCTGCCCCCTCAAATTATGCTAGTAATTAACATTAAAGGATACTGCTCGCTTAAAAAATCAATCTAAACGACACCTGTAGGGTATAAAACACATTAACAAAAACTTTCCTAGAAGCAAGTACCTTTCTACTTTGATAAGTGTGAGTTCATTTTTCATTCAGTGCTTCAAATTCGGAGAATGCAATGATGCATCGTCACCAAATATGCTATCTGTAAGTTGTTTTTTACCTTTTACAGAATGGGCAAGTCGCTTATGACAAAACTAAAAACGCTTGCCCAGCAACATAACCACCGCGACAGTTATTAATGCTATCTACATGTAAGCACTTAAAATCATTCACCTTTTGCAAGTGACAAATATTTTTAAAATTTTACTCATTCCGCGTAGATCATCAGCAAAACGTGTATTCTACCGGTCTGGAACAAATACATTGACTAATAAAAAAGACGCTGTTTACGAAAATTACCGATATCCCTTAAGATCACAAACTGTCTATTGAAATCGTAGTTTCTACGAGTGAGTGCATCGATGAATAAATCGCTTTAACCTCTTTGGCCATTAATCGAACGTCTTTGACAAAATACAGCTACCATTGAAATCGTTCCTCCTCTAAACGTTCCTCTCCAACAGAAAAATGTTTCGCATTATAATTTTTTTCAAACTACCTGAACACATTTCATGATACTTGCGAAGAACACGCGAGTCATGAGCAATCCTTTATCATAATAGTAGGTACCGAAATGGCTTCCACTCCAAGAAATCGGATATAATTCTGTTTTTAAATTTTCATGTGAGTGGCACTAGGTTTGAGGAGGAAGATTTAAATGATTTTGATAAACTTTATGTGAAATGTACAGTAATAAATCTTTTTGGTTGGATCTGTACAAAGGAAGACCAAAAGCCCGCTCCAAAAGTAATCGAATAACATTATGTCAATTTGAGAAGATAAAAGCTATACGGCTTTTAACTATACAAAACAAAAATAACATTTAGGTATTTTCCAACTATACGAATGCTACAAAAGGCTCTAGAAAACCCAAAAGAGTTTATATAAAAATGGAATATAATATTTCCGAGTGAAGTTAAGATAATTCCAAAGATAATACTAAATATCAAAATTTAACTTTAAGTCTACCGAATGGTCCATCAGCTTACGGTCAAAACATCAAAGTTAGTTACCAGTTCGTCGCCCAACAAGTGTTACATGGACGAAAAAAAGCAGGTTGTTTATCCAACAGATGAGAGCAAGGTTCTATTTCTTCTCTAGTTATGCAAAACTATCGCCAAAATCTAAACGACGCGAAATAACATACTAAAAGTTAAGGGCACGTTACGGTCAGCTCCTAAAATTAATTTTTTTGTCTCGATTTGGGCCAAAATAATAATATTCATCAATTTAACCGTACTGCAAGTAAAAAATTTTCATTTTGTGAATCTAACGCCCAAAGTATATTACGAGGTGTAAAGAAGTTTAAAGTTTAAGTGTATACAATAAAACTAATAAAATAGAATGAAAAATTAAATACACAATTTCTGCTTATGAGCTCAAAATTTAAAATTAGTCTTCCGGTTTGTAGTCGCTCTTATTTCCTCTAAAAATGCACTTACACCACTCATAAAAATCCTAAAAATTTGATAAACTCCGTTTACATCTCTCATACAAATATTTGGCTACTGTCAGGCTGATAGTACAATAAATCTTGGCACGTTTGTCACGCTTCCAAAAGACAAAAAAGTGTTACCTTGATTCAGCAATTAATTGTATAACAACCAAATCAAAAATATCAACCACTAATTTTTTCGTGTATGAAACTTTCTCAATTAAACAATATTTTTGTTTCTCTCGTTCAACTTAAAAGTACGACTATTTTATTCACAAAAACCATATTTCATCTCAAAGGAAAAAGTTAACCACAAAAAATGTAACACCTTTGTTCAACGCCCCATGATAATAATAAGTTTCATAAATAATGTAGTAGAATTAAGCAGTTCCGGTTTGAAGTACAATTACTATCTAAATGTTTGTCATTCACAAGCGGAGGTCAAAATGTTTCAAACAAATCTGATGATTTGTTTAATTAAACGTGAAACCTAAATTCCTTAATTTAAATAATGCACAAGATTTCCATATAAACAAATTTCGAAAATTTAAAGCAAACATAGTGGTATGGTATACCTAGAAGTATGTACGAGACCAAAATTTCTTATTTTTACGTTAATTTTTTCACAAGAAAATCTTAAGTTCGAAAAGAACATTTTTGGTAGGTGCAAAGGTGATTATCCCACCAATTGCCTCAACACTTTCACGTAATCAATACTTCTATATTATATTTTATTAATTTTACTCTTCCATTCTGAACGGACCTGCACCTTGACGACGCTCTAAAATACTAGAACAGATAGAATGACTTGCGCGTTTCAATGAGCTAAAGAGTCGAACTATAGGTTTAACCAATTTTGTGGGGTCTTTAGTGAGGAACCAGACTAAGACAGGTTCCCGAAAGAGGACAGCAGCTTTTACGGTACTTAGAGTGGCAGAGACCATAGGGGTCGATATAACATTATAAGACACGCTACTGCGATGTGGAAGGCAACGGGAAACCACCACATTACCTCCTAAGTATACTACGTACCGAAATTGTTAGCAACCAAGATGGCATCCTCTGGGGTAAAAAATTCCGGAGGTAAAATTCAGATCTCCGGTAGGGGACTACTTCGGGAGATGTGATCCGACAGAATAGAAAAAGATCCGTGTACATTCTGCGAGTCGGAGAGTGGAATGTCAGAAGTATGAAACAAGTAGGTAAGCTAGAGAACCTGAAACTCGAAATGGATAGGTTAGCACTAGACATAGTAGGGATTAGCGAAGTCCGCTGACCAGAGGCGGGAGATTTTTGGAGTGGAGACTTCAGGGTAATTCATACAGGAGTGGAGGAAGGAAATTTGGGTGTGGGGATAGTTATGCGAAAAAAGATAGGACGACGTGTAGAAAACTACTTACAGAAGAACGAAAGAGTACTCATGGTTGGATTTGAATCTAAACCAGTAAATACAGCAATAATACAAATATACATGTCCACCTGTAGCTACAGTCAGAAAGAGGTAGAAGCGATCTACAAAGATATCGAAGACATACTAAGATACGTAAAAGGACATGAAAATTTAATAATTACGGAAGATTTTATTGCAGCGGTAGGTGGGGGTAGGGAAGAAGCGATAGTAGGTTTATTTGGTTTAAGCACGAGAAATGACAGGGGAAATAGGCTGGTAGAATTTTGCGACAAGTACAACTTAACCATCACAAATACATTATTTCAACATCATGCTAGAAGACCATACATGTGGAAGATGCCAGGGGATATAAGAAGATATCAAATACATTACATTATTGTTAGACGGGTTAGAAATCAAGTAAAAGACTGAAGAAGCTACCCGGAAGCAGATATAGACACTGACCATAACATCGTAATTATGAAGGCCGCACTTAAATTTAAAAATCTAAAAAAAGAGGAACGGAAAAAGGCACTTTGACTTTGAGAAGCTAAAAGATTAAGATATCCACGAAAGATTTAAAAAAAATTCAAATGAATTGCTGAAAGATATCGGGAAAATTTCTGATACTAAGGAAGTAGAAACATAATAGAATAAGATTAAATCCAGCTTAGACGTGGCGGCAAGAGATATTCTGGGGTATACACAAAAAGAAAACAAGAAACCATGGATAACAAAGGATATCATGAATTTAATAGAAGAAAGACGAAAATACAAAAATAGATCAGACGAAACAGGAAAACAGAGATACAAAGCCATAAAATGAGAAATTATTCTCAAATGCAGGAAAGCTAAAGAACAATGAATTGATGAAAAGTGCAAAAAGGTACAAACTAAGATGGAAATAACAAAGACAAACGAAGCATACAAATTAATTAGAATGAATTTTAGGGATATAAAACCATATAGCAAAAATATAAGGGACGCGGGAGGAAACATCATTATAGAAAATGTAGAGAAAGTAGCTAGATGGCATGAATACATAGGGAATTTATATTCAGGAGAGGAACTAACAGCATAAGAACAGGAATCAGACATTGAAAATGATGACTTGGGATGAGTTTGAATTAGCATTAAAGAGTCTGAAAAATGGTATGACGCCGGGTACAGATAAGGTGCAAGCAGAAACTCTAAAAGCCGCTGGACAAGGAGTAACAGAACGTTTCTTCCAACTTGTAAGCTATATGTATGAGACAGGCGATATACCCAAGATACACGGGAGGCTATTTTAGCTCTCAGGGTGACAATGGAGAAAACGATAGAGAAAAAGGAAGGCGTATATATAGGGTTTGTAGATCTGAAAAAAGCATTCGACAATGTAAAATAAAAAAAAAATGTTCGAAATACTCAAAAAGATTGAAATGAGTTTTAGGGATAGACGGATAGTACATAGCTTATACAAGTAGCTAACGGCGGTAATAGAATTAGAGCAAGAAAGCAGAAAAGTAAATATTAGGAAAGGGGTGAGACAGGGATGTGTTTTATCCCCATTAATTTTTAACTTGTACATAGAAGAAGCAATGAATACTGTCAAATGCAGGAAGACATTTGGAATTAATATGCAGGGACAAAAAATTGATATGCTTAAATTTGCAGATGATATAGCGGTATTAACATCTAGAAAAAAAGAGTTAGAAGCTGCGCTTAATGAAATGGAAACAGTTCTAACAGAGAGATATGGTATGAAAATTTAAAAACCAAAACTATAGTTCTAATGTGCAAAAGAGGGGAAAATAAACCAAAAACAAGAATACAAATAGGTAACGAGAACTTACAAGAGGTGAAGGATTTCTGTTACCTAGGAAGTCAAATAACGCAAGATGGGAAAAGCACAAAAGATATCAAACAAAGATTAGCACAAGGTCGTGCTACATTTAACACGAAAAAGCAACTACTGTGTTCAAAGACCACAAACATAGAAACAAGGAAAAGATTACTTAAAACATATGTGTGGAGCACAGCTCTGTATAGCTGTGAAGTCTGAACAGCAGGCGAAGCAGACAAAAAGAAGGTAGAGGCCTTTGAAATGTGGTGCTACAGACGTATGATGAAGATATCATGGACAGACAAAGTTAAGAACAAAGAGGTACTAGAAATGGTAGGGGAAGAAAGAAACATGTGGAAAACAGTAAAAAATAGGAAAAATAGGATGATAGGCCACATACTAAGACATGAGGGAATAGTGCGGAATATATTAGAAGCAGAGATAAGAAAAAAGAGAAGTAGAAGTAGACTTAGGTTAGACTACTGCACACAGATAGTGAAAGATGTAGGCTGTGCAAATTTCAGGGAAATGTGTAGGTTGGTTCAGACTAGGAAACAATAAGGGGACGCGTCCAACCAGTTCTAGAACTGAAGACCTAATGATGATGAATTTTACTCTTAATTCTTCTTATCCCTTCCGATATGATTGATACATGATAAGTGAAAAAATGGGGAAACTAAATAAAAAGCCTAAACTAATTAAAACAAGATGGATATATTAAAGTAGCTTATATAAAGAAACTCCATAACAAAAGTTCGATAACATTTCCTGAAATATTTCCAAAAAATTATCACAGACTAATGCAGACGCAAAAATTATATGTACACTGGCAAAGGCTCACAATAATCTAAGATTTATCTGTAGTGTCTCCAAAAAATTAAGCTAATAATTATCATTTCTTAAATATAAATTATTATTAACAAAATCTGATATTAATTAATGTATAAATATTCACACCATAAAGTTTTATATGTCAGACAAATGTACAGATATAAGTACCACAAATAAATATTCAAAAGATATCACAAGATCTCGATATAGAAGAAAAAAATAAAAAACCAAATTAACGTGAATACTGATAAATTTACGTCCATTGTCAACATATTAAACAACAGCAGTAGCTTACTTAAAATATTTCACTTGAATGTAAATATATTATTAACAAACATGTTGAAGAAGTTTTAATACTGTTAGAAAGTTGTAATCTAATAAATATTGATATAATTATACTTAGTGGGACAAAACAGGTAATAAACACAGCAAATTATTCGATACCAGGATTTGTAACATATTATAATAATAGTACAAATAAGTAAAATGATGTAGTCCTGATCTACGTCGATGTACAGATAAATAGTGATGTACTCCAATGTGGATTAAACCGATCACATATAACAAGTAACATCAAACTTGTAATCAACAACAAACTTATAATGGTTATACCATGCTATACATCACCAAATACTAACTTAGAGCATTGTATAAATGATCTAGAACAGTGGTCTTTAACTTTTTTACGTTTGCGGAACCACGCAGTTTAAATGAAATTTTCTTGGAATCTCAAAAGCAAAAAGTTGCAATAATGGTATGCTTAAGTTTAAGCTGTTTTACAGAAAACGGTAAAAATTCGCTCTGATACAAGAACATATTCAATTTAAGAAATTTAACAAAATCATTATAAAAACCATTGTGATTCATGTTTTTATTGTCTAGATGGGAAAAATGAAACAATTTTTTTAGGAGCATGGTCCTAAGTTTAAACAAACAAAACCGAAAAAACCGAATTTAATAAAAAATTAATGAATTGGTTGTGCCTGTTTCTGTATGCAGAGCTGTTCCAAATCTGGAGAAATTGTAGTAATCTATAAACGAATTTTTTGAGGTTCCGCATTTAAAGCGTTTCTATATTTTGTTTTTGTACTAACATATATCGAAAAAGGTGTGTAGTAACAAATGGCATGAGCATTTTTAGAACCCGATCAGACACTTCCCGATATTCTTTCTAAATATCCAACCACAAATTAAATAATTCTTCTGGTTGAAATTTGCATTCAACTTGTAATCTTTTGATATTTCAATCCATTGTTCTTTTAATGGCAGATCATTATCTTCTTCTAAATTTAAATTTTAAAATGGATTTTGAATCCACATATATAACAATTTAATTGACGGAAAATAATCGCTAAAAGTTTTCTGCAAACGGGATAAATGTTCTTCAATCAATTTTTGAACGGCACTGTCAAGAAGAAACTTGTTTGATGCTAAGAAATCATTCAGTTTTTGAAGACATTGCAAATCGTTTGTATTTACATATGTTTTCCATAGATCGAGCTTCGAAATCATTGCCTCAATTTTGTCATTAATCTTCAAAATATTTGTTGTTGTTCCTTGCAATGAAATATTCATTTCATTAAAAATTGTATAAATGTCAGCAAGATATGCCAAACTTTGCATTCAATTTTTGTCGTATCAGCAAGTTTATGTTTAAATTCAATTTAAAAAATTCTTTCAATTTGTAAAATCGATTTAGAACTTTCCACGAGATAACCATCGTACCTACGTGTGCAATAGTAATGTCTTATGCTCACTAGATAATTCCTCACATAACCGGGAATTTAAATCTCTTGATTTGATGTAATTGACAATCTTTAACTACATTATCAAGAACATCTTTCAAATCATTGAGCATTCGTTTAATTGCAAGAGCACGACGATGAATGCATCAATGAGAATGTTGTATGTGACTAGCTATTGCTGTTATTCGCGATATTGCATCTTTATTTACCCCGAGCAACGATTTCGCAACAGTGCAAATATGGAAGCATGAATGCCAAGATAATTTATGCTTTTTTTATATAGGTGTTGATCGTTTTAAAAATTTGTTCGCGTGTAGTCTTAGTTGGATGAGGTGTACACATGAATAAATCCTCGTGAACATTTGAATCGAAAACATAAAGTACAAGAACTGCCAAACCAGCAACATCGGTAGACTCGTCTAATAGTAATGTAAATTCATGTGGAGATTTTTAAACGTAATATTAATTCTTGCTCACAAAAATCTTATAGATAATTAATACGTCTAGCACCAGTTGTGCCAGAAAGTGACACACTATCGATTTCTTTTGCACATTCCCCCCAAATTTTACACATAATTAAATCTTTAGCACAAGGTTTGATTAACTTTTCCCCGATCGTGTAAGCTTCTCCTGCTTGACCAATTCGATAAATAACGCGGTAGGAGGCTTTGTTACATGCCAAAAGGCAATGTAGCACGTTTTAGATTTAGTTATAATTTATAAGTTATTTGCCACGTATTTTTAAATTAAAATGTTAACTTCCGTCGTCGCGGATAGTCGCATCTGCGTAGAGTGAATGCCACGTTACCTCAACCAAGCAACATCTATCTGTGTGATGTGTGTCTTTTCTTTTAAGAATAGATATGTAGGTTCCTTGTATCTTTACCTTTTATTGTACCTGGTACCTTATCTCCTTTCGACCCCCTACGAGTGCAGTAAAAGGAAGGACGGATGAAAATCTGGTAATCATCATGGCGTAACTCAACACACATATCACCATTGGACCCTGAGATGTAGTTCTGAGATGCCACCACGTGAGTAATTTGATTTTATTTAAATTGTTCTTGCAAATTTGACTTGAAAAGCGGTTGCATCACTCGTAAAGCGTGGTCGGTATATGTTATAAAATGGCGGGTGAAATATGCCGCATGTAACTAGCTTCCAATGATGCATTATTACTATTCCACACATATTTTGAAAATTTCTGCCCTCTTTTTAAGCTCGTCCTGTTTTCGTTTAAATTATTCAATGTTTTTATATTTTAATTGTTGATGCATCATCTTTAAATGTCACTGTAATTTTGCTGGACTTAAACTATAATTAGTCACTTCCTTTTCACATTCAACACACATTCCATTTGGTTCGTTTTCATTACCAGTCCAATAAAATCCGTAATTTAGATAATAGTCATCGTATTTGCTCTTTTTATGAATATTTTCTGCTGAAAGAACTTTCTTGTCAGTGTTACGTCGTCTTTTAAAAGATAGAAACCCAGAAGTCAAAGGTTCGGAAATAGTTTGATCTGAAACATTATTTCCGGTTTCCGTAATTTCTTCATTATAATTATCTTTTAATTTTCCGGTTTTCAACCATTTATCCATTATATTAATTATATTGATTATATTGATTATATTGATTATACTGATTATATTGATTATATTGATTATATTGATTATATTGATTATATTGATTATATTGATTATATTGATTATATTGATTATATTGATTATATTGATTATATTGATTATATTGATTATATTGATTATATTGATTATATTGATTATATTGATTATATTGATTATATTGATTATATTGATTATATTGATTATATTGATTATATTGATTATATTGATTATATTGATTATATTGATTATATTGATTATATTGATTATATTGATTATATTGATTATATTGATTATATTGATTATATTGATTATATTGATTATATTGATTATATTGATTATATTGATTATATTGATTATATTGATTATATTGATTATATTGATTATATTGATTATATTGATTATATTGATTATATTGATTATATTGATTATATTGATTATATTGATTATATTGATTATATTGATTATATTGATTATATTGATTATATTGATTATATTGATTATATTGATTATATTGATTATATTGATTATATTGATTATATTGATTATATTGATTATATTGATTATATTGATTATATTGATTATATTGATTATATTGATTATATTGATTATATTGATTATATTGATTATATTGATTATATTGATTATATTGATTATTTTGATTATGTTAACTATATTAACTATATTAATTATATTAATTATATTAATTATATTAATTATATTAATTATATTAATTATATTAATTATATTAATTATATTAATTATATTAATTATATTAATTATATTAATTATATTAATTATATTAATTATATTAATTATATTAATTATATTAATTATATTAATTATATTAATTATATTAATTATATTAATTATATTAATTATATTAATTATATTAATTATATTAATTATATTAATTATATTAATTATATTAATTATATTAATTATATTAATTATATTAATTATATTAATTATATTAATTATATTAATTATATTAATTATATTAATTATATTAATTATATTAATTATAATTATATTAATTATATTAATTATATTAATTATATTAATTATATTAATTATATTAATTATATTAATTATATTAATTATATTAATTATATTAATTATATTAATTAATTAGATTATATTAATTATATTAATTATAAAGAAACTTATTCTCTTTATAGGAAATGTTTTTGTCGAAATTGTACTTGGGCCAAATTTTATGTAATTGTAATTTGCAACAAAAGTTAAAATTCTATTATAAACCAAACGGTTATTATTCCATTCATAGTTTCGGCTTTCATCCCGAATTTAAAAAAATACGATTTCGTTCAGGTTATCCTTTGTATTTTGATAAAACACAATTTCGCATTATAGAAAAAAAATCAAACAAACGATATAAAATTGTCTAATTTTAAAAATTCAGATACCTCTTCTTTAAAGATCAGATAGTAAATTCACCTCACAAATAACTTATATAAATATTAATTTCAGTTGTATATCTTTAGTAACAATTATTCTGTAAAAGTTGTATTTAGTCTCAAGGCAATAATCGAAATGTGCGTAACAAGGCAAATCAAAACTGAACAACGATGCTTTTTCCCCCCTGCATGTACAGTATACCAATCCCTATCACTCTACCACTTGTACGCAAAAGCGTTGATTGAAGAATAATATATATTCTTCAATCAGCGTCAGGTCAGCAGTATTCTGGTGCAGGTAGATAACTAAAAAGTGTCGCGCAACTCCAGGGTTCCATGAAACACAGGTTGAAAACCACCTATCTGGAAGAACATATTAGTAATCTGGACAAATGTTACATAAAAATTCTGATTGGAGATATAAATGTAGGTATATTAAATACAAATCTCAGATAAATGTACAAATGAGGGTTACGCACAAATCAAGAACCTGCCTAGATCGCAATTTTATAAAAAACCAAACACTATTTAATAAAATGCAACTGCATTCATTATATTAAACACAAATATTACAGATCACTATCCTATATATTTAAACGTAAAATTTATAGGTGAGAACAGGGGTATAACTCCTTCTGAAAGGATAACAACTTCAACTCTAGATAAAATCAAATTTGGCGAGCTTCTTAACAAAAGTGGGAGAATGTACTTATTGTAGGAGACTCTAAAATTGCATATCAGTTATTTATTTATACTTCACAGAACTATATTATAAAAGTTTAATTATAAAACAACGACTAAAGATATTACCGAAAAACGAATGCCTTGGATTAGAAATGATTTGAGTATTTCTATAAAATACAGAGATACGTTAAAAACAGCTTGTGCTAAAAACAAAAACAATATTACTCTATTAGAACACTACAAAATCTATAGAAATTACTTAAAAACAGGAATTAAAATAACAAAGAATCAATATTATACAAAATTAACTAATACAAATAAATTCAACACAAAAAAAGGTTTATAACACAATCAGGGAAGCTACAAATGAACATAAAAAGACTGGAAGAAATTTGCACATAGTTGATGATTTAAAAATAAATGTATATAAAAAAAGCAAGCAGCAAATTATTGTAATCAATACTTTGTAACGATAGGTAAAATATTGGCCCTAAAATTTAATTCCACGACAAGAAACATGCAACAATATAAACGGGTCTGCGAATCTATGTTTTTATAACCTATAAACCAAACAGAATTAATATATCATACGTCAACGTTAAAAAATAGTAACGTTACATGCGAGAACTGCATCCCAGCCAAACTTGTAAAAGATTATCACATTTATGTGCTGGAACCTCTGCAACACATAATAAATTTACAAGTGGAATTATGTCACTGCAATTTAAAATATGGAAAACTGGAAATAAAGAACGTATTGTAACCTACAGAACCATTAGTGTTATAAACACGTTTGCAAAAGTATTTGAAAAGCGTCTGAAGAATAGAGTAATTAATTATATAGTCAGGTTAAAAATATTACACACACGACAATTTGGCTTCAGAAAAGAATTGATGCTATAATAGAGCTAGTTGGAAAACTAAAAAATAGTTCGGAGAACAATAACAAATGTATAGCTATTTCCCTAAATCTTGCAAAAGCGTTCTACACAGTCCTCCACGATCTCCTACTAGAAATTCTTAAAGCACGTGGAATTAGAGATACTGTCTTGAGTATAGTAGAGAACGACCTAAAAGATGAGAGCAAATTTAAAATGTAATAACAGTGATCCGCAGATTGTACAAATTGGCATCCCACAAGGAATTGTGCTAGGACCTTTACTTTCTATAATATACATTAATTCCTTATAAGAAATTCACATTGATGGTACGTCTATCGATTATGCTGATGGTACCGTACTAGTATTCAAGATCACAATTGAACATTAAGTAAACAAAACGCACAATACAGACAAGAAAATGTAAAGAAATAGATCTTCATAAACTGACTTTAAATACAGATAAAAGAATTGCCTTCTCAATTATACACAAATATAAACCGCAATTCAGTACCCTGACTATTACTGGCATTATTGAAGAAAAATAAAATCAATTACCTTGGAGTAATAATCGATAATCACTTGAGTGCTAATAATTTAGCTGGGAAAATTAATAGATTCATACATAAATTTTACATATTACGTATATACTAAATGAAAAATTAACACTTACAATAAGTAAAGCATTAGTGGAGGAGTGCTAAGATACGGAATCCCAGTTTGGAGAGTGCACACAACGATGCTTTACAAACACTTAATGTTGCTCAAAAATACATTTTAACCCATTACCAGCCAGTGTCCTATTAATGGGACACGTTTCTTTATTTGTAGATATCTTTAACAGAAATGCAGAAATCTTACTACAGATGACGCAGATACCTAGAACTACACTTTTTACATGATGGTACTGAAATATGGCAACCTTAAAAACAGAACACCATTTAGGTGTTGCTTTGTTGGTAGAATGCATTCATAACATTAAAAATATATATATAAACGTGTTTTATTTTTCTAAATTGAAGTGAATGCTTTAGAAATGTATGCTATCGTACTCTTTTTTTTGTGATTCAACAGATGGATATACTATTTTACATCACAGTTATTCGTCAAATTGATAGTTTTGGATTGCGTTCCATTTATAGGACATTGTTGTAGCGAATTGAGTTTTGTGTGGTTACCTTTACAATTGGTTACTCAAGAGCCATAATGGATTCAAAAGAATTTCTAACTGCAAAGGACATAGAATCACTATTTGAAGATAAAAACTTCTGGAAAAATATGGAGAATAATGATATGGATGTAGCAACTATTCATCCAAATGTTGATAGCTGGACTGATACAGAGATTTTTGAGGAAACTAATCTTGATAATGAAGACATAACAGATGTTGCAGGTATAATAGAATTGTTTACTACCAATACTGAGAAACCTGAATTGTGTAATAATGATCCTGCAAAAAAACGTAAATTATGTAAAAAACATGCCTTCGAACGATAAAGGTAGTTTAGAAAATTTGGCAGGACCACCAGGTCATACCAAACCAAAATGGACAAAGCGGAAGATAGAATACAAGTAGGTAAATAGGGCCGGTCCTAATTCAAAACGACAGACGTATTTTCCATGTGTAAAATACGTCTGTCACGTTTTGAATTAGGATCGGCCCTATATAATTTCAATGTAAAATAGTTGTGAAAACATTTGAATGTAAAATAGTTGTGAAAATATGAATTCTTCTATGCTTTCAATGTAAAAATACGTCTGTCACGTTTTGAATTAGGACCGGCTTTATATTACTTTCAATGAAACACACACGTATGTTGAAAAAAATGTAAGTGCAGAGAAGAATGTGTGTAGCTGTTTTGAATTCGGTTTTCTAGCGAGAAGTTACACGTGCACCGTTTTGAATTAGGATCGGCGTTATATACTTTTAATGTAAAATGTGAAAACCTGAATTCTTTTCAAATGTAAAATACTTGTGGGCATGTTTTGAATTAGGATCGTCTTTATATTACTTTCAATGTAACATACGTATGTTGAAAAATGTAAGTGCAGAGAAAATGTGTGTAGATGTTTTGAATTTGGTTTTCTAGCGAGACAGTATGACAGATGCAAAAAATATCGCATTCAAGTCAATTGTGTTTTTAATTAAAGTGGATTCTGATTTATGTTTAGAGGCTGCAAATACACATGGGCCGGTTTTAATTCAAAATGAGTTCACTCTTGTGATAGGTTGAAAAGTGGGTTGGCAAAGTACGCAGATGGTGGTAATCTGCTATATAAGGAGATTGCTCCTAATATTAATTTAATTAGTCGAAGTTTACTGCATATATTTACATACAAACATGTATATAATTGATATTCAGGGATTTAAATACAAGAAAAACGAGTTTGTGTGTAAAGAAATTGCGGTTTTGGACTTGTTGAAAGGTGATGTTTGGCATCAAATTTTAAACTGCCAATGCAGTCCAGTTGTTTGAGTCAAGATCATATAAAACATAACGACTGGGTGACAAGGAATATTCATGGTATTTCTTGGGATGAATCTTCAACGGCTGGAATGGTGTCATCATATATAGCGCTTTATTTGAAGCAAATTATCCGACCCGGTGAAGAAGTATTTGTGAAGGGTCTAGAAAAGAAGAAATTGATTGAAACATATATAATGCAAAACTTTGTAACTGATATGCTTGCACTAGGTTGTCCTAAGCTATCGGAGTTAAAATCAACAATCGTTTAAAATATAACATCCATTGTTGTAGACACAGCAATAATAATTTGCAATGCGCAAAACAAAATATCTTTTATTAAAAGAATGGCTTGATAATAATAAAAAACAATAGAAAGATTTTGTCTGTATTATTTATTTTAATATAATTTTACAATGTTAGCCTTACAAAATTCCTTTATAATAATAATAAAAAACAATAGAAAGATTTTGTCTGTATTATTTATTTTAATATAATTTTACAATGTTAGCCTTATTAACTATTATTATAACAACTTCTAGCAAACATTATTTTATCGATCCAGCTATTGTGTAAGTTAGAGAAGCCTAACCTTTTACAAATACTTTATTTCCACTCTTTCTTAGTACTTTTCTACCAGGTAAATTCCTGGATGTTTAACCTTTGCAACTCCGTTTCATAAAATGCACCTTTGATTTCTTTCTCATCTTGATCTTCTAATATATATGTTGTAGGATTGGTTACGTTTACCTTTTTAATCTTAAAAATTTCATTTGACCAGTTTGGCGTGTAACCTTTCGTAAATGCTTCCTGTGTTTACTAATCCTCACACTGTCTTTTATTGAATATTTTGGTATTTTGGTTGCAAGTTTGATGTGGGTAAATGATGATTTAAGAATAGTTTTTCATTTGATTTATCAACTTTTACAGGTTTGACTCCGATAGTATTGTGAACTGTATTGTTGTATTGTTTCACAATATCGCTTAAATTTTTATCCAATTGTAAGAACCGTTCAGGTTAAACAAGCGCCACATTTTTCCCTTTAAAGTTCTAATTACACGTTCTACAATGCATGCTTTCTTTGTAGAAAAACACTATAATGGTTTATGCCATATGTCTGCATTAAGGATTGAAAGTGTTTGTTATAATATTCTTTACCAAAATCAGACTGCAAATTTCTTGGCGGATTTTTAAATTTATTTAAAATTGTTTTCATTGCAGCAGTAACATCAATACCCGTTTTACTTTTAAGTGGTACAGCCCATACGTATTTGGAGAAACAATCAATAACTACTAAAATGTATTTAAATCCTTTGTTTGTTTGCGAATATGGTAGCATTTCAATCAAATCGGTCTGAAGAAGGTCATTTAAACCTTTTACTATCACTTTGCGTCCCTTGAAATTTATTCTTGCTGGTTTATGAAGTTCATTTACTATATCCTCTTTCACTTTTGATTGAGCAACTATCATAATACTTTTTTATAATCAGGATTTATTAAATACAATTAATGAAATACTTCTATGTTTGAATGTCGTGGGCTCCACTTGCTTTGAAAGGAACTTTTAATATAAAATCAAGAAACATTGTGGTATTGTTTATGATAGCACCGCTGTCACGAAAGCTGATTACATCCATACGTTTAAGCAAAAATCCTTGTAACTGTGCAATTACATAACTTTTTCGTTTATAAGAATTTCAATGTCTTGCGGGTATCCTTTAATATTCTCAATGACTGCTTCCTCATAAGGAAATTCATAATTATGTTTAATGTTGAAAATAAGGAATGTCTTGTCACCGTCGAGAAATGTATTAGAGTAAAACGTTGCTACTACCGTGTAATGTAGCATATGTAACTTGTACTCAATCAAGGTTTCAAAACCTTCACTTTTATTTTCATATTCCTGTTCAGTTATATCTATTTTACGGTTATGTAAGTGCCTTCCAAATTTGTCAATTGTCATATCATCTAATTACTTTAGCCTCACGCAATTCTTCAATGATCGAATTTATTTCGTTGCCGTGACCTGTGTGTCCAGCAGTCTGAGATGAAACTAAAAGTCGTAATCTATCAACAAGTTCATTGGGATCATTCCAATATAAATAATCTATAGCGTTATTTGATACTTCCATTGTCATACCGTCTCCAAGACGCTTTCTATAGGGTAATGTTCTAGGTCTACGGGGTGTTTGGGGAAGTATGTTTAATGTAGATATTATGTTTTTGTACTTATATGAAGTATTACCCTGAATTTGTTCTGTTTCAGAATAATATCTTCTATTAGCATTTGTTCTTTTTACAATATCAAGGTACGACTTTAGATCTTGATGACTGTACCCGACAGGATATTTTTTAAACAGTAGTTCGTATAATCCAGGAGTTACCTTTATATTTCAAATCATTTATTAGAACATTTTCATGATCCAACGCGAAATTCGAATTGCCTATCATAAGACCATCTGAATCAGGGTTAAACCTAATACCATATTTATGATCAAATTCGTTCTTAAAATCTTTAAACATATTGTAAATATATTCTCGAGGTAGCGGATGTAGCTGTTCGAGATAATGTGTCATACCAGGTGAATCGGCAAAGCTTTGAATATATTCATGGGCTTCTTGTGCATTTCGATTAATTTCTGCTTCATATTCATTCTCAACATCATCATCATCATCATCATCTACCTCTATGGCATCATTTTTTATATTTGGTATATGCTGAGCAATAACCGGGGAATCAATATAGTTAACGTTCCTTTCTAGCAATTTAGGTTTAATTTTTTTTACACTGCTATGAGGCAGTTCTTCTTCTTCTTTAAATTTTTTTTTCTTTACCGCACTTTCCCCATCCAGTTTATTAGCAATAGTTTCTAATCGTGATGTTATGGGTAAGATTGATTCCACTTGGACGACTTCATTATCTTTTAACTGACGCAATTTGTTTTTACAATGTTTCTTTTCTTAATTAAAATTCTTTTAAGTTTTATCGCCTCCTTGTTCATTGCGTAAAAGTTTATTGTAGTAAAAAAAAATTCTTCGATACTAACGATACTTGCGTCTCTCAAGGTTTAAATATGTATGAAGTGATCAAAACCTATTCGGTACCTTCCTTGATCTGGATCACTATCTTTGTCTACAACTAAGAAACCGTATTTGTCTTGCCAACAAGCAGCACATATTTCACGGAATTTATCATACTTCATGTCAGTATTGACGTGATCGTCATATATGTGTTTTAAGTTTAAATCATCTTGTTTAAATAAAACTAAAAGATTAGCATTATCACGTAGTAAGTGCTTAGGTATACGAGTATAACTTTGACAAAGGTAAAACTGTCTACTTGTTTATGACGCCCCATACTAAAGTATTCCCTAATGATACCTTGTTTATCGCAAGCTACATCATCAAAAACAAATATAGAATTATTTCGAGCATCAGATGGTGATATAATATTATCAGAACTGGAAAATGTATAATATTTGATCCCTTTTATTGGTTGCAGTAGACTTTCAAGGTATTGATACTTTGGTTGATAAAGTGATTTAGAATAAACATATACGTTTTCAAACTTTAAACCATTAGGATGTTCTATCAGCCCAATCATAACGTTGGTTTTACCGCAATTTGATGGACCAACAACTAGACATCGAATAGATGAAGGCAGAAGAACACTATGTTTTTTCTTTTTAGCTAAGGATTGCACGCCAATGTCATTATTGTTTATGGTTAAAGGTGTTGATTGTTTCACAACACGCATGTTTGCAAGTACTAAATTCGATTTGTAAAAAAAGTGGAATTATATATATATATATATAAGAAACGGCGAGTATATAAAGAATCATTAATTCATAATATTTTATTTATTTACTGCACAGCTTGAGAGGATAGTTGTCCGCTAATGATTACATATAATAATAATTCTAAAACTACTGGGAACGGACTATTAAATACTGTAATTAACAATTTACCATTTGAAGCGCATATTCCGGGTTACAAATTTTGCGGTCCGGGTACAAAACTAATCGAACGGTTAGCTCGGGGAGACAAGGGAATAAACAAGTTAGACGAGGCTTGTAAGGAGCACGATATTGCATACACCAAAGAAAAGGATCTATCTAAACGTCATCAAGCAGATTCGAAGTTAGCTCAGTTAGCTACAGAAAGACTAAATTCTGGTGACTCGTCTTTAGGTGAAAAAGTAGCAGCATTTGGAGTAGCTACCGCAATGAAAGCTAAAGTAAAACTTGGTATGGGTGCCTGTGCATCACTGAGAACAAAAATATCAATAAAATAAGAAAACTGATAAAGAAACGTAAAATAAGAAGTACGCTAGGTATTAAAAGTATTATCAAACAAGCACGTACAGCTTTAAAAAGACTAAAGGATCTAATATTATGGATGCAATCAACATAGCAATTAAGGCCGCCAATACAGCAAAACAAAAGAAGCATATTAAATCAGCTCGTATTATATCAATTCCTAAAACAGGAGGTTTTCTACCACTAATACCAATTTTGCAGGCCTAAGCGCTCTTGGTACTCTTACTGGAGGTGCAGCTGCTGTTGCAAAAGCAGTTTCAGATACTAAAATAGCTAAGGAACAACTAGCTGAAAAACAACGCCATAACAAGGCAATGGAGGACATTGCAGTCGGAAACGGCATGTACATCAAACCTTATAAAAAGGTTTTGGTCTTTTTAGCCCCTGCAAAACCTCAAAGGAACGCAACTTGATTTTACCTAATCGAGCACTAAGCAATGTAGAATTAATAAAGTTTGTTAAGCAATTAGAAGTACCATATTTCCGTGGAGTGTTCATGAGAAACAATCTTCCCAAGAAAGTTAATTTAAAAGAATGTGGTATAATTAATTTAGATGGAATAGAAGGTTTAGGCACGCATTGGACCTCTTACAAAAGTACGGTAGTAGCGCTATTTACTATGACAGCTACGGAAACCTGCGACCGCCAACAGAGTTGATAAGTTATTTGAATAGCGGGGTAAATGTAAAATTCTTTATAACATTAACCAAGAACAATCGTACGGTACTGTGTTTTGCGGTCATTTATGCTTACAATTTCTAAGTAGTGAATAGAACTGCGTACGAAGTTGTTATGTCGTACACTTTTACTCTAACGGGAAACACTTCAGTTTTAACAAGCAATTTTAATCCGCCTATAAACTTGGATAATGATTCGGAGTACGTATTAGGATTAACAAATTTTGAGTCTTATAACACAATTCCAAACATAGAAAAAGGAATAAATAATAAATTTTATTATGGATCTAACGGAGAATTCATAGAAATACCTGAAGGTGCTTATGAGATTAGAGAAATTAATAAATATCTTCAAAAAGCTTTAGGTGATAAAAGATGGCGTGGTCGTATGGATCAATCACGAAGCGCTAGAAAGACGCCAGTGTATATAGAAATTACAGCTGACAATAATACACTTAAATGTAGTATTAAATGTAGTCTAGATGTGGATTTTACCAAAAGGATTCAATTGGTTCTCTACTTGGTTTCAATCCGCGAAAATTGCTAGCATTTGTCACGCATCAAGCAGACTACGCGATCAACATTTGTAAAGTGAATGCAGTTTTAATCGATTGTAATATTGCAAGTGGATCCTATTTAAATAGTAAACCAGCCCATGTAATACACGAATTTTTTCCTCAAGTACCTGCAGGTTTTAAAATTGTCGAGTGTCCACCTACGATTATATATCTACCAATCAGGTCACGTATAATAAATGAAATAATAGTTAAAGTGTTAGATCAAGATGGAAATTTAGTTAATTTCAGAGGAGAACTGCTAACTGTAAGGTTGCATTTAAAAAATCTGCAATAGCCATGGGTATTAAGTATAATGCACGCAACATGTCAAGAATTGATATAAATGCTGGAAATTTCAAAGCAATCGACACTCGATTGATTGTTTCAAGACCGCTAACAACACAAAACCGGCAGTTTCTACAATCGTTAGGACTGCATTTAATTAAAAAAGTAGAATGAATAGTGAAATACTGAACGTGCGTGAAAAAGTTTACTTCGACAATGCAATTGTTAATATTGAAAACATACTCATCAACCTTATGCTAACACATCTTTAAACAATAATGATGAAATTCGAATCCTATACAACAACAAGATGTATACATCTTACCATCAAAGAGCATGCTGTACATAGAAGGCAAATTAATTAAAACAGATGGAACACCGTCTCAGACAGCAAAGTTTGTAAATAATGGAATTTTGCTGCTTTTGATGAAATTAGATATGAGATTGGTGGTATCATTGTAGATCGTGTTCGGAATCCTGGATTAACGTCTATAATGAAGGGATATGTTTCATATAATAGCAATCAAAGTAAACATTTACAAAACGCTGGGTGGTTTCCTATGGATGATTCACAAATAGTTGATGCTAATGGGAATTTTAATGTTGCAATAAACCTTTCAATGGTTCTCGGATTATGCGAAGATTTTAAAAAAATTATTTTAAACCTCCGTCATGAGTTAGTCTTACTACGTTCTAGTTTTGATACTAATGCTATAATTAATCCTACACCCGATGAAGAAATAAAAGTTGTTTTAAACAAAGTTTTATGGAAAATGCCTCATGTAGCCGTTGATGATACTCAACGAATTAATTTAATAGAATGCGTTGCACAAAATCAGGATTTGCATATTCCGTTTAGAGGATGGGAGTTGCATGAATATCAACTTCTACAAGAAACGAAACGTCATACATGGAACATTAAAACAACAACACAATTAGAAAACCAAGATTTGTGATTGTTGGTTTCCAAACCAACCGAAAAAATAGATACATGAGCAACTACAGTCGTTTTGATCATTGCTATTTAACCAACATGAAACTATATTTAAATTCAGAAATTTTCCCGTACGATAACTTAAATTTGAGGTTCGAGAATAAACAGACTGCGTTGTTATATGAGATGTATGCTCAGTTTCAGCAATCATACTACGAAAAGGAAAATGAACCACTTTTTAATCCTGAAGATTTACGAAGTATTGCACCATTAGTAGTCATAGATTGTTCTAGACAAAACGAAGCGTTAAAATCTGGTACTGTCGATATTAGATTAGAATTTGAAACTAGCAGAAACGTTTTGCCAAATACATCTTGTCATTGCCTTATACTTCATGATAAGATAGTCAAATACAATCCACTCTCAAACAGCATAAGAATATTATAATTACTTTATTATTATTATTACTGTACCTTTACAAATTATGAAAAAACAATAAATCATTTAGCAATCACAGTCTATTTATTAATATTTTTACATGTTTTACAATATCTTTTACATGTTTGAATTATTAAGTGATTTAGTAAACAGCCATAAACATTGACAATTTTAAATAAAAGTTTTGTTATACATTTCTCAAATAAACTAACTGGTATGTTAGTAACAAACTGGATTTTTAAACAGAACGGTTACTACTACTACTATATATATAGTTCAAAAACTCGGGCAGATTGAAAGGTATCCTATTTTTAGATACATCCAAAACGAAAATCGGTGTACTTGTGCAGGTATAAACATAACACTGAAGTTTTATAACTAAAAATATTATATGTTAATCTAGATAAAATAAATTGCATTCTTTATTTGAGCCAGTTGTTGAAGCTTTACAAGTCATCTCTATATGTATAGTTATACCCCAAGGTTTAGTATCAGTGGTTAAGGTACTAAGAATTCTTTTATCATCACTTGGATTAAGAACAATTTTGTTTTGTTTAATAGTACAGACATCATGTTTGACTGATCTAATTAAACATTGCTGTTTCTGTACAGTCTGTTTATAAAACAAAGCATTCTTATAATCATCAAAAGAAATTTGCTTAATACTTGCTAAGGAAGATCCCTTCGACTTTTTTTATTATCCTATCCTGAACTCTATACGTGTACATTTTAGATCTAAGTCCTACAAACTCTAGCATGATGTCACCATTGTTTTCATCTTTCATAATACCAGGAACTTTTTTTATTTGATAATGGAATATGATATTTGTTATGAGGGTCGTAATCGGAAGTATCAAATCTATGAATATCTTGTTTGATATAAGAGTAAATATCTTCAACGCTAAACTCGTATATCAAACTATCCGTATCTGTGTACAGCAGCTTTGCTTTGTTAGCAAATTGCGATTTTATATAACTATAGTGAAATTCATATAAATAGGTTTTTGAAATATCTAGAATAGAGAAACCTACATAAATGGGTTTGTTTAAGTAAACCTCTAATTTATTCATTTCTATTAAGACTAGATCTTTGTCTAACACAGTGCAACTATGAAAATTAGGCTTCGCTATGTAACTACGAGCTCCAAACCGTCCTTCCCATTTGGTCACTAATTTCACATCTTTCCTTTTCCGTACGTTTTCCATCATCATTCCATAAACCGAATTTATCATATTTTTATAAAAGCATATATCGAAACTGTTTTTTGACTGTTGTCTTAATTTCGTATTCAAATCAATGTATTCTTTTAACCAAGGAGCTTGTTTAAACCGAAGAACCTTATGAATCTTTTCAGTTCTAAACCGTAGCTTAAATACATTTTAAATTCTTGTAGTGAATAATATAGTTGAGTTTTGGATATAAAGTTGTAAGTAATTTCTTTAAGTTTGATTTATTAGAAGGTACTGGCGGTATCATATGTTCAGGCGCTAAAGGTAAGTCACTGTGAATTTCATGTAAAGATACTGGATAGTGTAAATCGCATTCAAAAATATATCCTACATCAGAATCATCGGGAATATTAAGTATGTCTAAACGTACTATATCTGGACTGGTACCATCTAAAATTCAAATTCTCCATATGGAAGATATTCAGACATTGCAGCCCCATATAAATTATTAACATCAAAATACATTAAATATTTAGAATCGAAATTTGGATCATAATCTGCATTCATATATTTGTTATTTGCTTTAGCATATCTATTCGAACATTGAGAAACACCGCCACGAATTCCCGTTCTAAAAACATTATTTTTCAATATCAGTAAGCAGCTCGAGTTTAACGTTCGTCGTTTTTAACATCGCATCTAGAGCTAAACCAGGAGCCGTAAAGTAGTGAAGCGGATCTAACTTATACGTGAACATACAAGTTTTTCTAAAGTTTCAAATATATCAGACAAGAGCAGTACATCTGTTTTTAAATATAGGTCTGAATAGTCCCCTAGTGTTTTTATATTAAATGTTTGCCAAACGTGTTTAGCATGATTGTAGTCTTCATCTGAGATTTCTTCATTGCGCAAACGATTAAAGAATGCTGTTTTACAGGGTAAATCGGTTTCATTGAGCCCATCCCAAGAGTTAATGTAATCATAGGAAATATACCTTTACGCGTAAGTAACTGAAACTCATTATCGGTGTTACAATTTTCCTGGTGATGGATTTTTATTATCATCTAAGTATGAAGCTAATTTTTCGATGCTAGATGCCATAAACCTGAATGAATCGATAAATCTAAAAGTAACTTTCGTACCATTTACATATTTTGTAAAAGATATGTATTTTCCTTATTTATTGGTAGAATTCTTACCAAACCTGAAAACCCTAACGCAATTTTTTAATAATGAAATGCGAATCGTAGCCTGATAAGTTATGAAAAACTACCGGTATCATATAAAATTATGATAATTGATGTTGCAATCTTGATGAGCCGCTCCTCGAAATTCGCCTGTAAAGTGACAGTGATCGCGAACTCTAATATCATCTATACTAAAAGGTTTATTGCAAATGTGACAGTGAAGGGCAAATTTAAATGCTAACTTTTGTTCTTCTGTTAAAGGATTCATAGGTTTTGGGTTACAGAAAATTTTATTAGTCTTTTCTGAAATCAGTTTCAATTGAGCAACAAACCATTCTATACAATCCTTTCCGCGATACAATTGAAATTTGGAATATTTATTATCATACGAGCATTTCAAATAATACGCTACACTAAAGGGTATATGCCTTTGGTAAGAGACTGTGTTTAGTACTACCTCCGACTCATTGCATGGTTCTAATATACATTCGAGATCTGCATAAACTACAAATGATACTTTTTCTTGATAGTGGAAATGTTTAAACGTTAGATACTTTTCAGATTCTTCGGGTAATCTTATTGAGCAAGTATTCTGTTTTTCGCAATAATTCGAATGACGCTTAAGTAATGCTGCTGTACTAAAATTATTTAAACATCTATAACAAAAAAATTTTCTATGTTCATGTGAAGACAACTGTTTTGCAAATAATTTTGACATATCCTTAATCCAAGTAAAATGAAAGTGATTCTCATCAGCATTTGTCGGACGAGAATATTGTAAGGAATCATTATTTAAAACTAACAGATTAATAGGTTCAATTTTTTTAAAATTTTCACTTAAACAAAATGGTAGTATTTTAGTATTCTCTATACAATATAGGTTAATTGCGAGATTGTTAAGCTTCTCAATTTTTTTTATGTCTTTTAATGCGATTGGAAACTGAATTGAATTGTAGCGTAATACTGTATCAAAATGTGGATAGCTAGATATTCTCTGACTATTTTGTTTAGCAGGATATAAAGCGGAAACCAAGCTCCAAAGAATGCAATGTTGATCGTTATTTATTACATTTACCACAGCTTTTTTCTTTTTTATAAAGTCCGGAATCGGTATAAACGTTGAACACCCTCCTTTAAGTGGATCATGATTGTTTATATTTACCTTCAAGTGTAAAACTTCTTGGATTGCCCAACCAGAATCTTTCTCGCAAAATTCTTCTAATCGCTTCGAAATCTTGTTCAATACGTTCTCCTTATACCACAGCTTGAGATTGGTATTTATATCGATGTGACGATTTGCAGTAGGAAACGTTTTCAAATCTATTTCACCAGTTGTAGGCTTAACAAAGTTAGCGGCAAATATTACATTAACTTTCAACATTGACTTTTTTAAGCAAGCAACAATCTTGCGTTTAAAACTAGCGAACGCCTTGTCTAAGAACACTAGAGGATCTCTATAATTTAAATTGGTAATAAGTCCCGTAATTATTCGACTTCCAAAACATGATTGTACATCATGCCAAATCAAATTTTTTCGAGTATGACCTCTAGTAAGCGTTGCATCAACACCTTTACCACGATATTCCAAAGTACGTTTCAAGTGCCTCAATCGTACAAGGTAGCTTTTAAGATTTGCTAAATTAGATTCCAGCCTACTAGGATTTTCTTGTTTATTGTCTTCGTATACCTTATTTTTAATAGCAAGCTTCAATATACCAATATTTGCTTTGATAATTAAAATGTGTTTCGTTATTTCATTCACTGATTTAATTAGATTCACGCATTTTACAGTTAATCTCAAAATTGAGCTACTAATCTCGGATACGGTTTCAGCATTCATGATTCTATATAAAATCAAAATACACTACTTAATAATACAAGTATTTTCTCTATTTATTATTATTTATATAAAATATCATCTGACGTAAGCAAAACAACTGCAAAAGGTTCATTCATCTGAGTTTACGGAAAACGCGTAAGCAAAACAACTGTAAAAGAAAATAGCATACAAATCGAAATAATTGCATAACGAATTGCTTGAATGCAATTGTTAAAAAATCGCCTTTATTTACGTTTTTCTATTCAAGACGATTTTCAAGCTTGAGTTGTGCATGCAGTCTAAAAAAAATTGCACAGTTGCATTCAGTACGTGTCTATAATAAATAAATTCGCTATGCAAGCAATTCCAATATTTACATATTTAATGCAAACTCTGGCAAAACAACTGTAAAAAGGAATGCATTCATCATCATTTTTCATTTCCGTATGCGTTTACTACAAAAATGTTTTATACGACCTTTGAGGAATGCATTCAACATCATTTTTCATTTCCGTATGCGTTTACTACAAAAATGTTTTTATACGACCTTTGATTTATTATGTGTACAGAAAATACATTATCATTACAGAGCTATTTTTTATGATTACATTGAAATATTTTTAAATAAAAACAAAGCAAATTTGAAAAAAAATGTCTCAGATTAAACCGTCTTGTTTAATAATGTACACGCAACTCATGGTTTTTTAAAAAACCCAGTATTAAAAAAACATTCTGCAGTTTTATTATATAACAGTACCTTTAAAGAATTTTCACACAATTTACCTATATATATATATATATATGCATGTAAATTGTGTCAGCGGTAATCTAAAAAAACTTATTCTATAAATATTACTACTTAAAGGGATTTATTTGCATTGCATTATTTTTAAACGAAAAATTAATCTGAAGAAAAAACATTTTCCAGTGCGTGAATTTTTGTTAATTTTTTATGGAAAATAAATTATGCTAGCAGTAATATAAAACGAAATTAATCTAATTTAGGTTTTTTATTATGCGCCTTCTTGCAATTTTCTGTTTTCAGTCAATGAATGTAATTCATTATTTCTGCTGAGCAGTACCTTTAAAAAATTTCTTATACAGCATATAAATTATATCAGCGGTAATCTAAAAACGAAATTAATCTAATTTAGGTTTTTATTATGTGCATTCATTGCAATTTCTTTTCAGTCAATGAATCTAATTCATTATTTCGGCTGAGCAGTACCTTTAAAAAAATTTCTTATACAGCATAAGTTATGTCAGCGGTAATCTAAAACGAAATTAATTAATTTTAGGGTTTTATTATTTCTGCTGAGGTATAATTATATACGCTTACATACTGTTTTGTTCATTAGAATAGATTACAGAGCTGAATTTTTTTCAGAAAACGATGCAAATTTTTAAATAAAACGAAATTAATCTAATTTAGGTTTTTATTATGCGCCTTCTTGCAATTTTCTGTTTTTCAGTCAATGAATGTAATTCATTATTTCTGCTGAGCAGTACCTTTAAAAAAATTTCTTATACAGCATATAAATTATATCAGCGGTAATCTAAAAAACGAAATTAATCTAATTTAGGTTTTTTATTATGTGCATTCATTGCAATTTCTTTTTCAGTCAATGAATCTAATTCATTATTTCTGCTGAGCAGTACCTTTAAAAAATTTCTTATACAGCATAAGTTATGTCAGCGGTAATCTAAAACGAAATTAATTAATTTTAGGGTTTTATTATTTCTGCTGAGGTATAATTATATTCGCTTACATACTGTTTTGTTCATTAGAATAGATTACAGAGCTGAATTTTTTCAGAAAACGATGCAAATTTTTAAATAAAACGAAATTAATCTAATTTAGGTTTTATTATGCGCCTTCTTGCAATTTTCTGTTTTTCAGTCAATGAATGTAATTCATTATTTCTGCTGAGCAGTACCTTTAAAAAATTTCTTATACAGCATAAGTTATGTCAGGGGTAATCTAAAACGAAATTAATCTAATTTAGGTTTTTATTATGTGCATTCATTGCAATTTCTTTTTCAGTCAATGAATCTAATTCATTATTTCTGCTGAGCAGTACCTTTTAAAAATTTCTTATACAGCATAAGTTATGTCAGCGGTAATCTAAAACGAAATTAATTAATTTTAGGGTTTTATTATTTCTGCTGAGGTATAATTATATTCGCTTACATACTGTTTTGTTCATTAGAATAGATTACAGAGCTGAATTTTTTCAGAAAACGATGCAAATTTTTAATTTTTCTAACAGATCAGTTTATTATTTAATATAAATACTTCACGTAGATTTTTACCAACAGTATTCAATCAGATCTCTTGTATAATTATTAGTTACTATTACTAGCAACTTTTAAAAAATGAGTAACTTGTCATCAATCAAAATTGTAATAATACCAACGTAAAAGTTCTAGAGCAATTTATATTACATTCTGACGAAGACGTGATTAAAGAAGTTTTCGGCTGTTCTTCGCCTCAATTCAACACTGATGCTATTTTTGATAGTGACGTAATAGATATATCACGGTAAGTGCTTTTTCACATTTATACATGTGTTTTAAAACAGTACTAATTTATAAGTTACAGTAGATCAAAAACCATTCTGGAAATTCTGAGGCTATCGTAGGATCGTTGACACACTCTGGTCCTCTCAGAAACATCAGGTAGTATACAAAAAAAGGTGAACCTACAATAATCTTTTATGTTATGCTCACAGATCAGGCAAAACATGTTGACTATGAAAAGTTATGTACAGAATCTAATATGGCTGTTTGCGGTGAAGATGACAAATCCTACGAAGATGATACAGTAGAGTTGCTTAACGCATTTAAAAGCGTGGAGAGAAGCTACTGCGTCGTATAGATTTGGAACTAGAAATAATAAAGCAAAAGAGAGGAACTAACAGCGAGGGAGCAGCAGATACTTCAAGAACGGAGTTAATAAATACTTTTCATTTATAAATAGTTAGATCAATATATTCAACAATTTGTAAAATAAAAAGTATTTTATAAAAGTTTCTCTTTGAAACAAGACTTTCTATAAACAAGGTAGTAAACTCAAAGTAAAACGCACATAAATCAGAACCCACTTTAATTTGATACATCATTCTTTATACAATCGACTTAGATGTGTTATAATAATAAACTAATTTCTTAAATTAGTGACATATTATTCTGAAAATTCTATGTTGACAGTTAGACCGATCGATCCCTTACTAGTTATGTATACGTATTTGTTCGAGCCAATACTTTCATTTAATTGTTTCACTCCATGTGCTTGAAGGTATTCAAAATATCTCAATGGCAATATACTCTTGAACTCTTCTGTTTCCACTAATACTTTTTTCCATATTTTGTCTTGATTGTTTCCACTTTTAAAACTTCAAACCTCTTATTCACTACAAGATCTTTTGAATTTACATAAGGTTTGCGATATGTGGTTTTATTAAGAGTATTAAAATCCATATTGCTTTTCTTTGACTAATTAAATTAATATTAGGAGCAATCTCCTTATATAGCAGATTACCACCATCTGCGTACTTTGCCAACCCACTTTTCAACCTATCACAAGAGTGAACTCATTTTTGAATTAAAACCGGCCCATGTGTATTTGCAGCCTCTAAACATAAATCAGAATCCACTTTAATTAAAAAACACAATTGACTTGAATGCGATATTTTTTTGCATCTGTCATACTGTCTCGCTAGAAAACCAAATTCAAAACATCTACACACATTTTCTCTGCACTTACATTTTTCAACATACGTATGTTACATTGAAAGTAATATAAAGACGATCCTAATTCAAAACGTGCCCACAAGTATTTTACATTTGAAAAGAATTCAGGTTTTCACATTTTACATTAAAAGTATATAACGCCGATCCTAATTCAAAACGGTGCACGTGTAACTTCTCGCTAGAAAACCGAATTCAAAACAGCTACACATTCTTCTCTGCACTTACATTTTTTCAACATACGTGTGTGTTTCATTGAAAGTAATATAAAGCCGGTCCTAATTCAAAACGTGACAGACGTATTTTTACATTGAAAGTATATAAGAATTCATGTTTTCACAACTATTTTACATTCAAATGTTTTCACAACTATTTTACATTGAAATTATATAGGGCCGATCCTAATTCAAAACGTGACAGACGTATTTTACACATGGAAAATACGTCTGTCGCGTTTTGAATTAGGACCGGCCCTATTTACCTACTAATACACTAATATAAAGCAATGCCTACCAGAAAACAATTTTGATAATATTTCAAAGGCATTACACGGGTTTACAGTTGTTCAAATTTTTGAAGAGATTTTTAGTGATAATGTTATTGATCTTATTCAGGGGCAAAGTGTACTATATTCGCATAAAAAAATTAAGCAGATTTTTCACTAGAAACTGACGTATTGAAAAACTTTATAGGCATATTACTATTTAATGGTTACCACAAGCTGCCTCAAGAGGACATGTACTGGCAACAATCTCGAATGCTGGAATACCTTTAGTTTACAACTCCATGCCTAGAAAACGATTCAAAGAAATAAAACAGTACCTTACTCAATCTAACGATCCCGATATTGATGAATCGGACAGGATGTTCAAGGCCCGGCCGTATTTCAAGCGCTCAAGCAAAATTGTTTAAAATTTGGTATAGTTCATCCACATTTATCATTAGACGAAATGATGGTTAAGTATTATGGAGGACATTCTGCCACGATATTTATGCGTGGTAAGCCAACAGAATTTGGGTATAAAATGTGGTGCATATGTGGTTTTTGTGGATACATTTATAACTTAAACCGCATTGTGGTAAGACTGTTGAAAAGGAAGGTTTTGTAGGTAAGTGTGTTATTACCAATCTGATTACTGTTATACTTGCTGATCAATACGAAAAAAATTAACTTTATTTTGATGACGTTTTTACCAGTCATCAAATAATGTGTCATCTCAGGAACCTGAATGTAAAAAGGCCATCGAAACTATCCGATAAAACAAAATAGAGAAATGCTCTTTACTTTCATCAAAACAAATGAGAAAAAAAGGATCGCGATTGTTTCGATTATCGATTTGACAAAACATATGAAATTTTAGTGTCGAAATGGAATGATACTAAGTCGGTTTTGCTTGCTACTAACTACAGTTATATTGAACCGTTACGTGATACTGATCGATATTCATATAAAGACAGAAAACATATCCAAATCTCTATTCCCAAACTTTCCAGGACTACAATCTGTATATGAATGGTTTGGACATGCTGGATAAGCAGTCACTTTATCGAAATTATATATCCTGAAGAAAATGTGCGACTGTGCGTTATTAGATGTTCGTAGGAAAATTGCACTGGCCTATCTCAAAAAAACTACTTCTGCTCGAAAATGGCCAGTTAAAAATTCTAGAAGAGAAAGTTAGTATAGATGTGAAGTTTAATGGAAGCGGACACTTAGTGCTGCCAATAACACAACAAAGAGGATGTGCCGGCAAGAAAACAAAAAGGATTTGCGTCAAATGTAATGTGCCACTTCACGATATATGTTTTACTCCTTTTCGTGCTAAATAAGCTTTATCTTACTGTTAGGTGTTTCATTTAGTTTATATAATAATTCATTAAATATAATAAAAGTCATATATATTAAACAACTGAACGTTTATATTTGTATTTTCAGCCAATGTCTCAAAAATGGACGTGCTTTTTTCAGTAGTAGTTAAACATTTAATAACAAGTTTATGAGAATGGCTTCATTTGGTTGCAATTAATATATTTTGTATAATAAAAAACTTTTTTATTATAAACAAATTACGGCTAGTATTGGGTTAAAAATTATATTCCGAAAGAAGAAAACATACTTCAAATCTATTACATAACACAAATTTATTAAACGTCAGACAACTCTATTTTTCTCATGCTGTATTACAATACATAAAGGAAGCACAATCCAAGAGCACATGAATCATAATTGTGCAACCAAATTTAATCCTAACCATATAAAAATTTGGTACCACAAGAAATGTGCATTTCGGCGCTTTCTTAATTGCATATCAGTTAAAATATATAAGGACCTACCAAAACACTACAGCAAATAAAGAACAATAAAAACTTTAGAGACTTATGTAAAACTCATATTTATGAGAATTATAATACATACATTGGATTAATAGAGTCTCATTGTAGTTGGTACTTACTCACAACACCGACTTTCTACTAGCAACGCACACATGTCCCCCCATTTCGATACTTTCATGCGACTTATTTGCTAGTATTGTATCTAGAAAATGAACTTCAATTTAAAAATTAATGCATGTTAATGGTATCGCATAAAGCAATATGTAATAAATGTAACAGATATGTTTTACTCTTATTGGGATATAAAAATACTTCAATTAGTACAACACTAAACATTATTTTCTATTTCATTTATTGAAAATAATTTCACTTGAATTTTCTCTGTAAATACACAATTTCATTTTCTTCTCGACGCTTATTATTTGTAACAAATTATAAATTGAATTTTTACATTAGTTTTAGTACTTATATTTCCTCACGATGATCTATTATAACCAATGATTAATTTTCAGTTATTTTGTTTTGTATGAAAATGTATTTTGTTTTTAACTATTATTAGGGTATACATATGTGCATGGTGTAACCAATGTAGCTAAGTTAAGAAATATTTTTGTATTGCTTTATAAGTTAAATGTAAATTCTGCCAAGGATTCGAATTATGTGCGTCTTCAACATTTCCATTATTTTAAAACAACGTATATTAAAACAATGTAACGTATATTACAGTATTAAAGTAAAGTATGTCTGGATAATTACGAGAAACCAACGGCTGTATCATCCATTACATGATTAAAATTAGGGGTGGGCGATACGGGATTTTGCGTATCGAATATCGATACATATTCAATATCGATATGTATCGATATATCGATATATATCGATACGCATCGATACGTATCGATGCGTATCGATACGTATCGATGCGTATTGGTGCGTATCAATACGTAAGATGTGTATCGATACTTAGCGGTACGTATGGATATATATAGCGATTCGTATCGGAACGATTAGATGTGCAGATTAAGTATACATATCGAGAAGTAGCGATACGTATCGGTACGCAACGGTACGAATCGATAATTTATCTACTCTTTCTTTGGGAATAAAATCACAAGATCGTTTTAAAATAATGTTTATATTAACAATTCGATCTTTGTTTCAAGTTTAATATTTGTGACATAAGTATATATATATATATATATATATATATATATATATATATTATATATATATATATTGCTGTGAAATGCCCTTTGGTCATGGGCACTGGTACTTTCTGCTGATCATTCGCGCCTCGTGGCTTCAATGTACATCGGACTTGCTAATTCCACCATTCCAGCTGGTTTATGTTTACGGCTTCAGATTCTGAACGCTTTTTAAAATTCATCTACAACACCATTCGTTTAAAAAGTTTCCGGGCTTCTCAGAAACGCATCTATGTATATCTAAATCTTCTTTGTAGATCCAATCACGTTTACTAATAACATTTGATTACTCACTCCCGAAAAATAGCACTGAAATTCATACTTCTTTCCCGCTATACCCAAAACTGCCTACTTTTGTTTATTCATTTATCGTTACAAATTTGGATAATTGGTACAGTAATACTCGCAAATATAACTAGACTTTATTACCTTGTATCTTCTTTTCTAAGTGCTCTAATGCATAATAACTTGTATCGTAGCACGTAAAGAGCAAACTGTTTTAAAGTATTCAATAATCACCAAAATATAAGAGCAAACTGTTTAAAGTATTGAATCAAATCGAAAATCTAAGAGAGAGAAACTCCTATCAACACGGGTTTATATAATCGCTCGCCTGCACGTCGGTTTAGTCCCGCGACGGCCAGTTTTCAGAATTTCGCATTCTCTGTTCCCTTCTCGACAGTCCGGCACGCGATTCTATTAAATGTGCACACGCGCCAGTTGAAAATCTAAGAAATTTTCACACGACACGCAACGCGTCTGCAAACTAATTAATTTTATACAAAAATCGTTACGTTTACACCTCTCATATTTGTATCTTATTCCAACCAATCGTAGCCCTAGTGAAGCTTCGCAAATCACGCCTTTATTATCTGTGTCTCTACTTTACACTTTTCATCCGTCTCTTTTCTACCTTGGTCTGAGTGGTACAAATCGATATTCTTTAGTATCGGCGATTTCAATCCACGTGGACCCGCGACGTGACTTACTTGAGTTAAATAACCCCGTATCTAGCCTTCCCGTTAATATAAGCTATGGTTTATCCGACCGTTTCCAATATACCTAGAATCTGCATGTTTATCCATTCAAATTTATTAGAATTTGACATTTAAAAGTTTGCAGGTGTGCGCTTCTAATAAATGTTTTAAATACAATTCTCCGAGCTTTGTTTTCATGATATTTTAACCAATCTTGGATTTTCACAGGCTTTTGTGCTTATTATATCCCAATAATCGTTTAATTAACTCCAATTAAAATAATAATGAATGGCATTGACTTCTACCCTTTAATTTTTAGCGAATACTAATTAAATATTAATTATTTGTACACTTTGTTTAATACCCGTTACTTAAAAATTGAATTAATTAATATAAATCTTGCACGTAATTTCTATTTGTTTCTTTACTTGGAACAATTAAATTACATACAAGTTGAGCATTTTAATTCTGCTTCTTTCTATAGAAAGCGTCTAGTGAATAATTTAAATCCCTTATTTTTAATGAAACGAATAAATTTTTATGCTCCACGTTTGAATAACGCGTACCTTTTCCCAAAGCTTTCTTATACACGGTGATTAAAATTATTTGATGTCGTTAATTAATTTTCTACCCTGGTCTAAATTTGAGTAATATATATATATATATATATATATATATATATATATATATAGATGGACATACGGGATTTTGCGCATCGAATATCGATACATATTCTATATCGATATATCGAATATCGATACGTATCGATACGTATCAATGCGTATCGATATGTATCGATGCGTATCGATTATCGATATAACGATATTTATTTTTCGCTGTATGGTGGGGGGGTCGATACGGTGGTCGTATCGATACGCCGACCCGGCCCTAATTAAAATACGGCGTCAACAAACAATAGAAGAAGCAAACATTCATTATTAAGATGGATAACGTTATCTGTATAATTTTTGGTTAAAAACATACATTAGGATAAGAGTTTTCATCAGAAAGTATAAGCCAATTTTATACATTCAATGTACGATACGACCGTTAGCTTAGTGTTTACGCTTGGTTCTATAATCGAAAGGTGCTTGATTATAATTCATTGTTACTTTGCCCGAAACAAAAAAGGTTGAAGAACCTAAACAACTTGAAAGAAAACAATTACTTCATGCTGGAAAGCAGCAAAAAGTTTTTATTGTATTGAAATAAATGGTGTAATCAATGACTTATACCAAACTGCCTATTATTCATTTACAGTCGCGTTTTTTGGTTAGTCTCTCTCTTAGTCACAACCGCAGATTGGTTTGTAGCAACTTTCTGTTTCCTATGAACTAACACTTTCAATGTCCTGTAACTATGTTTACCTACATCTTTCTAAATTTCGCTTATACCCTTAAACCTTTTACTTTCTCAACATGTTTACCTGGGACTCTGCCCTCTATTGCTATTTTAACTACTCCTTCACGCCACAAAATATGATCTATCATGTTGTCACGCCTACTTTTAATTAACCTTGTAATACTTTTCTAAGGAACTGCTACCTTATGCTATTCTACTTTTTAAATTCATTTTTCTTCCATAGTCATTTGTAACCAAACTCCCAAGTAATTACTCTTTCCTCTCTTGCTAACGAGATTTATTCTCATCTTTCTATTACTAATCTGCTTATTACATTTTAAATATCTTTGCTTTGATATTGTTGATATTCATCTATCTAAAATTCTTTCATTTTATTTAATCCTATTTATACTTCCTTAGCCGTAATCTCAGCATCAAAATTTTCCTTCTTCATTATGTAGCCGATCATTTTACTCCCTGCATTTTAGTTATTGCTTACTCTATTGCTATTTTAACTACTCCTTCATGCCACAAAATATAATCTATCATGTTGTCACGCCTACTTTTAATTAACCTTGTAATACTTTTCTAAGGAACTGCTACCTTATGCTATTCTACTTTTTAAATTCATTTTTCTTCCATAGTCATTTGTAATCAAACTCCCAAGTAATTACTCTTTCCACTCTTGCTAACGAGATTTATTCTCATCTTTCTATTACTAATCTGCTTATTACATTTTAAATATCTTTGATTTGATATTGTTGATATTCATCTATCTAAAATTCTTTCATTTTATTTAATCCTATTTATACTTCCTTAGCCGTAATCTCAGCATCAAAATTTTCCTTCTTCATTATGTAGCCGATCATTTTACTCCCTGCATTTTAGTTATTGCTTACTCCATATACAAGTTAATTAAGATTTGTGATAAGACACAGTCCTGTTTTACATCCTTGCCAATTTTAGATTCTGCTATTTGTATTACAATCGTTTGTTTCTTAATTAGTAAACTACAAGCCACCTTGGTAATCCATTCTTGCTTCTTTTGAAATCCCTAACACTGTATTCCATTATTTCCCCGTTATCCTTTCTTCTAATACTACCTAATACTAGGATCGTTCTCATAGTACCACTTTCCTTTCTAAATCTAAACTTATCTTCCCAGGCGTATCTCTACTCTATTTTATTCCGTATCCTGTTATATATTTTTAATTAATACTTTTGAACAATGGCTAGTGTCTTAAAATTATTAAGTTCATTTGACATTGCTTTCTTTGGAAAGATCCCAAAGCTACGTTATGCATAGTCTGGGAGTAGCTCCTTTTCCTACACACGCGCGCGCACGCATATGCACATACTCACGCACACGCGTACGCATACGTGCACGTATGCACTCACGCACGCACGCACGCACCAACCTAGAGCTATATCTCTACACACTTGAGGTGTGATCATGAGGACGGCTCTGTAACTTAATTCGTCCCGGGTTCGATTTTCGACACGAACTGCTTCCAAAAAGTTTGGCGAGCATTTTGCACAAAAAAACGCCCTCGTTCGGATATGAGAGATAAAATGAAGGTTCCGTGTGTGAGTGTTGTCACACGTATTAAAGATCCCTACTTTGCTAGAAATAACAAGAGTTCAGCAACATTCAAAATTTCCAGGTAAACAATAATTCGCTTACTGGCTAACGCAGAACCTTCGAGTGGAGCATTGGAAAATCAAATGTAGGGTGTGTTCATGATAAGTTACATTCACATTCGTTTTTCTTTGTTGTACAGTGTTTCCTTTAAAAAATAAATCGGTTGTGACTTTCAGTTGCCTTCCACTGATACAAGTGTCTCCGTTTTAGAACTGCGCCTCTTTAAAAAAATAAATCGGTGGTGTTATCCGTTGCCTTCCACCGAGAGGGAATAAAGTCTTTCAAGGAATATTAGCGGCGAGAAAAAGTAATTGTCCGAATTAGGTCTCCTACGACAGACAGGGATATCCATAGGACACACTACACTAGTCGCAGACGGATCAAGTTAATAACGGTAATTTAATAAAATGAAACTTCATTGAGGACATGTTAATGATGATAAAGTTTATTATTAACATACTTGCAATCTTCCTTTCGATAACCACACTAATATGATCCGCAAAAACAACTATTGGTGAGGTGTTGCGAAAGAATAAGTTTGGTTTCTGAATTTAATTAGGTTAGCTACCATACTAAAATTTTTAAACAATTAATAGATATGATGATTCACAATTTCAATAACATTTGAAGCGTATATAATTGGAAATTTGTCAGATGGTATTACCACGAAGATAATTTACCATTCTATATGTTTAACAGTCAGAAAGAACCTTGCGTTTAATTCGAGGTTGCGCCTGAGATGGAATAAATTATACAATTTATTTTAGTTAAAACCACTTAAAAATCATTTATTACCATAATGAAATTTAACATAAAGAGATACTCTTAAGGAACGAATTAAAACATACTTTCATTTTGAAGTAAACTTCACTACGTAATAATAATTATGAATCTCTGAAAGAAATGTTAAACTGGCCCAAATTATTCAAAACACTCGCTGTTCTAGCAGAGGAGGAAATATAAAATTAATCTGAGTATAGGTTATAAAATATGTATATACCTAATGTGTTGAAATCATATAACCATTATTTATAGATGATTACGTGAAGAAATATACATGAATTGCTCCAGAGATTACATACAGTGTTCGAGTTGTTCACTGACCCTTAATTCAATAAGCTGTAAATAAAACTCACTACCTTCTAATTTGTTGTAGGATGTAGGATTTTATTGCACATGGAATAGAATACTTTACAAAACGAATGGGAGTATAATAAATTTATAGAGGAACAAGACGTGATGTGGTTTACATCTACCTTATTCTAATTTTCGAAAGTAATTTTTCATTTTGGTCTTATAGTTCCACTGGGGTTTCACATAGTTATCAAATTTATTCGGAAATTGTTACATGTACACTTTAGAAACACAAAGAAATGAAAATTATCAAATTCGCCGATTGATTTTAAAAATACAGGTGCTTAAACAAAAGAAATTCTAGTCTGGCTAACTACGATTTTGGAACGGATCTAATATAGGATTTTAAGATTCAGAAACACTGAAGATGAACATTAGTTGCTCGTTCGGCTCTTGTTCCTGAAGTAAAAAAAATAGTCAAATTTGAAGATGGCGACAAGTGGATATCCTTATTTTGGTACATACCTCTTTTATACAAGTATGGGTACCTTTAAAATATCTTGAAAAAGAAACACACTCACCATCCGCCACGTGTATGCTGAAGTGTTTTCAAAAGCACACCGAGTCAGAACAATTCGGCAATTTGGCTAAATTAAAATCAGTTCCGGTAAGTTATTCAAAGTGGGTTACCTTAAAATTACACTTAAGAAACTTTATGTAAGGACCTTTGCATGTTTTATCAGTGTTTAAGCTACAAGCTGGTAACTTGCAAATATTGTGTTAAATACCTTTATGAAGCCTGAGTTGCGTAACAACTTTATCACGATGGTACGAACAGTTGAACACGTTTAACCAACCAGAAACAGCATGAAAATTACTTACGTCTGCTGAAAGTGTATACAGCTAAATTTGTTCTATTTATACGTTAGTTAATATTTAATTTTATTAACTAATATCGTAGTTTCAAAAATCAACGTGTCCTATGTAACTATATATTTTATATATCATCATCATTAGGTCTTCAGCCCTGGAACTGGTTAGACGCGTACCCTCATAGTTTCCTATTCTGAACTAACCTAAACATTTCCCTGAAATTTGCACAGTCTACATCTACCACTATCTGATCTAGGTCTACATCTACCTCCTTTTTCTTATCTCTGCTTATAATATATCCCATACTATTCCCCAAAAATGCCTTAGAACTTATTCTAATCTTCTATTGCTCCTATTCTTTTTCCACGGATATCTTTATTCCCATACTATTTCTATAACCTATTTGTTATTAACTTTGTCTGTCCATGCTATCATCCTCATACATCTGAAGCACAACATTCCAAAAGGCTGCTAGAGTCCTTCTGTCTGCTTTTCCTACTGCCCGTATTTCATAAGCATACTGTGTTGTGATTCACACACATGCTTTAAACAGTTTTCTTCTTGTTTCTGTGTTTGTTGTCTTTGATTATTTGCGCCGTTCTTTCTTGTTAGATACAGTTCGGTCTCCTTCTATTGCTATACAATTATATACCCTACTTCTCCTACATTCAGTGGTTGTGAGGGGGGGGGGGCAGTCTGTGACTGCCAAATTCCCCAGCACTTAAACATTTGCCGATTTAATATTTTTTCACATATTTATTTTCGTACAGACATTAGTTGCAGATATTTCACAACCAACACCTATAGTTGTTTATAATAATCATCAGATTTATCTGCGCTTATTTTTTTGTCATTAGGTTTTCCGCCCCAAAACTGGTTGGACACGTACTTCCACTTATTTATATTTTGAGCTAGACTACAAAGTTCCCTGAAATTCCTACACAGCATATATACAACTCGGTTCCCCTTCTATTTTTTTCTAATTATATGCCCTATTTCACCAAGATTCAGTGATATGTGAAGGGGGTTAAGCGGCCTGTGGCTGCCAAGATCCCCCAACACTTAGACATTTGCCAAATTAATAGTTTTCCAGTAAATCCTTTCACACAATTAACATTATCCGAGAATATTGCACAACCAGTACCTGTAGTTGCTAATAATAATCATCATGTTTAAGTACAGTTATTTTTTTCGTCATTAGTTTATCCATCTTGGAACTGATTGGGTGTATACCTCGATTGATTTCTATTCTGAGCTAGCCTAAACATTTCTCTGAAATTCCTACAGCCTACATTTTTCACTATCTGTGTACAATAGTCTAACCTAGGTCTACCTCTACTTCTCTTTTTTCCTCTCTGCTTCTTATATATTCCGCACTATTCCCTGATGCCGTAGAATGTGGCCTATCATCCTATCTCTCCTATTTTTTACCGTTTTCCACATATTTCTTTCTCCCCCTACCATTTTTAGTTTTCTATGTTCTTAACCTTGTCTGTCCATGCTTTCTTTATCATTCGTTTGTAGCACCACATTTCTATCTTTTTCTTGTCTGCTTCTCCTACTGTCCAGGCTTCACAGCCGTACGTGCTGTGCTCCACACATATGTTTTAAGCAACCTTTTCCTTGTTTCTATGTTTGTTGTCTTTAAACACAGTAGTTGCTTTTTCTTGTTAAATGTAGCACGATCTTGTGCTAATCTTTGTTTTATATATTTTGTGCTTTTCCCATCTTGCGTTATTTGGCTTCCAAGGTAGCAGAAATCCTTAATCTCTTGTAAGTTCTTGTTATCTATTTGTATTCTTGTTTTTGATTTATTTTCCCCTCCTTTGCATACTAGTGCTTTAGTTTTATTTTTGTTAATTTTTATACCATATCTCTCCGTTAGAACCGTTTCCATTTCATTAAGAGCAGCTTCTAACTATCCTTTACTAGATGCTAATACCGCATATCAATTCTTTGTCCGGGCAAAGTAATTCCAAATGCCTTCCTGCATTTGACAGTATGCATTGCCTCTTCAATGTACAAGTTAAAAATTAATGGGGATAAGCCCTGTCTTACCCCTTTCCTAATATTTACTTGTCTACGTTCCTGCTCTAATTCTATTACTGCTGTTGGCTCTTTATATAAGCTATGTACTATTCGTCTATCCCTATAACTCATTCCAATCTTTTTAAGTATTTCGAACATTTTTTTCCATTTTACGTTGTTGAATCCTTTTTCCAGAACTACAAACCCTATATACACGCTTTCTCCTTTTTCTATTGTGTTCTCCATTATCACTCTGAGCTAAAATAGCCTCCCGTGTTTCCCTGTTTCGCCTAAACCCAAATTGATCGTCTCCTAGTATTTCATCAGCTCGTTTTTCCATTGGTCCTTGTACAATTCTAGTTAATATTTTTGACACATGTGCTGTCAACAGGATTGTTCGAAAATTTCACATCTATCCGCGCCTTTTTTTTGTATAGTTACTATGATGTTACATTTGAAATCTTTGGGTATCTCGCCTATCTTATACATATAGCTTACAAGTTGGAAGAGACATTCTGTTACTTCTTGTCCAGCGGCTTTTGTTACATGCCAATCGGCATGTATCACGTTAGATTTAATTTCTAAATAAATTCCCGTGTATATTTCTAAATGAATACGTCAACTTCCGTCGTCCCTGACAAACGCGTCTGCGCAAAAGTGAGGCGGAGTGCGCGCGTGGCGTAAAAGGACGCCGTTAAGTTACGAGCTCTCGACGAAGCAACAACTATCTTGGTGTAGTGTGTTTTTTCTTTTTAGGTATGTAGGTTCCTTCTACCTTTATCTCTTATTGTACCTGGTACCTTAATTCCTGTCATTCCCCTACTAGTACAGAAGTTGCAGTAAGAACGGATGGTAGTTTGAATCAACAAGGGTAACTAAATCCAACCTGCAAATCATTGTGGGACCCTGAGATGAATTTCCGAGATGCCACCACGTAAGTAATCTGGTTTGATTTAAATTGTGCTTGCAAATTGACTTAAAAAGCGGTTGCATCACCCTAAAAACGTAGTCGGCATCAGTTGCAATATGGCGAATAAATTTGCCGTGACGTGTAGTTATCGCGAGTATAACAATAGCATAGTACAACAAATGTCCCAAGTATAAGAATGGTGCCCAACGTGCGGCTCGATTGTTATACCTTCGTGCATTTGTTATACTACGCACAATTGCTATACTCGCGATACTACACGTCATTGTCATAATTTAACGCATAATTACGCGACAAATTTATCCGCCATATTGTAACTGACACCGAACACGCTTTAAAAGTGATGCAACCGCTTTTTAAGTCAATTTGCAAGCACAATTTAGATCAAAACAAATTGCTTACGTTGTGGCATCTCGAAACTTAATCTCAGAGCACAACGGTGAATTGCAGGCTGGGTCCAATCACGCCATGTTGAATCAAATTACCATCCGCTCTTCCTGTAACTTCTATACTTGTAGGGGAATGACAGGAATTAAGGTACAGGCACAATATAAGATACAGGTAGAAGGAACCTACATACCTAAAAAGAAGAAACACACCACACGACTCAAGATAGTTGTTGCGTCGTCGAGGGCTCGGTACTTAATGGCGTCCTTTTACACCACTCGCGCACTCCGCCTCACTTTTGCGCAGACGCGACTGTTACGGACGACGGAAGTTGGCATATTCATTTAAAAATACGCGGCAATTTATTTACAAATTAAATATAAAGTGATACATGCCAGTTGGCATGTAACACTTTTAGAGTTGCTGCTTGCACCTTATCTGTAGCAGGCGCATAACCATTTTTCAAACCCTTTAATGCTAATTCAAATTCATTTCTAAGTGTAGGATATCCCACCTCATCAATATCAATCTCTAATTCCTATTCTAATGTTGTAAGTTCTTCTCCTACATATAAATTCCTTATATATTCTTGCCATCTACACACTTTCTCGACATTATATTTTTGCAATACGGTTTTATATCCCCAAAATTCATTCTAATTAGTTTGTATGCTTCATCTGTCTTTCCTATTTCCATCTTAGTTTGTAACTCTTTCCACTTTTATCAATCCATTGTTCTTTAGCTTTCCTGCATTTGCAAATTCCCATTTTATGGCTTTGTATCTCTGTTTTCCTGTTTCGTATGATATATTTTTGTATTTTCGTCTTTCTTCAATTAAATTCAGGCTATCCTTTGTTATCCGTGTTTTCTTATTTTCTTTTTGTGTATACCCCAGAATATCTCTAGCCGCCATGTCTAAGCTGGATTTAATGTTATTCCATTCTGTTTCTACTTCCTTAGTATAAGATATTTTCCCGATATCGTTCACCAATTCATGTGACCTTTTTTCGAATCTTTCTTGAATATCTTTATCTTTTAGTTGCATTTTTCCGTTTCTTTGTTCAAATTTTTAAATTTAAGAGCAGCCTTTATAATTACGATGTTGTGGTCAGTGTCTGAAACTGTTTCTGGGTAGCTTCTACAGTCTTTTGCTTGATTCCTAAACCGTTGTCTAACAAGAATGTAATCTATTTGATATCTTCCTATATCTCCTGGCATCTTTCAAGTATATCGTCTTCTAGCATGATGCTGAAATAATATGTTTGTGATGATTAAATTGTTCTTGTTGCAAAATTCTACCAGCCTATTTCTCTTGTCGTTTCTCGTGCCTAAACCAAATAAACCTACTACCGCTCCTTCACTACCCTCACCTACCACTGCATTAAAATCCCCCGTAATTATTAAATTTTCATGTTCTTTTACGTATCTTAGTATGTCTTCGATATCTCTGTAGATCGCTTCTACCTCTTCGTCACTGTAGCTAGAGGTGGGCATGTATACTTGTATTATTACTGTGTTTACCGGTTTAGATTCTAATCTAACCATGAGTACTCTTTCGTTCTTTTGTAAGTAATTTTCCACACAGTATCCTATCTTTTTTCGCATAACTATCCCCACACTCAAGTTTCCTTCCTCTGCTCCTCCAAAAATCCTCCGCCTCTGGCCACCGGGATATACACAAGAAGAAAATAAGAATCCATGGATAACAAAGGGTATCCTGAATTTAATAAACGAAAGCTGAAAATACAAAAACAGACCGGACGAAGCTGGAAAACACAGATACAAAGCTATAGAATGGAAAACTAGTCGCAAATGCAGGAGAGGTACAAACTAAGATGGAAATAGGAAAGTCAGACGAAGCATACAAAATAATTAGAATGAATTTTAGAGATATATAACTGTATAGCAAAAATATAAGGAGAACGGAAGGAGACATCATTGTAGAAAATGTAGAGAAAGTAATCACTTTCTCTACATTTTCTACACTGATGTCATCTAAAAAGATTGCAATAATATATACAGAATTTGTATGCAGTAGAGGAACTAACATCATTGGAGTAGGAATCAGACAGTGAAAACGATAAATTTAGATATCCTATACTTATAGATGAATTTGAATTAGCATTAAAAAGCCTGAAAAAGTGTAAGGCACCGGGTATAGACAAGGTGCAAGCAGAAACTTTAAAAGCCGCTGGACAAGCAGTAACAGAACGTTTTTCCAACTTGTAAGCTATATGTATGAGACAGGCGAGATACCTCAAGATTTCAAACATGGCATCATAGTCACTACCAAAAAAGAGAGGCGCGGATAGAGGTGAAAATTTTCGAACAATAAGTTTAATAGCACACGTGTATAAAATATTAACTAGAATTGCACAAAAAAGAATGAAAAAACGGGCCGAAGAAGTACTAAAAGATCAATTTGGGTTTAGGTGAAACAGGGAAACAATGGAGGCTATTTTAGCTCTGAGGGTGATAATGGAGAAGACAATAGAAAAAGGAGAAAGCATGTATATAGGGTTTGTAGATGTGGAAAAGCATTCGACGATGTAAAATGGAAAAAAAAGTTCGAAATACTCAAAACAATTGAAATAAGTTTTAGGGATAGATAGATAGTACATAGCTTATACAAAAAGCGAACAGCTATAATAGAATTAGGAAAGGAATGTAGAGAAGTAAATATTAGCAAAGGAACGAGACAGGAATGTGCCTTATCCGCGTTAATTTTTAAGTTGTACATCGAAGTGGCAATGAATACTGTCAAATGCAGGAAGGCATTTTGAATTTGTAGGCAGAGACAAAAGATATGCAGATGATATAGTGATATTAGAATTTAGCAAGGAAGAGTTAGAAGCATCTCTTAATGAAATAGAAACAGTTCTAACAGAGAGATACGGTATGAAAATTAACAAAAATTAAATTAACGTACTAGTATGCAAAGAAGGAGAAAATAAATCGAAAACTAGAATACAAATAGGAAACGAGAACTTACAAAGGGTTAAGGATTTCTGATACCTAGGAACCCAAATAACGCAAGATTGGAAAAGCACAAAATATATACAACAAAGATTAGCACAAGGTCGTGCTACATTTATAAGAAAAAGCAATTACTGTGTTCAAAGACAACAAACATAGAAACAAGGAAAAGATTGCTGAAAGCATATGTGTGGAGCACAGCAGTGTACGGCGTTGAAACTTGGACCGTAGGCAAAGCAGACTGGAAAAAGATAAAAAGAAGCCCCTTTGAAATGTGGTGCTACAGACAAATGATGAAGATATCAAAGAGAGACAAAGTTAAGAACCAAGAGTTCTAGAAATAGTAGGGGAAGAAAGAAATATGTGGAAACGGTAAAAAATAGGAGAGGTACGATGACAAGTCACATACTAAGGCATGAGAGAATAGTGCGGAATATATTACAAGCAGAGATAGGAAAAAAGAGAGGTAGAGGTAGTCCTAGGTTAGACTATTGCACACATGTAGTCAAAGATGTAGGCTGTGGGTATTTTTGAGAAATGTGTAGACTAGCTCAGAATATAAATCTATGGAGGGACGCGTCCAACCAGTTCCAAGACTGAAAACAAAAAACAAAATAACTGTACTTAAACCTTATGATTATTATAAGCAACTACAAGTGTTGGTTTTGCAATATTAGCAACCAATGTTAATTGTGTGTAAGAATTTACTGCAGAACTATTAATTCGGCAAATGACTATGTTGGGGGATCTTGGTAGCTGCAGGCTGCTTAACTCCCTTCACATACCTTACATGTGATTTTCCAATGCTCCACCCGAAGGTGCTACATTGGCCAGGAAGCGAGTTTTTTTTTACCTGGAAAATTTGGAACTTTGCCGAACCCTTGCTGTTCCAAGCAAGGTAAGGATCTTTAACGTGCGTGACAACACACACACGTGTCTTCCATTTTACTTCTTATCCGAACGAGGGCGTATTTTTGTGAAATGAAATGCTCGCCTAACATTTTTCAAGCGGACCGTGTCGGGATTCGAACCCGGGACCTTGGGCGTAGTAGTCACACACATACCACTACGCCACGGAGCCGCCCTCCTCCACATACCACTGAATATCTGTGAAATAAGGTATATATTTAGAAAACAGAAGAGAAACCGAGCTGTATCTACGTGTAGGAATGTCAGGGAACTATGTTGGTTAACTCAGAGTAGAAATCAGTGAAAGTACGCGTCCAACCTGTTCCAAGACAGAAAATCTAATGACAAAAACTCATTGCACTTAATCCTGTCACAGCAATACTTCTCGACTCCCAACGTAAATGTTCACGCATTTTCTACTACCTAAGCATCCCTAGAATTATTTCTCGGCGTCCCAACACAGAGGTTCGATTATGTCGTCTGATAATTAGAGTTTCTTGTCTTGTAGGATTATGTGGAAGTTCTCTATGTAATATATCTGATTGGTTTCGAGTATAACTGATAGAATGAAAGAAGTTCGTGAGTGTTTGAGAGGTGAAGGAGTAGAAATTGGTTCTCAGGAAACCGTTTATTTGGAAAAGCCGAAAAAAGAGAATTCAGAGATCAAGAAAGAACAGACTGTAGGAGAGACTCAGGAACAAAAAATGATGGCTCCTTTATTAAATTTAAATAAAATCATGCAGCAAATGGATAAAAAGAATGGAAAAAGTGTGAAGGAAATGAGTGAGAGGAATGAAAGGAATATCAAAGAAATAAGTGAAAAACGCGAAAAGAATGAAAAATGCTTGAAGGAATTGAGTGAAAAATTTGATAAGAATACTCAGGAAAATAATCAGAAAGAGAAAAGAATGAAAGAAAGTTTAAAGAAATGCGTGACAAAATAACGTCAGGCTTAAAAGAAACAACAAGTCAATTGAGAATTTGAAATTAGAAAAAAAGTAGTACAGATTGTAAAAGATATAGATGATATGAAAGAGGGAATAGGTCAAATAAAAACGAATCAGGACACCCGTGAGAAAGAAACTAATGGGGAAATTAAAAATTAAGATCAAAAGTTAATGAAATTGAGGAAAACTGTCAAGCTGGAATTAAAACACTTAGAAATGATTTTGGAAATCTTAAAACAGACTTGGGAAATAAGGTCGAAAATTTAGAAAATAGGACAAAAAATATTCGTGTTGGAGAACCTTGCGATGGAGTTCAGTCAGCGCTCCGTTGGAACAATATTCAAAATTTTATATGGATAACAAAATTGATCATAAGATATTTTTAAACAATGTGAAAACTTTAATACAGGGCAGTTGGGATGCACAAACTAAGTTAAATATAGTGAGATCTATGTTAAAAGGTAGTGTGAAAATTTGGTTTGGACTGATTGAGAGTGAGTTAAACTGCTTGAAAGACTTCGAATATAAATTTTTAAAAACATTTTTGAGGGATAACCTGCAATTTAAGGTTAGGGACAATTTACTTATAGGCAAATACAGTAGTGATTCGGGCATGACAAAGGAATTGTATGCCACAAAGAAATTTAGTCATGCGAAACAACTTGATTCTCCTTTAAAGGATAAACAAATTATCAAATATTTAACGGGACACTGCGAAACAGAGATAAGGCAATGCATAGCCTTACATAACACCGTAAGCAGGGATGTATTTTTGGAGCATCTTCAACGGTATGATGAGATAGGTCAACCATGGAGGCTGGAGACCAGACCAAGGAGCTAGCCATAAATTCTTTTAGACGTCAAAGAAGCAGTGGAGCAGGACGGTACGATGCAGAACATTAGATAGAACCAACTGGAGCCAGAATAATGCCGTCAAGAGAGACGGGGGAAGGAAGAACGAATCTCGTACATTGAGATAACTCATAACCCCATAACCCAAAGAAAAAAGAACAGTGAAAATGCATAGACATATGCTGAGATGGTGAACCGACCAGAAACGTCAACGGTGAGGTAGGATTTTCAGTGAAAGGCAGACTAAGCGTACCCTTACAAATTAATCAGTACGAGCATCAACGAGAATTTGTAAAATTTAGAAAATAATGAAAATGCAAACAAAAACTTATTACCTATTTTAAATATAAATGTAGAAGGAAATTATCAAAGTACTTATAGATGCGGGATCTGAAGCATCCCTAATTTCGGACGATTTTATTAAAAACAGCGTACAAAAATTAAATAATGAGTTGATACCCATAAAAAAACCTAACCTAACAGCACCAAACAGAAAATTTGCAACTATAAATAGTATGACTATTCTAAGATGTGAATTAGGCAAGATAAAATTTCAACAAAAATTAATTATTGTACCTGGATTAAGGATTGAGGCGATTATTGGAATAGATCTGATTGATAGGTTAAAATTGGTAATAGATAAAGAAGAAGAGGATTATAATGTGGTAAAAATATTTTAAATGGGATGATGAGGTACATATTGAAGCCGAGAAAGACCGTATTTGTTTGAATTTACGTGAAATACATGAAGAAGTAAATGACGGAGATAAAGAAGTAAGCAAAGTAGACGGAGAAGCTAATAAAATAGAGAAAGAAGTAGAGAAAGTACAGGAGGAAGTAAGTAAAGAGAACTCAAAGAGTATTGAAGACTCAGATGAGGCACAAGATCAAGTAGAGTTAGCGTCATTTAATATTTTGAAGAAGGTGAGTTGAGAAATGAAAATTTGAATATTTCAACAAGTTACGAAGTTAAAATGGAAAATTTTTAGAAAGATGAGATTAAAGATAAAATGAATGAAGGCGATAAAGAATTAAATGAGGGAATCGGTGATAAAAATTTAATGACGAGGAGAGAAATATTGATGGTATTTGTGAAAAATCAAGTACTTCGTGTAGTTGTTATAAAAAGAAGCGATCTTTAATTAATTTCAAATATGAAAGATATAAATCAACGTAATGATAAAAAGTTTAATTGTACAACTTCGGTCGATAGTATTTTTGCAAAATTTGGTAATAAGGTGTTTTCGAAAATTGATTTAAAGGATTCATTTTTGGAGAGAAGGTATAAAGGACTTTCGGTAGATAGTATTTGTAAATTTTGTAAATTGAAAGAAGTCCCTTTCTTTTGATTTTAATAATAACATTAGTAGCATTGATAAGAAGTTTCTAGGACAACTTCAAAAAATTTTATGCTTCATTTTTTGTGAGATTTTGATATTCTATAGGAGAGTTTTCTACAGTATTTTTTATATTCCATGTATGTGGGAGGATATTTTCTCTTTGAACTTGATGAGACCGCGTCTAAGTAGAAGTGAATAAAAAATTAAGGAGGACAAAAAAAATCAGATGATGAAAGGATAGAGTTGAGGGATGTTAAGTTGAAGTTGAGATATAATGAAGTAAATGTGTTTGACCGTTTAAATAATGATGATTTTTAACGTGCGTGACAACACTCACTCACGGGACCTTAATTTTATCTCTCATCCGCACGAGAACGCATTTTTTCTGAAAAATGCTCGCCTAACATTTTTCAAGCAGACCGTGTCGGAATTCGAACCCGAGACCTTGGGCATAGCAGTCACGCGCATACTAACTTTGCCACGAAGCCGCCAACCATTCTATGACCTTACACTTGATTTTCCATTACTCCACCCGAAGCTACTGCATTGGCCAGGAAGTGATTTTTTTTACGTGGCAAATTTTGAATTTTGACAAATTCTTGCTGTTCCAAGCAAGATATAGATCTTTAACGTGCGTGACAACACATACACGGAACCTCCATTTTACCTCTCATCCGAATGAGGGCGTATTTTTGTGAAAAATACTCGGCTAACATTTTTCAAGCGGACCGTGTCGGGACTCAAACCCAGGACCTTGGGCATAGTAGTCACGCGCACACTAACTACGCCACCCTGGACACATATACCAATACCTTACATGTGATTTTTCAATGCTCCACCCGAAGGTACTACATTGGCCAGGAAGCGAGTTTTTTTACCAGGAAAATTTGGAATTTTGCCGAACCCTTGCTGTTCCAAGCAAGGTGGGGATCTTTAACGTGCGTTACAACACTCACTCACGGGACATCCATTTTACCTCTCATCCGAACGAAAATGTACTTATTGTAAAAATGCTCGCCTAACATTTTTCAAGCGGACCGTGTCGGGATTCGAACCCGGGACTTTGGGCGTAATAGTCACACACATACCAACTACGCCACGGAGCCGCTTACATATACCAATACCACTTGATCTATCGCAACGAAATTATTACCTTGGAGTAGTTAAACATATCTGCTAAATTTGGTAAAAAATTCTCCAACCCTTCTTGGTGCTACAATTTCCATGTCACTGACTATAATAATTAAAAAATGATTTTGGATGTGTCGCTTCTTAAATAGCTCATGTTTTTGTGATTCGTAAGAATGTTGTATAGGGGAGACTTGCCCAGTATCGGACACTTACCGATACCGGACAAAGTGTGTTTCTAGCATTTGCTGCCAGATGGCAGGTAGATGAACTACAAGGGGGGGAGTGAACCCCTTTGTCAGTTTACATCGCACTAGAGTTTGTTGACCACCCAGGCTAGTCGTGTTACAGCAGTGTACAAGTGTAGTGTTGGTGTGTTGTTGCCTGTTTCCCTCCAAAACCTTTGGTACACTGTTTCAGCAAGATTTGGTGAATGGAATGAAATTAACTATTTTTATGTGAACTACACATTCATAGTGAGTAGAAAGCAGTTAGTGTATTTTATTTTATTAAGTTAGTTTCCAGTGAAGAATTCAAAAACTTGTCTTACGACATTTTTACGGTTTCTCAGTATTTGGTGTATGAATCAAAACAATAAATATATTGTTCATTTTTCTTTACAGGCCCGCTCCTCATCATGGGCGATAAAAGGAAGAAGTAAAATTGAACCAAAAATGCTATGAAAATGGCCACTGAGTATGTTATAATGGGGATAAGAGAGATATATCATTTTGATGTACCAAATAGCACTTTGTCCGACAGGTAGACATTTTTAAAAACTGGTGGAATAATGATACGAAGCCCCAACTCGGACACTTTAGCCGACTTTTTCTGATACATCAAAATTAAATTTGACTGACCATTTTAAAGATCATGACAACATAATCTTGCCGTTGAACAAAAAGGACTTCCTTAAGTTTGTGTTTAAAATAGCGGAACACCATAAAAAAGCCTCATCAATTCAATAAAGAAAAGAAGAGAGCAGTGACAAATTCCATTACGAATTTTTGAACCGTCATTCGAAGATCACTTTGCGAAAACCGCAATCTACAAATATTCAAAGGGCCATGGGTTTTAACAAAGAACAGGTTAACCTGCTTTATAACAAATATGTCGTCAATTTTAAAAAGTTTAAGTCCGCTTTCTAAAATATATAACTGTGACGAGACAGGTGTGCCAGTTGTTCATGACAATGCTGCAATGGTTTTATAACAAAAAGAAAGGAAGCAGGTTAGTAAAATCAAGTCAGGAGAAAGAGGAAGCAACGTCACAGTGATGTTAACAATCAATGCTGCAAGTGATACGTTCATACCACCTTTATTTGTATTTGGAAAGAAGAAAATGGCAGGAAAGTTGAAAAAGCGACTGAATCACTACTACCTCATTTTTGTTCTGACTCAAGATGTTTGTTTCTCATGTCAATCCAACAAAGAAGAGTCCAGCCCTGTTAATGTTGGATGGCCACCGCTCACAGAAGAAACTGAAAGTAATATTATACACAAGGCAACACAATGTGCACATGATAAGCCTCCCTCCCCATACCACGCATAAATTGCAGTCACTGGACCGCACAATTATGAAACCATTTAAAGCTGCTTGTAATGAAGCTTGTGCGAAATAGATGAATAAATATCATCCTCTGGATACAGCTCAAAGGGGTATTGCGGGTTTGGTGAACACAGCATTACGACAGTTTGCAGGATGTATCTTGCAAGGTCTGATTAAGCCTGTACTGGATTGTATCCGTGAAACAAAGGAATATTTCCAGATTTGGACTACCTTGCTGCAGCACGTTTCACTTCAGATAGTGAAATTCTCGTAACCCATAGTTTCGGGATCCTCAAGTTCTTCCCCAATGGACTCTGAAGAATCTGTGGCTGCTAAAGAGAACGTCGTCCCTCGTTGTTCAACCTCATCGTCTGAATCGGTGCCTTCATGTTTAGACCTAGCGTCTCTCTCCCTTTCATGCCAAGGCGTGCCGGAAGCTTCACATGCAGTCACAGTGAAAGTTATAACATCTCTGGCTACTCATTGCACCTCTTAAACTACTTCTAACACTTCTCATTCCGTTAATAGTCCTAAAAGCTTCCTGTGTCCTTTATTCCAATGTATGACTGAACAAATTCTTCCTATTGCAGATGAGGCTAGGATAAAAATTATTCATAGGAGAGGAAGAAGTGAAATTTTAACTGAAAGTCCCTACAAAACACACTTGGAGGGGAAAGTTAAAAAGGCTTAGGAGAACATTAAGAACGCAGCAATGAGAAAAGCAAAGATGAATTTAAATTATGGTGACTCAACATAACCAAAAAAATTGACGCAACCTGAGCGAAGAAATAAACAAAAAGACTTCTGTCCAAAAAAAACTTCAATAAAGAACGTTGCCCAGAAAAGAAGAACAACCCTAATGGATATCGATGAATATGATGTTTTAACCGAGTGCATACTTTGTCAGGAGACAACAGAAGAAGATTGGGTTCAGTGCACCTTTTGCTATGGGTGGGCACGTGTTGCTTGTACTGATTAAGAAAATCTCCTGTATTATAAATGTGACAATTGCTCTTAGTTAATCTTCATGTAAATTTAGCCATTTGGCTTTCTCTATGTTAGTTTTATTACAATTAATACTTCCTTTTTACATACATTTACCACATGATAAGCAGAACAACTCATAGTTTCCTGTACTGAAAGCACTCTTTTAAAATGGCCATTAATAAACAAATTTTATTTTGTTTATTTAAACATTAACTATTTTGTTATTAGCAAATATGTTTATTATATGAAATAAACCAACATTTAAACTCATGTTTGCTGTATTTTCATTCCCCCAACTTTACTTTAAAAAAATTTACATAAAAAAATTCTAAGGTGTTTGATACTGGGCGAATCTCCCCTATACGGTTCCTTATTTGTGTTTTTACATCTATAGTTTTGTTCTTAGTAACTGCTTCTATGCTAGATTTTATCATGATTAACATTGTTACTAATAGTTGAAAACTTATTACCTAAGCTTAAAAGGTACTTAACATTATCAGAGATATGGATATTAATCAAATTTATTAGTCACTGCTGTTGACTGCTAGGACTATCTTTGTTTTTACTAAGTTTCGAAATGGGGTTGTCGATTTTCTTTTTTTGTTTCTCTTTTGTTTTTCAAAAAGTATACTATGGAGAACTTGTTGCTTACTAAAAGAATCTTTTGTTTGTGTTTTACCACAATTATTATAGATTGAGTATTCGCTCGATTTTATACTAGTTTCTAATTTTAGAGCTTATTGAATTTGTTTCAAAGTAGATTTTTATCTTTTTTCTTGTCACATTAATGTATTATTATTGACCACGGCATTTCTCTAAAATAGTGCGATTAATTTACAACATTAGCCATAGGATTGTATATATATATATATATATATATATATATATATATATATATATTTGTGGTTTGCTATTGCACATTAAACACTATGCAAATCTGTCAAATTTACTCCCTCGATTTCTCGTTCTAGAAACATCGACATCCTTCAGCTAGCGTCGAAACTAATTGAGATCAGGTAGCATTCAACCTAATCACCAGTTAATACAAGTACTATCCGTCTCCGAGGATAGCACATCAGCCCACTGCAAGCACTTCCCCTAAGTGAGTCAGCAAAATTCATTCACCTTGTTGTTTCGGTCAACGGTATTTTTTCCTATTGCAGAATTTTGGGTTAGGCCATCGACGCGTATCTTGGTAAAATATTCACCTGGTCGAAACTGAATACGTAATAAATGTGATTAACTTACATTATAGAAAATTATATAAAAAAGGAATTGTTTAAAGAGAGTAGAATCGTTTTTATTAGCTCCTGAAACTAGCTTCTGATACAAGTACTGTTTTTACAATTGCCAATTACCAATATTACCACCTTACTGTAAATAAAAATATACCTCCTGTCAAACCCATAAGTTAATGAATTATAATAATCGTTACATTACACAGTGCACTTAAAGATTATAATTACATTTACAAGGCAATTGATTTCAAACATCAAGTCTTTAGTGATATAATAGCCCGAAGCACTCATCAAATCACACAACGAATCAGTAACACCCTCCTGGTTCTCGGCGCTTTTATGGTCAGTAAAACTGAGGCTATATTAAGTGTATTGTATTGTAACTAAATATTAGATCCCCCAGTGCGATTAAAAAGAAAATGAAGCTAAATGGTAACCAGCAGGTAGATACAAAGTGGATAAGACATTTTACAGGTAGAATGAGCTGCGGGTTCTAAATTATTATGGTCAGTAGCAATTACATGTAAATACTTCCTACAGATTTCGACAAGCACAATATTCCAATTATACAATGGATCAAATTGTTGAAATTATTAAACCTGTTTAATATAACATTCAAAAATTTTATATTATATATGTATGTAACTGACAATGTATTCGCAAGGTTCGGATGGTTCAAAATTCAAGTACACATACTTTCGGGACACTTAAAAATGTTAACAAGCAGAAAGATATTTTATAGGAATTTTTGTTACACCGACTTGTTTACACTTCTGCTTAGTTTTGCATTTTTTAAATAACTTTAACAAAAAAATGACTTTCCATTAAGCACGCGAGGTATAAATTGTTAAAGAAATGCATATCAATTATTGGGGTTTCTGATAGTTGATTCGGTAGAAAAGTGTATTTAAATTACAAAAACAATATTGAACATTAATAAAGATATATTTCATATAACGGCTAATAATGCCTTTATCGTATTCCTTCAACGCTTCTTCTAATCTAACACATTTCCTCTCATACTCAGCTTGCAGCTTATCTCAATGAATACTCCAATAATAGACTGAAATCATGTTGACATCTTCCCCTTGATCTTCACCGATGACATCAAGGTTTTCTAAGACGTAGTCAATATGAGAATTTAGAATATGCACCTTCGTTCATGGAACAACCCAAGTCCTTGACTTTTGTAGGCATGTTTTCTACCGCAAGTTTCATATTGGGGAGGTCCTTACTATTATCAAGAAATTTTATTACAAAGGTATTCAAATATTTGAACCTATCAAAACATTTTCTTTGAGTTTTGCTGCTGACAATCATAGAAACGTGTAACGGTTTCCTTCTTTTGACGGAGCTTTTATAAATTTCATTAATCCAAATTTGAATGCCGTGAAGCAGAGGTACGACTTTTCATTGTTCAAACAAGCTTTGCGTTTAACACTTTTGTTCCCCTTCCTGTTCCAATGTTCGTTCTTATCCCGGCTGTCTTAATCACACAAGTAGCAGGGGTATATTGTTCATCCTCCCTGCTGTCCAAGAAGTATAGACATTGCTTTTAGATCGCAGCATTTGGTCATTCATGATAACAGTATTTGACTTTAGTCTGAATTAATCATAGATTCTTGCAGCATTATTTCAGGTTCCCAAAATACACATCGTGAAGGCTTTTTTTAGATAAATCGATGAAAAGCCCCACATCATAATTTATATTAAACTCATAACATCGGGAACATTATTATGAAAAATAGATTATCATCTTTAAAAAAGGAGGGAGCAAAATTTTTCCCAAACCATGAGAAGGGGGGTACCAAGCGCTAGCAATATTTTATCATTTTAATCTAAAGCAAACGATTTTTTCTAAATCTTCAGAATAAATCCCTTACTAGGACATTTAGTTCCTCCTGTTTGCAACTGCCCAAAATATAGTTAAACTTCATGATCCATCATCACTTCGCTTGGATTCGTTTCGCTGTAAGTCGATGCATATTCTAGCTTTGCTAAACTGAAGGTGCAGGATTATAATTTTGTTGTTCCTCCAACTTCATTGAAACTCCAAAACGAAACAAATTTTTCTCACCTTTACACTATCGTTGAAGTTCTTCCACACAAACTGAACAAACTTGATGAGAGGTCCACGTCAATCTTGGTTGCTAAAATTTAGTACAAAATATGCATAATATACTTTCCTAACACAGTCTGTAATATTCGGCAGCTCCGTGGCGTAGTGGTATGTGTATGACTACTACGCCCAAGGTCACGGGTTCGAATGCCGACACGGTCCGCTTGAAAAATGTATGGCGAGCATTTTTCACAAAAATACACCCTCGTTCGGATGAAAGGTAAAATGGAGTTCCCGTGTGTGAGTGTTGTCACGCACGTTAAAGATCCCTACCTTGCTTGCAACTGCAAGGGTTCGACAAAATTCCAAATTTTCCAGGTAAAAAAAAACTCGCTTCCTGGCCAATGTAGTACCTTCGGGTGGAGCATTGGAAAATCACATGTAAGTCTGTAATATTTCCTTGCTTTCTTCAGTACAAAACTCTTCACTGTACTCAAAAATCTATAAGAATCCGTTATTCGTTTTAAATAATTTTTTATTATTGATTTGTATTATAGGCATTAGCGATCGAGAAAAGCAGATCATTGAAGAAAGCAAAAAATATTTACTGACATGAATAGAATCCAATTAGGTGCCAGTGTGTTAATTCACATACCGCCAAGAATACAAACGTTGCAGGTCGGCCAAAAATTGTGCAGCGGTACTAAAGTGTAGAGACAACTATTCGCAGTAAATATTAAGTATTTAAATAAGAAATTACATAACAACTGAAAAAAGAAAATTCATTAAATTTGTTATTACAAAACTTGAGAAAAGCTTAATATATTTAATTAAGGCTCGCATGTTTCTACAGTCCTTGTACTAACAGAAAAAAAAATTACAATTATGCCAGTTCTTGATGCAGTATTCTTGATGAATGCTGGCGCCTAGGACCATTCCAGAAAATGGTGGTAAACTTTACTTCTGCTGTAAGAAAATTGACTACAAACAAATTATTGAATAGTAATGTCAAGACGGTGTTAAGCTCTCTTGAACGTAGTTTAATATACTCGTCGAGGGTTATTGGAATGCAGAGAATCTTAAAAAAGGAATATGTTGTTCTGTGAATTCATACCATCCGCAGTAGGTTCCTAAAGGTGCCATGGTCAACCATAGCCTGGTAATTTATTCATGCATGTGGAGTGTGGCCGGTTGCTTGGCGACCAATCAAACAATGTGTATGGTGGTAGGCATTCATCGGGTTAGAGTTACGTACTGGAACTCGATGACGTCATTTGTCGTTGCGCATGGGGGTGTCCACGACGTTAGATATCTAATTATAATCTCGTGTTTTTATCACAAGTTAAAGTCAACAGCTAAAATTTTTTCTTTGAGCACTGCTTATAAAAGAACCGAGGAGTGTGATTTAGTCAATTGCTCAGCTTCGTAATCACTTTCCTCTAAAAAATAGACAGAAAAACAAAATGTTCTTTTATTAGAATCGCATGTCAGATCATCATCGGTTAGCGTAATCACTAAGCTCTGGCTTAGAGTTGAAATGGTTTTCAATTAATTCTTCATGTGTTCGTGGTGTAATTGGCTACTTCATGTAAAAGCTAGAATAATTGTATGAAGTACATAATGCATTAACTAAAGCATGGTAGTATCTAATACACACAACTTACCTCCTACTAGAATTCGTTTCAATATATGTCGTTACGTTCCAATTCGTACTTGTAAATTTTACTGCCTCCTTGATTTAAACACCATTTCAGTTTCTGCTTATTTAAATATACAGGTTCGCTACACCTTCATAATTTCAAGTGTGTAACAGCTCACTTAGGAAACCAACTTTGCTGGTCCTCTTATTTAATTTACGAGTCTGCATCTGATATATTATACTTTCTGGTTCCTTATCTAGGCATGCGTTTAATAGTCAAGAATTTCCTGAATGTTGCTATTTTAAATAAAATTGGAATTCACTCTTTGTAACTTTGTCGCTATTTTTTCGAGTGTTTGTTTACATGGGTTCTTCTGTAATAATAATATAAACCCAATCGGGCAAATGCAAAGTCCTTATGGCGAAAAACATGCTTTCTTCTTTTACGTGACTGATAGGTAATTGAAGGGTGATGTATTTTTAATAGAAATTTTAATATTTTCAACCTGGATGTTAACGCACATTCTTAGTCAGATATTTTACTCCCATATTCTTAGGTTCTTGAACCAACGCTTACTTGGTCGTCCACAGAAATTTCACACTGTCGTTACCACACAATTTATTGGCTGTCGTTGCATACAGATAGAATTATGATGAAATAAGGATCTTGCAGTTACGTAAGACCCTCAAAATCATACCTGGATGAACATCATTAAATACCAACAGTCAACTTCGTTGACTTAGGCTACGTGGACCTGCTTGTAATAGGTAAATATTTAGAAATTAATGCGCAATACTTTGTTGTTTATTTAATACTGTCATTATTAGAATAAGAATTTAACTTCGATTTGTATTATGCTTTTATATTGATGTGGATAACTGTGTTAATTGGTTTCGAACTTGTAGATAGACACGATAATTATCCATCAATTGTTAGTGATTGGTTGATTGCGTCTAAGCGCACTATTGTAAATAAATACTGTTTGTCTTTGTTCTAGTACCTTGTAGTTGAAACGGGCTCGTCAGAGCACATCTAGTAAGTAATTAAGTAAGCTTTATTTTTATAGACATCCAGGCGTATTGGCGTATTTAGAATTCGAAATTGCTTTACGCTTGTCGTCATGTTTTACAATTATCGAGTTCAATAGACGCAATTTGAATTCGTATGTTATGTAATTGTAATTAATTAGTTGTTCGCTGTGCCAATGCAGAATGTTATAAATTACAGTTGTTAAATGCTACTTATTGTTGTTAGCCTAAAGTATGCCGCAATATTTAAGAGGTGTATTATGGCGCAGTTTATTTACAAAACATCCTTAAGCTTGATGTTACTTAGATATATGTTATATTCAATATTAGTACGTGAGGAGTGAATAATTCAGATGTTCGTCTTAGCAGTTTAATATTGTTTGGTATCTAAATTCATAGAGGTTACTTATTGCAGATCATTTTACATGTGTTTCTCTCAGGTACATATGTTTTAAATAGGGGACATCGTATGTTCTGTTGCTTTGTTCTTTAGACCCCCAATCTCCTACTGCATTTAACGTGGCATTCGTTTCCTTTCTTTCCTTCCTTTATTACATGTAATTTGGGCGAGCAATCCGTTACTCATTTCGTTCTTTTCTTACTGACCCGCTCGTTTTACGGGTAACAACGTTACTGATTTGTTTATTTATAATAATGTGTATTGCATAACACAGGTTTATTCACTCTTGAAGACATGTTGAATTCGAGAAATACATTAGTATAGCATCATCCTATTTGATGAATTTGAACTATACTATAACCTGTAATTACATCCATACGTACATACATACCCATTATGCCCTTTTCTAGAAAGGATAGGCAGATTTTGTAAAACCACTTTCTTAATATTAATCTTTTTACTAATAATATTTTTTAATTGATAACTAATGTTTTTAATATTAATTTTTAGTTTGTCTTGCAAAATCTTCGTACTTTTTTTTAATAATCTGTTTCCATATCGTTCTATTCTGACACACTTCCCTCACTTCGTTAACATCCATGTTTCGCTTTATACAAGTTTCTAGTCCTTCTTATCACACATTTATCTACCACTCCTGTCACATCTTTTGTGTTATTAAATTCCAATAATATCACGCCATCCAGAGGTGCATATAAGCAAAGTATTTAAAATGGTTAACTTTGTTACCCAATATCATAGAATAATAATACGCTTCGCAATGTCGTGATACTCTTCATAAATTACAGTGCTTTTAATGTACCAAAAATACATGACCTTCAGCCATTATTCTGCAGGTACACGATCCAGCGAGAAATCTAAAAACGTAGGGTTAGAAATTGCTTTAATATTTAAATTGATTATTGTATGCAAAACTGCATAATTTAAGCTCTAACGTAATACAGGAACCTACTTAAGTGAAATTATAACGTAGAACAAGAACAGTACAATAAACTAAAAGGAAGTTGAAAAATATACCACAGAATAATAATACACTACGCTAGCGTTAGTGTATTATTATTCTATGGATATACCAACAAAATAATGGCGGATTTTCGACAACCGCAAAGCAATTTGGTCTTCCTAAAAACACCAAGTGTCACTTCTTGTTGTTATTATTCTATGCCCAATATAAAAATCATCATCATTAGGTCTTCAGTCCTAGGACTGGTTGGACGCGTTCCCTAATTGTTTCCTAGTCTGAACCAACCTACACATTTCGCTGAAATTTGCTGAGTCTACATCTATCCCTATCTGTGTGCGAAAGTCTGATCTTGGTCTACTCCTATCTATCTTTTCTTATCTCTGCTTATAATATATCCTGTACTATTCCCCATAAATGCCTTAGAACGTATTCTGTCCTTTTATTTCTCCTATTTTTTCGCGTTCCACAGATATCTTTATTCCTGTACTATTTCTACAACCCATTTGTTATTAACTTTGTCTGTCCATGCTACCACCCTCATACATCTGAAGCACAACATTCCCGAAGGCTTTTCTATCTCTTTCTGTTTGCTTATCCTACTGCCCCTATGTCAAAGAAGTTGTGCTGTGCTCCACATTGTGCTTTGAACAGTTTTCTTCTTGTATCTATGTTCATTGTCTTTGAACATAGCTGCTGTTCTTTCTTGTTTGATGCAGTTCGGTCACCTTCTATTGTTTTACAGTTTATACCCTATTTCCCTGATATTCAGTGGTATGTGAAAAGGGATAAGCAGCCTTAGGCTGCCAAGTTCCCCCAGCACTTGAACCTTTGTCGAATTAATAGTTTTACAATATATCCTTTCGCACAATCACATTAGTTGAAAATATTTCACAACCAACATCTGTAGTTGTTTATAATAATCATCAGATTTAAGAGCACTTATTTTTTCTTCATTGGGTTTTACGTCTTGAAACTGGTTGGACCTGTACCTCAGCTTATTTATGTTCTGAGCTAGTTTTTCCATCTTGCGACAGGTTGGAAGGGTACCTCCATTGATTTCTATTCTGAGCTAGCCTACACATTTCTCTGAAATTCTCACAGCCTACATCTTTCACTATCTGTGTGCAATAGCCTAACCTTGGTCTCCCTCTACTTCTCTTTTCGTACCTATGCTTCTAATATATTCCGCACTATTCCCTCATGTCTTAGTATATGGCCTATCATCCTATCTCTCCTATTTTTTACTGTTTTCCACATACTTCTTTCTTCCCCTATCATTTCTAGTACCTCTTTGTTCTTAACTTTGTCTGTCCATGATATCTTCATCATACGCCTGTAGCACCACATTTCAAAGGATTCTACCTTTTTCTTATCTCCTTCTCCTACTGTCCAGGCTTCACAACCATACAGTGCTGTGCTCCCCGCATATGTTTGAGCAATCTTTTCCTTGTTTCTATGTTTGTGGTCTTTGAGCACAGTAGTTGCTTTTTCTTGTTAAATGTAGCACGACCTTGTGCTAATTTTTGTTTTATATCTTTTGTGCTTTTCCCATCTGGCGTTATTGGACTTCCTAGGTAGCAAAAATCCTTAACCTCTTGCAAGTTCTCGTTACCTATTTGTATTCTTGTTTTCGATTTATTTTCTCCTCTTTTACATACAAGAATTTTAGTTTTATTTTTGTTAATTTTCATACCATATCTCTCCGTTAGAACTGTTTCCATTTCATTAAAAGCAGCTTCTAACCCTTCTTTGCTAGATGCTAATACCGCTATATCATCTGCAAATCTAAACATATCAATCTTTTGTCCCTCCATACTAATTCCAAATGTCTTCCTGCATTTGACAGTATTCATTCTATGTACAAGTTAAAAATCAATAGGGATAAGGCACATCCCTGTCTCACCCCTTTCCTAATATTTGCTTCTCTACTTTCTTGCTATAATTCTATTACCGCCGTTTGCTCTTTGTATAAGCTATGTACTATCCGCCTGTCCTTAAAAATCATTCCAATCTTTTTGAGTATTTCGAACATTTTTTTCCATTTTACATTGTCGAATGCTTTTTCCAGATATACAAACCCTATATATACGGTTTCCCCCTTCTCTATTGTTTTCTCCATTATCACCCTCAAAGCTAAAATAGCCTCCCGTGTTCCCCTGTTGCGCCTAAACCCAAATTGATCTTCTTCCAGTATTTCTTCAGCTCGTTTTTCCATTCGTCTTTGTACAATTCTAGTTAATATTTTTGAAACGTGTGCAGTCAAACTTATTGTTCGAAAATCTTCACATTTATCCGCGCTTCTTTTTTTTGTATAGTTACTATGATGTTACGTTTGAAATCTTTAGGTATCTCGCCTGTCTCATACATATAGCTTACAGGAAGAGACGTTCTGTTACTGTTTGTCCAACGGCTTTTAGCGTTTCTGCTTGCACCTTATCTGTACCCGGCGCCTTACCATTTTTCAGACTCTTTAATGCTAGTTCAAACTCATCACTAAGTATAGGATATCCCAGGTCATCATTTTCAATGTCTGATTCCTGTTCTAACGCTGTTAGTTCCTCTCCTGAATATAAATTCCCTATATATTCCTGCTACTTTCTCTACATTTTCTATATTGACGTTCCCTTCCGCGTCCCTTATATTTTTGCTATATAGTTTTATAACCCTAAAATTCATTCTAATTAATTTGTATGCTTCGTCTGTCTTTCCTATTTCCATCTTTGTTTGTACCTCTTTGCACTTCATCAATCCATTGTTCTTTAGCTTTCCTGCATTTGCGAATAATTTCCCATTTTATGGCTTTGTATCTCTGTTTTCCTGTATCGTCTGATCTATTTTTGTATTTTCGTCTTTCTGCTATTAAATTCAGGATATTCTTTGTTATCCATGGTTTCTTATTTTCTTTGTGTGTGTACCCCAGAATATCTTTTGCCGCCATGTCTAGACTGGATTTAATGTTATTCCATTCTATTTCTACTTCCTCAGTTGCCTTCCACATCGCAGTAGTGGGTCTTAGAATGTCATACCGACCCCTATGGTCTCTGCCACTATAAGTACCGAAAAAGCTGCTGCCCTCTTTCGGGGACCTGTCTTATTCTGGTTCCTTACTAAAGATCCCACTAATTTGATTAAACCTATAGTTCGGCTCTTTAGCTCATTGGAACACGAAAGCCATTCTACCTGTTCTAGTATTTTAGAACGTCGTCAAGGTGCAGGTCCGTTCAGAATGGAATATAAAAATATAAACCAATATTTATTAAAAAGTAGTCAATAACAGTAACCAACTTTCTTTGATTTAGCAACAATTAAATGACTTGACACAGTTCCAGATGTCACAGGAACAAAATTTAACAACCAAATATTGAATTAAATATAACACGTACTTTGTTGAAGCAACATTTCAACTACATAACATATTTGTCCTATTTTGTGCTGTAGATAGATCAAAAGCGTTTTCTAAGAAATTAAAATGTTTACAAATTTTTAATAACTTACCGGTGATCGAACCATTAGCAAAACTAAATTATAACTATACCAAAGGCCACACATACACACAGCAAATGGGAACACCCCCTTCACCGATAGAGATAATAAGCTATAAGTTGCACTACTCAAAACAACGACGAACATACAACCTCCTCAGAACCATATGAAACATCTTGCAATCAATACAAGTTAAAAAATATGATATGCCCTTAAACAATTAACAAGATAGCAGGTACTCAACCAGGAAATTGTAGAAATTAAAGTCGTTTACAGCAAAACTGTTCGAGAAATTAATACTATTCGAGAGCTTTAAACAAATAACAGAGACTGGCAAATAATTATGCCAGAAGTTACTATTCCTAACCGCACAATTTAAAAAGTAAAATAGTGTGATAAGTTCATCGAACTATGTTATCGCTTATTTAGGTGTTCTACCCGTTTCTCAGATACTACTTAATCTTTTATTCCAGCCAGATGTGGATGCTAATAATCAACTTTTAACACATTTGTAAGAAATTAATGAAAATTCAAAAGGGAAAGAATGAAAAATAGATGTAAGTACAAAAGTATGATAGAGGGATTAAAATCGTATAAGAAACAAAATCCACAACTTCTAAATCACGTTAATAAAAAAAATCTTATACAGCATTCAGAATGAAATTACAAAGGGTCTGGCTTCCTTCATCCCCTACATCGTTATATTTGAATTCTACCCTACCAATAGAATAGAATTATTAGGGTGAACGCTTTATGTAAAGTGTAGCTTATCTATTTTTTACAAAATGGTAAAATTTAATATTTCTAACACATCTTGAAAATATATAGGTGCGATGTGCAAAACCGACAATTAGATATAAATTTAATTAATACGAAAGTGGCAGGAAAATCTTCAAAAGAAAGTGTGCGCTTCTCAAGAGCATTTAATTACTGAACTTCCATGGGGAATTAAACCATAAATTCGAGCAATCACCTAATTTCTTTAATACTTTGCCTTCAATGTCTTGCAAGAATAAAAGTAAGAACTGTTTTTTTATTTAATGTTGAACTATTATTCACTTCTCGGAATGCAATACATGCATGATACGTGGTCTTAATTGTTAAAAAAAACTTGTAGCAGCAATAAATTTTTCACTATATAAACACCAACGGTATTCCAACATCCGTTTATAAACAAGGTGTCAGAAAGATCGATCGAAAAATTTTAAGAGCTTTAGATATAAAAATCCATCGTTAGAGCTTTCTAGGAAATTATTAATCTTTCGATAACGTCATAAATCGATTTCATATGCACTAATTCAATAGTATCTTCTTAGTATCTTTGATTTTATATTGCTAAAATCTGTCATTTCAGTCATTGACTATCGTAATACATGTCCTACGACTACTTAAAAAGAACTTCAGCATAGGAGCATATAATAGAAAAGAAAAGTCTGAAGGAAATAACCAGTGTATTCTTTTACTACATTTCCATGTAATCGATTCGTACGAGTTCAAAAGCCTTATGCAAAGCAATAGTAATTAATTGCGATGTAAAATCATACAACCCACACGTTGTTTCGATATGCACATTGAAGTTCGATGTTTCACCTACGGAAGGCATCACACTCGACGACAGTAAAAGGTCAGTGCAGATATAAACATGTTCGATTCAATTTTTTTTATATAACAGATATACGCAAGTTACTTATTTGCTAAAATACTAACTGAAATGAATTTTAGAATAGTGTAATAAAACCATATGCAAGAGGTCTTTTCAAACAGCTGTAAAGTGATAAAACGAGATGCAGAGTAAATAAGAGACTTGTCTGATTTAGCTTGCGAACGTGTGAAAAAGACGCTATCCATAAACGCAAATCATCGAAATCACGGACTTAAATTGGACGATGCTCTGAAATTAACTTTGTGATATTTGGAAAAGTACGGCGTAGTGCATGAATTATTGATTAGTCGTCGAATTACTAAATATTTTTAAGTTAGTTAAGAAGAAGTAGCTTTATTGTGTCTCAGTGGCGTTAAATTTTCCAGTTCCTCTAATATAATTAACTAAAACATACAAATGAGGAGCGTAATACGTCATCGTATGATAAGAGCGATACAGTATGCCGAATGTCCGAGTTAATAATGGTTTACTATTATTGATGTGATAGTAGCGAATGATGTGCCCAGGCGTTGGGCGTCAATAAAAGTACTTTGAATTATAATCTGAAGATGCCCGAATTACCTTGATAGCTCAGTTTAAATGAAACGACGAGAATCCAACATCAAACCTATAATGACATGAAATATTCATTAACAAACAATCCGTCAAATAATAATTGCTACATCCACATCCATCTTTATTTAACGCACATTATATTATATATCTTCCAAAATGAATTCTTTAAATCAATCTTCGAAAAAACTTTCTTATTACCGAATTTCGCTAATATACTATCCATGGATGTTGGACAATTATACCGTTTATTATTACGCTACTTTATACTTTTCATATTTAAATCTAATTTCTTAATAACATCGCTTCTTTTTATTACAATTACATCATTCACAACATAACTACTCAATTTCTCACTGATACCCTCATACAAATTTTTATTATTCTCGCTAAATTTCGCCTTACTCTCATTTTAATTAAAAGTTTCCGTTTTCTTTTCGTAACTTGTAGAAATGCTCAATTCCTTGTTTTTCAACTCACCATCTTCGGAATATTCAATCAACGCTGATTCTACTTCATCTTGTACCTTACTGGGATCCTCACTTCATTTACTTGTTCCTCTACTTCGAATATTTCTTCCTCAAGTCACATCGATTCAAATTAACACAGTTTTTCTCGACTTCAACATTTACTTCATCATCCCTCTTAACACATTCACTGCCTTCAACGCAAACGGTGCGGTGCGTTCACCTTATGCTATATAGCATGCCCCCACCGCATCAAGCGCGTTTGATACAGCTTGAAGTTCTAGTGTAGATTTTAGAGTGAAGCGTGGCTGGACTGAAATCATAAAAGACTAGAGCCTGTCAGTAGTGTCTTATCGTTGCGAAGAAGTAGTAGGTTTAAGTTAATCAAACCTGAAATCACTTTTACACGCTATTTTCCAAAATATTTGTGTTTAACATTTTGTAGTGATAAGTATTATGTCATAGTTTTTCAGCTATTACTAAATGCTATTATGTGTGAAACACGCTGGGTCGAAAATCACGATGGGCTGATATTTTAAACCAATTATAACACTCGAAGAACTTCGTTTGGTTGATGATATATAGATACTTCCTCAAAAACGATGCAATTACATCCGGCCATTATGACAAGTGAATTCATCATAAGTATGGTAACTGCATTCACCCTTTTTGCTTTCACTCTTTCTCCACAAGTATATTTTCGCATTGCATTCTTTGATGATTTCATAGAGCAGCTGAGTCAGAGATTTTCAAGTCACAAAACAATACTTTATAATTCCAAATATCTATGTAGAAAATAATAGTAAAGGTATACAACTTGTCATTATACGATCAATTTTTGGATTGTGACACGACCTCCTCGGAGATACAGATGGAAACAGAAGTGGATTCAACAATCTAAAGTTGACAGACCCAACAACGCTATCGAAGCATTATCTTAATATAATAAATCTGTTCTTCCGAACATTGTAATTTTTTAAAAATTCTTGCTATCTTGCCTGTGTTAACAGCTACACCAGAAAGATCATTATAAACTCTGAGACATATGAAAAGCTACTGACGAAATTCAATAGGTTACGAGTAGTGATGAGCCATGAGTATTTACCCAAAGGATAAATAAATAAATACTAGGTATTTATTGGATAAATACCCAAAAAATATTTACCCATCATAAAATTGGGTTTTTTTGGTCAAATCATTTAAAAGCCTAGAGACCGGTACTGTAGACACCGCTAACCCATTCAATCTAGTTATTCCAACCCTAACCTAACTAATATGTGCCAAGTCAATCGTGAATTGTGTTAATTTACTGATTATTTATTTACACAAATATCAATAGATAAATAAATTATTAAATATGCCCCGTAAAAAAAGTTATATTTGGAAAATGTGAAACGTAAACGAGGACAAGTCTGTTACGTGTAAATACTGTTCCAAACAGTATAAGTTTGCAAATGTAAATAAAATGAGTGGGCATATAAAAAATGTTTTAAGTGTCCTATTTCTACAGAAAAGTACAGGTGACAGCAAAGGCAGAAATAATAGACGATTTAATAGAACCGAATATAACTTCTAGAATGGGGATGTCAGGGGGATCGTTATAGTTCTCGTCACACTGGTACAGCAACGTTTCGACTCCAAATTCAAACAGAATTCATACTACTGCACACTTTAATAATTTTAGAAGATTTCATTAACAATGACATGACATAATACACACCATGGAATTTTTAATTTGTTTAAAAATGCTTTGTTCCCGCAGTCTACTCTGAAACAAATCGCTTTATGATCGGTTCCATATATTGTTGTTGGAAATTAGTTCACATATTTTCCGGGTCCTACGTTTGCTTGGTGGCACTGTAGTATGGTAATATCTTATTTGGATTTTTCGTTATGAATTACTTACTCGCAAATCGAAACAATTTTTCTTTTTACTTTTAGCATAGTTCAAATGAAGCCCTGGTCAAAGCAATTTTCATAAGTGGATCACCATAGTCTTTAGTAGAACATCCATTATGGAGTGACTTTTTTAAGAAACTAAGGCCATCTTGCAAGCTTCCTACCACAAAATATTTGTCTACAAGACTGTTAGATTAGCAATATAATGAAATGAAAAAGGGCCTCAACACTGATTTGGCACATGCCACAAAATCTGCATCTTCAGTGCGATAGAAAGTATAGTAAATTTTGTGATTTAAAAATCTGACCCAATTTTCATAGAATTTATTGCCACTGAAGAAAACCAGCACATAAAAGAATACTTATGTCAGAAATTATTGAAAAATATAATTCAGAGAAATTTTTCGTTGTAATAGGTGATAACGCTTTTAACATGAAAAAAGCATTTACTTTGTAAACTGAAAAGTGCAATCACCTTGTGTCCCTAGGATGTGTATGTCATAGTTTGCAGTTGTTATGTAACGACATTCTGAATTGTAATTCAATGCAATTATTCTTAAATAGCTGCACATATTGTAAAATCTGTAAAAAATGTGCACATATTAAATGCCGTATTAACTAAAACTAACAAAGTTATAAATATTGAAAGTAGACAAACCAGTTTAAAAATACCAGTTGAAACCTGTTTGGGAAGTAACCTTGACACTTTACAAAGCCTTTTTGCTTGGATAAGTACATTGCAAACAATAGCAGTAAATGAACAGGTATCAGTGACTGTTTACCGAAACAATTGAAATCCCGAATTTTGGATTTTGGATGACAATATTTTTTGGGTTTGTGTCGAAAAAGTAATATTAATTTTAAAGCCAATAATTACTATGATAATAACATTTGAAAGCAATGTGTGTCTGTGCATTTTGTCTTTAGTGATCTGCAAAAAAAAACATAAAACTTTGATACCACAATCCCCACTACACAAGACGAAGAAAATATTATTTTATGAAAAACTAAGAAGAGAAAGTGTATTGCCTTAAGTTCAATTCATTTAGCTGCTGTCCCTTTACACACCTCAAACCAAAGTTGCTATTTAACTGAAGAAGAGCATATAGATGCCATGGAGTTTATTCACAAAGTGGCCGAGAATATGAATATTGCTACTTCAGTTACGATAGACTTAGTAAGTTATATTGCAAAAGATGGCTTATGGAGTAAAAAGTTTGTTTGGATTTTTGTATGAAAGGTTTCACCAATAATATGGTGGAAAAAAATCTGCAAAACTTGCAAAACGTATACTATTAGTTCCAGTCAGCTCTGCAGTAACCGAGAGATCGTTTAGTACTTCTAGTTGGATACACAACAAGAAACGGAATCGTCTAACAAATATAAGTGCCGGTAAAATTACATACCTCTCCCATAATTGGAAGCTTATGCAAGAAATAAACGTCAACGTAATAAAAAAAGAAACCTGTTGAGTTCGTATTCACGTAGGAGAATTCACAGCAGTATCAGAACCAGAACCGATACCTGGAATTTCAATTCCACAATAAAATAAAAAATCAGGGATTCTTATATTTTAAATCCAGTCGGATACAAAAAAGCGAGTCTAGACGAAGACGAGAATGACAACGACACTAAAGATTATGACACAGACGGAACTAATGAAACTGAAAGCGAAATAGATATTCCATATATGGACAACACTGACGAAGGCGACTCTTGCCTGAGTCCTGACCTACCCAACCTGACTCATGTCCTGATTCCCGAATAACCAATGAAATTAACACTAATTAGATTTCTAATTATCTTATTAAAGTAGTTTGTGTACTCTGTATTTAAGTTTACTTGTTAACTTGTTTATATAATGGTAAATAAAAGTAAACATAAGTAAACCTTTTATAAAAAAAAAAAACCCTTTTATATACACAATTTAGGAAAATACCTGGCAAAAACGCTAGGTATTTACCCAAAATATATTTTTCGGGTGTTTACCCATCACAGGTCAAGAGCAACTAACAGGCCTTGCACTAATGACCATTGACAGAAATGTAGCCATTGACACAAAAAAGGTCTTAAATTACTTTGTTTGAGAAAAAATATACACTTACAGCTTTTATTATAAGTAATCTCTACAGTTTTTTTTTAATTCAATAAAATAAATTTCCAAATTGTTTTTGCCTTATTTGTAAAATATCCCAAAATTTTTGTCTATATATGGCACTAATTACAGTGATGGTTAATTTATCCTTGTGACGTTCCCTTAGAAATAATTATAATCAATTTTAGTAATAATAAAGTCCACCAATAGGATTAGGTTATGCCATTTGAGAAATATAAGTTTTAAGTTACAATACATTTTATTCTAAAGAAAATTCTTTTGCATCATATTTGATTCATAGTCAAAGGTTATCAAATTCATATGTCAGTTTTTATAAGATTAGAGGTGATGTCAATAGTGTATTTGTTTTGTCTATAAAGAAATAATGTCACCGATCGTCTGAGAACAAAAACAGGTCATAAATAGTTTAGTACTGACTCAAATAAATGTATAACCCCGATTTCTGATTTTAGGTCGGTATAAAATTAACTATGTATAGGTTAGGTACGAAAAGACGACACAAAGCATGTCCATTTTTATAAACTTAATCCATCCGTCCGATGTTTGCCGAGAATACCTCGAATGATTTTAAAAAGAGTATATTAATTTTTCACAAGAACTTCGTTTGTAGCATCCAAGCCACCAACGAACCACTTTAGTATGTCCATTATCTTGACTAGAGGTTTTCGAGCAAGGCAAATTAGCCTAAGTCTGTTCGGATAATTCCATGTCAAGCGGTTCACTTTTATTATACGGACTCATTGGTTCTAAGAGATTTAACCCGCGTGTTAGAAGAACCACATTGGAATAGACAGAACCCATCTCCACATTTACTCGAACAATAGTCAATCACTCAAAAGAAAAATAAAATTAAAACGAAAAACTGCTGTAACTAAACCTGAGTGGGGGGTTAGTACATAAACATTCATAGTTAAATGTATGTACTGAATGTACTGATAGCACGTATGTCTATATGTTAAGTTTTAGTTATTAGATTTATGGTATAGTTGATTTTTATTACTTGCTAAAACTGTATTGTGTATTTATAACGAAATCGTGTGTGTGTATATATATATAGTTAGGTATGTCATATAAAATTCTGTTTTTCTATTATTGTAAACGGTATAGTTAGAGTTTTACTGTAATAAATTGTTTTGTGGTTTTTAGAAGCGTAATTGAGTATTACAGGTTATTTAACATTTAGTTTTATGAATTTTCTTTGCAGTTAGCATGGTTTTAATGAATTTTCAGATATATGTTTAAGTCATAATCCCTCTCATGATCTCCGATTTTGGCACCCCCTTGTTATTCACTCAAAGGCTTTTCTCTAGCAACCCTGCGAGGTTAGGTTGCGCCTAAGGTATTTTCTGATCATGACCATATTTCATACCCGACAGCCTTCTGGAACCCTGATCAAACAGTTACACCACCCGTTCCACTGAGTTAGTCGGCAACCAACTTTTTGTTAGTACATTCGAGGTTTTCGATATTTTACCGAAGCGGGATGTTTAGCGTAGTACTTCACTGAATTTTCTATAAATTACCTGCTAGATATTCTGAGGACCAAAGCTATGTAATGTGAGACAAAGAAGCGTAAATAACATCACCCAAGAAAACTTGTATTTATGTAGGACGATGGATACTTTCGAGTGCTAGGTAAGCGACCCTTCTATTTTTAGAAGAGGATTTATAAACGTAGGGTGGTGACAAAACGGGACGAGGCAGTTGAGTGTGGGATTGAGCGAGTGACGGTCACGGGTAGTTAAAGTTAATAACTGTATTCGAAATTGTTATTACCTTTCAGCGATTAAAACATTCTTATTTGATTAGTGTTATTAATCTTACATTTCAGAAGTGGGATTCACTCCTTATAGAATCGGTTAAAATAAAAAAAAAATTATAAATCCGGTATCGTATAAACAATAAGGAAACACAAAGCCCACAAAAAAGCTAAAAAATCGGCCATAAACGACGCGATCAGGATTCCCGCGTACGAAGAACATGTAAACGATCTCGATCGACAAGTACTAACGTGAGTGTAGAAAGTGACGACTGTGATTTAAAAAGCCAATTAAAAGCATTAAAGAAAGAAATCAAGGAATTGTGTAATAAATAATCAATTCCGACGACCGCGAGTGTCGTCGGTGATGAGTGTATGATTCCGATATTCAATTCATCGAAAGACGAAATGACTATTGAAACGTGGGTGACAAAAGTGGATATATTAGCAGAAAGATTTCGGTGGAGTTACGATTACACTATACGGATAATTGCTTGCAGGCTCAAGGAACACGCACACCAATGATATTACGAGCAAACAAAGGAGGACTTCTCATGGATGGAAATAAAACTCGAATTAACAAATCATTTCCGTAAGTCCGTTCCATTTGAAAATTTATTAAGAGATGCTTCCAATTACGTAACAAGTCCTGGTCAAAACTTGGGTGATTATTGGTTTAAAAAGTTAACCAAGTTGAGAGCATTAAAATTAAAAATTCTTGATGAATTTTTAATTGACGCCGTAATTGGAAGTATTAAGGATGAAAATATTGCGCGCACAGTTCGATCCGCACATCAGAGCCCAGACACATTATTTGCATATCTTAATGCTTTAGGCAACACGCCATATCAGGAAGCAATTAGTAAAAATACCACCCCATTAAAACACCCTCAAATATATCCAAATATGAGTTCAAATACTTTCGTAAATAAAAAACGAAAAATGCAACCTGTTTCCTGTTTTAACTGTGCCAATGTTGGGCATTATGCTAGATGGTGTCGTAGGCCTCGTTTGGAATGCACTAGCTGCAAAAAACTGGGACATTCAAAGGACACGTGCTCCTTGCAGAAAAACGCAACAAACGTTAACGTAGTAACAAAATCTAACTTAAAGAGCGCAGGCAATATGTTTTTAAAAACAGCGATTGTAACAGGTCAAAAATTCTCTTGTCTTGTACACTGGCAGTACGAATACCCTTATTAAAAGTTCGACTGTAAAAGTATTTCATTTTGTTATAACGTCGTCAAAAAATTATATTTTACGTAGTTATACTGGAACTTCAGTCGTGTGTAACGAAACTACGCGCATCACTATCAAGACTGCTGAAGCAACAGGTATAGTAGAAGTAATAGTTGTCGATGATAGTTTCCAAACCCAAGATATATTAATTGGAAGGGATTTTATAGAACAACTACACATTTTAATGGTCAAAAATGCGAATGGTGTTATATTTAGAAGTTTGCCAACCTTCAGCGAGGTTTCTGTTAACATTGTTGACAGTTTGACTAACAGTGTCATTACCGTAAAGGATATTTCCCTAGGAAATATTAATGATAACGATAAATCAGGATGCGTTGATCTATTAAATTCGTTTTTAGATTGCATTTCAACATCCATGTGTCGTTTGGGTAAAACTCATACCGTTTTTATGGAAATAAAAACCATATCCGATGTGCTCATAGTGAACCATACGTACCGACTCCCCAAAAAAGAAAAATGCATTTTACAAAAAATAATTACAGAATTATTGGAAAACAACATTATTAGAGAATCTTCTTCTCCATATTCGAGTCCAACAATGCTAGTAAAAAAGAAAACAGACAAACACTTAATGTGCGTGGACTATAGGAGATTAAATGCTATCACAATAAAAAATCGATACCCACTACCTTTAATCGAAGACCAAATTGACCGGTTGGGAGGAGGCAATCGGTTCTTCATTACTTTAGACATGACCCACGGGTTTTATCAGAAATCTATGGTTGAAAATTCGATAGAAAAACTGCTGTTGTTACACCGGACGGCCATTTTGAATTTGTGTGTTTTCCGTTTGGGCTCACCGACGGACACCCTGTTTTTCAGCACCTCATGAACACAGTATTGGGGAATCTAAAAAATTCCATGGCCTTTCCATACATTGATATTATCATTATACCGGTTGTAACTATAGAACAAGGTTTGAAAAGACTCAAATTAGTTTTACAAAAATTTAGGGAACACCATCTTACACTAAAGATAAGTAAATGTTCATTTTTCCAATCTCAAATTGAATACCTAGGGAGAGAATTCAATTCCGATGACATAAAACTCAATAACAGAAAAGTCGAAGCTATTTTAAATTTACCACCACCTAACAACGTCAAACAAATACGCCAATTTTTAGGACTATCCAACGATTTTAGAAAATTTATTGAAAATTATGCCATGATTGTAGAACCGTTCACGCCTTTAACACGAAAGAATACACGATGGTCCTTGGAACCCTCACAGGATATAGCTATTCAACGAATTAAAGATATCCTTACAGCGGAACCAATCCTAGCTATATTTAATCCTAATTTAACAACCGAACTACACACTTATGCGTGTGGCATAGGAGTAGGTGCAATATTATTTCAATTTGATGATGAAGGGAAGCGACATGTAGTATCTTATTTTAGTAGACAAACGACCCACGATCAGCACCATTACCACTCATATAAACTTGAAACAATGGCGGTTGTCTTAGCATTACGACATTTTGGAGTTTATTTATTAGGTATTGATTTCAAAATAATTGCTGACTGCAACGCATTAAAAACGACGCTTTCAAAAAAAGATCTGTTACCAAAAATCGGACGTTGGTGGTTAGAAATTAAGGAATTCACATTTAGCATTAAGTATAGATCAAGGACGCAAATGGCACATGTAGAAGGATTAAGCAGAAATCCAACGGATATTGTTTGTGAAAGTTATTTAATTGATATCACTGAAAACGAGTGGATAGTTGGAGAATAACTTCAAGATGATCAATTAAAAAAATCAGAAATATACTTGAAGATGGTGAAGTGACAAACGAAACCAAACCATATTTTAAAGAGTACTCGTTAAAAAATAATAAAGTTTACAGAAATTTAAACGACAGTATAAAACTGTGGGTGGTACCAAAAGCGGCTCGAATACAAATTGGTCGCTTATGCCACGATTACGCAGGTCATTTATGTGACGGAAAAACAATAAAAAGGATACGTGAAAAATATTGGTTTGCGAAAATGACTTGATTCGTAAAAAAATACGTTGGCGCCTGCTTAAGTTGTTCATACTATAAATATACCGGTTCGAATTTGAAAAGAGGCAAAATCGAATTGCAAACAACCAATACCATTTCACACCCTTCATATAGATCACGTTGGACCGTTTGAAACAAGTAAAAAGAAAAACAAATTTATATTCGTTACAGTCGACGCATTTACAAAATTTTGTGTAATTGAACCCGTTGAGACCAGAGCACAAAATACGTTACGACCGCTGTTAAGAGGTACGATTAGGCAACTCGTCAAACACACAAGCGCCGTAAGCAATGTATATACTACAGAAGCCTCAAACCTTCTAGCATATACTGGAGGATGAATCAACTATTTTATTCAGGGTATATATAAGAGCGCTGATGAAGTACAGAGTTAGTCTATATCAAAATGTCGTATATAAATCATCTCGCGTATAGTTAGTTGGTCATTACGTTTTGAAAGTCCTATAGTGAATATAAATTTGTGTTATGTGAACGTGTATATTGTACCGCCAGCTTGTAGAATACATAAATAGACAAAAGTGTAATAAATAAACTACAGGAGTGTTAGTGTTGTTAATAGTCCTATGGTTAAGAATTTAGTTTAAAAAGATATTAGTGCTTGTAAATAGCATTAACGTTATAGTACTTCATTGTTAATTGGACTGAAAACATCTATAAATAAGGCATATACTGTTAATTAGACTTGTAAACATTGAGTAATAAAGACTTATTACTTGTTTTAAATTGGTAAAACGCGTTAATAGTAGCCCGCTACACTGGTGTCAGGCTGTGTGGAGTATATAGTGACTAATTTAAAAGAAAAACACCAAGTCTAAAAACATTTAAGTAGTTTGTATATGCCTGTTACAAGAAGCCAAAGTAAAATGGACGCAGAAACTTTAATGAATTTCCTTAAGGATTTTAAATCCGGTATGGAATGAACGTTAAGTAAAAATGCTGCGAAACTAGAAGTGACACTTAGTGAAAATGCTGAGAAAATGGAAGAGAGGTCGGCTAAACTAGAAGTGACACTTGGTGAAAACTTAGTGAGGTCAGTTGAACTGGAATCAACACTTAAAGAGAAGTTAAGTGAAAATGCTGAAAAAATGGAAAAAAAATTAAGTGAAAATGCTGCGAAAATGGAAGAAAAGTTGAATGAAGAAGCAGCCACATTAGAACAAAGATTAATGGAAAGCTCCATTGCGTTGAAAAAAGATGCCACTGAACAGGTAAAAATAGTTGAGCAAAAGTTGGACAGTAAATTGGTGAACATGGAGGAAGATGTGATGAGGCTGCAAGAACAAATGATTTCACTAACAACGCGGCCACTTGAATTAGCAAACTAAGTTGTAAATCAGAACATCCCAGAAATAAGAAGCATGGAAGGAAGCGAGTCAATACCGTCAAAATTTAAAGTGAAACTACCCACATTCGATGGTAAAACACCTTGGCCCACATATTTGAAACAATTTGAAGCTGCTGCAATAGCCAACGGTTGGTGCAACAAAGAGAAGGCTATCTCCTTAATAGTGGCCCTACACGGGAAGTCATTAACATCCTGCAAACGTTTTCCGATCACCAGCAGAATGTTTACGGCCTCTTAACATCGAAGCTTGAAATGATATATGGACACGCTCACCTTCAACAGGTTTACCATGCACAAGTTAAGAACCGCTCGCAAAAAACAAATGAAAGCCTGCAAGAATTCGAAACTGACATTGTCAGATTAGTTAGATTGGCATACCCAACGGCACCAGATAGCTTCCTCTAACAACTGGCTATTCAAACATTTGTGGATGACGTTAAAGATGGCGAAATACAGCAAGCGCTAAAATTAGAACGGCCAAACATTTTAGATTACGCACTGACTCATGCGCTTGAATTTGAAGCAGCTAAGCGACGTCACACAGGTGAGCCACAAAGTTCGGTCTGCCTTAGAACAACCTGGTCAACCGCAGAACAGCATAGAAGAAATAATCAACCGTGTGTTTGAAAAACAAAAAGCGGAAAGACTGGAAAGACAACGACCGCGGAGATGGGGTCTGCGATGCTGAAGCTGCAGTGCAGTTGGAGTATGAATCATCTATTTTATTCAGGGTATATATAACACCGCTGATGAAGTACAGAGTTAGTCTATATTAAAATGTCGTATATAAATCATCTCGTGTATAGTTAGTTGGTCATTACGTTCTGAAAGTTCTTTAGTAAATATAAATTTGTGTTATGTGAACGTGTATGTTGTACCGCCAGCTTGTAGAATACATAAATAGACAAAAGTGTAATAAATAAATTATATGAGTGTTAGTTTTGTTAATAGACCTATTGTTACGTCGTCATCGAACAATTCGGTATTTTGTGACAATAAATACTTTGTGCGTGCATCCTACAGTTTGAGTGAAACATTTTATATACCGGCAATAACAGTGCATAAAGTGACAGTCGTACTCGAGCCTTTAAAGAAGCAAGTCGCCTTCGAACCCTTGAAAAAGGACGGTTGTGTTAGAGCTTTCAAAGCGAGACCGACACCATTTTCGTGCGTGTTTCTGGTTCTCCGTAAAAGCTTTTGTGCGTGAAAGTGTCTATTGCCCCAGCGGCGCAGGACTTAAGGTATTTATACCCTTCCTTAATTAGTTGGTAGTTGTCTTTAGTTATTACATAACCGCTCCACCATTATCGTTATTTCTATAAAAGAAATTGGTCCTTCATTGTAATTTGCATATTTATATTTTTATCACACATTTATATCAACCTCCTTAACCCCAATCAATCATTGTTCCTAAGTCGAGCCGGATTCATTAGTCCTGTGGTATACGCATGTCCTAAATTAAAATATCACATTGCATTCAAGCGAGCTTTTAATTAATTAATATTTCAGTTTTAAATTTGTGCTTAAAGCCCATATTTAGCGGGTTAAAATGTGTAAACATTATTTATACTGTCTTTAGATTAAATTAAGCAATTTCGCCGTAATTGAAACCAGCAAGCGTTTTAATTACAAAGAAATTCATAATATAAAATTTGTCAGTTTTCAGTTTTAAATTCATTTTAGCGGCATAAAACAGAAAGCAACCTGAAAACTATAAATCGCTTTATACTTCTTAAACAAGAAAGGTAAAGGGATTTGCTTTGTATTTAAAAGCTATTGCACGTTTTGTATTACAATATTGAAAATATCTGCAGAGGAATAAGGTTGTAAAGTTGCATCTTTCGGCAAATATGTTAAGCCACATGTTTTAAACGTTTCTGTGAGCTTTTGATGTAAAGGCCGACCGTAACCGCCCGGGTTGTAAAGCGGTACATCTTATCCTCGCGCTTTGTTAGACAAACCCTTGTTTTCGACGTCTCGTTTTAAGACCACATTGACGAACCGTTAGTCATAAAACGTGATTTATTGGTTTATACCCTGTCTTACCTTTTCGTGCTTTGAACAATCATAATATTTTAACATTTTTCGCGTACATCTGAGCGTTACGGTTTTATAGCATTTAGTGTAGATCTTTCAAAATAACAAAATAACTATGGCTCCGAAGAAGGCACATGTGGTAGAACTCCAATTACTGAAAACACGGATTTTAGAAATATTTGAGCTTTGTAATTCTATACAAAGTGACCCAAGTTTAAAGGCATTGTTCCTTATTCAAACAAGGGAAATACATGACCTTTATGCAAATTTCAATACAATTTTAGTCGCTGTCTTGGCCTCATGTGACGAGGTAGAATCATTAACTTACAACGCTGTACGGAAGGAAGTAGATTCAGCTTATTTTGCATACTGCTGCATCTCGAAACGATGCAAGAAACGCGGGCACAAATTACAGAAAATGCTCCAAGCAGCACGGTATCAAAATTGTTACCGTTAAAGCTCCAAATTTTTAATAATGAGGTAACTGAATTTTCATCTTTCATCGATTTATTTGACAGCCTGGTCTATAATAACGCGTCGCTGTCCAATATCGAAAAATTAAATTATCTTATCAGTTGTTGTAGCGGGGAATCTTTAAGAATCGTTAAATCTGTACCCATTTCGGGGGATAATTTTATTATTTCCTATAACGCCTTGCGTGAGAGATTTAGCAATCCGCGTTTATTGGCAACTTTGCATTGGAAAGCAATGAAAGACTTTCCACCTTTAAAATCAGAAGACCCTAAGAAACTTAGGGCACTTATTGATTGTTTTCGGAGAACCTTGCTGTTCTAACTAACTTAAAGTTTCCCACTGAACATTGGAACTTTATTCTGGTCGATTTGCTTTTAGAAAACTTGATCCGTTCACTAGAAAACGCTTCGAACTCCAATCGGATCCGAAGCAAATACCTAATTTCGAGGATTTGAGATATTTTTTAACCCAACAATGTGCAGCGTTGGAAACCTTTTCTTCAACCGCACCTGTTTCTTATTCGACGACTGTCCATACATCGCACACATCAGTGCCTAAGAAATCCTCAGCGTTTCAATTTAAACCAAAGGTTTCTTCTAACGTAGTTTCACTGGACACACCAAGTAGCTCCAGTGACTCAAATAATTCATTTTCGCACCATTGTCCTTCCTGCAAGGGCAATCACTTAATTTACAGATGTCAATCGTTTCTAAAGAAAACTCCGACAGAACGTTTCGACATTGTCAAACGCTTACGCCTTTGTTTAAATTGCTTACGAACAGACCATGCGTCCATGCAATGCAAATCTTATAATTCCTGTCGAACTTGCGCCAAGCCGCATCATACCTTGCTACATTTTGAATCGCAACCTGCTTCTAGCCGTTCAGCTGAACCGACCGCTACACACATGCATAAAAATGCCAATAGGACGCAGTCAGCCTCCTATTCCGGCAAATGTTTTGTCTTCACAGACGAATTCAAATCTTGGGGTTACTGTCTTACTCTCCACTGCTGTTGTGGAAGTTCAAGATCGTTCTGGTAGATACAAACCGATCAGGGTACTTTTAGACCCTGGCTCCCAAGCTAGCTTTATTCGAGACGATTGCGTGAGCAAACTTTGGCTTCCACGCATACGTTCTCAAGTTCCGATTTATGGACTTGGGCAGACAACTTCAGCAGTCAATAGGGGTGCCGTCAGCTGCACCATTCGCTCTATGTTAGACTCTGAAAATCTCTAGAAGTCACAACTTTTGTGCTTTCGTCAATATCTGGCAAATTACCTAGCGTTGAAGTTCCTAATAATTGGGAACACTTATGCGGCCTGCACTTTGCAGACCCGACCTGGAACTCCCCAGGAACCATTGACATGCTCCTCGGAGCAGATGTTTATCCGTTCATCATCAATGGCGGTGTGATACATGGCAAATTTCTTCAGCCTGCCGCCATAAATACAATTTTGGTTGGACTATTCTCGGTCCCACAAAAGCTTGCAGTCTGATACTGTCCAAGCATTTTTACTTCTGTAGAAGATCCTATCGACCAGACCCTAAGGCGGTTTTGGGAGATAGAAGAGTTCATCCACGCCTTATACTTCTCCAGAAGAAGAAAAGGCAGATTTGATTTTGAAAACACGTTTTCTCGTGACCCTAGCGGTCGTTTTATTGTTGCGTTACCGTTCAACGATACTTTGCCCGTTTTTGATAATTGCTTTGAGATGGCTAAAAAAAGACTATTTTCGTTGGAGCGCAAATTACATGCTCAACCGGAGCTACGCGCCCAATACAACAATTTCATGCAGGACTATCTTGATGCGGGTCATATGGCATTACTCGATTCTCCGCCCGTTGGGAACGATAATTATTTTTTACCCCATCACCCTGTGTTTAAAGAGGAAGGTCATACCTCTAAAATTCGTGTGGTTTTTGACGCCTCTGCAAAGGCTAAAAACAACGTGTCACTTAATGACACTCAATTGGCTGGACCTAGTCTCCAAAATGACATTTCGTCAATTTTACTTAAATTTCGCTCTCATCGTTTCGTTTTTACTTGTGATGTTCGCCACATGTATCGACAAATTTTGGTTACCGAAGAACATCGAAGGTTTCAATTAATTGTGTGGCGGTTCTCCGCAGAAGAACCCATTCAGACTTATCAGCTTAATACAGTGACCTACGGTATTAAGTCATCGCCTTATTTAGCATTAAAAACTCTTCAGCAATTAGCCATTGACGAAGGCAAAAGGTTTCCGTTAGCCGCTGACGCTATACGGTCAAATCTATATATTGATGATTTCGTCGCCGGTGGAGATTCTATACAATCGGCCCGCGAAATTAAAGATCAACTTATTCGACTTTTACATTTGGCTGGTTTTGAACTTCGAAAATGGAGTTCTAATTCAGTTTCTATTTTGGAAGGCATTCCGTCAGATTTTTGCCAATATACTTCTCTCGATTTCAATTCGGACGAATCAATAAAAATATTAGGTCTTCAATGGTCACCTACAGAAGATATTTTCTCGTTTCGGGTTAAACCATTAAACCAAATATGTACAAAGCGCAACATACTTTCACAAGTTGCCAGAATATATGATCCATTAGGATTTTTAGCCCCACTAACACTTTTTGCAAAACGCCTAATCCAGCATCTGTGGATGTTAGGTTTAAATTGGGATGACATCCCACCAGCAGACATTTCGTCTCAATGGCAGCAATACCAAGAAGAGTTGCCGTTATTATCGTCATTAAAGTTACCACGTGGTTTACCCCCTTCGGATCCTTTTACTTGTCATTTGCATGGGTTTTGCGATGCTAGCGAGGTAGGGTATGCAGCGGTAGTGTATTTTCAGTTCATAAATCAAACTACTGGAGAAATAACTGTACAATTTGTAACCGCTAAAACAAAAGTAGCTCCAATTAAGCGCATTTCAATTCCACGTTTGGAATTATGTGCCGCCGTTTTATTAACCGATTTACTTTCTTTTACCATTCGGTCTTATCAAGGCTTGATTGACATCTCCGATGTTTCAGCGTGGAGTGATTCTACGGTCGCTCTCACTTGGATACGTTCTCCACCTTTTCGTTGAAAACTTTTGTGGCAAACCGTGTTAGCCACATTCAAGAAATCATTGCACCTAGCCGATGGTTTTATATTAAATCTTCGCATAATCCGGCTGATCCTGCATCTCGGGGATTAATGCCAAGCGCGGTTATTTCATGTTCGCTATGGTGGGCGGGGCCTGAATGGCTTCACTACCCTAGTGACTCGTGGCCGCCTCAACCAACATTGTCAACCTCAATTGCTGAGGTAACTACGGAAAAGAAGATCCTAACATTTGTCGCTCAAACAGATCCAAACATCATTGACATTTTACTAAGCCGCTTTTCATCGTTATATAAAATCCAAGGCATCGTGGCTTACATTTATAGATTTTCTAAACTCATGACTCAACGTCATACGGGTCCCTTAACAGACATTGAACTACACAATGCTCTCATGATTATCGTTCGGCATGTACAAAATGTTACATTTTCAAAGGAAATAGCTTCGATCAAGGCAAACCGTAAGTTACCTAAAAGCTTGCGAAAACTTTCTCCATTTGTTGATCCACAAAACATCTTAAGAGTAGGTGGGCGCTTGACACATTCTTCGCTTTCCTATTCCGAAAAGTTTCCTGCGTTATTGCCTCAGCGGCACCGATTAACCGAACTTATCATTCTGTCAACTCATGAAAGGTATTGCCATCCCGGTGTTAATACCACAGCGTATCTTATCCAACAGAATTTCTGGATCCTTTCTATTAAACATTCAATCAGAAATTATTTATCATCCTGTCATAGATGTTTTCGTACCAAACCGGTCCTGGTAACTCCTCCTATGGGAGACCTACCGGCAGCACGTATTACCCAAATCAAACCGTTCAGTATTGTTGGTGTTGATTTTGCTGGCCCTCTTTAATAAAGGCTAACCGCCTGCGAGGCTCTAAAACTCTTAAGGCCTATATTTGTATTTTTGTTTGTTTTGCCACTAAGGCAGCACATATTGAACTTGTTTCGGATTTGTCGGCAGACGCGTTTCTTGCCGCTTTGCGACGATTTATAGCACGTCGAGGACGCTGTTCTCAAATATTTAGCGATTGCGGTACTAATTTTGTAGGTGCCTATCGTCAGCTTACGAGTTATCTGCATAGTGCAGTAACCTCAGAAAGGATAAAGTGGTCGTTTAATCCACCTAGCGCCCCTCACTTCGGTGGCTTGTGGGAAAGCGGTGTTAAGTCGGTAAAGACACACCTATCTCGCGTAATCGGCGAACAAAACTTACCTTTGAGGAACTGTACACAGTTCTTACACAAATTGAATCTGTGCTAAATTCAAGGCCACTCTGCGCTTTGAGTTCGGATCCAAATGACTTGCGTTGCCTAACACCAGGTCATTTCCTAACTATGGAGCCTCTTTCTGCACCACCAGATGAGGACCATTTAACCAACGTTGTACCATTAAAAGCAGGTGGAAACTCCTGCAAAACTCCACCAAGATTTTTGGGCTCGCTGGAGCCATGAGTACTACATACTCTGAACCAGAAAGTTAAATGGCACTCTAAGGTAGGTGTCCGACAAGTGGAAAAGGACACTATTGTCCTCGTCAAGGACGACCAGCTTTCTCCACTTCAATGGAAGTTTGGTCGTATTATTAATACTTTTCCCGGTGCGGACGGTATTATACGTGTCGCTGAAGTCAAAACGGCACATGGCACACTAAAACGACCTTTGGTCAAACTAGCGCCGCTACCGGTATTTTAATTTTATTTTTATGTTTAGATGTATATACACATTTTTACATGTATAGTAGTATATTCTTTTACATATTTGCTTATTTACATATATATTTTATTTTTGCATAGTTGGTAATATCGCTCGCTGTAGTGCACCACCCTATCTTTCGTTACCTCCTTTCCTAGCAAGGTCAAATCCCATGTGATTTCCTTCACCCAACCTACTTCCTCCTTTTCAAAATTCTATGAATTTGGTGGGCGGTATGTTACGTCGTCATCGAACAATTCGGTATTTTGTGACAATAAATACTTTGTGCGTGCATCCTACAGTTTGAGTGAAACATTTTATATACCGGCAATAACAGTGCATAAAGTGACAGTCGTACTCGAGCCTTTAAAGAAGCAAGTCGCCTTCGAACCCTTGAAAAAGGACGGTTGTGTTAGAGCTTTCAAAGCGAGACCGACACCATTTTCGTGCGTGTTTCTGGTTCTCCGTAAAAGCTTTTGTGCGTGAAAGTGTCTATTGCCCCCAGCGGCGCAGGACTTAAGGTATTTATACCCTTCCTTAATTAGTTGGTAGTTGTCTTTTAGTTATTACATAACCGCTCCACCATTATCGTTATTGCTATAAAAGCAATTGGTCCTTCATTGTAATTTGCATATTTATATTTTTATCACACATTTATATCAACCTCCTTAACCCCAATCAATCACCTATGGTTAAGAATTTAGTTTAAGAAAATATCAGTGCTAGTAAATAGCATTAACGTTATAGTGCTTCATTGTTAATTGAACTGAAAACATCTATAAATAAGGCATATACTGTTAATTAGACTTGTAAACAGTGAGTAATAAAGACTTGTTATTATTTGTTTTAAATTGGCGAAACGCATTAATAGTAGCTCGCTACAGTACATTTATTTGGTGTACCTTATCGAATCATTAGTGACCGCGGGTCAGCATTCACATCAACCACTTTTAAAACATTTTGTGAATGCTACGGAATAAAACATATTTTAAACGCAGTTGCAATCCCTGGTGCTAACGGTCAGTGCGAACGATACAATCAAACAATAATTAGCGCTCGAACGACTACGGTTGCAGGCCGCGATCCAAACAAATGGGATCGTTACGTGAAGCAAGTGCAAAGCGCAATTAATACGGCTTTTAATAAATCTATTAATGCTACCCCAATGCAAGCGCGTTAATCGGTTATAACCCGAAGCGTGCCGCGGATTCTCGTATTCTTAATGCAATCGACGAAAATCTATCCAGACTTGACCTGAAAGAACTTCGTAGTAAAATTACCGATCATATTACTGAAGATCAGAGAAAACAAAAAGAAAGATACGACAAAACCAGAGAAGATGCACTCACGTACTATAGGGGTGAGTTGGTGATGGAGAATTACGAGTGAAGCCGCTACTGGTAGCAGTCGGAAATTACTCCCAAAATGCAAAGGATCGTTTCGAGTAACCAAGGTACTTATTAACGACCGATACGAAGTTGAGGACCTTGAGATAATTCAAAACGTACACGTATTGTTGCAGCAGCAGACAATATAAAAAATTGCCCATCTTTCAGGAGTAAAGGTAAGTTTTTAATAAATTAACGTAGTAATATCATTTTGTCATATGACAACTAAAGTGAGTTGACAATTTTGAATGTTACTTGTAAAAAGCTGACAAAAGCACACGGCTTTTGATTATGTATGTTATTTTACATATCCTGTCAAAATGGTAGATCGACCGATCTTTATACGTGACAAGGTCAACGGATCCTGTCAAAATGGAGATCGACGGATCTCAAATTAAGGTAGATCAACCGATCTTTATACGTGACAAGGTGAACGGACCCTGTCAAAATGGAGATCGAAGGATCTCTAATTAAGGTAGATCAATGGATCTTTATACGTGACAAGATCAACGGACCCTGTCAAAATGGAGATCGACGAATTTCTAATTAAGGTAGATCAACGGATCTTAGCACGTGACAAGGTCAACGGATCTTGTTAAAATACAGGTCAACGGATTTTTAGTGATGTTCATTTGATACTTGAAGCCAAATGAGGATATTTTCATTTCTCTTCATATGTAGATCACCGTGACGACTGAGGACGGGCGATTACGTCAGAATAGCCGAGTGTAAGACGAAGAAGCGTATATAGCTTCATCCAAAGACGCTTGTATTTATGTAGGACGATGGTTACTTTCGAGTGCTAGGTAGGCGACCCTTTTATTTTTAGAAAAGGGTTTATAAACGTAGGGTGGTGACGAAACGGGACGAGGCAGTGGGATTGAGCGAGTGACGGTCATGGGTAGTTAAGGTTAAGAACTGTATTCGGATTTGTTATTACCTTTCAGCGATTAAAACATTCCTATTTGATTAGTGTTATTAATCTTACAGTAACACCCTTTTCATATTGTGCGAAGAAACATTTTAAATTTTTGTCCTGGGTGACAAAAATGTGCGAGCCGGTCCTGGCCTAAGGTTTTGAGAATGCATATTATTTGTACCTTCGTCCATTTTCTTTGTAGTTACAAGTTGTTTTTGTATTTGTTTATGTAGATAGATGTTTGTAAATAAGCATGTTGTTAGTGTAACAGTACAGCACTTGAATTGCATAAGAAAGTTTATTCTAACACTTCATAATTATGTAAGAGATGAAAATATAAGACTTGTCCAAGTTACAAGATTTCGTATTTTATTTAGTAATTCCAATACTGAAAAATGACGTTCGTTAGAAATTATTTTTTCTTCAATAAATTGAAATAAGGATAACCAACTCCTTTGTTTCACGATTTTTAATATATAATTACACAGTTTACATATTACTTTCAGCGGCAAAGAATGCATCAAAACGGTTTATATTCCTATTAATAGTTTTTCAGAAGCACTAACGTCCAATACACTAAGAAACAAAAAATTTCAGCGCTTCTGTAAAGCTTGGAATTTAAATTACAGATTACAAACAAACGCAAAGGAGAGATAAACTTTCCTATTTATATTGTTCTCTATCTCTCTCTCTCTAAGATTGAAGTGTATTGAACAACTTTATTAATACACCTTATTGATTGTTTCTAGTACAATAAAAACCCCAACGTTTACAAAGAAACATCTATTTATAACCCTATAAATGACAAAACAAACTAAACCGCCTTAAAGCTACAATTATTAAGCAAGAGTAATGACTCATAATAATTCAAGAGAACAAAAACAAAATGTTTAATAATGTGCATGCATATTTGAATACGAATCTAGAGAGCAGGAAACAAGTTTTGAGCGTTTTTAAGTTGCAAGATTTATTTTCAGATAAAAGACATTTAATTAATTTTATCGGAATGAGAATTATTTATTAAATAAAGTTTCATTAAATTATTGCGTAATGCGGAAATACAAATTGTGTGTAACAAAGGTATTTTACTACTGTTCGGGAAAGCTAGTTTTATTTAGTTTCTAATTTAAATTACCGTTTTTTATTCAATCAAAATTCTAACGTTAATAAATTTGGTCACAACTTAAGAAATAATAACGTCAAACATAAAGTAGAAAGAGAAACAAACTAGAGTGGGATAATCTTTGTAAACCGGCTCAAGTGTATTGCTCGAATGGAGTTATACAGCTCGTTATTGCTTTAGAGCGGCTTTTCTACATGAAATTTTACATATACTCCTGCAATTGATATACATAATCAAGTGTGCGCTTTATATCAATACTGGTGAGAAGTACGAGTTCCAAGGCTTCATTTACATTAAAAATAGTTAAAAGAAAAACGTATTTATAATTTAATGAGGGGTAATTGTAAATCATTATTAAATCTGTTAATCTGTGTTTTTTAAAATAAATTAAAATTGGAATAATTGTACGTACCTCTCCATGATCTATGCGACCCTCGGGTGTATTTTCCGGTAAAAAATAAAGTCGTAAACTACATAAAACTTGTTCACTATTTCTATCGTACCACAATAATAATAATTCACCTATACACATTAAATCCGAATCACTCCACAATCTAACAAAAAAACAATCACTTAATTTCACTATGCGTTTTACGCCGTCCTTTTCGTATTTAAAAGCTTTATAGAAAGTGTAAGCTCCATGTTCTCCTAATGCCGATCCAATTATCTGTAAAAATAAATTTGTCTTTATTATATTAAACGTATACATATTTAAATCGCAATTATTAAAATGTCATATAATTTTCATAATCAATAAAAAAAAATTATTATTGAAAAATATTAATTTTTTAATTACCTCAACTGGACTTAAATCCATTTTAAAAATCGCAATTATCACACCGCATAACAAACAGCACGCCTCTAGCCCATCGTCTACTTTGTATTTACTCTAATTAAGTGACGTCACGATACAGAATCAAATTCGTAAAATGCCGTAATACTCCGTTGACGATCGGATACACTGCGCTTTGTTATTCTGTAGTGGGGAAATCATAACGGATGGAAAATTGTTGCGCCAACACCGAAGCGTGCAACGTGAAGATCGTTTGTTGTGTTTATGTTATGAGCGAGCGGTGTCGTCGGTATTGAAAAGCGAAATTGTTTTATAATAACTATATCGCAAGTGCTCAAGTATAAAAATGTGGGTTAATATCGTTCACGCGCCCGTTATTTATTGAAGGTAAATCGAGATTTTTAGATGCGTTTCTGTGGCAACGAATCCTGTGTTTAAGCATTTTGTTTCGGCCTTCTACGTTTACGCTAAAAACAACCGATGGGATTAAAACTGCAGGTAAAAGAAATACATTTAAATTAAACATTTGGTGTCTAAATTCAAGTCAGCATCATCCCTTGTGTTTTTAAATAGTGTTTAACGAAATCGGTGTCCTAAAACGATTATTTTTGAATAATTAAATGCTCATTAAGTAGTGATTAGGTAAAAGCGGTTAGAGTTTAAAGAACTACTTCACACACTACCAGGAGCAGCGTTCTAAATTATAAAAATAGGAAAGCATTTCCATACTAAGCAAGTATGAGTGAAAACGATTCACCTAAGGGAAAAGTTATTGAATTACCCCCAATGTAAGAAGGTTGTATTTTTAAGTTAACAGCCCACAACAGAAAAAGACCGCATACTAAAATAATTCAAATAAGCTACTACCATATATTTATCAAAAATTTAAAAGTAGCTAAGCAATAATATAGATTTAATCTGAATATATTCTAATTAATATACGTTACCAACAGAGCCGCCACTGGGTTATATGCAGCCCCTGTCCAGATTAATTTTTACCGCCCTACTCTCATTAGTTTTACAAACTTGTTTGTTATCAATTGGATTAATACTTTGTAAAATGTAAACTTTAAATGCAAACAACATACCTAGTAGACTATTACGAAAATACCATTTAATTCGCATAAAAGGCTCTTCAAGTCAGTGGCGGTTCGTGGTCAATGCCTCAGGTGGGGCAATCTTGACAAACTATTTGCCAAACTTAAACATTTTAGTAATAAAGGTTGAAATAAATTTGCAAAACTCAACAAAGAAAAAAAGCAAAACTTCGTATATGTACAGCTATACCATATTACGTGCTATGCAGATTTCTAGTAACTGGGATCTGTCAATGTGAATCCACGATGATTGGATAAGGCACGGAATACTTCTACAAACCCTAACACATATCTATGAGGCGCCGTTTGTGTCTATAATAAATACCGAAATATATATATTTTTTTAATATACAGGGTGTCCGGAAAATACGTGTACACCGTAAGAACAAAGATTCTTTGGCTCGAAATAGATCGATTTGAGCCAACTTACCTATTATACAAGTTGCTTCATTTAGCCGCTAGAGGGCTTCAAAAATCGTAAAAAATATTTGATATTTTAAAATAACTCGAAAACGTGTCGATAGATTTTGACCATTTTTGGGGTGCGAGTTTCTACTTTCGATTGACATCTTTTGGTGGTGTACGTAATTTCAAATGTCTGAATACTTTTGTCATCATTGCTGCATTAACTGTAAAACGGGGCAAATAAAAGAACATAGTATAGTAGTAGGCTTTGCTTTTGTTTTGTTATTTAATTTGAATATTATTTAACCTCAGTTTGCCTGTCAAGTCGTGAATTTCTGCTTAATTCAATAAAAGTTTGCATCTTTCATCTTACATTATGAGTACTTACACAAACAACGAACAGGTGGATATGCGTTTGGTTTTCGGATTTTGTCAAGGCAATGGTCGTGAAAGCATCAGAGTCTATAGGGAAAGATTTCCTAATCGCCGAATTCCAAACCACCAAACATTCGCAAATATTGAAAGACGTCTTTGTGAAAATGGTAGTTTTCAGTCAAGAAATGCGGATCGAGGACGTCAACGTACCACAAGAACTGCGGATCTGGAGGAACAAATTTTGGATAGAGTTGAAGAAGACCCAAAAATAAGCACCAGACGCTTAGGACTTGAACTACAAGTTCCTAAAAGTATTGTTCATGACAGTAGAGGGGTAAGGCCGGTCCTAATTCAAAACGTGTTCAGACGTATTTTCCATATGTAAAATACACGTGCACCGTTTTGAATTAGGATCGGCGTTACATACTTTTAATGTAAGTATGTGGTTTTGAGCGTATCTGGCACCTCCTCCTCACTCCTCCTCCTCTTCCTCACTCCTCCTCCTCCTCACTCGTCCTCCTCACTCCTCCTCCTGCTCACTCCTCCTCGTAGCTAGCCGAATCTCTTAGATTGCATCATCCCCCCCCAGAGAGCTACCACAATTTTAAGATTTTCTTATAGCCAACATTCTGAATCAAATAGTTTTCTTCGACTAGCCATTTTCAGCCACGAGATAAAGTTACATTGTTTGGTATCAATTAATATTAGAATTTTCTCAGCTACCCGAATCTTTAGGAATCTTTTCAGATAGCATCACCCCCAAGGGAGCTACCCTCATTTTTAAGATTTCTTACCTGTAGCGACTTTTGAGCGTTCTTATAAATTTTTTTAGTCATGCGATACATTAAATTAGCTTAGAATTTTACGCAGAATTCGAATCTGTAAACAGGTTTGAAATCGGACCACGCCCTGCAAAGTTATACCCCTTTAAAGCTCTCAAACCTCTAAATTTTGCTCTTTGCTTTATAAGCAAAACTAACAAATAGTTTTCTTCGTCTAACCAATGCATCTTTTGAAATAAACCTATCTTGTTTGGTATCAATTAATATTAGAATTTTCTCAGCTATCCGAATTTCTAGGAATTTTTTAGATAGCTCCATTCTCTAGGGAGCTACCCGAATTTTAAAATTTTTTTATCAATGTCGATTTCTAATCAGCTATCCTTTTTAATATCTAAAGTCCTTTAACCAAACTTGTAGCAGTATTAACATAAATAAATTAAGCACGCAAAAATTTAATAATTTATTTTATCCGATTTACAGTTTAATAAACTAATTACAATTTTTACAAAGTATAACATTTATCTTCTTCGTTTAACCAAATCCAAGCAGGTTAAAGTAACCTGTAACAAAAAATAGAAATTAATGTGTTGTTTAAAAAAGACCTATAACAAAAAGAGATTAATGTAAAAAAGAGGAGACGTGTTTTCGGTCAATAAGACATATTGTTGTTAATCTAACAATATGAGAATAATGTAAAAACATTCCAATGTAATGTGTTTTTTAATATATAAATGGGAAGGTCGACTTTGGCGTAATCATCGCTCCGAATTACATGTGAAAGCTGTATATAATTTCTTTTTAAAAGTGTATATCTTCTCCAAACAAATACGGTTATTACAGTAGGAAAGTACGCTAAATGCGAGTCAATTAATAGCAATTTAATATTGCTTACTGACCTACCTTAATTAGGTTGCTGTACTATTAGGAATGATGTACTTTTTGTTGTCCTCGCCCGACAAACTGATTTTATTAATTAATTGGGTATAAAGTTGGTGTTTACATGGTTTCGTTTAAGACCTCGTACATATTTTCCGGATTACTAGAAGATGTTATGATTTAAAATAGGACTACGCCCTGCAAAGTTACATTTTAAAGCTCTCAAACCTCCAAATTTTGCTCTTTGCTCCCACATCTGAACCAAATAGTTTTTTTCGTCTAACCAATGCATCTTTCGAGATAACCCTATCTTGTTTGGTATCAATTAATATTAGAATTTTCTCAGCTACCTGAATCTCTATGAATTTCTTAGATTGCATCATCCCCCAGGGAGCTACCCCAATTTTAAGATTTTCTGCATGCAGCGATTTTATGACCGTCCATATAAATTTTTTAACGATGTGACACATCTTGTTAGTCTAAAATTTTACGTAGAATCCGAATCTGTAAACATTTAAAATCGGACCATCCCTTACAAAGTTACTCCTTTAAAGTCTCAAACCTCTTTAAATTGTTTTGCTCATTTATGACATATGCTTTAACCAACCATTTCCCTAGAAATCTAAAACCGCAAGGATTTTAGAAATGAGTTCTTTATAAGCCACAAGTGCTTAATATTTAAAACCATTTTTTCAAACAGTAATGTGCTGTTTACAGAATATCGCAAAAACCCAAGACTTAAAATTTTTCTGGTTTTAACATAATTACATGCACAATGCTAAATAGTTGGAAAATACGTAGACGAGGACAAAGTACGTTGAAGCGATATAAATGCCCCTTATTGCAGAAAACATGTCTGTTAGAGGTATTGTATAATTGATATTGTATTGTAGTTGTTAATGATTTAAATGTTTTAGGGAAGTTTGTATGAAATATGCGATCATTTTGCTTCACATCATAGTGGGTTGCATGTTATTCGCAATTGCTGTGCTAACATGAGTATAAAGATTGATACGACTGGTTATGGCTTATGGACCATAGCAATGTTATGTTTCGATAGTAATTTCATATTTTCATTGTTGAAAAAAGCCACTAATGACCCAGATGAATTTGAGCTATATATTCTAGTGAGAAAGATAGGTATTGGTGGGCGATTTAATTATGAGTATGTTCATCCACAGATTATTTTATAGTGTTATATCATTATTATTTTAGTGTTTCCTTGGGTTCGAATGATATTTCAGTTTCATACAGCGGAGTTGTACTACCTGCTGAGGCTGATGTTGTCAATCTAATTGATACTTTTGAATGTGTTATAGTGGACTCACGTACGTTGAAAAATGTATCTATGGCTGATGGCGCGGTGAAAATGTTTTGAACATATATAATGTAGAATAAAAAAATATTTTAAAAACTGTTGTATTTTAATTATATTTAATTAAAAAGGGGATGGATTTATTTTCATAAACGAATGTAGTTTCAGTTACCACTTTAAATGTTCAGTGATACATGAAAAATGAGTACTGAACGAAATATTCTAAGTTCATCAGTGTGCGAGATTTCTGTGTCTTAGGTGTTTTGGATTTTCATCTGTGCAAATATCATATTAATATTTTTCTCGCACTCGTCTAATTCAGTAAAGGTTTCATCTAATTTATTTATTTTAATTCTCTCATAAAATGGAGAAATTTACATCAAAAACTTTGTATGCATTGAGTGATTTGTACAACATCGAAGTTGGTTTCGCTGTTCAAGACGTTGGAATAATACCAGTTTTAAGAATTGTGTATAAAGGTTTCCCTGCTCAAAGTGTTACCTTAGAACTTAGATGCATACAAATGGAGCAAGTTTTGCAACCTGGGAATCGAGTTAAAAATACGGACAATTTGCAGTCAAGAAAATAGAAAAGGGAACGATCTTCATATTGTGCAATGTTCATCCTTTAATGTTTCGCTGTTTATTTTTGAAACTGCTATATCCGTCGGAATAGAGAAATACGAACAAAAAATTGTTCTGAGTCAAGAAGAATGTCTGGAATTACACCGCTTACAACAGTTAATTAATTTTAAATTTGAGCAAATGATACATCAAGATTATTGGTCTTACTACAATCGGTTAATAAACAGTATGGTTGATACTGTATTAAACAAGGGCGAGTCTTTTGAGAATCTAAACGAGGATGGTAAACGTTGTGCAATATTATTGAAAATGGAACTGGTAGTTGCAAATGATTTATTTACCAAGCCAGATGATTTAAACCCACTCAGTATGTTGGAAATTATCACAAATATCCCCGATAGAATTGTGAAGGATGTGTTGCAAGTAAAGGCGTTAATCGAATCATTTCAAAATTGGAATTTTTTAAATGAAAATAACGATGAAGAGGAAGACGATGGTTACCAATCCCAGTAAAATTTTACGCAAATAGAAATTTGACGATTCCGATTCCACAGCGCAAGCTATGCTATAGCCTTATAAAAGTTTAGCACCGTTTTTAATTTTTCAGTTGTAAACTTACACTAGAAGAAACTATGACGTACCCACAGAAGCTAGTAATTCATCCTATGTGCTATCCCAGATTTCTTAACGAATGCGTTCTTGGACGTGAACAAGATGAACCGATATTTAAAAAATATTTATATTACATGGGTTGAATTTTCTGCTGTTCTTGTTGTTTAATATCCTTATATACTCAAGATATGTGTGTGTGATAATCGTTCAATCTTTATTGCCAAGTTGTAGTTGAGTGTTCTATAGAACAAATCAAAAATGAAAACCTTTTTTTAAAAATTGTCCTTGTCAGGAAAGAATAATGATAGTGATTGGGTTAAAATTATTGAGTAGTTTATAGTCAATCCAAATTAAGTACTGGAGAAAAAAATCGTTGACGCCGTGAGCAGATCCACCAATTGCAACGTACGACCTGATGACACCAATACAGAGTATGTATTCGTTAGCTTAATATATAGATTTAATTTTCTTAATGCATTTACTTGATCTAATATTCATTTGAATCTTTTTTTAGTGAACACGAAGAAGAAGAACAACCAGAAACGACCGCGCGTCAAGAATGAAGAAGACAGCCCTCATAGAACTGATAATGCAATATTTTTTACCGTTCAGAGTTGGAGTGAGTTAGAACTGTTCTTTATATTTGGAAACTTAAGTGAATTATAGTATGTTTATTCTAGAGTACATAACATTATATATATATATATATATATATATATATATAAAGTAAGATGTATCTGTAAACAAACTCTTATGAAAATAATAAGAGCCATTGACAAATACAAATCGGGCTGGTAGTTATATAGCCATTAACAAAACATTAGCTTTATTAATTCATAGGGGAGGAAACATCCACTGACCAATGGTTTCGGCTTGTTAGCCTCATCAGAGTGGACTGTTCCCAAGAACCCTATGAAGTAATCGAAGCTATTATAATGATATAATTTCGAAACAATCACTGTACTATGGCAAAAGTAAATAAAACCGCCATCAGGTGATAAAACACCAACACTACTAAAGTGTGGAAGTACAGAATTGAACCGAAACTACATAATAAATTTTAAAAATGACTATATATATATATATATATATGTATTTTATAAATTACAATAAAGAAAAATACATTGTGTGTTTCATTTCATATTACTCCCGATTTAATAACTACGTAATCTCAGTTTACAGAACGGTGTAAAACAATTTTTGACTTTTAATCTGAGTGCATATTTCGAATAGATGCTCTCATTTTTTTTGCGATTAAAGTTAGAAATGCATTTCAAATAGATGCTTTCATATTTTTTGCAATTGAAATTAGAAATGCATGTGATCTAAAATTGCAGAGTTGCCTTCAGTACGTAACTATGGAAATGCAAATGCTGAAGAAGCATTAGACTAGACTATCGTTGACAAGAAAAAAAGCTGTCTGACATGGGTTGAATTTTCTGCTGTTCTTGTTGTTTAATATCTTTATATATACTCAAGATATGTGTGTGATAATCGTTTAATCTTTATTGTCAAGTTGTAGTTGTGTTCTATAGAACAAATCAAAAATGAAAACTTTTTTTAAAATTGCCCTTGTCAGGAAAGAATAATGATAGTGGTTAGGTTAAAATTATTGAGTAGTTTATAGTCAATCCAAAGGAAGTGCTGGAAAAATTGTTTACTCCGTGAGCAGATCCACCAATTGCAACGTTAGCATATATTTCAATAGATTTATTTCTAGCTTTTTTGAAGTTGGAGCATTTCATAAATTTCCTCGTTTATATATTTCTTGCAGATAAACTGAGTTCGCGATTTAATAACTACGACTTGTTATTCTTTAAAAGTGAGAATGAGAAAATTGATGCAGTCAGTCTGTATATCTGTCTGTCTTTGGCAAATTTTTCGAGATATCTGTACAATTTGTTAAATGTTGTAAAACCAGTAAAGAGCTATTGCGTTGATCAATTATAATTGCTTTCAGGGTTGAGAGTTCCATTCGTGCTGTCTGAGTTTAATTGTTTTTTCTGCAGACATCAGCATTAAAGATTTCTTACTGACTACAATAATAATACAGACACAGTCTTTTCTATTGTTTTTTATTATTATCAAACCATTCTTTTAATAACAAGGTATTTTGTTTTGCACATTGCAGACTATTATTGCCGTGCCTATAACATTTTGCAATAGATAGGTTTCCATCCATTTCTTCTTTTCTAGACCCTTCACACATACTTCTTCACCGGGTCGGATAATTTGCTTCGGCTAACATTATAAAATTATATTAAAATAAATAATACAGACACAATCTTTCTATTGTTTTTTATTATTACCAAGCCATTCTTTTAATAACAAGGTATTTTGTTTTGCACATTGCAGATTATTATTGCTGTGTCTACAACAATGGATGTTATATTTTAAACGGTTATTGATTTTTAACTCCGATAGCTAAGGACAACCTAGTGCAAGCATATCAGTTACAACGTTTTGCATTAGATAGGTTTCAATCAATTTCTTCTTTTCTAGACCCTTCACAAATACTTCTTCACCGGGTCGGATAATTTGCTTCAAATAAAGCGCTATATATGATAACACCATTCCAGCCGTTGAAGATTCATCCCAAGAAAGACCATGAATATTCCTTGTCACCCAGTCGTTATGTTTTATATGATCTTGGCTCAAACAACTAGACTGCATTGGCAGTTTAAAAATTTGATGCCAAACAACACCTTCCAACAAGTCCAAAACCGCAATTTCTTTGCACACAAACTCGTTTTTCTTGTATTTAAATCCCTGAATATCAATTATATACATGTTTGTATATGTAGGTATGTAAATATATGCAGTAAACTTCGACTAATTAAATTAATATTAGGAGCAATCTCCTTATATAGCAGATTACCACCATCTGCGTACTTTGCCAACCCACTTTTCAACCTATCACAAGAGTGAACACATTTTGAATTTAAACCGGCCCATGTGTATTTGCAGCCTCTAAACATAAATAAAAAACATAAATCAGAATCTACTTTAATTAAACACAATTGACTTGAATGCGATATTTTGCATCTGTCATACTTTATAACTTCTCGCTAGAAAACCAAATTCAAAACATCTACACACATTTTCTCTGCACTTACATTTTTCAACATACGTGTGTTTTGAAGTATGTATGTTCCATTGAAAGTAATATAAAGCCGATCCTAATTCAAAACGTGCCCACAAGTATTTTACATTTGAAAGTATATAAGAATTCATGTTTTCACATTTTACATTAAAAGTATATAACGCCGATCCTAATTCAAAACGGTGCACGTGTAACTTCTCGCTAGAAAACCGAATTCAAAACAGCTACACACATTTTTCTCTGCACTTACATTTTTCAACATACGTGTGTTTTGAAGTATGTTCCATTGAAAGTAATATAAAGCCGATCCTAATTCAAAATCGTGCCCACAAGTATTTTACATTGAAAGTATATAAGAATTCATGTTTTCACAACTATTTTACATTGAAATGTTTTCACAACTATTTTACATTGAAATTATATAAGGCCGATCCTAATTCAAAACGGTGCACGTGTATTTTACATATGGAAAATACGTCTGAACATGTTTTGAATTAGGACCGGCCTTACCCCTCTACTCATGACGTTTTAAAGGTACAATTATTACACCCATACCACGTTCAACAGGTACAAGACCGTTTGCCTATCGATCCTGAGAGGCGTCTAGCTTTCTGTCAATTTATTCAAGATCAGAGAATTCAAAATGCAAATTTCAGTCGCAACATTTTATTTACAGGCGAAGCTTCTTTTACAAGATCTGGTATTACTAACATACATAATGAACATGTTTACGCTGTAGAAAATCCTCATGCAACTAAAGTGACTCACTATCAACATTTTAAGATTAATGTTTGGGCTGGAGTTATTGATAATTTTATTATCGGTCCTGTTGTGATACCAAATCGATTAAACGGAGACAATTACTTCAACTTTCTACAACAAACATTACCGAATTTATTGGAAGATCTGCCATTGTTATTTTGCCAAGACATGTGGTTTATGCACGATGGTGCTCCTCCCCACTTTACTCTAGCTGTTCGACAACATTTACACGAAAAATACCCGGATCGCTGGTCGGAAGGGGATATGATGCTCCTACAAATTGGCCAGCACGATCGCCGGACTTTGACGCCCTGTGATTATTTTTGTGGGGTAATTTAAAATCTAAGGTTTATTCGTCTCCACTTGGCAGCGAAGAAGAATTGTATAGACGAATTTTAAATGCAGCGAACTCTTTAAAAAAATAATGCACAAACATGCAGAGGGTTCAGTTAAACTTCTTACGAAGAGTTAATTTGTGCATTGAAGAAAATGCCGGCTATTTTGAAAATTTATTGTAATGTAATGGTCCAACACTTGTACCGCGCTGTTATTTTTCAATGATAGTAATAAAAAATAAACAAACAATGAAATAAAAATAAAAAAACAGACTTTGAAATTACTTTTTTTTCTGTCAAACCGCTCGTCTAATCAAAATTTTACAAGAGACAAAATAGTTTCCAAATTAAGTCGGCTACTCATAAAAAAAAATTGGTAGTCATTGCATAAACCGGAAAAAGGTAATGGTCGGATATTTATACAATACATCATTTTTGGGACACTTAAAATTATTCCGTACACCACCAAAAGATGTCAATTGAAAGTAGAAACATTATAACAGTTGCATATCGTTTATTTGTTTGACAGGTGATTATGTATCTACTATGTATTACCTTTGTTATGTTTAAACACTGTTACTAATATGTGTTACTAGTTCTGTTAGTTTTTGTGTAAATTGGTACTTTGAAGACACTTTAATTTGTTGTACCATGGGAGACACCACAAACTTGTTCACATTTGCAGAACAAACAGACATGCTGTTAGTTTATGGTGAAGTACAGAGAAATGGCGCTGATGCAGTTCGCAGATACCAAGAACAATTTCGATCTAGAAGGATACCAAATCGTAAAACATTTCAATCCATTGAAACACGTCTTAGTGAAACTGGCACGCTAAAACCTACACGAGTAAATGCTGGTCGACAAAGACTTCGACGAGATGTAAATGTTAAAGAACAAATACTCAATAATGTTCAGTTATCTCCTAGTACTGGCACCAGAAGATTGTCTCTTCGTTTTGGTGTTTTATCTGCAAGCGTTTGGCGAACATTGCACGAGCAGCAACTGTACCCATTTCACGTGACATCTGTGCAAGATTTGTTACCGCAAGATTACATCAAACGAACCAATTTTTCGCAGTGGTTAATTCGAAAATGCACACGACATCGTAACTTCTTGACCCGCTTGCTAGTGACTGATGAATCTACCTTTACAAAAAATGGAATTACCAATTTTTGCAATACCCATACTTGGGATGAAGAAAACCCCCATATCACTGTCACAAATCCTTATCAGCATACATTTTCCTTAAATGTCTGGTGTGGACTTCTTGGTGACAATCTCATCGGCCCCTTCTTTTTACAACGAAGACTTTCAGGATTGTTTTATTTGAATTTTCTGCAAAATAATCTTTATGAGCTGTTAGAGGATATTCCAATTCCCGATAGATGTGGGATTTGGCTTATGCATGACGGTGCCTCAGCCCACTTCTCTCATATTGTCACTGACTATTTAAACGCAGAATATGGTAACCGATGGATTGGCCGAAATGGACCTGTTAAATGGCCACCTCGATCTCCCGATCTAACACCGTTAGATCATTGTGTTTGGGGTGGGATGAAGACTATAGTTTATTCTAAGCTTATCTACACGCAAAATGAGTTAAAGAATCGGATCGTGGAGGCTGGTCATACTATTAAGAATGATGTTATAAGACTTGCCAGAGAGCAATGGATTCGCCGTGCTGGATGCTGCATACAACAAAATGGTGGGCATTTTGAACAGTTACTTTAAATGTTTAATTGTAATAAATATTTTCAACTCTCAAGATCTATGTAGGTATGTAAAGTATCATAGGGCATCCTGAATGCTTCACCCCCAATTAACTCGAAAACGGCTACAGATATCGACTTCAAACAAGAGTGACTTTTTTACTCAGAAATGTATAAAGTTTCTAATTCTGGCATTATAATTTATAAAAGCTTACACACAAAAAAAATACAAGGTTAAACGTGATTGTTCCCTCCCAAATGGGACGCTCCTGATCTTATTATCGAAAAATGGATAAGCCTATCTTATTTGGCATAAAAACATGGGTAGGCAACAAAAATCTGAATAAAATATCTTTTGTGGTTCTTCAGATAATTAAAGAAACTCAATTTTATCTAGCCCCCTTAAAGGGGTTATAACTCCATAGGGGTACATTTTAGGGCATACGTTTGTTAGAAGTTTTATGTTTATTTTGTGCTAAAGAAGACTCCCTTAAAATAGTGCCGTGCAATTTTGAAACACCCTGTATATTTTAAATATATATATATATATATATATATATATAATGATCTTGATGAAAATGGTAATTGTACTTGGGATATAGTAGTCCAAAAATAAACTAAATAGTGTTTTGCATATATTCAATTAATTATCTGACGTTTCGGCAAGGGTTGTTGCCTTTTTCAAAGATACTACAAAATTATACAGTATTGAATGGACATTAAAATTATAACATAGGTACTTACTTAATTACTAATGCATAATTATTAGAAAAGTTTCTTCACACATGTGGATTAGTGTTGGTTAATACATAAACAAAATGATAAAAATAAATTTTAAATTAAATGTCTTATTGACATATTTGTTAAGTTTGACACATAGACTGAAAGGAATTCTTGATTTTAAATTTTATATGGGTGCATGTAAATCTTAACTGTAATTGAACTATTGCTTTTTGTGTAATTCTATATAAATTAGAGTATATTGGATGTAGATTTTGTGTGTCTTGTCTAAAGTTCATCGAATTAATCTCATTTTGTATGTAATAAGCTTCCAAAAAGTCTCATTTTGTAATTGTTTTCAGAATCCAAAATTTCAATATCTTTATAATTTGGAACATGTTGGGTTAAATTAATATGTTGAGAGAGAGCACAATTCTTTTTCCTAATTTTATATCTGACCTATGTTGTGTAAGTCTATTTTTAACCACTGGGTGGTGTTACCTACATACGTCTGATTGCATGAACAAGTTATTTTATAAATAATATTGCTACTTAATAATTTGTTAGGTTTGTCTTTGAGTTTTGTAAAAGGTTTCTTACAGATTTTCATAACTAAATCCTATAGTTAGGTTATGTTGTTTTAAAATTCTAGCTAATAAAGGAGTTAATGTTTGTATAAAAGGTAATTTTTGTATAAAATGGTATTGGGTCTAGTTTCAGTACTGTTAAAATGGATGTTTGTGTATAGTAATTTCTTTACTAATTGTTTGGGATAACCATTATTACATAGCGTAAATTCTAAAGTTTTTAGATTAGTTTTTTGAATTGTGGTTCAGAGATTATTTCTATTCTGTGTTTAAGTGCTAAAGCTGTATTTATTTTGTGGTGAAATGAATGATTGGAATAGTAATTAATGTATCTACCTGAGTTAGAAGGCTTATTATAGTAATCAAATAGCAGTTTGTTGGAAGAATCTCGGATGACAAAAGTATCTAAAAAGGAATTTTTCTTTCTTTTCAAGTTCATACGTGAACTTTAAGTGTTCATTGAAATTATTGAAATGGTCTAAAATGTATTGTATTTTATCTGGTGGAGCAGAACAAATGATATCATCAACGTATTTTACTAAAAATACCATATCGAAATCTAAATTAGGTAAGATTGAGTTTAGTAGATGATCCATAACTATTTGTGCTATGATAGGAGATAATGGGAACCCATTGGAGTACCAAATTTTGTTGATAGAATACATTTTGAAAGACAAAATAGGTATTATTGAAAATTAGGAGATGGAGGCAAGAAATAGGGTTTTGACAAGGTGGTATGTGGTTTGATTACATCCCAGTTTTTCGTGATTATATCTACAGCCAAGTCTAGAGGTATATTTGTAAATAGTGAAGAAACATCTAATGAAAGTAAGATGTGGTTCTTAGGTAGTTGAAATTGACGGAATTGACTTACAAACGTAAATGAATCTTTGGTATTATATCCTTCTAAAGGAAAAGATGTTTGTAGAATTTTGCAAAGAAGACTGCTAAGTTATAGGTTGGTGTATTTACTGTAGAAATTATTGGTCGTAATGGAAAGTTTTCTTTATGAATCTTTGAAGTCCATAATACTTGCCTGGTATGGAATTGGTATTGGATAACTGTTTTCTTTGGGAATCTGTAATCAAATGTTTGGAATGTAACATTTTGATGTGGTCATTACATTTTTCTGAATCATAAAAGTGGGATCTTTTGAATTTGTTGATATGTGTGATCATCTTTCAGTAATTGTATAGATTTTTAACGTAATCATTTTATTTAAAATTACAGTGATTGCTCCTTTATCAGCTTTTGTAATAAAAATATCAGAATTTTCTTTAAGAAACTTTTTTACTTTGATATATAATTTTGATTCTAAATTGCGGTTAATTTTATTTTTTGGATTACTAACAAAATTTGTAATACAATTTGTGGTCTTAGCTCTTAAATTATTCTTTTCTTCTTGTAAAAGTTCATTGTTATCTAAAATGTTTTCGATATTAGCTAATAGTTTTCCCATGTTAATATCATTGACGTTAATATCTAAACTAAACTTGGGTCCCAATGATAAAAAGTTATTTATATCAATAGGTATTGCTTTATCACTTAAATTAACGATCCATTTACTATTATCATTGAAAAATTTTTTACATCCGGTATTGGTATTATTTAGTGATTGAAACTTTATTAATAGAATCTGTTTTTGTTTTTCAAATAATTTTTTATAGGACAAAACTTGTCTTCGTTCAAATTCTAAAAATATGTCAGGTGTCAGAGATTCTTGAAGAGAATTTTTTAAAAAGGTTAATTTTTAAAAAGGTTAATTTATTCTTCCAAAAAGCTATATTGGAATGTGTAATTTCTATTTCAAAATTTAGCATAGTAATATTAGACCTGGTTATAAATTTAGTGATCCTTTTGTTGACATAATGGTTTGTGTGAGTTAATAAATCTTTCAATTTGTTGGTTCTATCAGTTATGTGACGTGGGAAAATGGTTTGTTGTCTGCATCTTAGTAGAAAGCTTCTCCTAGTATCTAATTTTGCCATTGTTCGTGTGATGTTACTCCATTCTTTAAGTGATTTCATAGTAGGTTTTCCATACTTGATATGTATTAGATTATAAAATCCCATCTTAGATATGTCTTCTTAATATGGACTGTTTAATATATAATGATCATTGATCATTATATATTAAACAGTCCATATTAAGAAGATATATATATATATATATATTATAAATCTATATTTTTAAAATATATATATTTTTAAATTTATATATATATATATATATATATATATATATATATATAAATATTATAAGTAGTTTTTACACAAGGTAAGTTGATAAATACTAACGTATTGAAATTAATAAGATGAAATAATAACTTAGACTTTTTTTATAGTTAATGATCATTTCAAATCGAGCTCGATTTGAAATGATCATTGCTTTACTAAAAAAAAAGTCTAAGTTATTATTTCATCTTATTAATTTCTATATATATATATATATATATATATATATATATATATATATATCATACATATATATACATATTTCGGTATTTATTATAGACACAAAGACGCCTCATACATATCTACCTAAAAGTCTCAAATTTTTAAAATTATATTTTGTTCAGAAATGTTCAATCACAAGTTCATTGAAGTTTGGAGTACTTTTGATGAAAGACTTTTCTATGCTCAGCATTCCCAAAGGAGATAGTCTTTCTTTTCCAATAGTATTGTAGAAATCTTTTTGTCCTCATTAGCGGTAGAAATAATTGCGCCATCAAATTCAATAGTACTATGAAAATCATTTCCTTCATAAATTACTTCTAATCGGTTTTTATTTTAAATGATTGATGATGGGAAAGTCTTTTTTATAAGTTATAGAATATTGACCGAATATTGTTCGAATAAATTACTATAAAATAGTTGCCCTATAATTAAATGGTCACCGAAGCCGAATCTTTCGGTAATTTCAGAAATTATGATGTCTCACACTTCCAACCTAATGCGACGCTTAGAATATTTTACTCTGGGTCTTTTAGCACAGGCCGTGGAAAATGCAGATATTTGCAAAGCCACATTGTTTGCAATACCATTTCTTACTTTTTCGATTCATTCTGAACGGACCTGCACCTTGAAGAAGTTCTAAAATACTAGAACAGGTAGAATGGCTTGCGTGTTTCAGTGAGCTAAAAAGCCGAACTATAGGTTTAACCAAATTAGTGGGGTCTTTAGTGAGAAAACAGACCAAGGCAGGTCCTTCGAAAGAGGGCAGCAGCTTTTTCGGTACTTAGAGTCTCAAAGACCATAGGGGTCTGTATGGCATTCTAAGACACACTACTGCGATGTGGAAGGCAACGGGAAACCACCACATTACCTCCCAAGTACACTACGTACAGAAATTGTTAGTAAAGATGATGGCATTCTCTGAGGTAGAAAATTCAGGAGTTAAAATAGTCCTTACATGTGATTTTCCAATGCTCCACCCGAAGGTACTACATTGGCCAGGAAGCGAGTTTTTTTTTTACCTGGAAAATTTGGAATTTTGCCGAACCCTTGCTGTTCCAAGCAAGGTAAGGATCTTTAACGTACGTGACAACACTAACACACGGGACCTCTATTTTACCTCTCATCCGAACGAGGGTGTATTTTTGTGAAAAATGCTTGCCTAACATTTTTCAAGTGGACCCTGTCGGGATTAGAACGCGGGACCTTGGGCGTAGTTAAAATAGTCCCCCGTTCGGATCCCCGGGAGGGGACTACTTCGGGGAATGTGATCCGAAAGTATGAAAAAAGAGTCGTGAATATTCTGCGAGGAGCGTGGAATATCAGAAGCAAGTAGGTAAGCTAGAGAACTTGAAAATTGAAATGAATACGTTAACATTAGAGATAGTAGGGATTAGTGAAGTTCTGTGGCCAGAGGCAGGGGATTTTTGGAGCGGAGACTTTAGGGTAATTCATACAGGATCAGAGGAAGGAAATTCGGGTTTGGGATAGTTATGCGAAAAAAGACCACGTGTAGAAAACTACTTACAAAAGAACGAAAGAGTACTTATGGTTAGATTAGGATCTAAACCGGCAAATACAGTAATAATACAAGTATACATGTCCACCTCTAGCTACAGTGAGGAAGAGATGGATTCGATCTACAAAGATATTGAAGACATACTAAAGTACGTAAAGGGGCATGGTAATTTAATAATTACGGGGGATTTTAATGCTCTGGTAGGTGAGGGTTGGGAAGAAGCGGTGTAGTAGAAACCACGAAGGTAGTCCTCTACGTCAAACGTGTCTAACTCAATTCAAAACATACGTTTAAAATTATTTAAAACTTAACTAATGTATATGATAAAGATAGCAATACGATTTGTACGTGTTTTAAATAAAGAAATACGCGAACACGTTCATCTGGGAAAACGACAAAAAAGAGTATGTGCCGTATATTTTGAACTTTATACTTAACAGGCTAACCTTGGGTAGAATTCTGCCTTTTCTTTAAAATAGGATATCTTATTTAGTTTTTTTAAATGGAATACACTTTTTAAAGTTTTAAAAGCTTGACGGAAACTTCCGAATCGGAATATTTATTGGATAATTATGAACTAGATGCTACATTAACTTAAAATTTTCAACTTAATTTGTACGAATACAAGTGATGACGCAGACGACTTCTTCCATGGTTTTGACTATAGTAGGTTTACTTGGTTTAGGCACGAGAAATGACAGGGAAAATAGGCTGGTAGAATTTTGCGACGAGGACAATTTAACCATAACAAACTCAATATTTCAACGTCATGCTAGAAGACGATACACGTAGAAGACTATGCCAGGAGATATAGGAAGATATCAAATAGATTACATTCTTGTTAGACATCTGTTTAGGAATCAACTAAAAGACTGTAGGAGCCAGCCAGAAGCAGATATAGACACTGACCACAACATCGTAATTTTGAAGGCCGCTCTTAAATTTAAAAATCTGAAAAAGAGGACCGGAAAAAGGCTTTGAGAAACTAAAAGATATCTACGAAAGATTTGAAAAAAAGTCAAATGAATTACTGAACGATATCGGGAAAATTTGTTATACTAAGGAAGTAGAAACAGAATGGAATAACATTAAATCCAGCTTAGACATGGCGGTCAGAGATATTCTGGGGTATACACAAAAAGAAAATAAGAAACCATGGATAACAAAGAATATCCTGAATTTAATAGAAGAAAGCCGAAAATACAAAAATAGATCAGACGAAACAGGAAAACAGAAATACAAAGCCATACAATGGGAAATTATTCGCAAATGCAGGAAAGCCAAAGAACAATGGATTGATGAAAAGTGCAAAGAGGTACAGACTAAGGTGGAAATAGGAAAGACAGGCCAAGCTTACAAACTAATGAGAATGAATTTTAGGGATATAAAACCATATAGCAAAAATATAATGGACGCGGGAGGAAGCGCCATTATAGAAAATGTAGAGAAAATGGATAGATGGCAAGAATATATAAGGAAGTTTTATGCAGGAGAAGAACTAATAGCTTTAGAACAAGAATCAGACATTGAAAATGATGACTTGGGATATCCTATACTTAGAGATGAGTTTGAATTAGCATTAAAAGGTCTGAAAAATGGTTAGGCACCGGGTACAGATAAGGTACAAGCAGAAACTCTAAAAGTCACTGGTCAAGCAGAAACAGAACGTCTCTGCCAACTTGTAAGCTATATGATTGAGACAGACGAGATACTCAAAGATTTCAAACGTAATATCATAGTCACTATACCAAAAAGAGAGGCTCAGATTAGATGTGAAAATTTTCGAACAATAAGTTTGACAGCCCATGTGTCAAAAATATTAACTAGAATTGTACAAAGACGGATGGAAAAACGAGCTGAAGAAGTACTTGGAGAAGATCAAAGTAGAGCATAAATGACAGTTCTCCCGCCACATTTCCACCAACATCCACATTTCCACACACATCTGGACCAAATTTACATGTAAATTCCCATAAGGAGCAAATGAGGAGATTCATCTCCACATTTCCACAAGCATCCACATTTCCACAATTCCCATAAGGAGCAAATGAGGAGTTTCATCTCCACATTTCCACAAGCATCCACATTTCCACACACATCTGAACCAAATAGTTTTCTTCGTCTAGCCATTTTTACCCACGAGATAACCCTATCTTGTTTGGTATCAATCAATATTAGATTTTTCTCAGCTACCCAAATCTTTAGGAATTTTTCAGATAGCTCCATCCCCAAGGGAGCAACCCTCACTTTAAGATTTTTTACCGCTAACATTCTGAACCAAATAGTTTTCTTCGTCTAGCCATTGCATCTTTCGAGATAAACCTATCTTGTTTGGTATCAATCAATATTAGAATTTTCTCAGCTATCCGAATTTTTAGGAATTTTTCAGATAGCATCCTCCCCCAGCGAGCTACCCTCATTTTAAGATTTCTTTCCTGTTGCTATTTCTGAGCGTTCTTATAAATTTTTTTAGTCATGCAATACATTAAATTAGTCTACAATTTTACGCACAACCCGAATCTGCAAACAGATTTAAAATAGGACCACGCCTTGCAAAGTTACACTTTAAAGCTCTCAAACCTCTAAATTTTGCTCTTTGCTCTATAAGCAAAACTAACAAATAGTTTTCTTTGTCTAACCAATGCATCTTTTGAGATAAACCCATCTTGTTTGGTATCAATCAATATTAGAATTTTTTCTGCTACCCAAATCTCTTTAGATTTTTCAGATAGCATCATCCCCCAGAGAGCTACCCTCATTTTAAGATTTCTTTCCTGTTGCTATTTCTGAGCGTTCTTATAAATTCTTTTATACATGCGATACATTAAATTAGTCTACAATTTTACGCACAACCCGAATCTGCAAACAGATTTAAAATAGGACCACGCCCTGCAAAGTTACACTTTAAAGCTCCCAAATCTCATTAAAATTTTTGTTCATTTATGACATATGCTTTAACCAACACAAAGAAATAAGCACACAAAAGTTTAATAATTTATTTTATCCGATTTACAGTTTAATAAACTAATTACAATTTTTACAAAGTATAACATTTATCTTCTTCGTTTAACCAAATCCAAGCAGGTTAAAGTAACCTGTAACAAAAAATAGAAATTAATGTGTTGTTTAAAAAAGACCTATAACAAAAAGAGATTAATGTAAAAAAGAGGAGAGGTGTTTTCGGTCAATAAGACATGTTGTTGTTAATCTAACAATATGAGAATAATGTAAAAATATTCCAATGTAATGTGTTTTTAATATATAAATGGGAAGGTCGACTTCGGCGCAATCATCGCTCCGAATTACATGTGAAAGCTGTATATAATTTCTTTTTAAAAGTGTATATCTTCTCCAAACAAATGCGGTTATTACACGGAAAACCACGCTAAATGCGAGTCAATTAATAGCAATTTAATATTGCTTACTGACCTACCTTAATTAGGTTGCTGTACTATTAGGAATGATGTACTTTTTGTTGTCCTCGCCCGACAAACTGATTTTATTAATTAATTGGGTATAAAGTTGGTGATTACATGGTTTCGTTTAAGACCTCGTACATATTTCCAGATTACTAGAAGACGTTATAATCATACTTTTTGTGTTAAAGGATTTCACATCGGTAGTCTCTTCTCCCATTTTGGTGTAAACGCCGTAGAGTTCGCAATCGACTTTTATTGCTATATGATGTATTCTTTTTTTATTAAGTAATCGAATAAATCGTTCCTTCTGATTCCAAAGAAACTCGGACACTCCATCGCCGACACGGGCATTCTTTATGCGATAGCTAGCCATACGGTTGTTAAACGCTGTGCTATCCATTTCTACACCATCGTCGTTAGTAGCGGTAACTGATGCATTTTTATGTTTGTTGCTCCGTAGAAGATCAGAGTATGCAGACTTTAACACCTCCATGTCGCACACTTTACACATAATTCGTGGTTGTTTCGTACAAGACCCTTTAACAGCTAGCGAAGCTGAACGTTTACTGCTTAATGACATACCGTGCTGTTTTTCCTTGTGTCGCTGTAAGCTATTCTTGTAAAAGCGATACTGCAAGACCCACAGTTTAAGTACTTTGCTACCGACGGATGTATAAGCTTAACCGTGGACGATGTTACACCACGACATTTGTTCTGGTGCCGTTTGAGAGCATCCCTCCTGGTAAAGTAGACGTGACAGGGCTCGCATTTAAAAACGTTTAGTACAAAACAAAATTCGCACTATAAGACTTTGGTTAAACTTGTAATCGAACTAACTTATAACTAAAAAGCTTACTCTAGCGTACCTGATTTATGTTCCTTATAGAATGCATACCGAAGATTGCCGAAGACGCTCGAAGAGTGCACAAACGCGGTCACTAAACCAATCAGCATTAATACCGAGTATTCTATGCTTTCGTAGGTTTCTCATACCCTAGAACCAAATCTTCCGCATAGCGGTTGGTAGCACGTAATGATTTCTAGAACCGGCAAGTACTCGATATCGCCCAAATATAGTTCCTCCAGATATATTAGACGAACTCGAAAAAGATTGCTCCGTAGATGACCAGGGTATGCAGACTTTAACACCTCCATGTCGCACACTTTACACATAATTCGTGGTTGTTTCGAACAAGACCCTTTAATAGCTGGCGGAGCTGAACGTTTACTGCTTAATGACATACCGTGCTGTTTTTCCTTGTGTCGCTGTAAGCTATTCTTGTAAAAGCGATACTGCAAGACCCACAGTTTAAGTACTTTGCTACCGACGGATGTATACGCTTAACCATGGACGATGTTACACCACGACATTTGTTCTGGTGCCGTTTGAGAGCATCCCTCCTGGTAAAGTAGACGTGACAGGGCTCGCATTTAAAAACGTTTAGTACAAAACAAAATTCGCACTATAAGACTTTGGTTAAACTTGTAAACGAACTAACTTATAACTAAAAAGCTTACTCTAGCGTACCTGATTTATGTTTCTTATAGAATGCATACCGAAGATTGCCGAAGACGCTCGAAGAGTGCACAAACGCGGTCACTAAACCAATCAGCATTAATACCGAGTATTCTATGCTTTCGTAGGTTTCTCATACCCTAGAACCAAATCTTCCGCATAGCGGTTGGTAGCACGTAATGATTTCTAGAACCGGCAAGTACTCGATATCGCCCAAATATAGAATTAGATGCTCGATGTCCGTCAACTGCCGATTCTCTCGTAAAAGGTAGAAAAAACTCAGTCAATCATCCATTATACTTCGACTCACCCCCGTTTTGATAATTTACAAACATTTTTCAAACGACAATGGGCTGAGAATTTTTAAACCTCCGAGGGATCTTTAAGTCGTGATCAATTACACATCCGAGCTACGCGTAAACTAACATATTTTGTAGCAACTGTGCACTGTACAATACATGCATACCCATTCTCTGCGCTACTGCTATTCTTGTAGTTGCTCGAAAAAGTCAGTCGCCCTTTTTACTGCTAGGGCCGCTAAAAAGCACCATTCCATACTTTCTTTATAAGTGTAGCACATCGCGCACTTTTTTGTCGGATAATTAAATTTTTGTTTATGTAGGCCTTTACACTTTCGCTTATTTAAACATCTAATACGATCGATTAACCACTTTCGATTATTCTAACGGGGAGCCACCATACATCCCGCCGCACCGTTCTTTTTGATTACAACGATCCTATGGGCTTCCGCACACTAACACCTGACGTATCTTTCCTACTATTTGTTAAACAAAAACTACCGGTGTCGCCATTGTGGACGTAAACAGATGTTTGTGGATGGGTACGAGAATATGTAACCATATACATTAATCACTCTAAGCTATTTTATTTAGTCCACGAAAACTATTATTTTTCTAAACCACAATTAATAATCGCCTTTATAGGTTCCACATTTCTACCATTTCCCAATGACTGGTGCTACGTACATGGAAACTTTAATTTCTTATTGGAGAGAATTCTTATTCTCCCACGCACTGCTGCGTAGTTGCATGTTCATTCCTTTTGGAGGTATATGCTCGTTATAGGTTGTAAGACCCTCGGTTTTACTTAACTACACTTCGTGAGACCCCTTTAATCTTTTTAATCGTATCTTTCTCGCCTACAATACAGTAGGACTTAGCCTTACTACCAACGAATTCTAATACTGGACCCCCATTAAATTCGTCTTTAAATTTCCATACAACTTTTTTGTCGACAAGTGTTATATTGTATTTGTTATACGCGGGGTAGTCACTCTTTTAAGATAAATATATTTTGCTAGGTATCAACTAACATTAAATTTTTCTAGAGACTCCAAATCTGTAAATAAATTTTAAATAGGACCACCCCATACAAAGTTATGCCTTTTAAAGACCCAAATCACTGATTTTTGCCCATCTTTATTTAACTACATCTTAAAACACTTTTTCGCTACCCAAGACATATGCTTTAACCAACCATTTCCCTAGAAATCTAAAAACGCTGTGCCCTCGAACACAACGTGGAGGTAACACGTATATTCTGTCAACCGAGATAGAAACAGGAAGGATTTGGAAGGTGGACGAAGAACTTAAAAATTATGGAATTTAAAAACTAATATATACAATAGATTTACAAAATCTATACAACTATCTTAGATTTATATCTTTATACCCACCATGTGTATGTTGATGTGCTCCCAGGATGATGTTACGCTTGCCATCTTCGCTCGATAAACTAATTTTATTAATAAGCTACGTGTACAAATCGTGTTTTTTACTCCGGATACATACGCAGACAAGTACTCGATACCATCCAAATAAAGAATTGGATGCTTGGCAACTGTTAACATCCGCTTCCCTCGTGTACGCCCAAACACATCCCAGCCCATGAGCACCCTTGCGCATGCACACCCCTGCCCATGCGCGCCCCTGCGCGCGCGCAACTCCTGCCCATGCGCACCCCTCTCTGTGCGACTGCTATTTCGTGGTAACGTCACAGCCTTTTCTAAATAAGAGCAATGTAATACTATTCTAAGATGTTTATTCTGACATACATAACAAAATTTAAAAAAATGTAATGCCAAGCATGGAGCCATTTAAACTTAATTTTAATACAAAGTTATACACAGAGGACAGTCCTTTCTTTATGTTTATTTGGAGCGCTTTTAATTTTATCTAATTTTATTCGCAGCTTAAAATTTAAATCGACACCCAAGTCCTCTATCTCCTTTTCTAGTCAATAGTTTGATACATAGAGACCGTCTAGGTTTTCGAATTGTAAAATGTGCCGACGTTTGCCTCTATATATAAAGTCTTTGATTCCACCGTCAACCAGTTCCATTCCTTCGCGTAATTCTTGCAGCTTGTGACAATCTTTTAATCGCAGCTTTCCCACTATATCCTGCATACGTATCTTGTTAGCTCGATCGACTTCTTCTTGTCGGTAATGTAGCACTTGTGTAAGATTTTTATTTTATCTTGGCTGTCTTCCTCCTTTACTATCTCCAATAATTTACAGGTAAATAGTTAAAACTAAAAGCCGAAAGCACATACTTTATCAATGTTTCCCTTTCTTTTGGTTTTTCGGACAAATTAATTTGCAAGCCCGTCAATTGCTTTGTATTGCCATTACCCCAAAACACGTACTGTAGTATGTTATTATACACTAAACAGCAGCTATTTTGTAGCTTGTCCGATAGCTTACTCCACATTTTGGCAAGTGGTACCGAGTACATTGGCGCCTTTAGGAAGTATAACTTACTATCTTCCAATAACGTTAAACAGTCTTTTAAGGGATTATACACCTGTTCCGCACTGACATAGCTTCCAATTGCACAGTTGTATATTGTCGCTTCCAATCGCGTAATACCATGTTCTTTGGCCAAAGTAGACGCAAATGTTTCCCTTAAACGTACATCTGGACAACGTAAAAAATCTAGTATATGATTGCCAAGTTGTATATTAACACCAGGACTTGTTATCTGACACACAAATTTGTTGTATATCTTAATTCTTGCATTGGTTGTTAGCCATGTTAAACAATCAATTCCCACAGTTTTATCGATGTCAACTATAATATTACACTTTTCTTCGTATTCGTCCTTATAGCATAAGTTATGGTTTGTAGTTAAATAATTACACATCTCCATCTTGCTAAATATGTCTGCAAAATCTTGGGTTACATCCATGTCAAAAAGATAGAAATAATCTTTTTCGAGTTCGTCTAATATATCTGGAGGAACTATATTTGGGCGATATCGAGTACTTGCCGGTTCTAGAAATCATTACGTGCTACCAACCGCTATGCGGAAGATTTGGTTCTAGGGTATGAGAAACCTACGAAAGCATAGAATACTCGGTATTAATGCTGATTGGTTTAGTGACCGCGTTTGTGCACTCTTCGAGCGTCTTCGGCAATCTTCGGTATGCATTCTATAAGAAACATAAATCAGGTACGCTAGAGTAAGCTTTTTAGTTATAAGTTAGTTCGTTTACAAGTTTAACCAAAGTCTTATAGTGCGAATTTTGTTTTGTACTAAACGTTTTTAAATGCGAGCCCTGTCACGTCTACTTTACCAGGAGGGATGCTCTCAAACGGCACCAGAACAAATGTCGTGGTGTAACATCGTCCATGGTTAAGCGTATACATCCGTCGGTAGCAAAGTACTTAAACTGTGGGTCTTGCAGTATCGCTTTTACAAGAATAGCTTACAGCGACACAAGGAAAAACAGCACGGTATGTCATTAAGCAGTAAACGTTCAGCTGTTAAAGGGTCTTGTACGAAACAACCACGAATTATGTGTAAAGTGTGCGACATGGAGGTGTTAAAGTCTGCATACCCTGATCATCTACGGAGCAACAAACATAAAAATGCATCAGTTACCGCTACTAACGACGATGGTGTAGAAATGGATAGCACAGCGTTTAACAACCGTATGGCTAGCTATCGCATAAAGAATGCCCGTGTCGGCGATGGAGTGTCCGAGTTTCTTTGGAATCAGAAGGAACGATTTATTCGATTACTTAATAAAAAAAGAATACATCATACAGCAATAAAAGTCGATTGCGAACTCTACGGCGTTTACACCAAAATGGGAGAAGAGACTACCGATGTGAAATCCTTTAACACAAAAAGTATGGTTATAACGTCTTCTAGTAATCTGGAAAATATGTACGAGGTCTTAAACGAAACCATGTAATCACCAACTTTATACCCAATTAATTAATAAAATCAGTTTGTCGGGCGAGGACAACAAAAAGTACATCATTCCTAATAGTACAGCAACCTAATTAAGGTAGGTCAGTAAGCAATATTAAATTGCTATTAATTGACTCGCATTTAGCATGATTTTCCGTGTAATAACCGCATTTGTTTGGAAAAGATATACACTTTTAAAAAGAAATTATATACTGCTTTAACATGTAATTCGGAGCGATGATTACGCCGAAGTCGACCTTCCCATTTATATATTAAAAACACATTACATTGGAATATTTTTACATTATTCTCATATTGTTAGATTAACAACAATATGTCTTATTGACCGAAAACACCTCTCCTCTTTTTTACATTAATCTCTTTTTGTTATAGGTCTTTTTTAAACAACACATTAATTTCTATTTTTTGTTACAGGTTACTTTAACCTGCTTGGATTTGGTTAAACGAAGAAGATAAATGTTATACTTTGTAAAAATTGTAATTAGTTTATTAAACTGTAAATCGGATAAAATAAATTATTAAACTTTTGTGTGCTTATTTCTTTGTGTTGGTTAAAGCATATGTCATAAATGAACAAAAATTTTAATGAGATTTGGGAGCTTTAAAGTGTAACTTTGCAGGGCGTGGTCCTATTTTAAATCTGTTTGCAGATTCGGGTTGTGCGTAAAATTGTAGACTAATTTAATGTATCGCATGTATAAAAGAATTTATAAGAACGCTCAGAAATAGCAACAGGAAAGAAATCTTAAAATGAGGGTAGCTCTCTGGGGGATGATGCTATCTGAAAAATCTAAAGAGATTTGGGTAGCAGAGAAAATTCTAATATTGATTGATACCAAACAAGATGGGTTTATCTCAAAAGATGCATTGGTTAGACAAAGAAAACTATTTGTTAGTTTTGCTTATAGAGCAAAGAGCAAAATTTAGAGGTTTGAGAGCTTTAAAGTGTAACTTTGCAAGGCGTGGTCCTATTTTAAATCTGTTTGCAGATTCGGGTTGTGCGTAAAATTGTAGACTAATTTAATGTATTGCATGACTAAAAAAATTTATAAGAACGCTCAGAAATAGCAACAGGTAAGAAATCTTAAAATGAGGGTAGCTCGCTGGGGGAGGATGCTATCTGAAAAATTCCTAAAAATTCGGATAGCTGAGAAAATGCTAATATTGATTGATACCAAACAAGATAGGTTTATCTCGAAAGATGCAATGGCTAGACGAAGAAAGCTATTTGGTTCAGAATGTTAGCGGTAAAAAATCTTAAAGTGAGGGTTGCTCCCTTGGGGATGGAGCTATCTGAAAAATTCCTAAAGATTTGGGTAGCTGAGAAAAATCTAATATTGATTGATACCAAACAAGATAGGGTTATCTCGAAAGATGCATTGGTTAGACGAAGAAAACTATTTGTTAGTTTTGCTTATAAAGCAAAGAGCAAAATTTAGAGGTTTGAGATTTTAAAAGTATAACTTTGTAAGGGATGGTCCGATTTTAAATCTGTTTGCAGATTCGGATTCTGCGTAAAATTCTAAGCTAATTTAATGTATCGCATGACTAAAAAAATTTAGGAAAGGGGTGAGATAAGGATGTGCCCCATTAATTTTTTAATTGTACATTGAAGAGGCAATCAATACTGTCAAATGCAGGAAGACATTTGGAATTATTATGCAGTAACAAATGATCGAAGTGCTTAGATTTGCAGATGACATAGCGGTATTAGCATCTAGCAAGGAAAAGTTAGAAACTGCTCTTAATGAAATGTAAACAGTTCTAATAGAGAGATACAGTATGAAAATTAACGAAAATAAAACTAAGGTACTAGTATGTAAAAGAAGGGAAAATAAATTAAAAACTAGAATTCAAATAGGTAATGAGAACTTACAAGACGTCAAGGATTTCTGCTACCTAGGGAACCAAATAACGCAAGATGGGAAGAGCGAAAAAGATATAAAACAACGATTAGCACAAGGTTGTGCTACATCTAACAAGAAAAGGCAATTATTGTGTTCAAAGACAACAAACATAGAAACAAGGAAACGATTGCTTAGAACATGTATGTGGAGCACAGCACTGTACGGCTGTGAAACCGGGACAGTAGGAGAAGTGGACAGGAAAAAGATAGACATCTTTGAAATGTGGTACTACAGACGTATGATGAACTATCGTGGACAGACAAAGTTAAGAACAAAAAGTAATGGAAGTGGTAGGTGAAGAAAGAAGTATGTGGAAAACAGTAAAAAATAGGAGAGATAGGATGATAGGCCACATACTAAGTCATGAGGGAATAGTGCGGAATATATTAGAAGAAGGCTTAGGAAGAAAGGGAGGTAGAGGTAGACCTAGGTTAGACTATTGCACACAGATAGCAAAAGATGTAGGCTAGCTCAGAATAGGAATCAATGGAGGTACGCATCCAACCAATTCGAAAATAGAAAACCTAGTGACGAAAAAATAACAGTAATTAAATCTTATGATTATTATAAGCAACTACGGGTATTGGTTTTACAATACTCTCAACTAATGTTAATTGTGCGAAAGCATTTACTGGAAAACTATTAATTCAGCAAATGAGTAAGTGTTGGGGGTGCTTGGCAGCAACAGGCTGCTTAACCCCCTCCACATACCACCAAATCTTGGTGAAAAGGGAATATAATTAGGAAACAACTGTAGCTAGGCTGTGGGAATTTCAGAGAACTGTGTAGGCTAGCGCAGAATAGATATAAGTGAAGGTAGGCGTGCAACCAGTTTCAAGACGGAAAGTCTAATAACGAAAAAAATAATTGCACTTAAATCTGATGATTATTATAAACAACTACATGTGTTGGTTTTGAAATATTTTCAGCTAATGGTTGATTGTGCGAAGGGATATATTGGAAAACTATTAATTCGGCAAATATTCAAGTGTTGGGGGATCTTGGTAGCTGCAGGCTGTTTAACCCCCTTCACGTACTACTGACTATCGGGGAAATTGGGTATATATTTATAAACAATAGATGGGGAACCGAACTGTATTTAACAAGAAAGAGAAGCGGCTATGTTCGAAGACAGCGATCATAGAAACAAGGAGAAAATTGTTGAAAACATATGTGTTTAGCACAGCACAGTAGGTCTATGAAATAGGGGCAGTAGGAGAAGCAGACAGAAAAGCGGTAGAAGTCTTTTGGAATGTTGTGCTTCAGATTTATGAGGATGATAGCATGGACAGACAAAGTTAATAACAAAGAGGTTACAGAAATAGTAGGAGAATAAAGATATCTGTGGAAAAAAAAGAGAAATAGAAGGGCAGGATTTGTTCTAGGACATTTTTGGGGAATAGTGTGGGATATATTACAAGCAGACATAGGAAAAGGGAGGTAGAGGTAGACGTAGATCAGACTATTGCACACAGATGGTGAAAGATGTAGACTGTGGAAATTTCAAGGAAATGTGTAAGTTAGCACAGAATAGGAAACAATGAGGGTACGCGTCTTACCAGTTCTAGGATTGAAGACCTAATGATGATAACTTTTGCGATAGACATTTTGAAGGAAGTTAATAGTTTTCACCAAGAGAACGTTTTTAAAGTTGATTAAATAGAATTTCAATATTAGGCATTATCAGATGAAAGAAGTTTAACTAGTACAAAAATCTTTACTTTGTAAGAAATGCTTAAAGCTAAGGAACTGATGGCGTTAGAGACTTTTTCGCATTCAATTATTTTTTCTAAACAAGCTAGTGTGTCGATCTAGTATAAAAACGTAGTCTTTACACAACGCGTATTAAAATTCCGCCTTGTCAGTGCAAATCTAGGTAAACGGACTTTTATAAATTCATACAGGACAACTGTTCATTTTGGGGATCGGCTAAAAAACGTTGAAAATTCAGCAAGTTGGCGAAAAAAATTTTTACGTTTTAACTTGACTTGCCGGTATTTGTAAAATTAAATTAAATTGGTGGACGTAGAAATGGATATAATTAACTACCAAATGTTTTTCCTTAACTGTTGTCTGAACTCCACCTAGTTTTCCACTCATAGTAGAAGCGCCATTACATCTTTGTGCAATTAATTTTCCTCGTGTCTTATTTATTTCTAAAATTTCCAATTCTTGTAGGATTATATTGATCAATATATCAGCAATGGTGGAATGATAAATTTAAAAAACTCTCCTGAATAACGCCATGTTAAAATCTACCAAAGAAATAGCCTAAATCATAGTAATTTTTCCCCCCCAAAATAAATATAAAAAACGACTGCTTAAGCCTTACGGTAACATAATCGCACACTTCTTTAATAAACATCCTCTCAATTGTATAAATAGAAACATATTAGAGAATGTTTTCCAATCCTCAAGTTATTGAATTCACGGTAAGCGTATTGGCTACCTAAAAAAGTCGGTCCCAGGCCGCAACACAATTGAGGCAATCATTCTTTTAAACTTTAAAAATTTTTGCCTAGTGTACTTAAACCAAATATTTCGAACATCAATAAATCAAAGTCATCTTCAATTTATGTCATAAATGTCAAACTTGAAGTTTTTATTATTTTGACAACGATCCTAGGTCATGGATCGAAACGTAAATAAAGATGATTTTAAAAACTATGAGTGGTTTAATACCAAAGAAAATTAAGAAAAAAAAACATTTGAGTTTTATTTGAATTATCGGTGGCTTCGTGTACTTGCACTGCGACAAAATCTGCCAACTCAATTTCGAATTTTGCAAAGTGTTAGAGTGCCCTTAAAAACGGTAGTTTTCTCGAAATATTCTTTAAATAGAGAGTACAAATCGGAAATAAAATCGATTAAACTAACAGCACTGACTCCAGCAAATCATTTTGCAAAGTTTTAGAGGTACCCTTAAAAATGGCACTTTTCTCGAAATATTCTTTAAATATAGAATCCAACTCGATTAAACCTCAAAATACACACGGATTATCAGATGATTGCGTCTCAGTATGTCTTCTCAATGCCAACTCAAATGCACCGCAAAATTTCACGCGGTCTGTAATTTTATTTAGATAGTATCTCTTTTAACGTTTTCATTAAAATTATTTAGATATTTCCTGTGCGCACTATCCAATTGTGATCGAATATCAACACGCTCGAATGTAGCGTAATTCATTGAACTTTTTATGTGGTCTGTAGATAGAAAATACTTTCCTTTAAATTTTCAAGTCACTTACCCAACTATTACATCAGGTGTCACTCACATTTAAAAAGTATACAGACATAACAATAGAACGCGTTCGTAATATTACATCCGCAAATGCATTTGGGTAAATCATACATATTTCTCCGAAAATTACGGTGTCTTTCTTTGTTTTTATCTTTACTTGTCTATTTAATTTGAAGCCCCGGTCGGGGGCGACCTCTTGCTTTGAACTCTAGCCGCTTATCGGAATTTATACCACCACTGGTTTCTAGTTCTTTAATTACCTGAACGACTGACATGCTTTATCCGATTATGAAAACAATACTAAGTAGACTATTACTATGTACAAAAAAGGAGAAAGTAGGGAATAATTGCGTTAAAGGGTTATTATTGTTTTATCCGATAGTAGGTAATCTATAAATGACAAGATACAAAATACTATTAAATTTAAGGGTGCATATTCGAGAACGGAATAAAGAACGTGCTGTTTGAGTTTATTAATATAACTAAAAACTTTAGTACTTCTTTGTGCAAAATTGAAAATTTTATCGAATCAGTTATTTTCGATATTGAAAAAACTATTTTAGTATGAAATATTAGCATAAACAGATCTGCAAAAATTGCAGAAAACATTTTTTATCTTTTTTTTTTTAATTTTTGAGGAGATATAAGAGGTGTAGAGATTACATTAGAGAAACTAAAGTAAAAATTTCAACCGTTAAAATAAGCTTCAAAAAGATTCTACGATGAAAATTAACCGAGATATTAATGGATGTTACCGTTCAAAGTTAGTCATTTTTGACGATTTTAGCTGCTTTTGCTTATATACCTTATTTTTACAATAGTCAACGAAAAATTGTTATTTTTATTGAGTACAATACAAGTTTAAAGTTATGGGATACGATACAGAGGTTTTTAGTTGTATAAATTTTTTGTTCCAAAAGAAAATGAACAAGTAACACATAAGACCATTTTTTCAATTATTGAGACCTTTTCGACCTTGAACAGTTTGGATTATATAAGTTTTTTATTTCTACATTATTTTGCTGGTCTTCTATCTAAAATAAGTTTTACACCGTGTATTTTAATTCTAAAGCAGTACCTTTGCCTATTGTATACGTTCATGTCCTTGGGAAGAACTGTTTTGTATACGTAGGAATAACTGTGCTGTATATTCCATTCTATGATTTTTAATATGAGTGAGAGATACATGAATATAAATTTTCCCCTCTTTTTATTTACAATAATTAATTCACAAGTACACAGCGTACGTAAATTATTATTTAATATAGTGGCATCCTCCGGAGTAAAAGATACCAGAGTTAAAATAGTCCCGCATTCGGATCTCCGCGAGGGGACTACTTCGGAGATGTATTCGGAAAGTTTAAAAGAAGAGCCAGGAACATTGCGAGTCGGAGCGTGGATGTCAGAAGTATAAAGCAAATAGGTAAGCTAGAGAACCTTACAATTGAAATGGATAGGTTTAGCATTAGACATAGAAGGGATTACCGAAGTTCGGTGGCCAGAGGCGGGATATTTTTGGAGCGGAGACTTTAGGGCAATTCATGCAGGATCAGATAAAGAAAATTTGGGTGTAAAGATAGTTATGCGAAAAAGATAGGACACTGTGTAGAAAACTACTTACAAAGGAACGAAAGAGTACTTGGTTAGATTATAATCTAAATCGATAAATACAGTAATAGTACAAGTATACATGCTCATCTCTAGCTATAGTGAGGAAGAGGTAGAAGCGATCTACAAAGATATCAAAAACATATAAGAGGACATGAGAATTTAATAAATATGAGGATATTCATGCAGTGGTAGGTGAGGGTAGGGAAGGAGTGGTAGTAAGTTTATTTGGTTTAGGCACGAGAAACAACAGTGCAAATAGGTTGATAGATTTTTGCGACAAAACTATTTAACGATCACAAACATTACTTTAACATCATGCTGTCTATTGTCCCATTGTGATACATTGTGTTAAACAAAATAATATTTTTCCTTTTCTTGGAACATAAAGACACCAATGTAATCTTTTCTTGAAATCAAAATAAAGACAAACTTTTATTCCATTCATTTGCTTCCACGAATTTTGAAGGAGCTCTTTTATTTTTTCTTACAGGGCTTATAAGTGTCAAATTATAAACAGAGATTGTAATGCACAAACCAATTATCTGGGGTTATATTCCTACCTGTTCCTGTTATTAGAAATACGAGACTTTTTACAACTTCCGATGACGAGCTAACAAGCTGACATGGACCAGGTGGTTGTTTACCAAGATGTACTTCAATATTAGAAATGTAAAAGATATTACTATCTGCATATTGCTAAAATCTTAATACCGTACTTTTACTTTACATTACTTGGTAAATATTATTTAAAAGGGATTCTACCAAGAAATACTGGCAGCATTTCATCGATTGTTACGTATTTCGATTGATTATAGTTAATAATACAGTTACGAACAAGCATTTCAGCAAATTTATCAACAGTTTTCGTATCATTTCTTGTGTTGATATCATCGAATCTAAGATTCATCAAAACGAAAACGTTTAAGGTTTATAGAAGTACGTAAGATTTCAACTCCTGAACCTTCAGTTTGCCATAAATCGTGATTTAGCGTTATGTTCTTTATAAACTCCTGCTAAATATAACAAATCAGTTATTGCCTTTAGTTTACTTTTTGCTATCTGGTTGTAACAGTTTTTTTGACCGCTCCAGAATATCAACGAATTCTAGTTCTAATAACTCAAGTATAGTCATTAAAATCATGCGAACCATTTTTAAACAAATAAATACAAGTATTGATATTGTATGTGCTGACCGCCATACAGAAATGCTAGTTTGGTTGCTAACATCAGGCGCAGAAAGTTAATACAACTATTATCAAGGCCAAATAGCTTTCCTGTTTAGTGCATACCACATTTGCGCTCACATTAGCTAGAGCTCTCGTAGAGAAGATAATGGAACCAATAAGGGTTCTGGCGTGTAACTTGCACCTAGTTTTTTGTGCGGTAGTTGAACCCTAGTGCGCTTGACACTAGGCCTTGATGTTTTAACGATGGTAAGAATTAAAATAATAATTAATTAGATCAACTAAATAATTTGTTGTAGCGCTCTTTTCGAAAATGCTCTTTTCGTAATTTAACTTTTAGAAGATTTTCGTTTGGTAAATTTCCCTTCTCATAATTGCACTCTTCGTAATTTTATTTTTAATAATCTTCAATATTTTTGTTATAACTTTCCTTATAAAAGTCGATTTTAAATGATTTCTAATAAATAACTTGGTTTCGATAATTTCTGAGATAAACTCATTTAATAATTCTTTGGACATTTGTGTAAATAACACAGAAAACATTCATTTAGTGATTTGGTAAAAGTACGATAAGATATGTTTTTCAACGCTTCGTAGAACTCGTCAACTAGATTTTATATTATAATTAACAACTTTAAGAAGTCGTTTTGTATTATTTGGTTTTACAAAACTAAAGCAGCGAGGAGGATGTGTTTGAAAGAGGATAAAATTCTACTTTTGCATCTGTGAATGTAAAATATGAACGCCCTTCAACCGTACGATGGATAGTTAGATTTTGTGTTATTATATGGAAAAGCAATAAGTTCGAATGTAAAAGAAACGTCCTACAAAGTAGATAGAAATTTTTATGGTTTGTAAATTAAGTCCGATGATGCTTTCAAATGTATTGGAATTTGGTTGGTCCAGTTAGTGCGTGTAACCAAAACGCATAGAAGTTAGCATGGTCCAGTCCAAGGGTCACGCAGCTGTTCGTGTTCTGTGGAACATGTGGATTTGACGTCACTTGTTTTCTGTATAATGTATGTATAAACACCTGCCCTAACATGTTGTGAAGACAACATGTAAAGAACACCTGCAGAGCCAAGGTAAGAGATTAAATTATTCTTGCATCACGTCTACATTTGGCGATCTTTAATACCCGGCTGCTTCAGAAAATAATTTTTTGTAACTATCAATTCTGATAAATCCATTTCGCATATTAAAAAGGACCTTAGTAAATTTTTATTGGCAATATTAGATCAGTACAATTACAGTTATTAAATTTTATGAAGTTATGTGAACTTAGAGTTCTTATTGATGTTTCATATATGCATGATTTTACTTACAATTTTTAAATAATGAATTAATAGACAAGTAGTTCAAGTTTTATAAAAATGTAAACAGAAAAAGCAGATCTGACATTTCTGGTATAAATTCAAGTTAAATTTTTGTAACTAAAGTAACATTTGAAGTTTTAATATTTTTCTTTGAATATATAATTCTACCTTATGAGTAGATGAAGCTTGTATTATCTTTTCTTAAACATGAATTTTATATGTACAATTTTTATGAAAGTACAATTTTAATTAAAGAAACAACATTTAATTTTCTTAATTAATTGTTTTATTCTGAACAAGTACGTTCGGAAGTAGGGTAACAAAGAATAAGATCAAATAGAGTAAAGTGGTAAACCCAATTTAATCAAAAGCTTTAATAGCCTTTTCAGTATTTGAAGAATAAAATCTGTGTTCATATTATTGTTGCCTGATTAAACTTTGTTGTTTTTTTAGATGAGGTAGCAAGAGAATACTTCTTGTGTCCTCATTTTAGTATATTTAATTAAATTTTGTTTACAGCTCCTGCGTTAGCAGTTAATACGGTATTCCTCCTTAAGGACGCCCAAGTCCCCCTTAGGGAAACCCTGTGTTTAAAGTTAATGGCTTGGTGGCGCCCTGTTTAAACCCCTGTTTTGTCGAGAATCTAGCCCTAGTAATAAAATAATGCTTTGTAAAAAGAACCACGACCAATCCTCATAAGCTCTGCCCAAGGAATAGACCCCTAGCATAGTCGGAAGATATTTGCGTTCCATCATTTTATGGAAATCCTTCCTTAAAGGTTACTGGTCACATTTGGGGATATAAAAATAACCCCTAACTAATTAACCCTATCAGTAAAAGATAAGATTATGTTATACTAACGCCCGGAACGTGGGGTTAGATTATTTTGTTACACCTAAATTGAGTCTAGATTATTTTGTTACATTTAAATTAAGTGTGGATTTTTTTGTTACACCTAAATTAAGTCTCGATTAGTTTTCTAAATTAGGGTCGATTATTTTTCTAAATTGAGTCTCGATTATTTTGCTTACGCCTAAGACATAGCTTTTGTTTGTTTTGCTGGCACCCACCAAAAAGGGGCTTTGTTTTTTTACTCACACAAGGCACGAGTATAAAAAAAACCTTGTGTTAAAGGCAGTGAACAGTTTTTTTGATATCGATTGTACACGTGTATATAAAAAACATTGTGTTAGAGGTTTCGATTGTTAACAGCTATGTTGATACAGCGTTGAGAAAGTCAAATTTTTTTGAACCTACTAAGAGGTAGTAATTAGATTTCTGTCGTTGTGGAGAATATTGCCACGCAATGTCGGATATATTTTTTTCTTATTAAAGACTTAATCAATTCATTGGAAGCAAGATAGTGGTTGCTGTAGTAATTTAGTGATCAGTAGGGAGAAGTTGTGAATTCTAGATCTAATTTTAGTTCCCCTATTGAAAATATTTTGTCAATTGTGAATAGTTGAGATGATTTGGATTTGAAATTTTGTTTAGATTTCAAGATTTTAGTTAGTTTTTTTTGACATTGACTTCATATGAGAATAAAAATGGCTAATACTTTTCAGGTTGTGTACTTACTCAAAGAAGAGTTAGATTATCAACTCCGAATAAGGAATTCAGAGTTCTAGACCAGTTGTAGACAAGCGGAAAATATTAGGTCGTCTATTAGCGAAAGAATCAAATAAACCAGGTTGTCTAATAGATCTTACAGATTATAATGTAGAGTTTTTAGTAGAGTGTGTGGAAATCAACAATACCGTTGTGCCGATTAAAAGTGTTTTGTCAGAATTTGAAGGTGATCCTTCTGATTCTATTTTTAAAAGGGTACAGTCAAGATTAGTACACCTAACTGGTCGAGTTAAGAGGATGAAGCTGCCATCACAGAATCATGAGGAAGCAATTGTATTTGTGCCAGAGACGTTGGCTACGATCCTTATTATCGAAGCAGAATTGTTCGACAAGGCGAAAGATAAGCCTAGTAGTTTGAATGAGTCAGTAAACTTATCTCTCCCTGTTAATAATAAGCCACTTAATACAGTCACGTTTGTAACACCACCCTTACCCATAGGAACTTGGTCTGTTAAATTTTCTGGAGATCCTAAACAGCTTTTTTCATTCCTAGAAAGGATCGAAGAGTTAGCACAGTCATGCAAAGTAACTGAGGACGACTTGTATAACGCCTCTGCAGAGTTATTCGTGAATGAGGCCCTCGTTTGGTTTAGACAAATTAGGAATTCCGTGAAGGATTGGAGATCTTTAGTAAGTCGATTGAAGGAGGATTTTCTTCCTGCTCATGTTGAGGATGAACTATGGTAAAAGATTAAATCACGTCATCAAAAGAAAGATGAATCTGTAGTTTTGTTTGTGGCCCATATAGAGAGTTTTTTTTAGTAGGTTACCCAAGATGCCTGCAGAAATTACGAAGGTTCGTATTATAAAAAAAAATTTATTGCCAACTTATGTTACCCAACTTGCTCTGTCGGAGATTAATGATGTTTCCACATTAGTAAAATTATGTAAAAAGATTGAAGAGGCAGTTTAGTCAAAACAAACTATGGTAGCTACCCCGTCAAAAGATAATTTTTGGTTTCGTAAAAATTTTAGGTCGCAGTCAGAAAATAAATGTCAAGAAGAAGTTAGAAATACTTCAGTTCGTAGTAGACTTTATAGAAACAATCTTCATCTCCTCAAGTTCATGTAGTAAATCAAGAAAAACCTTTTGATGTGCAATCATCAGGCGTTGAGAGAGCCAAGAAATTCGTGTGTTTGAATTGTACACGTCCAGGTCATACGTTTAATTATTGTAGAGCCCCTCTGAATAGATTTTGTTTTAAATGTGGAAGTAAAGGAAGTAAAGGTCAACCTCGTGTCAGTCATGTTCGAAAATAAGAGACTAGCATGAATAATTATTTGCATATCCTTTCATTTTACACAGTTCTATCTAGAGAGTACTAAAAATAATGTTTCGGTAAATTAGGTACATGGGTTTGTGCTGTCGTCGTGTCGTTTAAGAGTTGTCCTTGTGAGTAGGCACGTTTTTGGCTTAATGGCAATTTTTATGATTTATATCAGCGTTGCAACGCAATTTAGTTAGTTATGTGTAGAGTAGGCGATGCTTGTCGTTGTAGTTGGTCGCTCAGCAGTGCGTAAGTCTAGATGAGACACGTGAGGAGTTGGTCACTCAGCAGTGCGTAAGTCTAGACGAGACTCGAGGTGAGTTATCGTTCCTAATATTTTTTGGCATCACTAATTTGGAGTTTGGTGATAAAAGAAATTTTTTTGGTAGAGTAGTCTAGGTGAGGCGCAGGAAAGAGTCTGTCATTCTAGCAAGTTATGCGTTGTGAAGCAAGTTTTTTGTTATATGCACAGCCTGATTATAACTTATTCCATCAGTTTGGTTAGAGATAAAAAAAAAGAGTGTACCTGTATGTTAAATTTTGTTAACTATCGTTGAGATTAATTTCTTTCGAAGGTCTAAGTTGTTTAGTATGAAAGTCGGTAGTGGCAAATAAAAGATTTGAAACCTTTCTCAATTGTATACCAAGAGGATGCCATTTCAATATAGTTAGTTGTTGCTCCTCAAGTCAAGTTGAAGTGAAGTATATCTATGGTCGTTTCGTTTAGTTTTGTTTTGGTATAAAAGGATAAGAGGAAGAACCTCGTCTAATTTTTTTTGCATATGATTTCAAATTAATATTAAAAATAAGAATAGGAAGTTATAGTATAAAAAAAACCCTGTAGATAAAAGAGCGTATCGTTAAAATCAAATTTTTCCCGTGCGAACGTATTGTGTTGTCAGAGACACATACCCTGTGTACACAATCTAACGTAAGAAGCACCTTGCCCATGCGTACGTACCGTGTTCTCAAGAACACCTTCCCGTGTTTATATGTGTGTGTGTATTCTGACCGTTAACACAAAAATTTTTGTTTCTTTTCGTAGTTGACAGACGAATTTTGTTTGCCTCGTAAAATGTCGACAGACGAAACCCTTTAGGTCTACAACGTGTTAACTGGTGTGAAGTTTTTGTTGAGTTAGTAAAGGAAGACAGTTTTGTCCACAAAGGACTGGTCCTCTGTTGAGTATGCAGAGGACCATAGTGTGTTCTTTTCGCATATAGGCATTCCATCAAGAAATGCTTAAGTCTAGACGAGACTCGTGATGAGTTGGTCGCTCAGCAGTGTGTACTTGGTTGAGTGGAATGTAGTAATAATTTTTTTTTGAGTATTTAGTTTAGTGACGCTCGAGAATAGTCGTTCACTAATATTTAGAGTATTGTAAGTGAGCTGGTTGCTCACTTGTTATTTGGTTTAGTTGCGTTTGTGCAGGAAGCACAATTAGTAGTGGGGTTAGCTACTCACTACTGAGCTAGAGTATGAGAGTGAGCAGTGAGCCATATGCTCACATATTTTTTGTGAATTTGAGTTAGTGCAGATTGCACACGTTGAGTTAGAGTATGAGAGTGAGCCAGATGCTCACAAAATTTTTTTTGAGAATTTGACTCAGTGCAAAGTGCACCCGTTGAGTTGAGATGTGTTAGGTGAGCCGGTTGCTCACATTTTTGTTAGCGAAATTGAGTAAATGCTAATAGCACAATTTGAGTTTTGAAGTGTTAAGTGAGCCAGTTGCTCACAATTTATTTGGTTATAGTGAGAATGTGCTGATGGTACAGTTATTAGTAGAGTTGATAATGTGATGAATTCACATTTGTGTTGAGATATAGAGTATTTTAGCAAGTCGCTAAAATAGTTGCGCGGTAAGCAATTGATGTTTACGTTTGGTGTAGCGAAGGAGTTGTGATGACATTTAATATTTTTGCTTTTGAGATATTTTGTTGTTGCCAATTTTTTTTGAAAAAGGCTCTAGTTATGATTCTTAGAGTTGAGTTGTCATCGCAAGCATAAGTTTTGTATATAGTTTATAGGTTCGAATTTTTTTGTAGTCTGGGTATTATCTCCAGTATCTTAGTTAATAGTTTTCGCTTAATATTAGTTTGGAGAGTTTCTCTCTTATTTTGTTTTAGTTAGTAGAGTTTGATAAAGACCTGTAAATCTTGTTAATTTTGTTTTCCGTGAGAGTTTTAGATTTCCCGATTGCGACAATTCCCGATAATGTCATACCGATTTTGTTTCCTAAAGGACGTATAGTACGCGTAGTTACTAAAAACACTCACTTTTAATTATACTAATTCCCCATATTTTCTTATTTTTATTTTTTTTATTCTCACGCAGGTCAGTTATAGAGGATTCAATCCTCAAATTAATATTTAGCTTAAGGTTAAAAAAAAAATCTTTGGTTCTCAGAAAAGTTTTTTTCTTTTTGGAGATAGGCAGTGTAACAGTTTTTTTGACCGCTCCAGAATATCAACGAATTCTAGTTCTAATAACTCAAGTATAGTCATTAAACTCATGCGAACCATTTTTAAACAAATAAATACAAGTATTGATATTGTATGTGCTGACCGCCATACAGAAATGCTAGTTTGGTTGCTAACATCAGGCGCAGAAAGTTAATACAACTATTATCAAGGCCAAATAGCTTTCCTGTTTAGTGCATACCACATTTGCGCTCACATTAGCTAGAGCTCTCGTAGAGAAGATAATGGAACCAATAAGGGTTCTGGCGTGTAACTTGCGCCTAGTTTTTTGTGCGGTAGTTGAACCCTAGTGCGCTTGACACTAGGCCTTGATGTTTTAACGATGGTAAGAATTAAAATAATAATTAATTAGATCAACTAAATAATTTGTTGTAGCGCTCTTTTCGAAAATGCTCTTTTCGTAATTTAACTTTTAGAAGATTTTTGTTTGGTAAATTTCCCTTCTCATAATTGCACTCTTCGTAATTTTATTTTTAATAATCTTCAATATTTTTGTTATAACTTTCCTTTTAAAAGTCGATTTTAAATGATTTCTAATAAATAACTTGGTTTCGATAATTTCTGAGATAAACTCATTTAATAATTCTTTGGACATTTGTGTAAATAACACAGAAAACATTCATTTAGTGATTTGGTAAAAGTACGATAAGATATGTTTTCAACGCTTCGTAGAACTCGTCAACTAGATTTTATATTATAATTAACAACTTTAAGAAGTCGTTTTGTATTATTTGGTTTTACAAAACTAAAGCAGCGAGGAGGATGTATTTGAAAGAGGATAAAATTCTACTTTTGCATCTGTGAATGTAAAATATGAACGCCCTTCAACCGTACGATGGATAGTTAGATTTTGTGTTATTATATGGAAAAGCAATAAGTTCGAATGTAAAAGAAACGTCCTACAAAGTAGATAGAAATTTTTATGGTTTGTAAATTAAGTCCGATGATGCTTTCAAATGTATTGGAATTTGGTTGGTCCAGTTAGTGCGTGTAACCAAAACGCATAGAAGTTAGCATGGTCCAGTCCAAGGGTCACGCAGCTGTTCGTGTTCTGTGGAACATGTGGATTTGACGTCACTTGTTTTCTGAAAAATGTATGTATAAACACCTGCCCTAACATGTTGTGAAGACAACATGTAAAGAACACCTGCAGAGCCAAGGTAAGAGATTAAATTATTCTTGCATCACGTCTACATTTGACGATCTTTAATACCCGGCTGCTTCAGAAAATAATTTTTTGTAACTATCAATTCTGATAAATCCATTTCGCATATTAAAAAGGACCTTAGTAAATTTTTGTTGACACAATTACTTCAGTACAATTACAGTTATTAAATTTTATGAAGTTATGTGAACTTAAAGAGTTCTTATTGATGTTTCATATATGCATGATTTCACTTACAATTTTTAAATAATGAATTAATAGACAAGTAGTTAAAGTTTTATAAAAATGTAAACAGAAAAAGCAGATCTGACATTTCTGGTATAAATTCAAGTTAAATTTTTGTAACTAAAGTAACATTTGAAGTTTTGATATTTTTCTTTGAATATATAATTCTACCTTATGAGTAGATGAAGCTTGTATTATCTTTTCTTAAACAGGAATTTTATATCTACAATTTTTATGAAAGTACAATTTTAATTAAAGAAACAACATTTAATTTTCTTAATTAATTGTTTTATTCTGAACAAGTACGTTCGGAAGTAGGGTAACAAAGAATAAGATCAAATAGAGTAAAGTGGTAAACCCAATTTAATAAGAAGCTTTAATAGCCTTTTCAGTATTTGAAGAATAAAATCTGTGTTCATATTATTGTTGCCTGATTAAACTTTGTTGTTTTTTTAGATGAGATAGCAAGAAAATACTTTTTGTGTCCTCATTTTAGTATATTTAATTAAGTTTTGTTTACAGCTTGTAGCAATTTTATTTTCTACCTAATATATATATATATATATATATATATATATATATATATATCTGTATAATCAATCCTTTTATTAAATATTAAATAATATAATACATTATAATGTTATCGAATCCACTTAATTTAATAACATCTATTGTCCAATAAAGAACTAGTATTTAGTTCATGTTAAAAGTTAAATTCTACGGAGACAATATAAAAGCTTTTGTTTGGTATCCTTCTTAAAGCCCCCTCTACTCAGGAACCGCAAGGTATCGCTGTTACCAGGCGGCAACAAGCTCGGCCGGCACTTCTAACACAGCTGGGGTTCAAGCAGGTCGAAAGTTGTTCTTAGGAGCGATGTCCTTCATTGATTTTTGGTGTTGGAAGCATGCACGGTGGAAGATTGCACGTGTAAGCCATCTTCAGAAATTATTTTGGATGGTCCATTTTTTTGTTGAAACCAGTCGTGGAGAACGATGAAGTTTTTGTGAAAGTACCGTTAGGAACAGTAAGTGAATTTGTTTCTATAACAATATTAATTAAAAATTTTCAGTGTAACTTTGGGAATAATTTATTTTAAAATATATTGCAACGTAAATTATAAATAAGCAACCTTTCTGAATGGTATTCATACGAAAATTAAATGAAAACAATTCTATTCTTGTATAATATGGAATCACATTTATAATTTATTCAAGTTAATTACAAACAACATTTGCTTTCTTATGGTGTGAATTACGCCTGGAACATCTGTAAATTGAAACGCAGATAATGGAAGCCAAGTGACGTGTTTTTCAGTATGCAGCGCAGCTGTTTGTTTAGAATGGAATTTTCCGTTGTTAATACATACGTCAGCTTTCAAGCAAGTATTTAGGTGCAATTTGGAGTTCTGGTATGTACAAAAAATTATGTTCGTATGTTGTTTGAACTGTCGACGTAGTAACGAGATAAATTTTACTTTAACCGACTTGTGTTAACTTTGAACAGGTCAAGGACAGACCTCAATTATATTTTTCGTAGTTATACGATATGAATCTGTAATTTGTTCCTACAAATTCTTTTATTAACTCAATGAAACATCAGAAGATGTCACTACTAATTAGATAAAGTAAATTCTCATAACTTTGAACCTTTAGAAATTAAATTTCTACATTTGATATTTTATGAACAATTATCTGTAATTATTTACTGTGAAATTAAGGTAAATTTACCATAATTAACTCTTTCTATAAATAAGCAATTTTATGCTTTGTCAATTTGTTATATAAACTTCATTAAATAGTAATTGGTACGGATATATTCAGTACCATTGTAATTAACTCTTCCCAATTTAAATTAACTTATAAAGGAAGACATATTTTTTGTAAAAAATTACTTTATTGGATACCAAAAAGAATAGATTCTTATTTTCGGACTAAAGACTATCTTTTATATAAGAGGAATGAAAGTCGATTCTGATTGTATTTAATTATTTTTGAGTTTGAATGCACAAACAGTGCTTTTCTTTGTTTAATTTGTTCACAGGTGCAATGGAGGATTGCTAAGGTCAAGGTCGAGCCATAAGGTAAGAAACTTCAAAGATTAGGTGGTCTTTGAAATTATATAGCGGTTATAGGAGAAAGGTTTCCGCATTAGCCTTGTACAAGGGACTTGTATTAGGTCTTCTCAGTATAAAAAAATACGGTGGCGCCTTATTTTTATTATTAGTGGTTGCAATTACACCCCGACCCACAGCTCATTCTCTACCCAGAGCATATAAGTTCGACTAGCCGCTTTGCCTTTGAGATTTCCTCAACTTAGAGCCACCTTCCATCATAATTTGCCGTGGGCTCCTTTTTAAGTATCGGAATTTCTCGTTAAACTAAATTAGTAGAAAAAGGCTTACAAATGGCGCCCAACGTGGGGCCTCGATTGCTGTACCAATTGTATAAGCACATAAAGTATAGGCTTCGATTGACTTTGGTTGTTTACACTTGTGGTTTGTAATTCATTTACCCTCAGATTGGTTTAGTCTATTGATGTTGTTGTTTAATTGAGTTTAATTTGTAATTAGTTAGTTAGTCTATCCCATGATGGCTGAGACGTATCAAGTAGTTTATTTGCATAAAGATGAGTTGGATTATGAATTGAGAATTCGTGGAGTTGTTAGCAGCAGACCGATGCAGGATAAGAGGAAAATGTTAGGCCGATTATTAGCCAAAGAAACAACATTACCTGATTTTATTTGTCAATTAGCTCTAACGGAAATTAATAGTATGTCAACATTAATAAAGTTGTGTAAGAAATTAGAAGAAGCTTTCTTACATGGTAAAATTGTTCGATAGGAATATTATTGTTCTTTTAGTCGCAGCTTGTAGTATTTCAGTGAATAATAATTCACAGTGTAGTTGATAATAGTGATTTGTATTTAGGTTTTCTTCCATTTGTATTAGCTACAATAGTTGTTTGATAAATTTTTATAGTAGAGATGATAGATGTTTATAATTTGGTACACTGGTTTTACTGTCGGTAAACCGTTTCAAGATTGCTCTTGTGCATAGGCACGTTTTGTTTTGATATAATTTATTTTGATAGCAATTTTGATTTATTTATATCCGCATTGCAACGCAGTATGTTAATTGGTTGTAAGTCTAAGTGAAACTTGTCGTCGTGGTTGGTCGGATTAGCAGTATGTCAGTCTAGACGAGACTTAGGAAAAGTCGGTCGCTCAGCATTACATTAGTCTAAACGAGACTCGAGGTAAGTTGTCACTCTAGCGATTTTGGCATCACTATTTTTGAGATTGGTGATGAGGTTATAATTTTTGTTTATAAGTCTAGGTGAGACTCACAGAGGAGTTTGTCACCCTAGCAAGTTTATGCGTTGTGAAGTACTTTTGTCTATTTTGACAGTTTGATTATGAGTAGTGTAAGAGTGTACTAGAACATTGATTTATTGTTATCCTAGATGGAAGGTTGAGAGTAATCTAAATTATAAATTTATTATGTTTAAAATTGTCATTGTCTGCGAATTTAAAAGAGAAGGTGTTCTTAAAGTTTGAAGTTCATTGGTTTAATGTTTGAAATCATGTTGATAATTTAGTTGAGATCAAGTTAGATAATGTGGATCCTTGGTATGTGTCTCTTCGAAAAAAATTTTAGCTTCACCTGATGATTACCCACAATGGAAGGTAGAAGATAATTATGTATTTAAATTTCTTTCATCAAATTTACCACTCTCGTCGAATGTAAGGAAATGGAAATATTTAGTCCCTAGATCACAGAAGGAAGAGGTTATTCGGATAAATCATGACCCTTCAGTGGCCGGTCATTTTGGTTTTTTTAAAACATTGGCACGCATACAAGAGAATTTTTATTGGCCAAAAATGCGTATTGATGTGTTGAAATTTTGTAAAAATTGTTTAACGTGTGGTGCACAGGAGGCATCGAATAGAGGACCCCTTGGTTTAATGGGAAAGGAAAAAGAAGTGAAGTTCCCCTTCCAGATTATCGCTATAGACCTTATGGGCCCATTTCCACGGTCCAAGGTTGGACACAAATGGTTATTAGTTATTGGTGATTGGTTCTCAAAATTCACGTTAATGTTTCCGTTACGTAGTGCAAAAGCGCATATAATAGAACGTGTATTAGAGGAAAAAGTTTTTCTAGTTTATGGTGTTCCAAATATATTATTTGTGATAATGGCTCACAACTTAGTGGTAGAAATTTCAAGGCAGTATGTAAAAAATATGACGTTCAAAAAATTTGGTTTAATGCAGTTTACTCTCCCCAATGTAATTTTGTAGAGAGGATAAATAGAACAGTCGGAACAGCTATACGTTCGTATATTAAAGAACATGATACTTGGGACATAGAGTTACCCCAAATTCAGTATGCGATTAATTCTGCAAAACATCATGCCACTGGTTATTCGCCAAATTTCTTAGTTTTTGGTAGACATGTTCCAGTGTCTGGAAAATTTTATGGTCTTGATGTGGAACCCTCAGTTGATATTGATTTTATTTCTAGTGATAGACCTTCGTATGTGTCAGATCATCAAGGACTATTTGATATTTTTATAGACGTACAGAAAAGGTTACATTTAGCTTACATGCAGTCTAGTAATTCATATAATTTAAGGAGACGTAACATTTCTTTCGAAGTAGGTGACAAAGTTTGGAGGTCAAATAAAGTTCTTTCGAAAGCAAGTGATAAGTTTACAGCTAAGCTAGCGCCAAAATATGTTTTGAGTATTGTTAGAAAAAAGGTTTCGAATTTAATTTATGAATTGATTAATGAAAATGGTTCAAGGGCAGGCAGATGGCATGTTAAGGACTTAAAACCTTATTCAGAGTTCAATGGTGATATTGAAAAAGAGAACGTTTCTGAACATTAATTAGTGTTGTTGATATATTTAATGGTTGATAGTAGGAATTATTTCTGTCTTATCTTTTAGTAAAGGATTTAATTATTGTATTGGAATACTGTTTGGTAGTCTAAAAATTTTAGATGTTGGATAAGAAGTATAAAAAGAATTTTTGTAGTGCAGTAAGGTTGATACTAGACTGTGCTGATATTGTTAGTTGCAAGTTATTCATTTGAGTCAAGATAAAAAGTTACATGTTTCCGTTTGTCAAATGATTTCGTTTGTCATATGATTCTCTAGTTCAAGGTTATAAAGGAATATATAGGTATTCTTATGATTAAAGTGTTTGATAAATAAAGTTGTATATATTTGGTTATTATTTTCTTTTGGATTTATGATTAAAGTGTTTGATAATTATATTGGGAATCAAGTAGTTTGAGTCCATATTAAATATTGGTTGGAGGTCAATATTGTTAGTAACTATGATAGTTATGTTTAATTATGAATATTGCGTGAGATAGCAATGTTCTATGTTTAATTATGAATATTGCGTGAGATAGCAATGTTCTATGTTTGATTATGGATATTGCGTGAGATAGCAATGTTCTATGTTTGATTATGGATATTGCGTGAGATAGCAATGTTCTATGTTTAATTATGAATATTGCATGAGATAGCAATGTTCTATGTTTAATTATGAATATTGCGTGAGATAGCAATGTTCTATGTTTGATTATGGATATTGCGTGAGATAGCAATGTTCTATGTTTAATATGAATATTGTGTGAGATAGCAATGTTCTATTTTGTTCATTCATGCGTGAGTGAGATTTGTGAGAAGTAAGACGTGGTGACGTTTTACTTGTCTCTTCTGGGAAAGAGATATTTCTACATTTTGGTTGCATATACATGCGGTAGATTGTTGAACGTTAGTGATTTCAAGACATGTTTGCTGTTTTGAAGTTATGTTTGGAGTGGATCTCAAAAGTAGTGAGAGTCCTTTTCTTCTTTTGTAAATATGTAAATTACGGTTAATATAGTAAAAATATGTTTGTCATGATAATTTGATATTTTCATTAAGGAATCATAATACGGCAGTATTATATATTTTGTTGTTTAAGTTTCGAGTATAAATGAGTGATATAATAACCCCGAATATGATTAAACGATAATGACACCCTACCGATTAAGACTTCCGAATTTGTCCCCTTGTGGCGTATAGTACGCGTAGTTACTCGTCACTCATTTTCAATTATGTTGTACCTTAAGTGGTAATTTTGTTTTATTTTGTAAAATTAATAATAATAAGTTGTGAATATGTAACAATAAATTCAAAAAATTCTTCGTATTTATTCCAGAATTTTTCTCTTAGAAAGAGGCAGTGTAGCAATTTTATTTTCTACCTAATATATATATCTGTATAATCAATCCTTTTATTAAATATTAAATAATATAATACATTATAATGTTATCCAATCCACTTAATTTAATAACATCTATTGTCCAATAAAGAACTAGTATTTAGTTCATGTTAAAAGTTAAATTCTACGGAGACAATATAAAAGCTTTTGTTTGGTATCCTTCTTAAAGCCCCCTCTACTCAGGAACCGCAAGGTATCGCTGTTACCATGCGGCAACAAGCTCGGCCGGCACTTCTAACACAGCTTGGGTTCAAGCAGGTCGAAAGTTGTTCTTAGGAGCGATGTCCTTCATTGATTTTTGGTGTTGGAAGCATGCACGGTGGAAGATTGCACGTGTAAGCCATCTTCAGAAATTGTTTTGGATGGTCCATTTTTTTGTTGAAACCAGTCGTGGAGAACGATGAAGTTTTTGTGAAAGTACCGTTAGGAACAGTAAGTGAATTTGTTTTTATAACAATATTAATTAAAAATTTTCAGTGTAACTTTGGGAATAATTTATTTTAAAATATATTGCAACGTAAATTATAAATAGGCAACCTTTCTGAATGGTATTCATACGAAAATTAAATGAAAACAATTCTATTCTTGTATAATATGGAATCACATTTATAATTTATTCAAGTTAATTACAAACAACATTTGCTTTCTTATGGTGTGAATTACGCCTGGAACATCTGTAAATTGAAACGCAGATAATGGAAGCCAAGTGACGTGTTTTTCAGTATGCAGCGCAGCTGTTTGTTTGGAATGGAATTTTCCGTTGTTAATACATACGTCAGCTTTCAAGCAAGTATTTAGGTGCAATTTGGAGTTCTGGTATGTACAAAAAATTATGTTCGTATGTTGTTTGAACTGTCGACGTAGTAACGAGATAAATTTTACTTTAACCGACTTGTGTTAACTTTGAACAGGTCAAGGACAGACCTCAATTATATTTTCGTAGTTGTACGATATGAATCTGTAATTTGTTCCTACAAATTCTTTTATTAACTCAATGAAACATCAGAAGATGTCACTACTAATTAGATAAAGTAAATTCTCATAACTTTGAACCTTTAGAAATTAAATTTCTACATTTGATATTTTATGAACAATTATCTGTAATTATTTACTGTGAAATTAAGGTAAATTTACCATAATTAACTCTTTCTATAAATAAGCAATTTTATGCTTTGTCAATTTGTTATATAAACTTCATTAAATAGTAATTGGTACGGATATATTCAGTACCATTGTAATTAACTCTTCCTAATTTAAATTAACTTATAAAGGACTAAAGACTATCTTTTATTTAACAGGAATGAAAGTCGATTCTGATTGTATTTAATTATTTTTGAGTTTGAATGCACAAACAGTGCTTTTCTTTGTTTAATTTGTTCACAGGTGCAATGGAGGATTGCTAAGGTCAAGGTCGAGCCATAAGGTAAGAAACTTCAAAGATTAGGTGGTCTTTGAAATTATATAGCGGTTATAGGAGAAAGGTTTCCGCATTAGCCTTGTACAAGGGACTTGTATTAGGTCTTCTCAGTATAAAAAAATACGGTGGCGCCTTATTTTTATTATTAGTGGTTGCAATTACACCCCGACCCACAGCTCATTCTCTACCCAGAGCATATAAGTTCGACTAGCCGCTTTGCCTTTGAGATTTCCTCAACTTAGAGCCACCTTCCATCATAATTTGCCGTGGGCTCCTTTTTAAGTATCGGAATTTCTCGTTAAACTAAATTAGTAGAAAAAGGCTTACAAGCTCCTGCGTTAGCAGTTAATACGGTATTCCTCCTTAAGGACGCCCAAGTCCCCCTTAGGGAAACCCTGTGTTTAAAGTTAATGGCTTGGTGGCGCCCTGTTTTGTCGATAATCTAGCCCTAGTAAGAGAATAATGTTTTGTAAAAAGAACCACGACCAATCCTCATAAGCTCTGCCCAAGGAATAGACCCCTAGCATAGTCGGAAGATATTTGCATTCCATCATTTTAAGGAAATCCTTCCTTAAAGGTTACTGGTCACATTTGGGGATATAAAAATAACCCCTAACTAATTAACCCTATCAGTAAAAGATAAGATTATGTTATATGGTTTCTTTGTATTTTCCGGTAAACTATTTATGTGGTTTACTTGGTCCAGCATTTGATGAATCACTAGAAGTATCATTGCTTGAGGCGTTAGAAGCTTTTTCCAGTCATCGGCGCTTTGGTTACTATCAGTATCTTTTACATTATTTCCTTCTTTCTCTCAATCGTCTTCACTAGCCGATTCGAACAAACTTTCAACAACCGGAACGGTACATTGTACTTCTAGCTCCTGCAATACTTCAACCATATATTTTTGCAAAACGGCTTGCGTTTTTTCATATTCCATATCTAGTAATGATGATTTCTATTGAAATATAGTAAACAAAATTGTAATAATAAAAAGGTAAGAATATCTTTCAAAAATTTAAAACACCATGACATGAAAAATTCTAAAGTGAATGATGCGATGGGGTGTATTACTACACCCCAGGTAGAACGATAACCGATCTTACAACTTCAACTTTTACTTCAAAACTGAATTGTTTACTGTATGATGTACCAAAGGAGGCTAGTAAATGGTTCGTAAAGGCACACAAACAACATTATAATAGTGTATAAGTTATTGACTAATTTAAATGGTTGGGGACTATACCTCACCGCACTAACCTAGGGTTAAATATTATTTTAGGATTATACAATATAATAAATTAAAAAACACAGTTTCATATTATTATGAGGTCTTTTATCATTTCGTAATTTGTATACAAAACTTGAATCTTATAGATTATAATCTTCGTATAGTAAAAGCCATGTACGTGGTTATCTGAATTCATTGTTAAGCATCACATTACTTGCAGTATAAATTAACGGTATACAACCCTACCCTCACTTGCAAACCTTTCAACAGTACTATAGATGCCGGGATGCGGTTTACACACTACCCAAACGGTTCGAATTGCTTACAGCACTAAACGGAACATTTCAATATTATTGTTAGTGCATATTTATTTAAATTTTTGCTTTGTGTATAATATTTAATTTACTGCGTAAAAGAAAATTAGAAATTATATAATTCGAGTGACAGTAACAAGCATTTTATAGATGCACAATAAAAGCACCCCGTTTAAAAAGCAAATGTTGAGACGGTGCCACGCACCTGTTTAAAGAGGTATTTCGACCGCTGATACAGATTTTATAGTCGGGACACGAAAGAAGGCAGTCACGTGATCATTTGTATCCGTACGAACTAATATTTATGGATTTCCCATGTCGATTGACCATCTAGATTACTGTATTTATTCAATTTACCTGGAAAAACAACACTTCCCGTAGATATTATTTTCTTAAAGTTTATGTGCTGCATTCTAGTAGCTGCTGCGTAATACATTTTGGTTACAGGAGAGAAAATGTGGCGGCAGGTAGAAACTTGATATATATTTTGAACGATTCATAGCAATATAAAAGAAAATAGTTAATTTAAAAAAAATCGGATAATATTTAGGTTTTCTAGTAATTATTTACATAAAAACAAGCAAAAGATTGCTTAAAACATATGTGTGGAGCACAGCACTGCACGGCTGTGAAAGCCTGGACAGTAGGAGAAGCGGAAAAGGAAAAGGCCTTTGAAATGTGGTGCTACAGACGTATGATGAAGTTATCATGGACAGGTAGGGGAAGAAAGAAATAGGTGGAAAACGGTAACAAATAGGAAAGATAAGATGATAGGCCACATACTACGGCATGAGGGAATAGTGCGGAATACATTAGAAGCAGAGATAGAAAAAATGAGAAGTAGAGGTAGACCTAGATTAGACTACTGCATACAGATAATGAAAGATGTAGGCTGTAGGAATTTCAGGGAAATATGTAGGCTAGCTCAGAATAGAAATTAATGGAGGTATGCATCCAACCAGTCCCAAGATGGATAAACTAATGACGAAAAAAATAACTGTATTTGAACATGATAATTATTATAAGCAACTACAAGTATTGGTTGGGTAATATTCTCGAATAATGTTAATTGTGGGAAAGGATTGACTGGAAAACTATTAATTCGGCAAATGTCTAAGTGCTGGGGGATCTTGGCAGCCACAGGCTGCTTAACCTCCTTTATGAAATATCTGCAACTAATGTGACTGTGCGAAAAGATATATTGAAAAAAAATATTAAATTGGCAAATGTTCAAGTGCTAGGGGAACTTGGCAGTCACAGGCTGCTTACTCCTCTTCACAACCTTACATGTGATTTTCCAATGCTCCACCCGAAGGTACTACATTGGCCAAGAAGTGAGTTTTTTTACCTGGAAAATTTGGAATTTTGCTGAACGCTTGCTGTTCCAAGCAAGGTAGGGATCTTTAATGAGCATGATAACACTCACGCACGGGATCTCCATTTTACCTCTCGTCCGAACGAGGGTGTATTTTTGTGAAAAATGCTCGTCTAACATTTTTCAAGCGAACCGTGTCGGGATTCGAACCCGGGACCTCTTACATTCCAAATTTGGAGATGTACACTTTTAAATTTATAAGTGAATTCCCGCCATTATTTTTCAAATAGGCTTGTTCATTTCCGTCATGTCGGACAGTTGCGTTTGCGCAAAAGGAATGCTCAGGCGGGGAGTGGGTAAGTGCGCGGTTTGGACAGGACATTAGATTATTATCCAACGAGACGTCGAACGGTGACGTTTGCCTGTGTCTTTTTTTGTCTTTTCTCTTTAGGATGTAGGTTTCCCTTTATCTTGCCTTATTGTTCCCTTCACCTTTATCCCTTCGTCCTACCTACGAACAAAGAAGAGGAAAGACGTTAAATCTGGTTTCAACGAGGGCATGACGTAATCCACCCCCAACAGACGAGACACCCAGACGAAGATGAGTATGGCCCCTGCGCAAGGATGACCCGTAAAATCGTAAAGAGTTCCACATTTTTAAGTGAGTTCTTTTTATCTTTTTAGGGTGCAACTTGTATCATTGTAAACGAATTTGGCATGAGATACAATTTGACACATAATTATGTCGTAATATCTTTGTTGTGCAATAATGTGAACGCGGATAGTACCAGTGTTGCCAACTGTGGTAGTGGCTCTGAACGCGCGACGCGAAGTAGTATAACAGTGCCGCCTAAACTTGTGTTGAAAATTTGTCTTCGCCTCTCATTTATCTTATAAGTGTTAGTTTTGAATATCTTTGTAGAAATTGGTTTTTTTTTCACTCAAATATAATAAATAATAATTTTTTAAGTTTTTAATGGCTTTTGAATAGAAGAAATACAATCTGGCAACATTGCATTTGGTAATTGTTATCTTATGTTGGCGTGACATTGAATGCAGTTGAAATGTCAATCTGAAGCATTTAGTCGGCCATGTTTGAACAGTGTTTGTTTACCTTTCATACATGTTTTTTCTAACTTAGTTAATTGGCATTTTCCCTTTATAAAAACAGTGTATTTATATTTAAATTTTCTTAAATAATTACCTAACCTATTTTAGAATGAAACTAAAGCATATACCTTTCAAATGTGTTTAGCAAATTACATAACCTCACTTTAAACATGTGCTTTGGATTAAATAATTCCTTCTATAAGTATTCTAGTTATAGATAAAAAGCTTTTATTTACTATTCATTATGATAAAAAAAAGAAAAAATCCCTTAAAATGACACTAAGTTTAGTTAAATAATTATTTTAAACCCGAAATTTTTTTTTAGTTTGTTGAAACCTGTTTTTAGTTTAAATTTTACCTAACTATTACATTATCTTAGTTTGCCATAATTCTAAAGTTTTCCCTTACAATCTAAATAATTAACTATAGGTTACGAATTCTTTCTCAAAGGAAATTTTGCTTTTAATACAGCTAACGGAACTAACTGAAATCTTATCTTGGTATATCTATACCTTCTAAAACACTATAGTAAATTTGATTTCGTTATATCTGCTTTCTTAAACACTACAATAGTGAGGTTGATGATAATGTTTTGTGTTTAAGTTCATTTACTATCCCATTAGTTACGATGTTTGTTTGATAAATCCCTCGATATAAAAGTAATACTTTAATTATTTGGTATACTGGTTTTTCTGTAGATGTATCGCTAAAATATTGCTTTTGTGTAGTGAGCATGATTTTGTTTTGATAGCAAATTTTTTACTTATATCGGTATTGCAACGCAGCATTTTAATTTGGTCTAGGCGAGACTTGTCGTTGCGGTTGGTCGCTCAGCAGTATGTTAGTCTAGACGAGACTCGTGGTAAGTTTGTCGCTCTAGTAATTTTCGAATCATTTTTTGAGAATGATTTTGAAGTTTTTGTTTATTAGTCTAGGCGAAGCTCAATGGAGGGCTTGTTACCCTAGCAATTACATGCGTTGTAAGATATTTTCATTTATTCTTCAACAATTTTGTTATGAGTAAATCGGGTCTTAATTACCGCTATCTCCTCATATATCGATTCAAACCACACTAGGTGGGGTGAAAATATCTTTAAAATCGCTCAAGCTTTGCGTACATCCAAAATTTTTCCCGTTTCATTTCTTTAACGATTTACCTAATATTTTTGTCTCTACTATGAATTAGTTAACTTTATTTAGCCATTTCTTTTCTTATACAGCACTTACCTTCCACACTTTTGCCTTATTTACATTAAACTAGCTATCTTTTTGCTGCCTGTTGACTTTTCCTTGAATTTATTGCTAGCGACATATCTGTTTATTATCTAGGTCCCCCAGTATAACTCTGTCGCTTCATTTAATCAATCTTGGCACCTTTTCTAAAATAGATTATTTTGTTTTCAGCATTTATCTTACATTGTTTAATTTAGTGGTGATTGTCGTAACTTTGGTTGCAATAACTCATTGAATTTTTATGATTGGTTTTAGCTGATGTTTTGAGTGGATGCTTTTTTCTTTGGGTTCACATAGGAGACGCGGCCTATGCCATTGTGAGAAATAGTCCATATTCGCAGTTGCAAAAAACTAGGAGTTTCTATTCCATGCGTTTTTCTTCTGAACTATTACAGTCGCCCACCTTATCTTTTATCATTACTTGTTTTCTTTTTCTATGAACTTATTAGAACATATAAACATTTTTTTGTTGTTTTTTATTGAACTTCGTGGTGAGGTGCTATCGCTTTTTATTGATATCTTATCGAATTCTCGGTTGTTTTAGCATATTGGGACAGTGTGTTTGTATTTAACTGCTTATAGTTAGGCATTCTTGTGTGTTTATGGCGTTACCGTTTCTAAAAATTACCTTAAAACAGTGTTTTTTTGTGTGAAGGTATCTGTAGTGATACTTTTAAGTTGTTGTTTCAACTTTTGTTTGATTTTCTTATCGCAGTGGAGGCATTCGTTAGAGTAAAGTAATTTTTTTTTAACTTATATGTCTTATCTTACGTATATAACGGCTTCAAGGAGCTACTCTATCTTGTATCTTTGTGATGGATGACAAAACGGCTTGGTGAGCTTGGGTATTCTACGCTATATCTTTAATGTATGTAGTCGTAGCGTGCCTTAGCGTTCTGGGACATTTCGGATACATCTTTTGTTATCTAGTTTTATCTTAATATTTTTATCTTACCTATTAATAACTTGAGCTTAATATTTTTATCTTACCTATTATCTTTGATAATAACTTGAGCTTAATATCTTTATCTTACCTATTATCTTTGATAATAACTTGAGACTTTGTCTTACTATTTTTTGTTTTCCTAACGTGTGGTATTTATGATCAGACGTAGGAATTATTTTTTGAATATTAAGTGAAGAAGCTAACCTGATGGTAGCAATATAATTTGTTAGGTTAGTAATGTAAGAAATTAGTAAGATGGTACTGTTGGTAAATTTGTTGATTCACAACCATGTCATTGAAAAGTTTTGATGTGTATTATTTCTTAAGCCAGAGTACCACTACATAAAAATTTGCTAAAGTGCATAGTAACTTGCTCTCGTGGAAATTTTGAAATTTGCGCCACATCAAAGACTAGTGTGTGCATTTATAAATGTAGTTCAAAAACAATGGGGCTACACATTCCGTTTCCTGGTTAATCGTAAGACGCGTTATCGGTTGAAAAAACCAGGTGGCGCCTAAAATAAACATTTTCTAGAATTTAAGTTAGGGTATAAGTAGGTTAGTTAGGATTTAGATTTTAAGCTCTTACCGTGCTAACAGTCATTTTCTTTTTTTAAGATTTTTTCTTTTACGGCTTTGTCGCGATTGTTACATTCCAAATTTGGAGATGTACACTTTTAAATTTGTGAGTGAATTCCCGCATTATTTTTAAAATAGACTTGTTTATTTCCGTCATTTCGGACAGTTGCGTTTGCGCAAAAGGAATGCGCAGGTGCGGAGTGGGTAAGTGCGCGGTTTGGACAGGACATGAGATTATTAGCCAACGAGACGTCGAACGGTGACGTTTGCTTGTGTTTTTTTTGTCTTTTCTCTTTAGGATGTAGTGAAACGTGTTTTTTTTTCTCTCTAATTGTTGGCTCCGCTAGCCTCACGCATGGGCGCTAGTGAAACGTATTATTCAAAGGCCTACTAAAACACTACTTTATTAACACCATACTTCAAGTTAGGTGTCTGCAAAACGAAATCTTCCGACTTAACTAGGGGTCTATTCCTTGGGTAGAGCTATGAGCAATGGGGGGGTAAGTCGAAATCTGTAGGGGGTCACACTCAAACTAAAACAAACAGGCGCCACCAAGTCCAGATTGATTTATATTAATGGCATAGCAAATTTCTAAGGGCGGACTTGGAGACCCAAAGAAAAAAAGATCGCCTTCGCTGACATACAATTTTGTCTTAACAGACTAAGACACTGCTCCTGTAAGAAAGAATAATAGTTAAGTTACCTAAAAATATGGGAACACTATTTGCGTCCCTCAAGAATATCTAAAATGCATAGAGAATATTTCTTACATAATGGAATCATAAAATTTAACTCTTTCTGTGTTTTGTTTATCAGGTCTGATCAAACCAGATCAGAATAAAAACTTTAAATGTAGATAATTAATTTACTAGAAAGAATTTTCTTTGTTTCAGTAAATAAAATTTCATGATAATTAAATAAAATAAATATGTGATATTCTTGCAAAATTGTTGTAAGGTTTAACAACTGATCCTTACTGAAATATATAACACTTCAGTGTAACTAACAATATTAAGTTTCTTTATAACCCAACCAGATCTGTGTAGGTCACTTACAAATGAATATATGAAATTTTCTCATTAATTTAACAAAATTAAAATTAGTCTGAAGTTAATAGAATCACCAAGATATTCTCTAATTTTATCAAAAGTGGCAGTACTGTAATGTTAAACATCTGTTAGCCATTATGCAATTGTTGACGGCATTGTTCAAATAAACAGGTGACGTAATAGCAGCTGTTAATTTACGTTGCAGCCATATGTAGTCACATCTTTACAAAACTAAGTGAAATCAAATTTTGATACTGGGGAAAACCAGCTTAATTACAGGTAAACTGAATAACAATTTTGTACATCTAACAAACAAAACGAAATAATGTACTTTCAGAAGGAAGTACTGAGGAAATTCTTAATTCTATTACGAACCCAAATACCGGCTGTCGTCCTTGGTTGCAATGGAAACAACTTCGCAGAGCGGGGCCTGCTGTTAAATATGTTTGTTTTCCATGCTTTAATACAGATGCAAGAGCGAAGCGGATTTCTTACATTGGTTCACGGCATCTTTTATTCACAGCGTACTCCTCCGTTGTCTAATTTTATTTCAAAGTGGTCGTGCGGTTTTCTAATTTATCGTTGCAATTTCTGACGTATTGTTGCTTTTCTAACGAATGGTTGCTTTTTCTAACGTATGGTTGCTTTTTCTAACGTATGGTTGCTTGCGCGTTACTCAGGAAGTGCTTCACCAAATTAAAGCGACCCGGAGGTCACTCGTCATTCTTTTTGAATGCATCTTCACGGTGCCCTAAACTATCGACGAGTGCCCTCGCCGCGCTCCTGCAAGGTGGGAGGATCATAAGTGTGGTTCTCGAACCTCTCACGCGCGCTAGTGGCTTGTGGATTTGCACCGAACTCCGAAACAAATAGACTACTAATCCTAGATATAGCAATACTATAGAAATTTGATTGTTACTTGAATCTTTATATTAGTTAATAAAGGTATTTCAATATTCATGGTACGTTTAATGAGTATGTTCCTTTACTGCTAAAATAAAATTGTTACACTACCCTTTCCTAAAAGAAAAAATTTTTTAAGAAAAACTCTAAATATAACAAATACAAAAAATTTTTATAACAATACTAGCCTTTCCTACCTTCCTAACTAACTATGCAATTTTATTAATTTTATAAATTTATTCAAATGGGGGGGACAAATATTTACAAATGAGTGTGTTGGTAACTACGCGTACCTGACGTCCATCGGGAGACAAAATCGGGGAGTCACAATCGGTAATAATCAAAATTGGGAGGGGGTCAAATTAGAAAGTCAAACACTCCACGGGACAAAAAAAATTCAGATTTACAATATTTCCTGACTTGAGATTCTTACTTCTAACAAGGCTAATATTTCTTACCTATAACCAAACACTTACAACTTACTTCTAATTTCAAAAAAAACTTCACTTCCAGGAGCTCATTTAGCTCTATCTACAAAAAAAAGGTATGCTTCCTCATCAAGACAGCATAACTATTCAAAACATCATCACTACAAGGTGATAATCAAAAGTAAAACCCTACTAATAGGTCTATATTTAAACACCATCATCACAAAGTGATAATCAAAACAAAAGTGACCTAATCAAAAGGTTACTTATCAAATGCAAATACAAAATATCATCACTTCATCGCAAAGGGATGATCAAAACAAAGGTAACCTAACCACAAGGTTACTTATCAAATTCAAATACAAAATATCATCACTTCATCGCAAAGAGATGATCAAAACAAAGGTAACCTAACCATAAGGTTACTTAATAAATTCAAATACAAAGTATTATCACTTTATTACGAAGAGATAATCAAAACAAAGGTAACCTAACCATAAGGTTACTTAATAAATTCAAATACAAAGTATTATCACTTTATTACAAAGAGATAATCAAAACAAAGGTAACCTGACCATAAGGTTACTTATCAAATTCAAAATACAAAATTGAACCAGTCAGGGCTGTAATATCCTACACCCTACTGAATATCCTATCACTAAGTTCCAACAAACAACTGATCTCATTAGTGATGGACCAAATGGTGATACTCACCAAGCCAACTTTGACCTTATCAAACCAAAGAATTTCGAACGGTCAAAAGGAACAAGGGAAAGAATAATCTAATATTCTCTCTACCTCGATATGTAGAAATCAGGACCAACAATCAAATAGCCCACCTACTTCTACATTGTAAAGATATCTATTAAAGACATCTTCTAAACACATCTCTGAGTAACGCGCGAGCAAAATTTCCAGCGTGCACACCAAGGCACACCTCAAACCTACAAAATTTACAAAATCTCAAACCACTTACTTCAGTTCTCAAATAAAATACTCAAAATTAGTGAAACGACACTAAATCAAAAATTGGAACAAAACAAAACAAACCACCACGTCACCACTTAACATCAAAGAGATGACCGGACCGGAATCAATCGTCAGGATCGTCATTTTCATTTGGATATGATGCATCAACTGGTTTCAAGTCCTTTACGTGCCATTTCCCTGCTTTTGTCCCATCTTCGTTCTCTAACTCATATACTAAATTGGAATGTTTTTTCCGAACTTTACTCATAATGAACTTAGGGGCTAACTTAGCGGAAAATTTATCACTCGCACTCGAGAGGACCTTATTAGCTCTCCAAACACTTTCTCCGACTCGGAATGAAATGTCTCTTCTCCTAAGATTGTAGCGTTTACTTGAACGTTGGTAAGCTACATGCAAATTTTCACGGACATTTCCAAAAATATCAAACAAAGGTTGACGATCCAAAACATAAGAAGGTCTACTACTGGAGACAACATCAACATCTTCACCCGGTATAAAATTATCATTATAAGCTTTTCCACTTAACTGCCTTGAGGAGCATACACAGCATTGTACCACATCTCTTGGATCTCGTACTTTGCACACAAAACTTCAAAAACATGTCCAATCAACTGTGGACCATTATCACGAATAACAAATGGTGGTATTCCGTATGCAAAAAAAATACTTTTTCTTCTAAGAACCTCTCAATCAAATGTGCTGTGGCACTTCGCAAAGGTTGCAAAATCGAATATTTCGAAAACCAGTCACAAACAACCAAAAGCCATTTACCTGCTTATGAATCATCAATAAAAAAACTAATCATGACAATAGCTAACAAAAAAATCAGTGTTCAGGTACACTCACATCCTACTACCAATCGAACTGTCGAAACAACTACAATGCTTCACAACGCCTAAATATGCTAGAGTGACAAACCCTCTACGAGTCTCACCTAGACTAACAATACCAAAAGTTTACATCAAATCAAAAAGATGCAAAAAAATCTAGAGCGCCTAACTCACCTCGAGTCTCGTCTAGACTTACGCAATGCCGAGCGACCAACTCTTCCTGAGTCTCGTCTGGACTGACATACTGCTGAGCGACCAACCACGACGACAAGTTCCGCCTAGACAAAATTGCGTTGCAATGCTGATCTAAACAAAAATCTGCTAACAAAGTCAAAAACGTGCTTATGCACAAGAGCAATTTTCAAACGACATAACGACAGCTCACTCCAATGTACCTTCAAGATAGAATCTCTAGCCTTATAATCAAATTTGGACAAAAATGTTCTTTATTGACTCAAACAAATCAAACAACAGGCTTATCAGCTTCTTTAGCTGACAGTCTTCCAAAAATTTTTTCAAAACTGGTTTCTCACTCACTACTCCCGTTCCTCTTTAAGTAGACAAACAATTCGGAATATCCGAGATGAGTACAAAAGCCTAATTTTTCAATGAAATCAAACTGGTAAATCCAAATGATCTAAACCTTACAAAAATTGTCAAAACAAATTGTACTACTAAAGGTAAAAATCACAAAAAAAATGTTTTTGGTAAAATTATTTTTGCCAAAACAATATCAAAAAAAATTTAAAGGGTCAAAAAAAGAATTAAAGTCAAAAGTAAATTTGGCCAAATTAATTAATTGACCGTAAGGGGATTAACGTTACGACCAATCCTTTATCAAAAGCAAACAAATTTTGGAGCAAAATAATTTTTGGACAAATAGATTTCAAAGCAAAATAAATTTTGAGCTAACAAATTTTAAAGCAAATTAAATTTTTGAATAAACAAATTTCGAAGCAAAAATAAATTTTGAACAGACTATTTCAAAGTAAAATTATTTTTGAACAAACAAGTTTCAGAGTAAAAAAATAATTTTTGAACGAACGAATCTCGAAGTAAAATTAATTTTGAACAAACAAATTTCGAGGTAAATCAAATTATGAACAAACAAATTTCGAGCTAAATTAAATTATGAACGAACGAATTTCGACGAATCACTCGTTGAATAAACAAACTTCGACGCCCCTAGCGTTGAACAAACAAATTTCGACGCCCCAAACGTTGCCGGCGCCAGTGAAACGTATTGCCCCACGTTGGGCGCCAGTGAAACGTGTTTTTTTTTCTCTCTAATTGTTGGCTCCGCTAGCCTCACGCATGGGCGCTAGTGAAACGTATTATTCAAAGGCCTACTAAAACACTACTTTATTAACACCATACTTCAAGTTAGGTGTCTGCAAAACGAAATCTTCCGACTTAACTAGGGGTCTATTCCTTGGGTAGAGCTATGAGCAATGGGGGGGTAAGTCGAAATCTGTAGGGGGTCACACTCAAACTAAAACAAACAGGCGCCACCAAGTCCAGATTGATTTATATTAATGGCATAGCAAATTTCTAAGGGCGGACTTGGAGACCCAAAGAAAAAAAGATCGCCTTCGCTGACATACAATTTTGTCTTAACAGACTAAGACACTGCTCCTGTAAGAAAGAATAATAGTTAAGTTACCTAAAAATATGGGAACACTATTTGCGTCCCTCAAGAATATCTAAAATGCATAGAGAATATTTCTTACATAATGGAATCATAAAATTTAACTCTTTCTGTGTTTTGTTTATCAGGTCTGATCAAACCAGATCAGAATAAAAACTTTAAATGTAGATAATTAATTTACTAGAAAGAATTTTCTTTGTTTCAGTAAATAAAATTTCATGATAATTAAATAAAATAAATATGTGATATTCTTGCAAAATTGTTGTAAGGTTTAACAACTGATCCTTACTGAAATATATAACACTTCAGTGTAACTAACAATATTAAGTTTCTTTATAACCCAACCAGATCTGTGTAGGTCACTTACAAATGAATATATGAAATTTTCTCATTAATTTATCAAAATTAAAATTAGTCTGAAGTTAATAGAATCACCAAGATATTCTCTAATTTTATCAAAAGTGGCAGTACTGTAATGTTAAACATCTGTTAGCCATTATGCAATTGTTGACGGCATTGTTCAAATAAACAGGTGACGTAATAGCAGCTGTTAATTTACGTTGCAGCCATATGTAGTCACATCTTTACAAAACTAAGTGAAATCAAATTTTGATACTGGGGAAAACCAGCTTAATTACAGGTAAACTCAATAACAATTTTGTACATCTAACAAACAAAACGAAATAATGTACTTTCAGAAGGAAGTACTGAGGAAATTCTTAATTCTATTACGAACCCAAATACCGGCTGTCGTCCTTGGTTGCAATGGAAACAACTTCGCAGAGCGGGCCTGCTGTTAAATATGTTTGTTTTCCATGCTTTAATACAGATGCAAGAGCGAAGCGGATTTCTTACATTGGTTCACGGCATCTTTTATTCACAGCGTACTCCTCCGTTGTCTAATTTTATTTCAAAGTGGTCGTGCGGTTTTCTAATTTATCGTTGCAATTTCTGACGTATTGTTGCTTTTCTAACGAATGGTTGCTTTTTCTAACGTATGGTGGCTTTTTCTAACGTATGGTTGCTTGCGCGTTACTCAGGAAGTGCTTCACCAAATTAAAGCGACCCGGAGGTCACTCGTCATTCTTTTCGAATGCATCTTCACGGTGCCCTAAACTATCGACGAGTGCCCTCGCCGCGCTCCTGCAAGGTGGGAGGATCATAAGTGTGGTTCTCGAACCTCTCACGCGCGCGCTAGTGGCTTGTGGATTTGCACCGAACTCCGAAACAAATAGACTACTAATCCTAGATATAGCAATACTATAGAAATTTGATTGTTACTTGAATCTTTATATTAGTTAATAAAGGTATTTCAATATTTATGGTACGTTTAATGAGTATGTTCCTTTACTGCTAAAATAAAATTGTTACAGTAGGTTTCCCTTTATCTTGCCTTATCGTTGCCGTCACCTTTATTCCTTCGTCCTACCTACGAACAAAGAAGAGAGAAGACGTTAAATCTGGTTTCAACGAGGACATGACGTTATCCACCCCTAACAGACGAGACACCCAGACGAAGATGAGTATGGCTCCTGCGCAAGGATGACCCACAAAATCGTGAAGAGTTCCACATTTTTAAGTGAGTACTTTTTATCTTTTTAGGGTGCAACTTGTATCATTGTAAACGAATTTGGCATGTGATACAATTTGACACATAATTATGTCGTAATATCTTTGTTGTGCAATAATGTGAACGTGGATAGTACCAGTGTTGCCAACTGTGGTAGTGGCTCTGAACACGCGACGCCGGATTATAACAGACCTTGGGTGTAGTAGTCACACACATACCATTACGCCACGGAGCCGCCTTCCCCTTCACAACCTTACATGTGATTTTCCAATGCTCCACCCGAAGGTACTACATTGGCCAGGAAGTGAGTTTTTTTACATGGAAAATTTGGAATTTTTCTGAACCCTTGCTGTTCCAATCAAGGTAGGGATCTTTAACGTGCGTGACAACACTCACACACGGGAGCTCCATTTTACCTCTTATCCGAACGAGGGTGTATTTGCGTGAAATATGTTCACCTAACATTTTTCAAGCAGACCGTGTCGGGATTCGAACCCGGGACCTTGGGCGTAGTAGTCACACACATACCACTACGCCACGGAGCCCCCTCTTTTCACAACCACTGAGTATCGGTGAAATAGGGTATATAATTGTAAAACAATAGAAGGGGACCGAACTACATCTAGCAAGAGAAAACAGCGCATATGATGAAAGACGATAAACATAGAAACAAGAAGAAAATTGTTGATAGCATATGTGTGGAGCACAGCACAGAATGCCTATGAAATATGGGCAGTAGGAAAAGCAGACAGAAAAACGGTCGCAGCCTTATGGAATGTTGTGCTTCAGATGTATGCGAATGATAGCATGGACAGACAAAGTTAATAACAAATAGGTTATAGAAATAGTAGGGGAACAAGGATATTTGTGGGAAAAATAGGAGAAATAGAAGGGCAGAATACGTTCTAAAGCATTTTTGTGGAATAGTATGGAATATATTACAAGAAGCGATAGGAAAAAGGAGGTAGATGTAGACCTACATCAGGTTATGATAGATGCAGACTGTGCAAATTTCAGGGAAATGTGTAGGTTAGTTCAGAGTAGGAAACAATGAGGGTACGCGTTTAAACAGTTCCAGGACTGAATACCTAATGATGATATTCTGAATTTGACACATTCCTTCACAAATAAAAATGGCTTTGCGTTAGCTTGCGTACCGGCAGCGGTAAATACTACATTGCAGAAAAAATGAAATAATTGTCACAAACTATTTTTGATTTGATCGGTTTTAAAGTAAAGGTGCACTTACACGCGCAATTTTTTAAGCAATAATTACTCGACCATAGTTGCCGGAACCAGTGGAGCAATTATAGGAGCAATCAGGATCAATATCCTAAATTGCGACAATTGTTTCGGCAATATTGCTTTTAATTGTTTCATATCTTTCGAATTGCTTAATGTCGCGGAAATGAATATCCAAATATCTAATGGATGGTAAATTTCAGTCAATTTTACATCCATCTTGATACGTATTTTACATATTTCGCATTCGCGGGTGTCAACCGACCGGCGCGGTAACGGGAGGATACTGACCGCAGTATTCAGCGCCAACCAGCCATACATACAACTTCTCTTGTGCAGTAGGGTACTACAGGTGTGTTGGTTATAAAATTCCATCGTCTTCTTCATGGAACAATGAAAAATAATACACTTAATTGATGCAGTTCACTTATGAGTTTGTTTATGTGATAACAAGAATTCGGACTTCAAAGATCGCTCGCTAAAGGAAAATGAATGGACTGCTATTGACCTGCAGTTCCAAATATATCACGAAGACGTAGTAAAAAGATTTAAAAATTTACGCACATATTTCAGCAATCGATTAGAAAAATTGGAAAAGAAGCAAAAGAATGGCAGTTGCGCTTCTCAAGGTAGTAAGTGGTTCGCTTTTAAAAGAATACTTTTTTAAAAAGGCACAGATGAAACTGATTCAGCGCTGGAAACGGAAACACAGTCGGAGGTATGTACTCAATTTTATTATATCTATGTATTTATACCGTTCATTTACATTTCCAATGCTCCACCCGAAGGTACTACATTGGCCAGGAGGCGAGTTTTTTGTTGCCTGGAAATTTAGAGTTTTGCCGAACCCTTGCCGTTCCAGGCAAGGCAGGGATTTTTAACGTGCGTGACAACATTCACACACGGGACCTCCATTTAACCTCTCATCCGAACGAGGGCGTAATATTTGTGAAAAATGCTCACCTGCCATTTTTCAAGCAGTCGGCCGTGTCGGGATTTGAACCCGGGACCTTGGGATCCGTAGTCATACGCTTACTACATTGATCCACGGCGACGCCTTATGTATTTATACCACTGATTATCGGGGAAATAGGGTATATAACTGTAAAACAATAGAAGGTGACCGAACTGCATCAAACAAGAAAGAACATCAGCTATGTTCAAAGACAACGAACATAGATACAAGAAGAAAACTGTTCAAAGCATAGTGTGGAGCACAGCACAGTACATATATGAAATAGGGGCAGTAGGAAAAGCAGGCAGAAAGAGATAGAAGCCTTCTGGAATGTTGCGTGCTTCAGATGTATGAGGATGATAGCATGGACAGACAAAGTTAATAACGAATAGGCTGTAGAGGAATAAAGATATTTGTGGAAAACGTAAAAAATAGGAGAAATAGAAGGACAGGATACGTTCTAAGGCATTTCTGGGGAATATTACGGGATATATTACAAGCAGAGATAGGAAAAGAGAGGTACAGGTAGACCGAGATCAGACTTTCGAACACAGATAGTGATAGATGCAGACTGTGCAAGTTTCAGGGAAATGTATAGGTTGCTTCAGACTAGGAAACAATGAGGGTATGCGTCCAACCAGATCTAGGACTGAAGACCTAATGATGATGATATGTATTTATGTGCTTAATGTCTACCCTCAACGTGTATCTATGATGGAGGCACATATACAGAGTGTATCATAATTGTGCGAAATTATTGAAGGAGGTTAATCTGTACATAATTTTAATACAAAAGTTCGTACAATCGTATGTCCTAACTTGCCTTGTTTTCGATATACAGAAAGTTAAACTTTTCATAAAAAAAGATCTTTAAAAAAACTTTGACATACTGTACATCGAAAATGAAGTAAATTAATGCATGGGTTTATATTGTTACGAACTACTGTTAGGCAACCCGTCAAACACACAAGCTTCATAACCCAAGTACATTCTCCAGGAATAGATAATGTTTGAGCACATACCAGAATATGAATCATCTATTTAATTCAGGGTATAAATAAGACCGCTGATGAAGTACAGAGTTAGTCTATATCTAAATGTCGAATATAAATTATATCGTGAAAAGTTAATTAGCTACGCTTTTGAAAGTCCAAGAGTAAATATAAATTTGTGTTCTGTGAACGTGTATATTGTACCGCCAGCTTGTAGAATACATAAATAGACAAAAGTGTAATAAATAAATTATAGTAGTGTTTAGTGTTGTTGAGTAGCCTTGTGGTTAAGAATTTAGTTTAAGAAGATATTAGTGCTTGTAAAGAACATTAATGTTATAGTGCTTCATTGTTAATTGGACTGAAAACATCTATAAATAAGACATATACTGTTAATTAGACTTGTGAACAGTGAGTAATAAAGACTTGTTATTACTTGTTTTAAATTGGCGAAACGCATTAATAGTAGCCCGCTACAATATGAACTTTTTGTCTTACAGTTATGGACAGATTTACTTGTATTTGCGTAGTTTTCTAAAAACGCATTTTTATAATCGTGTTGTTGATTGGCATGAAGATACTTTCTACTTCATCACATTTGCTTTAAAACACACTTCAAGAAATTATTTTTTACTTATGTCCTTATTGTTTACAAATAAGAGATTGCCAACGGATACTTCCGCGTTCAGACATAAAATAATGCACAAACACATCTCTGTTTAATTTAACGAACGCAAATGCATTTCTTGACTTTCTCTAAATCGGTAAAAATTTCAACTTATCATTATTTTTCCACTGCCCAAGTATTATAGTGTTAGAATCAGATCCTCGATATCAAATATTGCAGATGGTGTATACAGTTGTCGCGCTCGCTTGTTCCGTCGCAAGAAGTTATGCAAATATACAGTAGGCATAGTTGCACATTTAACTGATTCAACTTCTACTTCCATACTTGTGTGGAAAATTCGGAATACTGAACTCAATAGGCCAAAAATATTTTTTACAACCCTGTGGGCTCTGGATATTCTATAATTAAAAACTTTTTTAGGCGATTCTCTCTTCAAATCGCATGGGTAAGGTTTTATAATATTTTCGGAAAGTGGAAATGCATCATCTGCCACCAAAACATAAGGGGTGTTTTGTTTCTTGGCCATAGATAGTGGTTCTGGTAATGGAATAGGCATTCTTTTGGACATGATAGCTTTGCCAAATGATGTATTGGCAAAAACTCCTCTATCAGATATTCTGCCTTGGCATCCGACATTCGCGTACAAAAACTTATAATGAGCATTTACGACAGCAAACAAGACGATGCTGTGGAGTTTCTTATAATTAAAAAAGTGACCGCCACTTGTTACGCTCACCTATTGTAAACCGAAAATTTCCCGCTTCTTTCTTACTATCTTACTATCTTTTGACTTTTAAATTTATACCTGCATAGTAGATAACATATTCTTATCTGTGCTCATCCATTATCATATATTAGGTTTTCTAATTCATATTTCTAATCCTGGCTTTAACAGAACAGATGTGTCAAACTCGAGTTTGAAAGAAGGTCTGATATTGTTTGCAATAGTGGAACATTTTGATAAGGTTCATTTTCGAACTTGTTGGTCACTTTCGATCTGTCCTGAAATACGCGTATTTCTTCTGATTTTCTGTACGTCCTGTGTATTTGGTAAGTGTGAAAACTACTTGCTGCTTGTTTACATTGTTGTTACTTCTAGTTCTTTTCCACCAGCGGCTTGTTGGTTTTACTGACCTTATTTTATCTTATCGCTTATGGTAACTAGTTTTAGTGCTGATTAGATTACACCCTGTTTTGCTAATAAGACCGATGTCCTAGTGAACGATTTCTGTGGATACTAAGTCCGTTCTACTGTTACAATGATTACAGGAACTTGGAACCCCGCGTGAGTTTTTCAAGCTCTAATACATCACTAATGCGGTAGCTCTCTTAAAGATTTTACGGAGGCTGTTTGTGAATATTTTATTAACCTACTAACAGTGGCTATTTATAAGTTAACCATTCATCTCAGGAAGTATTTCTGTTACCATTAGCAAGTGCGAATCTGGGTCCTTAAAGTTTACTACTGCAGGATACTACTAAAGCTTAGCATCTGTTTTTTTGTCCTAAGTAGCTGCTTTTGGGCCTAACCGAGAGAAGAAAATACCTTGTACGGCGACAGCTTATGTACCAATTGCCGGACGTATGTGGTACTAATTGAGAATTTAATCCCTTATTTTTAGAGGTTTGTCTGTAGGGATAATTTTGTATTGCGTGATCACGTTAGGGAGCTCATGAACTTTGGTAATGTTTAATATTTAAGTCACTGATATTTCCGCGTGCACTATAATCTTTGTATTGTTACCATATTCGCATAAAGTATGTCACTGATTCAGGTAATTAAAGAACTAAAAACCAGTAGTGGTATAAATTCCGATAAGCGGCTAGAGTTCAAAGCAAGAGGTCGCCCCCGACCGGAGCTTCAAATTAAATAGACAAGTAAGGTAAAAACAAAGAAAGCCACCGTAATTTTCATAGAAATATGTATGATTTACCCGAATGGATTTGCGGATGTAACGTTATGAATGCGTTCTATTATTATGTCTGTATACTTTTTCAAATGTGAGTGACATCTGGTGTAATAGTTGGGTAATTGACTTAAAACATTTAAAGGAAAAAATTAACAAGTATTCTCTATCTACAGACCATATAAAAAGTTCAATGAATTACGCTACATTCTGGCGTGTTCATATTCGATCACAATTTGGATAATGCACACAGGACATATATAAAGAATTTTAATGAAAACTATCTAAGTAAAATTACAGACCGCATGAAATTTTGCGGTTCGTTTGAGTTAGCATTGAGAGGACCCGATGAGACGCAATCATCTGATAATCCAGGCGTATTTCGAGGTTTAATCGATTTTGTTTCCTAGTTGGACTCTATATTTAAAGAATATTTCGAGAAAAGTACCATTTTTAAGGGTACCTCTAAGACTTTGCAAAATGATTTGCTAGAGTCAGTGCTGTTAGTTGCACAAGAAAAAATTAAATCCGAAATTGGGTTGGCTGATTTTGTCGCAGTGCAAGTAGACGAAGTCACTGATAATTCCAATAAAATTCAAATGGTTTTTATAATACCGTTTGTTTTAAATGGTTTTACTCGTGAGAGTTTTTAAATTTATCAATCCAGCGTGCACCATTGCTGATATATTGTCCAATATAATCCTACAGGAATTGTAAATTTTAGAAATAAATAAGACACCAAGAAAATTAATTGCCCAAAGCTATAATGGCGCTTCTATTATGAGTGGAAAACTAGGTGGTGTTCAGACTACAGTTAAGGATACCATCCCCAAAACGAACAGTTTTCCTGGATGAATTTGTAAAAAATCGTTTACCTAGAGCTGCAACGACAAGGTGGAATTTTAATACGCGTTCTGTAGAGACTACGTTTTTATACCAGACCGACATTCTAGCTTGTTTAGAAAAAATAATTGAAAGTGAAATAGTCTCTAACGCCATCTGTTCCTTAGCTTTAAACATTTCTTACAAAATGAAGATTTTTGTACTAGTTAAATTTCTTTCATCTGATAATGCCCAATTTTGAAACTCTATTTAATAATCTTTAGAAACGTTCTTCTGATGAAAACAATTAATTCTGAATGTCTATGGAAAAAGTAAGAAATGATATTGCAAACAATGTGCCAAAAGACCCAGAGTAAAATGTTCTAAGCGCCGCATTAGTTTGGAAGTGTGAGACATCATAATTTCTGAAATCACCAAGAGATTCGGCTTCGGTGACCATCATAGGGCAACTATTTTATAGTAATTTATTCGAACAATATAAAAATTAATTGCCGGTCAATATTTTAAAACTTTTAAAAATGACTTTTCCATCATCAATCATTTAAAATTAAAAACCGAATTAGAAGTAATTTATGAAGGGAATGATTTTCATAGTTCTATTGAATCTGATAGCGCAAGTGTTGGAGTCGTAGCAATTCTTCGCAGTAATTTAAAAATAATAATCTTTGTGAAGCATTTTCAGAAACTGTAAAACTCTTAAATATATTATGTACATTGCCTATTACGACAGTCGAGTGTGAGGTGAGCAGTATTTGTAACACTAAAGAGGACAAAACATTTCTACAATACTATTAGACAAGAAAAGTCTTTCATTAAAAGTATTCCAAACTTCAAAGAACTTGTGATTGCACATTTCGAAAAATAGACTTGAAGTTTAAGACCATATAAACAGGTTTAGGATCAAAAGATAATTTAAGGCTGTGTATATTTGAGACTTTTAGGTAGATATGTGGTAGTGTTTGTAGTATTCCCTGCCTTATCCAATCATCGTGGATTCACATTGACAGATTTGAGTTACTGGAAATCTACATAGCACGTAATATGGTGTAGCTATACATATATGAAGTTTTGCTTTTTTTCTTTGTTGAGTTTTGCAAATTTATTTCTACGTTTAGTACTAAAATGTTTAAATTTGGCAAATAGTTTGCCAATATTGACCCTCCGGAGGTATTGACCACGAACCGCCACTGACTTTAAGAGCCTTTTATGTGAATTACCCTTGTTCTGTGAGCAACACTTTTTCTGTGATTTTTTTTACTATAAATGACCCTATAACCTAACCTTACCTAACCTAACCACCCTGGTTCTGTGGTCAATACTTTTTCGGTCTGTAATATAGAAGACAGGTATAATCAAACATTAAAAGTAAAGTTGATTGCATAAGTTGCATATTATTTATTTATACATAATGAATTAATATTACTAATATTAAAGTTATAATGAAATTGCACAAAAAACATAACAGTGTGAAACACCAAAAAAATGTATCGTTCTATCCTTCGTCCTCCGACTCATCTTCTATTGCCCCGTCGATTGCTTCACCAGAACTAAAATCTTTAATTTCCTCAAGGAAACGAATAAACTTGGAAACCCCGTCAGCTCTGCAGGCACGTCCAAACATGAAGTTTGCCAGGTATCCAGAATAACTCCCCTTCCTTCGGCTGTATTCTGGCAGAGATGCCTTAACGTGCCTCCAAAGACCCTCTATGGTGTTCGTATGAGCGCCGGTAGTGAGATCTTTAAAGTTAATGAAATGATTAACTTTTAAATGATTGTAGCTCTTACTACCTAGCCGCTCATACGCCCCCCAACAGTCGGATATTATCGTTGTTCCCGGAAGAATCCCTTCTCGAATGATGCCAATCAGTGTTGAGGCATCTCTCTTTTACACCGGCACCGTGAACGCTTTTCCCGACTCTCGTTCGACAGCGCCAAACACTCATTGGCCTTCTACATGGTGCCCCCGATGATATTTCCCTTTTCCGAACTTTGATTCATCAATCTCAACAATAACGTCGGGGCCGCCAATGGGTGTTGAATGGTGCATTACCCATTCTCTTTGAACTTGATGTACAAATGACGTCCATTTCGATATAACGCATGGCGTGACTTCAATGTTAGATGCAATAAATTTTTGTTCTGCGTTCTCCAAAACCAAGTATGTTATTGCCAGTACTTTCCAGTGCGGCAAATGTGTTCTGGAGAACCACGATCCCCGGAAAACTGAAGTTTATCGTAACATAATTCTCACATCTCCACATGTTTTCATCTAATATGAGGGGTCCGTTACACTCTTGACAAGTTTTTTCTGCTTTTATAAGTCCTTCTTGTTGAAGATCATGGATGACATTATGTACTTGGAATGTCTTTTATTTTTAACAAATTCCACACTTTGTATTGTCGAGTTGTCACAAAAAAATTCACGTCACGTTCAACGTTACCAACTTAAAAAAAATCTTGAGACACGTAGACAACGTAAGACAATACAATGTCAAAGTTTGTATATTGCAGCGTAGCGCGAAGAATAACGTCAGATAACTAGTAGAGCATTTGACTAACTGACTCTTTAGAAGAAATGCAAAAGTATATATAGAGAGGAAAGCGATCGCCAGAAGGGATGCAGGCATGGAAGTGTCCATTAGTTTATTAATTCGATGTTGTTAGTCGATTGCGGGAAATTCTAGGATTAGCACAAGGTACGTCAAGATGCTGCAGGTATTCCGAGGCTTGGGCTGATGGGTGAATTAGTTAATAGGTATGAGATAATTAGTCGAAGTGCATGCATAGGAATTGCTGTTGTAAAGTCGGAAAGTTTTGAAATTAGAATTTAGTTAGAATTGAAGCAGTAAAAGTTTTAAAAGTAACTCTCAAATTTAAATTTTCGAATATGAAGTAACTTGTGTTGCCTATATTAAATTTACCAAGGACATATAACAATTTGGGGTTTTTGACTTTGCAACATAGTTATTTCACTATGAAATCCGTGTAACTGTCAAAATATTCAGCATTTTCATTTGTTGTTTATTTGCAAATTAATAACAATTAGGAAAAGATTTCACATTCAATAAATAATATCGATCACCCTGCATGCAATAATAATTAATTTGGTCTTTAAAAACTATTGCATACTGAAAAAAACACGTGTGAAAAAGATTACCTCACTTCTCATTAAAAATTTTTTAGCAACAATTACTCATTGCCGCAGAAAACTGACTTCAAATTCGTCGTAGATAGCTGTTAAATCCACCTCAAAATGGTTCTGTAATTGGTGTGTGTAGTCCACCAGTCAGCATCTGTTCGTCTTCAACATAACAAATATTACCAATATCTGTCACCAGATTCTTGTTGCACACATTTTCTGCCAGCAGCCACAATCCTAATCGCTCATTTGTTGGTTTCACTTTATTCCCAAGAAGTTGAGGAACGTTAATCACCCTGGAGACGTTCATGTTTACCGTTCTAGCTACTGCCGAATACTAAATTGAATACGAAAAATTGCCCCTTATGTACCCTACAGAGTGGGGGCGTATATTTCCGAAGATACCCGAATACTCCCGACGAAATGCGCAACCGTCCTGAGGTGGCGATGTTACACGCCATGGCGGTCATTTTACCCCGCACGCCATGGCGGACTTAGGTTAGTTGGTATTTTCTGAAGGAAAAAATGATGGGTTAGGTCGGCGGCAAAGATGGAGGGTTTAGGTTAGTTAACGTTGTATGGAGTTAGGTTAGTCGGTGTTGTTTGGAGTTAGGTTAGGTTAGTTGGACATGTCAGGAGTTAGGTTAGCTAGTGTTGTCTGGAGTTAGATTAGTTGGACTTGTGTGGACTTAGGTTAGGTAGAAGGAAAAATTGATAGGTTAGGTCAGCGCCTAAACAGCCAAGATAAAATAAAAATCTTACACAAGTGCTACATTAAAGCAGGTAGTACATATTTTACACAATCTGCAACACCTTATTCTACAATTCCAAAAGAAATAATTATTTCGGAATTGGAATTGATAAATACGCCTAACATTCGTCCAGAGGTTGTACGACAACTCGTAAATATTGGCAGTAAGCTCTATCCGTTTACGCTAAAGGAAATTGCCCCATTATGCACGCCATACACTGTAAGTGGAAGAAAAAGACAGCTGGAGTTAGAGGAAATGGATGCAAAAAGGCGAAAGTTGGACTACATGGAAAACACTGCGACAATACGCAAACAATACAAAGATGTGTTAGACAAAGAACATCTTATTAGAGACAATGAGAAAGAATTAAAAGATTATTTTATGTACCGTAGGACTGACTTAGATACATCCGGATTCTACAAGCTGTATGCATTTGTGGTTAGTAAGAAAGACTCTTTTAGTTATGTAGGCGTCCTTGCGGAAAAGTATGGTACGAAATCCGTATATTTTTTAAAAGGTTATTCTAAAAACGTATTTGTCAAAATGACAGATAGCATAAACGAACTAAGGAATGTGGGTTTCGTAACCTTGGCGTACACCACACGCAAAGGGGTTCCGCTAGACATTGTATATTTGTTTAGTAAAGAACCTTTCGGGTCATTTAAAACCGAGGATCTTACAGGCTATAACAAACATATATTCCCAAAAGTGGTGGACATGCAACTACGTAACAGTGAGTGGGAGAATAAGGATTCCTTCCAATACCGACAAGAAGAAGCCGATCAAGCTAAGAAGATACGTTGCAGGATATAGTGGGAAAGCCGCGATTAAAAGATTGTCACAAGCTGCAAGAATTACACGAAGGAATGAATCTGGTTGTCGGTGAAATTAAAGACTTTATATATAGAGACAAACTTCGGTACATTTTGCAATTCGAAAATCTAGACGGTCTCTATGTATCTAACTACTGGCTAGAAAAGGAAATAGAGGACTTGGGTCTCGATTTTAATTTTAAGCTGCGAATAAAATTAGATAAAATTAAAACCACTCCAAACAAACATAATGAAAGAACTGTTTTTTGTGTATATCTTTGTATATAATTAAGTTTAAATGACTCCATGCTTGGCATTACATTTTTTAAATTTTGTTATGTATAATGGCAGAATAAAAATTTTAGAATAGTATTACATTGTTCTTTATTTATAAAAGGCTATGACATCACCACGACCTTGCAAAAGTAGCCGAAACTAGGTAGCCGAGAGCATAGCGTTGTGGTGATTTTGCCGATATGAAACAATTTAATTTATCGATTTTATATTATTTTATTAAAAATATATAGTTAATTGTGAATAAATCTATTAACAATTTTCGTAAACGAGTTATATTCAAACATAGAGTCATGTATAATTAAAACATAAGCCTTCATCGGCGATTCAAAATTTCTTGAAGCTACAAATTCCATTCTTACATCAACAGTTGTGTCCTTGATGCTTTCAAATTGATGCGACTTTCTCTCTACTACTGGCGGTGGTGGTTGTGGTGGTGGTGGTTGAGGTGGTGGTGGTGATTATGGTAGTTTTGGTGGTTGTGGTGGTGGTTGTTGTGGTGGTGGTTGTGGTGGTTGTAGTGTTGGTGGTGGTGGTGGTTGTTGTGGTGGTGTTGGTTGTGGTGGTGGTGGCGGTTGTTGTGGCGACGGTTCAGATCAGGGTGCCGAGAGTGCAATCCATGCCCCCCGTAAGCTAAAAAATGATTAGTTGAAGAAAATTATTGTGCAAATTTAAGATGATAATGTTATTTAATACTGTTACCAGATGTGCAAGTACGGGGGCGGTTGTGGGGTGGAGGGTCTATCACCCTGATCGGGAAGTCAAGAGCAAGATTCATTCCTGGAGCTAAAAAATGCTTAGTTGAAGAAAACTATTGTGCAGATTTTTGGTACTACATGTGCGAATATTTGCGGCGAGCTCGGAGTGAATGACCTTTGTATCTACCAAAAATGGTCTTTTTAGACCTTGGAATTTCCAATGTTAAATCCTATAAGAAAACCGGTTTTTTGCGCTCGTACGAACATAGCTTACCTACTCCCAGTCTTTCCCATCAAATATAGGTAATACATAGTCATTTCTCTCTTCTGCCAATTGCTAATATTGTATATACAGAATCAGCTATGAAGTCTTTCACTTATGCTAACTTTTTATCAACCACGCTCTGCTACCATGTTCAATAAATTATATGAATTACTTAATCATTTATTGTTAGAATTATACAAAGAACTAGCTGAAACCTTTTTTGTGCAATTAAAATAAAAAACATTGACAACTCTACTTGACAAGTACTAGGAGTAAACATGCTGATCCTTAATATAGCAAATAATTAAAAATAACTAAGATATAGATGTAGTTTTGCAAACGCCTTTCCATATTAAGTTCATCAATGCTCCCAGATAACATCGACGAGTCAATGTGGCTGCAACACTTTGGTAGATATTTAAATTTGTATTTACTTGAGTTATAAATACGTATGATTATTTTGGCGTGTTTTATGTTGGGATTAATTATCATTTATTACCAGGTTTATACCAAATAAGAAGTTAACACAAATAATTTATTACTGTTTCTAGGTTGATCTTAGGTATTTTAAAAATTCTATTAATCATCTGCAAAGTGTTCAGATTTGAAAGCTGATATGGCTCGTACAACTGATATGTGCCTCATTAATATTACTAATTAAATGAATTCAACCCGTTATTTTGAATCTAGGCTGAAAAATTAAAAATTATTCTTCTAAATATTTTACTATGACCTTTAATTAAAAATCGAAAAATTATTTAATTTGAGAAGCAAAAATTCTTTATTGCGTAATGCTTTTATTACTTTTGATTGCCTTACAGAAAATACTGACAATCAGTAAGTTCTAATTATTCAAATATTATTATTGTTTATCTTGAATCACAATTATAGTGATCCCATTGCATGTATTAATTGTAATTTTACTTTTCAGGCGCAGTCCCTTCTAGTGGGCACCGTTATCGAGTGTTCTCAGGGTGTTGGTTTTATTATCCTGAACATAAGGATTTCTACCCCTTCTCTTGTGCATTGTTCCATCATTTTGTAGGAGTATTAAAGGTAGTGGCGCCTTCCCTTCCCCCTTTCCACTTGTTATTTAACTAAGTAAACAATAAACCCACGAGTTGTTGCCCAGACGCCGACGAGGCAGCAACGTACGTATATCTACCACCGCCTCCAGGCGATCAAAGGTGAGCAGCGGAACGGTGACGTCCTGAGGGAGTTCTCCAGCTATGCGGGGTGCCGAGGAATGGGTACACAAGTGAAGTCGTCGGGGATGCATATCAGTCAGTCCTGTTTAGACGAGCTACCTGACGATGGAGCGGCCTGTGGCGAGTAGCCATCCTGTCGGTCAAAACCACAGGCCAGTGGACCCAGGATCCGGATACTGTGTAGTTGGGGGACAACCAAGCGGAAGATCCGGGAAACTGCTCACTGCATCAAAACAAGAGAATTCCAGGAGCAGGTCTTTTGGAATCCAGGCCAACATATTTATTTAAGATCAACCTGAAAACTACACCACAACAACTCAGATGAATTCCAACAAGCCAAAAAACTCTCTCTTGAGTTATAAGGCAATATAACGACGCTGAGAGCGTCGCGACCATTTATGCCAACTGCAAGGGTCATGTCCGAGTCTTGCATGGTGACGCGTGTACCTTCTTTTAAAGCCGTTTACTATCTGTCACCTAGGCTCTCCCTCTTTTGTGGAAGGTGATAAGCCTTTGACTAACCAGTGTAAAAGATAGATAGAGGGGTTTCAATTCCATCGTTAATAACCCAAGGTTAAGATTATTGTTAAAATTACTGAAGTCGAAATTGTTGTTCAAATTGTAGTGAATTGTTTCCAAGTTGATTTTTCCGTAATGCGTATATTTATTCGGATTTTCAGTTTTCAAAATTAGTGACATTCTATAAAATTACTATTTTCGTTGTATAGAAAAAAATAATTTAATTAGAAGAAAGCATTTAATGAAGGCTGATAACCAGAGATTCCGCTAAATTAATTAAAAATACTGAAGAACACTTGTAAAAAAGATTTTAAAATTAATTTAGATGATGATTGAAAATGACATTATCTTTGACAAATTATTTGACGTAATGGATACTTTCTTATAAGTGCTAAGGAATACTTTCACAAAATGGATAGCCTATGCCCTTGTGACAGATCGTCCGGATGATGACATGATTTTCTGTGATTCACGCTCTACATGGTTTCACAGTGAATGCGCGTTCTTATCAAAAGAAGAAGTAGATTTTCTAGGCAATTCAGAAGATAAATGGCTTTGTAAACCTTGTAAAATTCGGAGAGAAAACACTTAAACCACAAACCACGACAAAGATATCATGTTATGCTTTCGAGCCCTCCAAGAAAATCAACAAAACTTTATAAAGGAATAACAGGACTTCGTATTCATTATGGTAAAGCCCATAAAGATTTTATTGATGACGTTAGAACAACTCCTTTAGTCGAGGCTGACAATCGATCTCTGACAAATAAAATATCCGTTTTCAAACGTCAAATCAAAACTCTAAAGAGAATCCCAAAAGTGGCTAGGATTTTTGTCGCCAACAAACTCGCCTTTTTAATGGGCAATTGCTGCACAAACAATGATCTTTTAGATAATAAAACCGCCAACAAAAACACAACCACTTTGGCCAGACGCATCGAATCAAAAATTTCTGACAGACCAGAGAGGAGCAGTGAAACTTTTATCATCTTCTGACAGTCTGGCATCAGAGAATGAATCCACTTATTCTAAATTACTAGAAAAACATCCTTCTCCATCACGTTCTCTTAATTTCCCAACACCACCCAGCACTGAAGAAAACTACCTAACCGTAACGGAGTCAGATGTTTAAAAATCTATTTTTAATTTCCCGAGCGGATCTGCAGGTGATTTAGACGGACTCCGTCCTCAGCATTTCAAAGACTTTTTTGGAAAATCCAATGGAACTGCAGCAAAAACTCTATTAACTTCTCTAACAAGACTCTGCACTTTCATGTTATCTGGAACAGTAAACAACAACATTACAGAATTACTGTATGGAGCATCTTTGTTCGCTTTAAAAAAAAATGTGGTGATCCGTCCAATTGCCGTTGGGAATACGTTACGGAGACTACTATCAAAATTATCATGTTCTACTGTTTGTGAAGAATGGCGTCATACTTTTTTCCGACACAATTAGGTTTTAGGTGGCTGTGAAGCCGTCGTACATGCTGTTCGCACTTTTGTAATCTAAACCAAGGAACAGATAAAGTTATTTTGAAAGTTGACTTTCAAAATGCTTTTAACATCATCAAAAGAGACGTTTTACTTGAATGTGTAAGAAACAAGATTCCCTCGTTGTATCCCTATCTGGATCGATGCTACTCTACAGTATCCAGTCTTTTCTTTGGACAGCGAAAAATCTTATCCAAATAGGTGCTCAACAAGGAGATCCTGCTGGTTGATTAATTTTTTGTTTAGTTCTCCAGCCAATTATTGACCAGCTAGAATCCGAATTGAACATGTGGTATTTGCATGATGGCGGCTCCGTGGCGTAGTTGGTATGCGTGTGACTACTACGCCTAAGTTCCCGGGTTCGAATCCCGATACGGTCCGCTTGAAAAATGTTAGGCGGCATTTTTCACAAAAATACACCCTCGTTCGGATATGTAAAATGGAGGTCCCGTGTGTGAGTGTTGTCACGCAAATTAAAGATCCTACCTTGTTTGGAACAGCAAGGGTTCGGCAAAATTCCAAATTTTTCAGGTAAAAAAACTCGCTTCCTGATCAGTGTAGTATCTTCGGGTGGAGCATTGGAAAATCACATGTAGGGTATTTGGATGATGGAACAATTGGGGGTATTACATTAAATGTCCTAGATGACTTTGTTTTAATTTCTGAAAAATGCAAGCAATTCGGTCTACAAGAGAATCCCGAAAAATGTGAAATTTTTTTGTGGAGAACCTGATAATGCTGTTTTGAAAAATTTATCAACGTCCCAGGCATCAAACACCTTGTTGAAAAGATAATGTCACTCTTGGGAACAACTATTACAGTTGCAAGAGCTAGAGTCTCAAAAGCCATGTCGCCTACTATTTATTACGTCATTGTTTTGCAATTATGAGATTAAGCTACATCTTAAGAACAACCTCAACTTGGAAGTTATGTAACAAGTTATGTTAGATAGAACTTTAGATTAAAGAATGCTTGGAAGAAATAATCAACATAAAACTACCCACAGAAAAATGGACAATTTCCCCTCTACCTGTCCGTTTTGGAGGTATTGGGATTAGAAAAATAACAGATGTAAGTATTCCTTGTTTCCTTGCATCAGTAAATTCGGTGTCAAGTCTCGTCCAATCCATGTTAACCAGAAACCTGGACTTACTTGACATTGCCTGTTACGATGATGCTTAAAATTTATGGAAAAAAATTAGGAAGAACGCGACATTCCTCCAGACAACTTTCACCATAAACAACAAGTTTGGGACAATCACGTATGCAATAAGATAGGCAAATCTCGGAATAGTTTAGAATGTCAGTGCATTACACCGAGCAGCTTTACGAAAAGAATCAAGTGCCTGGCTCAACGTTTTATCGTCAAGAAACACTGGTACTCTATTAGGTAATAACACCTTCCGCATTTCCATCTCACTGCGCGTAGGTCTCAATTTATGTATACCACATAAATGTATCAGTTTGAAGCAGTTCGGAACTCTTCGGAAGGCTTCATGGTTGCTTGTGGAACCAAAGTAAAGTTAAACACTTATTGAATGAATGTATGTACAGGTTAACGGAGTGTAGAAGTTTTCGGTAGTTTTCGCATCTCTTCGGACGGCTTTGGAATTTGCTTGTGAGACTGAGTAGCAACTTGAATAACGGTAGTTAGAAAATATTTACAGTTGAAGAGGTGCAGACGTCTTCGGCGGTCTTCGGAAGGCTTCGTGTTTTACTTGTGGGACAACGTTAAGTTACAAAGAATTATAATATGAAATTAAATACTACTAATTGACAATATATACAAGTATAGAGGGGTCACAAGTCTTCAGTCGCATTCGGAAGGCTTCGGAATTTATTTGTGAACCCCAGTAAAAACTTGAACAGTAATGGTTAGAAATAATTTACAGTTTTAAGAGACGCAGACGTCTTCGGTGCTCTTCGGAAGGCGTCGTGGTAGTGGTGGCTTAGGCTTCGTCGGGTGCGTCGCCGTGTAACTCTACAGGGTGTCGTCCCGGTGGACGCAATTACAATAAAGACTTGTCGGTGATGTATGGAACGGAGTTTGTTAACTATTGATTGATGAGTTACAGTGACGTGCCTTAGGTACTGCGGCGGACAGCGTTACCGTCGGAGAATACGCAGGCTATGGAGAGCACTGCTGGCTGAAGGTTTTGCAGGCTATGGGGAGCACTGCAAGGTAATTCCGTAGGCTATGGTGAGCACTAACGAATGTCTTTCGGAAATTTTGAAATTATATTTATACACTTCCATTTACTATGCTTCGTATGTGGAACAACGTTAATGATGTCTTTAACCAATGGAATTGTGTATATCGATTTTCAAATGTAAATGAATCTCCAAATTTAGTTTGACCAATGAGCGTGCTGATTTTTGGGTACCACAAAAATGAGTTGGAAATTCTCACGATTGTTGGTTTGCTCTGTATTCAGCAGGTGTACTTTGATATAGTCCAGAGCGATACTTTAGTTTGTTCTGTGTTCAGCTCGGACGCGGTGATATAGTCCCCCCCCCCACTGAAGAGTGTAGTGTAGCTGGGTTGTTGTGAGGATGCGGCGGGGTCCTTCTTGTCAAAATTATTTGAGCCTGTGGCGGCGTTTGCGTTTTCGCTTTGTGCGGCGGCGTCGGTCTTCACCATGATCGCCTACTGCTGGGTGGAATGATTGTCGTCGAAAGGGTACCTGTTTTTGGTACATCCATCCATAGGTATGCCTTTCTGGTTGTGCGCCTTGTGCATAATTGGGCAGAACGACACGGGCTGTGCGGTTAGTTCGTGGTCTGTATGTCTTGGTGTCCAGTGATAATAGGCTGATGGCTGTGGTAGTTGGTTATGCTGACCTATCGATCACTGGTTGGAATTTTTCCCGAAGGCCGCTGGGCATGAATTCGTTTGTAAACTGGTTAGTTGCAGTTGGCGTGGGTGGCCTGTTGGCGGTGACGAGCGTCACCGTTGTGTGGCGGCGTCGGACCTTTCCATGGTCGTTTGCTATTGGGTGGAATAGTTGTGATTGAAAGGGTACCTCTTCTTAGGACATCCGTCCACAGGTATGCCTTCCTGGTTGTGCGCCTTGCATATAATTGGGCAGATCGACGAGGGCTGCATGGTTAGCGCGTGGTCTGCATGTTTCGGTGTCCAGTGGTAATAGGCTGGTGCTGGCTGTGGTAGTTGGTTGTGTTGGCCTATTGACTACTGGTTAGAATTCTTCCCGAAGATTGCTGGGCAAGAATTCGTCTGGAAACTGGTGAGCGGTAGTTAGCGCGTGTGGCTTGTTGGCGATAACGGGCGTCACCGTTTCGTTCCAGTGGAGGGTATTACGGTTATGTGCTCCGAAATATATGGAGCCTTGTTCGTAATCCATCACTACTTACTGGCGTTGAAGCCAACATTTACCCAGAATGATATCCTCAGCGAGGTATGCTACTACCAAGAAAGCTTCGTGGCCCGTCACCTTTCCTAGGGTGAATGGCGCGTGCGGAACTTGCCTTTGATTGCCATTTCTATCCCTGCTTCGGCTAGATAGGCGGAGACATGATAGGGTTCTACCCGTGAACCTGCGGGTATTCGATCTTCCCTGATCATGCACGTCGATGCTCCTGTATCTAGTAGTGCGTTGAAGGTTATCTTCTGTATGATGACGGGGATCCTTTGTAATTGGTTATTGTGGGTGATGTTTAGTTGCACCAGTTTGTTTCACCCGGTCGGGCGGTGTTGGCGCGGCTCGGTCGGGGTGTCGTTCCCCGAGTTTTTTTGGACAGTCTCGGTGCCAATGTCGTTGTGGACAGAATGCGCACCTTGGTAGCTGCTCCGTTGTTCGTGGAAATCTGGTTGCTGGCGTGGGGACGGTTGTCCCTTTAGCTGCGTCTTTTATGAGACGAGAGACCAATTCTCATACTGTTGTCGGCATATGACACTGAATTGGATTCCTCCTTGTCTCGGACATGCTAATGGTTCTTGCAAGCGAGCTGTTTGCAAAATCTTCTGTGAAGACGGCCCAATCACGTTGGACGCCACTTGTTATTGTTCGGGTGGGCGGCGTCTGAAACCATGTAGGCTTGGCTTGAGTATTTGTTTAATAAGTGTGAGCAAAAATAATTATAAGTTTCATAAATACATAAAAATAAAAGTGAAATAGTTAAAACTGATTGATTTTAACAGTTTGAAGCAGTTTGGAAGTCTTCGCTAATCTTCGAAACCCTTCGGAAGGCTTCATGGTTGCTTGTGGAACCAAAGTAAAATTAAACACTTATTGAATGAATGTATATACAGATTAACGGGGTGTAGAAGTCTTCGGCAGTCTTCACATCTCTTCTGACGGCTTCAGAATTTGCTTGTGAGGGCGAGTATCAACTTCAATAACGGTAGTTAGAAAATATTTACAGTTGAAGAGGTCCAGACGTCTTCAGCGGTCTTCAGAACTCTTCGCAAGGCTTCGTGTTTTACTTGCGGGACAACGTTAAGTTACAACGAATTATGATATGAAATTAAAAACTACTAATCGACAATATATACAAGTATAGAGGGTTCAAAAGATTTCGGTCGTCTTCGGAACTCTCCGGTATTCATTTGTGAAGCCCAGTAAGAACTGGAACAGTGATGGTTAGAAATTATTAACAGTTTTAAGAGGCCCAGACGTCTTCTGTGATCTTCTGTACTCTTCGGAAGGCGTCGGGGTAGTGCGGCTTAGGCTTCGTCGAGTGCGTCGCCGTGGAACTCTACGGGGTGTTGTCCCGGTGGTAGACTTGACAGACACAATCACAATAACGACTTGTCGGTGATGTATGGAACGGAGTTTGTTAACTATTGATTGATGAGTTATAGTGACTTGCCCTAGATACGCGGCGGACAGCGTCACCATCAGAGAATACGCAGGCTATGGAGAGCACTGCGTGTCGAAGTATAGCAGGCTATGAAGAGCGCTGCTCACTGAAGGTTTTGCATGCTATAGGGAGCACTGCAAGGTGATTCCTTAGGCTCTGGTGATCACTAACGAATGTCTTTCGGAAAATTTGAAATTATATTTATACACTTCCATTTGCTATGCTTCTTGTGTTGAAAAACGTTAATGATGGCTTTAACCAATGGAGTTGTGTATTTCGATTTTCAAATGTAAAAGAATCTCCAAATTTAGTTTGACGAATGAGCGTGCTGATTTTTGGGTACCACAAAAATGAGTTGGAAATTCTCGCGATTCTTAGTTTGTTCTGTGTTCAACACGTGTACTTTGATATAGTCCAGAGCGATTCTTTATCTTGTTCTATGTTCAGCTCGAGCGCAGTAATATAGTCAACAGTTCACATAGGTACATTTAGATAATTCACTTAAAGTAAGGTGTAATTACATCCGTATTAATGCGTAACCAACCATCAAATTATACAAATACCCGCAATACGAGCGGACCAATAAGAAAAGATCGAAATCAGAACAGAATGCTCGCTCGCATTACGGAGCAATAAAGGAAGTTGGGATAAAGAGCAAGAAAGCGAATTGTGTTCTAAACACAATCGGATATGGGGGAGAGTGTCTAAAGAACGAAACGACAGTACACACCAACCTATTCACTTTTTCTTCGAACATCTGTCCTTGCAAGATATAATTAAATACATAAAATATAACTCTAATAAATAATTTCTAGGAATTTAGTTAGCAAAACAAAATTAAATTGTAAGTACAAACATTTGTTTTGGAAACGAAAGAACTATACACGTATACACCCCCTTAAATATTGCCGCATACTTTAGACTAACCAGCTAAGTGGGTTTAACTACCATAATTAATAATAATGTATATTGGCTCAGCAAGCAACTAATACTAATTATATATACCCAGCGGCAGAAGCTTACATAATCTAAATACTTACTGCATTATTGCAGAGCAAATCCGTTCTGACTAGATACTGAAACAAATAAATACACAAAAAGAACGTATTTACATTTACAATAGTACGTACATTTAAAGATAAAACCTTAAAATTATTAGATAAATCTTAATCTAAAGTGTTACTCTTAAATGCTAGAATGTAGACCAACTACATACCATTCAGGAGTAAGCAAACAGCTGTCTGTCATCATAATCTAATATTCCTTTCCGTAGGCGGTGAAGGGCATGGGTAGTCAGACAAAATAATGCTGTTTCGATAACGTAAATTTCTATAGTATAAACGAAGCAAACCTTAATTCTTTAAAATCGATGAATATGGACTATAAATTCGAGCCAGAATGTTGAGTACCAATCCCGGCTAAAAATATTAACATTTCTATTAAAAGAATCTCACCCTTCAATTACCTACTAGTCACGTAAAAAGAGATAGCACATTTTTCATTATAAGAATTTGTAACAGCCCGATTTAGTAGAGAAGAACCCACGCGACCAACCGCTAAATATATAGTAAACTCGTTTTACTAATGTAGTTATTCAACGTTACATTTTGCTTGCTTTTTAAAGGAATCTTGAATTTTACATTGTCGATCGCGTAAACTGAAATGGATCCATCCCTTAAATAAAGTTGCCGCTTATATACAAATTATCTAACTACATCATGGTTCTCTAGAGTTTTCGGGATTTAATTCGAATTTTAATCCTATACGTGATGTAATATTTGCGGGAGCTCCGCAGTTGTAATGGTCTAATTGGGGTCTTTGCAAAATATAAACAAACCTTTATTAATTATGTTGGCTATACTTTATCGAAACAATCCCCACGAGAGTGTGAAGGATCCGCAATTAGTAGTTCCCGCGAGTTTGAGGTAAGATTTGCTAAATCATTATCATGATTCAGCTACTCGTGGACATTATGGAGTTGATAAGACTTATTAAAAGATGTCTAATAAATATTATTTTGTTGGTATGACACGTTTTATTGCAGATTATGCAAAAGGTTGTATTGAATGTCAGCGTTATAAAGCTTGTAATACTAACCATGTTGGTTTGTTGCAAACCCCAACTGCACAACGCTTTGGAATCATAGGCGTTGATTTATTTGGCCTTTTGCCAATAACTGAAAACAAAAATTGATGGATTTTAGTCCGTGAAGACAGCTTCAAAATGGATTGAACTTTACGTTTTAAAATCTGCCAGTGCAGATGCGTGTGCAAAAATGCTTATCGAAGAGATATTTTTACGTTTTGGCACTCCGAGAAAAATTTTATCTGGCAACAGTGTTCAGTTTATTTCTGGTATTATGCAAAGGGTGACACATTGCTTTGGCATAGATACTTGTTTTATTCCAATGTACCATCCGAAAAGTAACCCGGTTGAAAAGAAGGATCGAGACTTGAAAACTCAGTTTTCGATTTTAGTACAAAACTGTCACACAAAATGGGATATTTATGTCCCAGCAATACGTTTTGCTATTAATTCGATCGTATGTGAGTCAACTGATCATACTTCTGCGTTTCTTACTTTCGGTCGTGAATTACGTGCTCCTCACGATACCGTGTATGATCTAAGAACGCTGACAATTTTGTTGCTCGGATTGCTCGGTATTTAAAGCGGTTATCACAAAAACTTTGTACGTCGCAAGAAATTTTACAACCAAAGCAAGACGTTCGTAAAGTACAAGTCGATAAGACAGGACGTGCTGAAAATTTCCAAGTGGGTGATCCAGTTCTGTTGAAAACTCGCCTACTTAGCAATGTCAGTAAAGGCATTACTTCTAAATTCGCACCTAAACGTGATGTACCTTATTTTATATCCAGGTGGTTGCTACAACTACTTTTGAACTTACTACATCTACGTAACCATCTGAAAAGGTTCGGAAATTTCATTCAATTGATTTAAAAAATTTGTTCCGTTTAGTGTTGGTGTACCCAGTGCTTCGTCTGTTATAACTGCGCCTGTGGTTCATAAATGAAAACGGGGACGCCCCCGTACAGTGATTTCTAAACGCACGTCAGTGACTTCTGTACGTTTAGAGAGGGGGAGTGTAACGTGATACTTTTAACGCACGCCAATAATTAATTTTGTTGAGCACACTACTAACCTTCTAATAGATAGTATGTGATATGCTGTGTTGAGAAATGGTGGTTACTTTCCTCGTTGATGTATTTATGTATTGTTTGATTGTCGAGTCCTTAATATACGTAGCTTACTGTGTACCTTTGATTTATATTAAAGCCCCGAGATTGAGATGCAAATACATATTATATCAATATTTAAGTGTACCACGCGTATTAGTAATACCCTCCCTCGATCCGTTAAATTGTTAATTATAACTCGAAACTAAACGCCACGACTATGTTTTAAATATTATAACGTTCACGTCTACAGAAAACTGTTAAGATCACTAGTCCACAACATGAAAGTCTGCCGTGTAGTGTAGTGTTAATTTGCGTTTTAATGAGAATTTGGAATATATATTAACCTCTTACCTCTTTTCAACGTATACTGAATTCCACAATTCTTTAGATGATTTCAAATAAGGTTGTATTTATATCTAAACAAAATATTTCTCTACCACCATAAATAGTCTAAAACAATCATATGCGATATTGTTTTAAATGATTTTCAAGAAAGAGTAACATAGTTACTCATATAAACAAAATCCGTCATTTAAAAAAACGTTATATAAATACAAACTTTTATATGAAATTAAATTTTACTGTAATTCAGGTTTATTCTATTTCTTCAGTTTTGTAAAAGTTGACTTTTGTTTTAGAACTATGAGCTGTTTTACCATGTTTGCCAGGAGGGATAATTTGGTTAGACATTTGAAAAAGATGCATTGTTCGGCTGCAGAAGATCGTCGCATATCCGTAAGTGGGGGTGAGCTGTTAACTTGCAAGGTCCGAGACTATAAATTTAGTAAGAAGGATAGTCTAAAACGGTACCGTGGTACCATTCATGGTGTCGAATCTACAGTAATTCGTCCTAAATTTATAGTTACACCTGTAGTGGTTGCAGAACCCACTACATTACATGACAGCGAGCCTAAAGCAGCGGATATATACACAAACGTAGGCGAAGAGAATCACCAACCTAGCAGGTGAACTGCTGGAGGTGTGATGTCGAAGGTGGAGTGATGTGGGAGACGGAGAAACAAGAGGAGTAAATGAGGCACCGGATCTGTCCAAAAAGCCCTACTACAATTATAGTTGCTATATAAAAATTTTATTCTAATTTAATACTGTTTTAAGTCGTATCGTTCTGTTTTAGGTTTTTGGCAATGGGAGAAACATACATATCACTTGCATCTGCTTTTCGTATCTCATCCAGCTACATTTGAATCATTATTGGAGAAACAATGCATCGATGGCCAACATATACGCGTTTTTGCTCCAAGAAAAGTGGGTTGCTGTTTTTTAACTACAAGGATCATTTTTTCATTGCGTTCTGCTTGCAATGGTGGATGCAAACTGTATACTTTTATTTGTGGTTATTGGTGCCTATGGTAAGGAAGAAAATAAGTGCATATTTTCTAATTCTGAAATGGGTGAACAAGATTATTGCGGAATTTTGTTTTTGTTCGAGGACGAAGTACTACCTGTTCAAATAAAAAGCATCTCTACGCTTTGGTAGGTGATGAATCTTATAGTGTTAGACATTAAAATTTAAAATACACATAAACGATTACATATAAAAGATTAAAGATATTAAACATTTACTTAAACGACGTCTTCACCGCTCCATTAAGGGACTTATATGAAGAGAGTGTTCGTGGCCATTCAATTCTGCGGTAGAAGAGACCCGGATACAAGATAATTACAAGGGATAAGGAAAAATAGGAAAGCGCCTGCTTCCCCACACTTTTATTTTGAGGTACCGGTAAAAAGTGTTAAGTGCGCTACTTCCGAGAGCAATATTCAACCTCCACCCATGCCAAACAGTCCTTTATCATTGCCCGACAAACATCAGGCAATTGCTAACAACCAACCGGACAATTTCCAACAGTAAGTATAGTAAATGTTCTTCTATTGGCACGAGCAGAAAGCTTTACAAATGCAATTAGTTTGAAATTGCCCGAATTGTTCAATTGTTATTTTAATGCAAAATAGGTCCAGAACTGGCAAGACCGCCGTGCTTTCAAATTGTCTACTTAAACTTATATACATATTACTCCTTTAAGAAAATGCATATTTATTGTACGTCTTGCACTAATTAATGTATAAATGAAATAGAAGTGATTTTACAAAATCATTTATACTTACGGCCTTTCAATAAACCTAGGCCAATCTAACTCCAAATATTTTCAAGAAAATTAATGGGGATTAGGGCACATTCTTGTCTCAGCTCTTTCTTAATGTTTACTTCTCTACGTTCCTGCTCTAATTATATTACTGCTATTTGCTCTTTGTATAAGCTATGTACTATCCGTCTATCCCTAAAACTCCTTCCAATCTTTTTGAGTATTTCGAACATTATTTTCCATTTTATATTGTCGAACGGTTTTTCCAGATCTACCAACCCTATATACACGCTCCCCCTTTTCTAGTGTTTTCTCCATTATCACTCTGAGCTAAGATAGGCTCCCGTGTTACCCTGTTTCGTTTAAACCCAAATTGATCTTTTCTTAGTATTTTTTTAGCTCGTTTTTCCATTCCTCTTTGTACAATTCTAGTTAATATTTTTGACACATGTGCTGTCAAACTTATTGTTCGAAAATTTGCACATCTATCCGAGCCTCCCTTTTTTGGTATAGTAACTATGGTGCTACGTTTGAAATCTATGGGTATCTTGCCTGTCTGATACATACAGCTTAGAAGTTGGAAAAGACGTTCTGTTACTACTTGTCCAGTTGCTTTTAGAGTTTCTGCTTGCGCTTTATCATTTTTCAGACCCTTTAATGCTAATTAAAACTCATCTCTAAGAATAGGATATCTCAAGTTATCCTTTTCAATGTCCGATTCCTATTATAATGCTGTTAGTTCATCTGCTTCATATAAATTCCCTATATACTTTTGCCATCTAACCACTATCTCTACATTTTCTATAGTAGAGGATTGGGGGGCTTTCCGAACAGTTTTGCGCATTGGATTCATATCTAACCTAGGTTTTACATGTAAATTTCCATAAAGAGGAGTAGAAGGGAGGGATTTCCTCCTTGGTCCCTCCTTGCTCCCTTCTTGCTCGGACACCACCCATATTTTGCGTATATGCCTGGTGGACCACACTCCAATTACAGAACCATTTTGTGACAATATAATTTTGGCTAAAATTTGCGACCCTTCAGACGCCGAGCAAACATCTGCAAACAAAAGTATGTTTATCCCAAAAAAGAAATTTGTGGTGCATTTAATAGCTATCTACGAGGAAAGTTCGACTGATTTGTTTCCGCTAGATATGGTGTTAAATCTAAACTCCCGTTTTCTCTGGAAAGCACTAACAAGATGGGCCAGAGAGTAAATGAAATTATTGGAAAAGAAGACCTCGAAAGCATTAATAAAAATTCCAGAATCCTATATGTGTTCCGTTCAAAGTGGAACTAGCAGATGTTAAGTTGGAAACTTAACTGGAAGAACTACCAGATATATTAGACGGACTCAAAATAGATTATTACTATCTTTTTGACATGGATGTAACCCAAGATTTTGCTGGCATATTTAGCACGATGGAGATGTGTAATTATTTAACTACAAACCATAACTTTTGCTACAAGGCGGAATACGAAGATAACTGCAATATTATTGTTGACAACGATAAAACTGTGGGAATTGATTGTTTAACATGGGTAACAACCAATGCGAGAATTAAGATGTACAACAAATTTGCGAGTTAGATAACAAGTCCTAGTGTTAATAAACAACTTGGAAATCATATACTAGATTTTTTAAGTTGTCCAGATGCACGTTTAAGGGAAACATCCGCGTCTACTTTGATCAAAGAACATGGTATTACGCGATTGGATGTGACAGTATACAACTGTACAATTGTAAACTATGTCAGTGCGGAACAGGTGTATAATCCCTTAAAAGACTGTTTAACCTTATTGGAAGATAGTAAGTTATACTTCCTAAAGGCGTCGATGTACTCGGCACCACTTTACAAAATGTGGAGTAAGCTATCGGACAAGCTACAAAATAGCTACTGTTTAGTGTATAATAACCTACTACAGTACGTGTATTGGGGGAATAGCAATGCCAAGAAATTGACAGGCTTGCAAATTTTGTTGTCCGAAAACACAGAGGAAAGGGAGAAATTGATAAAGTATGTGCTTTCGGCTTTTAGTTTTAACTATTTACCTGTAAATTATTTGGAGATAGTAGAGGAGGAAGACAGCCAAGATAAAATAAAAATCTTACACAAGTGTTAAATTAAAGCAGGTAGTACATATTTTACACAATCTGCAACACCATATTCTACAATTCCAAAAGAAATAATTATTTCGGAATTGGGGTAGATAAATACGCTTAACATTCGCCCAGAGGTTGTACGACAATGCGTAAATGTTGGTAGTAAACTCTATCCGTTTACGCTAAAGGAAACTTCCCCATTATTCACGGCATACGCTGCTCTAAGTGGGAGAAAAGGATAGCTTGAATTAGAGAACATGGGTGCAAAAAGGCGAAAGTTGGACTACATGGAAAACACTGCGACAATACGCGAACAATACAAAGATGTGTTAGACAAAGAACATCTTATTAGAGAAAATGAGGAAGAATTATAGGATTATTTTATGTGTCGATGGACTGACTTAGATACAGCCGGGTTCTACAAGCTGCATGCATTTGTGGTTAGTAAGAAAGACTCCTCTTTTAGTTATGTAGGTGTCCTTGCGGAAAAGGATGGTACTAGATTCGTATACTTTTTAAAAGGTTATTCTAAAAACGTATTTATCAAAATGACAGATAACGTAAACGAACTAAGGAATGCGGGTTTCGTAACCTTGGCATACACCACATTCAAAGGGGTTCGGATAAACATTGTATATTTGCCTAGTAAAGAACCTTTCGGATCATTTAAAACCGAGGGTCTTACAACCTATAACGATCATATATTCCAAAAAGTGGCGGACATGCAACTACGCAACAGTGAGTGGGAGAATAAGGATTCCCTCCAATAAGAAATTAAAGTTTCCGTGTACGTAGCACCAGCCACCACACTGAGATGGCGTTAAAGCGGGAAGGTTTGAAATAAAATTACAGTAGTTAGCATCCCTACTTTAATTATTATACGATAATCTCAAAATTAGGTTACCATCAATTATACATGAATTACAAGAGCAAACAGTGCCGGACTCTCTGGGTTAACGCTGAGGAAAGGGTATCGGCCTTCGGAGAAGAATGCTTAGCAGATGTACTTGAAGTGTGTTTGAAATGTTAATTTGCGTTTATGTTTCCCCAGGTTATCAAAAAGTTGGGTTAAATTGGTCTAATTTTATACAAGTTTGAACTTATACTATTACATTAAAAATTAGGTTCTTTTAGAGGAAAGCATTTGTTTGTTGTATTACTTGCCTTGCCTTGTATGTGTAAGTTTGGTTTTTAAAATTTAGCGTTATTAAAAAGAAAAGAAATTCCCTATTCTACTGCTTAAGATTAACTTTGTTACGTTTATTTTTGACGATAGATTCAAATACATCCTTTTTTGTGGTAATTCGTTTTTCATTCACCTAGCTTCTGTTTCTATTCAAAACCTCATACCGTATTTTTACTTCGATACAATAGTACACGCAATCATAACATTTCTTTCAAATCTATTCATTTTAAAATGAAAATTTATTCGATAAATTAAATAGTCAATACCTTGTTTTAGGTATCCGTTAATTTGTTAAACATTCCGATAACGTATAATTGCTTTCTCCTGTATTTACATTTAAAGACTTGTTGAAATAATAGACCTTACTATTATTTGATAGCGTGTTTTCCAGTTTGCTAATCGCACTTCGATAACGCGAGGATTGCATTTCGAACTCGGGTTATTTGAACCCATTTTGAATTTGTTTCTGCAGCTTGTGCGTTGAAATATTTTCTACATTTTTCGTCACAGTACTTCAAAAGCAATGCACGTTTTTTGTTCGACAAGTAGGAGGTATCTTGCGTGTATTGGTGAGTTTTCCCGCGTTTACCCATTCTAATCCTATTCTCTTTTTAGCTCTTAACTGGAAGCCAAATGGATTCTTTCTTTACGTAGACCAACTGCTTTTGTCTGTAGACCAACTGCTTTTGTCCGTAGACCGCTACTGCAGTTACGGTAGCAGGGCGAATGGATCCTGACTACCGTGGCGTTGCTGTGCTGGCTCACCCCCGACGAATTGCAAGCTAAGTATCCAGACACATACAGGTATACACCTTGTTTTCTTTTGTGTATATCAAGGGCATATTCCGTATCAGCGTTTGGTGTAGTTGCGTAATAAGAAATGTGACACTGTAGGAATATTGTTTGTTGCTGCGAATCGATATTATCGCTCTACAGGTGTGATGTACCATTGTTAAAAATGTTTGACAGACACGCTTATTCTTTTCTACTGATTGGTTTATTTTACAAACGGTATTATGTTCAATTTATAAGAATATTGAACAAAAGCTCTCATACGTTAATTCTTTCCTACTGATTAGCTTATTTTACAAAAAGTATTAGGTGCAATTTTAACAACAAAACGCTTGACAAAAGCTCTTACATGTTTATTTACTACTGATTGATTTTATTTTGTGTAAAATACGAGATGCGCACTTCGTATCTAAAGTACTAAATTGTTCATATCACATAATTGTTTGCTGTGAAATAGTAACACTTAATTTATTTTCTTTTTACTTGTTTGTACAGAATCTTTTATTTATTCTTATGGTTAATAGATATTCGTGGGCGATGTGTTGTTTTTTTTGTATTTAGATAAAACCTTTCATTCTCCGCGATTGGTAGTTAGCCTGGTATTTGCGTTTTTTTCCGGCTACGTCTAAGCACGTAGCAACTTATACTACTACTGTTATTATTTGTTAGAGACGGGATTGCTAATATGCAGGAGCATGCAAATTCTACATATTAGGGAGTTGAGTTGTTTCAAACTGGGGTTGATGCTTTTGATCTTGTTGCTTCTGGTCATCAAGAACGGAGCTCTTGGAATTCTAGGAGATCGGTCTCCGGGGCAAAGCTGCGGTCCGAGGAGAGGTGATACTTTTATGTCCCTGTCCGGGTAGTTTTGTTTGTCCTTTATCCGTCAAAATAACGTTGGTGGATGAGTGTCATGGTTTTTTGTGCGAGTGCCTTTAAGTGTGGAAAAAGGTTTTCGTTCCAAATCATCGCGTGTATGGTCTTGTTGAATAATGTTTGTCTATGTGTGTGAAGGTACGGTTGTAAGTCATTACAATCGAATACTAGATGTTCCGGTGTTCCTATTCCTCCGCACGTTGTCAACTAAATTCATGCGTTCTCTGTATGTTGGATAGGGTCAGTGGCCAGTTAGGTAATGAATAAATCCTTGACTGGGCACCAGGTGTTTGGCTTTTTGGCGGTCTTTGATATTTGGGATCATTGCATATACTCTTCTACCAGTTGTGCTTTGATTCCAACATGTCTGCCATTCTGCAAGTATGTAGTTCTTTATTTCCGTCTTTGTCGTGTGCATTTTTTTTGTGTTTAATATGCGTTATACTTGTTGGTTGTCATTGTGTGTAAGATAGTACATTGCAGCTCGCTATTTCACTACTAAGTACAAAGGCATAGTTCCCACCAGTACATGAAGGGCATAGTGTGCGGTAGTCCCATAAGCCCCAGGCAGTGGCAGTAAAACACTTCGTTGTGTACTGTAAATTTGTTGTCTAGGTTTGATTGTGCTAAGGCGATGTCCCCAGACGCTCGCGGCATATGATACCATAGCCCCGAGCACACTGTAGAGACAAAGCCTTACGCAATTAAGTGGTATCTTATAAGTCCTTTGGGGCCAGCGTTGCGTTATTCTGCATTGCAGAAGTCGCTCTTGCACACACGGTGTTTATATGTGTTAAATAATTCTGTTTTTCGTCTAATGTTAAGCCCAGATATTTTGTGTTTTGTGTTCTACTTATATGTACACCGTCTAGTTTGATGGTGGGGTCCCTTGCCAGGGTTCCCTTCATCACAAGGTATGTAGTTTATCGTGGTGTTTTGGTCATTTTGTTGGTTTTGCACTAACTTTTTGTTTGGGTTAGGGCGATGTTAGCTTTACGTTCGATTTCCCTTCTGGAATTGCTTTCAACCACCAGCAAGATATCGTAGGCGTATGCAATCGTCAACAACACTTCGTCAACGATATCCAGCTTTTCCAGGAGTTTATCCATTACAATATTCCAAAATAGTGACCCGCACACGGAGCCCTGTGGGCAACCCTTGTTTATATGTTTGGTAATGCTCTTCGTGCTTTGTAGGGTTACGTACCTGTCGCTGCAATAGCTCCTAAAAGAATGGTACAGTTGTGATGGACAGTTTATGGTCGTAAGTTTGATAAAAAGTAATGGCCACCAAAAGTTATTAAATGCGCCTTCTATGTCCACTAATATTAATAGGACGTATTTTTGTGTGCTTGCTTGATGGTTTGAATGACTTGGTTTATGGTGCCCTCGGTCGATTTGCTTTCTGTGAAGCCGTATTGTCTTGGGTGTACTTCTGTGGTTTGTCTGTGGTCCTGCATTCGTTTACATAGTACTTTTTTGTTCAGTTTTCTTAGGGCGTTCAAAAGGCATATGGGTTGGTAAGAGCCTGCTTGTTTGAGGTCTTTACCTTCCCCTTTAGGGATAATACTGACATTCACCTGTTTCCAGCACTAAACCAATCTCCGCAAGAATTCCATTCTATCCGGATGCTTTCCTGCTCTTCGATTGGCATAGTGCGTATCTCACTTTCTGTGAAAGAATCTAAGTTGTCATTTTGTCTGTTTCATGGTCGGTTACCTATGTTGTTTCTGTCATTTACTCCTTGTCGTCTGAGTCGTTGTTCGTTAGTGCCGTCTTGAACGTTGTTATCAGGCAAAAGTGTTTGTAATAGTAGTGTTGCAGTTTCCTTCCAGCCTTTTGTGTATGTACCGTCTTGTTTTATTAATGTCAAATAAGTCATTGGTGGTTTGATTTTACGCTGAGTGATGTTATAGCGTATCTCCCAGGCGTCGGTTTGTAAGTGTCTTTCCACGAATAATTTTCATTACCTTCTCTTCATGTCAGTCAGTTTTTTTTGTATGTGCCTTTTAATTGTGGGTAATTTGTTAGGTGGTATGCTCACTGGCCGGTGTTAGGGAGTTTTGGTAATTTTTCTTGCTTGCTGTTTTCTTTTTTAGGTTTTGTAAGCGTCTTGTCCATTGTATTGTTCTTGTGTGTTCTGTTGTTTTGGAAGCACCTACTCCATTGTCCGTCTAATTGTGTTGGTGAGTAGTTTTGTATACTTGTGGACGTTTTCGTCTGGTCTTATGTCTAGTGGGATTACAAATGTGTCCCTCAGTATGTTCCAATTTGCATTTCGTATTTTGTATCGTTGTACGTTGGTGAAGTTTTGTGGTGTGTCAAATGGCCTGGTTGTCATGTCGACGTTGAATGTGATTAAGTTGTGGTCACTGAGAGTTTGGTGTTCTAATACCTGCCAGTCCTGTATATAGTTGTACTCCAGCCCATTTGTCAGTGTAACGTCTATGTTTGTTCTAGTTTCTGCATGGGTGTTGTATGTGGGTGGGTTGTTAGGAAGGTTGATTACTTCGAGTTGTATTTCGTTAATCAAGTTTTCGACTCGTTCACCGCGTTTATCCGTGAGGGAACTGTGCCACATAGGGGATTTTCCATTTACGTCTGCCTTAATAATTATTGGTTTGTTGTTGTAAGTGACCACTGCCGTTTGTGGGTTTCTACCTGTATGTATTCGTCGTGCTTTGACTGGTATGCTTGGAATCTTCCCATGCACCAGATAAGGTTCTCTAAGCTCATTCATTACAGTTGCATGGTGCATGGCATTTATTTGGCTAATTCTAATCTTTTCGTCGTCCATTAGGGATAATAGGTGTGTATGCTGCATTCTGGTTATGGTTTGTGTTTGTGTGAGAATGTTGTGTGTGAGTGTGGGTTCGTATTCCGTTTATGGATAGGTTTCTATTTTGTCTGTGTGCGTGTTCCCTCGTAGTGTTTGTTGAAGTTGTTGTCGATGTGTGATTGCTCTTGCTTTGTCCCTTTGAATTTGCGAGGGTGGTTTGTGCTTCGTTTGGTTAGGTTTACTGTCTATAGTCGCTCTTTTATATGAGTCTGGCTGTGTTGGTAATATAAAATACGGAGCATTGACATTTTGTTTGGCCGTTTGTAACTCGGGTTTTGCCTCAATTATTTGGTCGTTTTGGTTTTTTAATGAACTTATGTAAACCTGCTAATTCTGCCTGGATGTATACAAGTTTTTGTATTTTGTCCTTTAGCTCTTTTTTTGCTCCTACGCGAGTTATGTGATCCCCCATTTATTATATGAATATAAAACTAATACCTAAGAAAGTTATTAGGAAATATTAGGAAATATCACCAAGATCCCGTACAAAGCAAGAAATTAGCAAATCTACCCGATTTACAAATCAAGATTACCCAAGACGAAGACGAAGAAATAATTCAAAAACCAATGCAATTGGAACACCTGGAATTAGACAACCTAAACCACGCCATGAAACTCATGGAAGATTTCAAGGAACACCTGAACGAGATCAAGACGCCCAAGGTGCACTACGATAACATTAGTGTATGGACAATTATATTGATTATATTGACTACTTTATTGATCATTTATGTAATTTATAAAATGTATATTAGATATAAAAATAATAAAGGAAACAGTTTTAGATTTAAGAAACCCAAAGAAACAAATGTACCCCTAGAAAATATGAATTTTAAATGAGATTAAACGAATTTAATTATAAATCAAGAAAAGGTAAAAACCCTTAATTTTTAATGTACGTTGGGAGGGGTTATGTGATCCCCCATATATTATATCAATATAAAACTAATACCTAAGAAAGTTATTAGGAAATATTAGGAAATGAGCAACAATGTAATTAAAAGACAATTTATTACAATTTATTTCAGTTTATAAACGTTCCCATGAACGGAAGCGCTACGAAGTAGCACAAGGATAAGTGACACTGTAGATGTCAGGTCACAGACGGTCGTAGGAAGTCACGTACCGAGATTACGCAGAAATAAGCCTGCAACATTGTAATTATGAATAGAATCAAGTGTAAGCGGACATTAGGTCCATCCCGACACGGCCGACTGCTTGAAAAATGGCAGGTGAGCATTTTTCACAAAAATTACGCCCTCGTTCGGATGAGAGGTTAAATGGAGGTCCCGTGTGTGAGTGTTGTCACGCACGTTAAAGATCCCTACCTTGCCTGGAACGACAAGGGTTCGGCAAAATTCTAAATTTCCAGGCAACAAAAAACTCGCCTGGCCAATGTAGTACCTTCAGGTGGAGCATTGGGAATGTAAATGAACGGACATTAGGTCCATAGATTCCCACAGAACTGTGAGGGGTAGGGAGATTATATAAGGCCCGGGAGCTCCACTCGCAGGCAGTTCATCAAACGTTCAGCTTTTGCATTGCAGTTCGTAGATAGCTCACTTGTACAATTAATTAATAGTTTTGGACTTAGAGTAATAATTCAAGATTGTCTAAATTCAACATTAATTTCTGTATAAAAAATTAAATAAATGTGTTAAAGTTCAACGAGTCTTTTTAAAAAGAACTGCTCGAAGCCACGAAAGTAGGAGGATTGGATGGTTCGAGCACAGCGCCACCGCCACCGCCGCCGCCGCTATCTAACCTAGGTTTTACATGTAAATTCCCACTATAAAGTCTTATTTTTAGGAATCTTCGCCTTGCTCCGCCTTGCTCTCTCCCTGTGGAACTCCTTGTGGAATTTTTTACCCCAACCCTTTTGATTACGTCACACCCGCATTCTTTCCACCCGCGAGATAAATCTTTCTCCACATTTCCACACACGAGATAAACCTATCTTGTTTGGTATCAATTAATATTAGAATTTTCTCAGCTACCCAAATCTCTAGGAATTTTTCAGATTGCATCATCCCCCAGAGAGCTACCCTGATTTTAAGATTTCTTACCTGTAGCGACCTTTGAGCGTTCTTATAAATTTTTTTAGTCATGCAATACATTAAATTAGTCTAGAATTTTATGTAGAATCCGAATCTGTAAATAGATTTAAAATCGAACCACCCCTTACCATTTTACACACACCCTCTAAATTATAAATTTCCTGCAGCTTATACCTAAAAGAAAATCTAAAAACAATTCTTAAAACTTTTTATTACAAACAATTTTTACTAATACAGTTTAAATTTGTAAACCATATTTCTTAATACATATTCACAATTTTTTATTTTCAACCTAGAACTTCTCATATCGACTTGTACTTATTAATATTTATTTCTAAATAGAGCACCTTTTCCAAAGACCAACCGGACCCGCATGTTTCAAATTCCTCTGATTTTGTTCGCATGGTTTCGCTTAAGACCTCGTACATATTTTCCAGATTACTAGAAGACGTTATAACCACATTTTTTGTGTTAAAGGATTTTACATCGGTAGTCTCTTCCCCCATTTTGGTGTAAACGCCGTAGAGTTCGCAATAGACTTTTACTGCTGTATGTTGTATTCTTTTTTCATTAATTAATCGAATAAATCGCTCTTTCTGCTTCCAAAGAAACTCGGGCACTCCATCGTCGACACTGGCATTCTTTATGCGATAGCTAGCCATACGGTTGTTAAACGCAGTGCTAACCATTTCTACACCATCGTCGCTAGTAGCGGTAACTGATGCATTTTTATGTCTGTTGCTCCTTAAGTGTGCGGCATACGTAGTCTTTTCCATTTCGAAATCGCATACTTTACACATAATTCGTGGTTGTTTCGTAGAAGACCCTTTAACAGCTGGTGGAGCTGAACGTTTGCAGCTTAATGACATACCGTGCTGTTTTGCCTTGTGTCGCTGTAAGTTGCCCATTCTCGTAAAAGCGATACCGCAAGACCCACAGTTAAAGAACTTTGCTGCAGACGGATGTATAAGCTTAACCCTGGGCGATGTTACACCACGACATTTGTTCTGGTGCCGTTTGAGAGCATCCCTTCTGGTAAAGTAGACGTGACACGGCTCGCATTTAAAAACGTTTGCAGGTACCATTTTAGTACAAAACAAAATCCGCATTATAAGACTTGACTTGTAAGCAAACTAACTTATAACTAAAGAGTTTACTCTTGCGCACCTGCTTTATGTACCCTATAGAATGCAAACCGAAGGTTTCCGAAGACACCCGAACGTTGTTAGGATTCAGCGGGGAACTAAATGACGTCATAATCCTCGCTGCTCGTCCAATACATTTAGCGCCAATGCATGCACCTGGTTCGCTTCGTCGATGGTGCGAATGCCGTTAGTAAAAACATCGGAAACGTCTTCCATGTTATACGGATCGCGTGCATATTAAAAATCCAAAAGGGTGGTAGCACACGCACACAAGTTGTCTGCAAGTCGTGCTGTAGAAGATGCAGTGCTACTATAACCAAAAACACTTTAAACCATTACTAAGAAAATACCAACTTGCTGTCTACAGGATACTTACTAATAAAGCAATTTAATTTTAAATAACTTCTACGTCATACTTTAGGAAATGGTAGGCTTGAATATTTTCCAAATGAATCACCAAGCGAAAGTATATGCTTAGCAGTATTAAAATTAACCATTAATTTCCCATTTTTACGACCGTGGTTAATTATAGATTAAAATTTAAGTTGTTCGCGTTCGAGCTTCTCGTAAACTAACATATTTTATAGTAACAATGCGCTGTATAATACATGCATACCCCTTCGCCGCGCTACTGCTATTCTTGTAATTGCTAAAAAAAGTCACTCTCCTTTTTACTGTTACGACCGATGCACAGCACCATTTTTTTATACTTTCAATAGCACATCGTGCGCATTTTCGTATGATGATTAAATTTTGCTTCTGTAGGCTTTTACACTTTCGCATAGCGGTCGATCGCACGTAATGATTTCTAGAACCGGTAAGTACTTGATATCGTCCAAATAGAGAATTAGATGCTCGATGTCTGTCAACTTCCAATTCCCTCGTAAAAGGTAGAAAAAACTCGGTCAATCATCCATCTAACTTAAACTTCGACTCGCTCCCGTTCTGATAAATTTCCAAACATTTTTCAAACGACAATGGGCTGTGTATTTCTTTTGTCACAATGGTTACGTGGGGGTTGGATGTGAATAGGCTGTTAAAACCCGAACTCCAATATGAGTTATCTTCTCGAGAATTTGACTCTGACATTAAAGTCGAGGGTTTGCGTAAAGCCGTCCGCAATGCGATTCAAGTGGAAATGAATCAGTCTTTTACTCCTAGCCCTTATACAATTACGTTTACAGAGGATCATGAGGCTATTAAACGCGCGCTTACTGAACTTGGACCGTCTTCTGACGATTTTACTGGGATGTTACTGATAATAAGATTGCTCGTTTACGCTCTTTATGGGCACACATTCAGCAACGTTGTGAGTTGATGGTGTCTAGCTCCGAGGAGGCAGCCCTTTAGAAAAATAAATAATTATTCGCTTTACAGACCATTCGTTCAGATGTTGAGGCGACTGTTAGAAAATTCAAACGTGTTACTTTTGCCGATTTTAGTCAACAGCTTTCTTCCAGTGCTCAAACTCTTAATGCAGCTACCGCCGTTACCAAAGAAGTTTTTATCTTTCTTCTGTTTTCGAGGAAGAATTTGATACTTCTACTGCTGCCAATACTACGATCAATCTCAGGTGGCGAAGAGTATGGGCCCGGGACCACTTCTCGATGACCCAGTGTTACCGGTGCTACGAGTACGGCCATCGATCGATGGAATGCAGGGAGAAGGTACAGTGGTGCGGTAACTGTGCCGAGGTCGGGCATGAATTCAAGAATTGCCGGAAGACAGTCCCTCGCTGAGTGGTTTGCGCTCTGGCAAACGACAGAACTGGCGGTGGCGCGAAGGTCGATACGCGCCTCGACGCCAAGTCGAGTAGATGCCCCACGATGCAGCGTCTGAAGAACGCAATCACACGTAACTCGGGAAAGGTAAAGGGGCAACAAATAACTTCGTAAAGTTATTCACCGAAAATGATATCGACATCGGGCTTATAAAGGAACCGCACGTGTATAGCCACAAAATAACAGGTTTTGGGACGGGGGTTACCGTTTTAAACGCGAATAGTGAACGACCGCGTAGCGGGATAAAAATAAATAATGAGACGTGCGCCGGAATTATATTAAATAATTTATCGAACGAATTTTTAACGACGGCCGAAATGAAATTAGGGGGAAATGCGTTCTACGTAATAAACGCGTACCTCCCGCCGGTCGATTCCTGGCGGGAAAATCCCCAAACCGAAGACTTGATAAATCGTAAAATCGGCAGAAATAAAAATCTAATCATCGGGGGGGATTTTAATGCCAAGTCGCCACTATGGGGCAGCCCTATCGAAGACGATAGAGGCTCGCAGGTTGCTGATCTTTTTACGGAATGGGACCTTAGTGTGATAAACACTAATGATTCACTTACGTTTGAGGGGCATAGAGGTAGCAGTTTTATAGATATTACTGCAGTCTCGCACGAAATGTTAGAAACGATTTGTAATTGGAAATTAAGGTCTGACGGGGAAACGCTCTCTGACCATAAATTAATAACATGGGACGTTGAAACCAAAACAAGCGCAAACGAGCAGCTAACTATATTTCCGCGGTTCTGTAATAAAAAAGCAAATTGGGAGCGATTTAAATAAAAATTTGGCGCAAGTATCCCTGTGCTCGAAAATGAGCTATTTAACTTCTGAGAGGCAGACGAAGTAGAAACACACGCGAAAAAATTTAACGACGTGGTGTTAGACGCGGCGTCGTATTCCATGCCGCAAAAGAGAACATTTAAAGACAGCGTACCCTGGTGGACCCGGGAACTAACCACCAAGCGCGCAGAAACGCGTAAACTAAGGCCCGCTATCAATGCGCCTCTGGAGATATAAGAGAACAACGGAGAATAGAATATAATCAAAGTTACCGCGAATATAAAATATTAATAGAAGAAACGCGACAGAATAAATTTAAAGAATTCTGCACGCGAAACTCAAAGAAAGAACCCTGGGGAACCGCATACCGCGTAATTAGTGGAAAACAACAAAAAATCGCGCTCAGTAATATAAAGAAAACAAATGGCGAATACACGGGAGATTTTAAAACCACGGCGGAATATTTACTACAGAAATTCTTCCCATCGGATAATCCCGAGGGGGATGAAGGGTCGCACGATTTAGTACATCGGGAAGCTGCAGAGGCGCAAGGAACAGGTGCCGATAAGGCAATCCTAGTTTACGGGGTTATCAGGGCTCTTAGGAGGATGAACCCTAAGAAGGCACCGGAGCATGATGGAATTACTTCAGACGCAGCTCTGGAGGCGTGCCTGTCAGCCCCGTGTGTCTTTGTCGGGTTGTTTAATCTTTGTTTAGAAAAGGGCGTTTTTCCGCGTTGCTGGAAAATCCAGAACGTGAAATTTATACCCAAACCTAAAAAGGTGGATGCGTAAGATCCGGGCAGCTATCGTCGAATTAGCTTGCTGCTGGTGCTGGGGAAAGTTATAGATCGTGTTATGACTACGCGTGTTGAGCACCTAGTGCGAGACAGCGGCGGTTTTAATAACCGACAGTTTGGTTTCATGGAGGGCAAGTCGACTATCGACGCGTTAGAGTTCGTTGTCGAGGAAATTAAGCAAGCGAGAGATGCTAAACAGTACTGTGTCGTTGTTGCTTTGGACATTTCAGGAGCATTTGATGCTGCCTGGTGGCCATTAATCGTTTGCGAGTTAGATCGTAGAGGTTGTCTGCGAAACTTGATGTCTTTGGACAAGAGTTATTTCTCGGGGCGATTGGCACAGGTTGAAATTCCGGGTGAAGTTCTGTCGCGTGAGGTGGAAAGGGGATGCCCGCAGGGGTCATGTTCTGGTCCCACATTTTGGAAGTTGTTGTATGAGAGCATCTTTAGGGTCAAGTTGCCCGCAGGATGCTTAATCGTTGGGTTTGCGGATGACACGCTTTTAATAGTAAGATCGTGATTGTTAATGGATATGCGCACAAAACCGAACCGAAGCTGTACACAGCTTCTGTATGAGCAGAACGTTGTAAAGTCAAGGAGGTGCGTCAATTGACGAGCGTACAACGCATAACCGCGGTAAAAGCGGCGAGAGCGTACAGGACCACCTCCACGGAGGCGGTCCTGGTGATCAGTAGGACTCTCCCTATCGAATATGTCGTTAGGGAGATTAGAGATAGGCGATTAATAAATATAGGAAAAGGGCGCGAAATTATTGAAGATCTTAATCTTGGTAATAGGGAAATTGCAAGAAAGATCGTTGTATCTGAGTTGGGGCACCCGGCTGATATTAAAGAAATCGAGTTTGTCGAAGGTGATGAGGACGCGACGGGTATCAGAATTTATACGGACGGTTCACGTATGGACGATGGGCAAGCAGGCGCGGCGTTTGTCGTGTATAAGCAGGAAAGGGAGGTGTTTCGGTTTCAAACCAAACTCGCGAACTGGAGCACAATTTTCCAGTGCGAATTGGTAGCCGTACGAGAGGCTATCGATTACGTAATAAACCATACGGGCAGAGACGAGTATTATATAATCAGTGATAGTAAATCGGCGCTCACAGCTTTAACAAACATGAACACCTCGACAGACCTCCAAGCGGACGTCTGAAGGATAGTGCGTACGGCACTCGAGTTTCGACGTTTAAAGTTCTGTTGGGTCAGGTCGCACAATGGTAACGTAGGAAACGATAGGGCTGATGAATTAGCTAAAGAGGCCGCGACGGGAGACTTTCGAATATCACATTCGTCGATACCGAAGTCTTTGATTAAAAGAAAGCTGCGTGAAAAGTTGATAACAGGGCGCGGTGCTTTGAAAGCGCATTTACATAGGTTCGGATTAACCAACAACGACCGCTGTAAATACGGTGAGGGCGCTGAAAGCACAGAGCACGTGCTCTTCGACTGCCCGCTTGAAGCGGCAAATCGAGGGTTGGCTGATACGATATTAGCTATCGTAGGTCTAGCATGACCAAAGATCCTAAAGGAAGTCGGGGAAGTGGCTAACCAGAAGGCGTTCTGGACAGCCTTTAGAGAGTTCGCAGGAAGAGTTGCGAGATTAGACGGTGATAATCGTGTGTAGGTCGGGAGGGATGGTGGAAGGATTGAAAAATTATAGATTTCGACCTGGCGTGATTTTGACATAAGAGCTGATAACCAAAACTTGCAAAAAAAACAAAAAAAAAAAAAGAAAAAAAGAAAGAAAGAAAGAAAACCAATAATAATAATAATTAAATAAGTATACCCAAAACTCTAATATGCACTATGAACACACCACTAAAACAATCACTGTCCCACCTTCTACGCGCGGAAAATCGGGAATAAACGAAACAAATAAATAACAACAAACTAAATCAGGAAACCTCATTAATTTAAATAAGTGTAATAAATAAAGAAATAATAAAATAGAGTGAAACCGCGCGTCCCCCCCAGGACTTAAAAGTGAAGTGATAGTGATTGTGATCCCCCCAGAACGTTTAGTGCATATCCACCAGGACTTTAACAGTGCATATTCAACTCCCCCATAAAAGTAGAAAACCAATAGATGTAGGTAGACGACCAGATCTTCGGATGCTGGAGAATTTTATATTGGAGGTAAGAATAAAATTTGTGGCGCTGTACTCGCATGAGCATTGATTTGTGATTTTAAACAGATTTTGAAATAATCTATCAAGCACGTTTTTGTGTAATGGCGCTAGTCGATATAATGCTCATGCGAGTGAACCTGATAATGTATTTGCTTTTGCTAATATATGCACTGTTACATGCTTTGGCTTATTCAGATATTTATTTATATATTTATTATATGTTTATTTATATATTTATATTATATTTATTTTTACACTTATATTTTTGCCTGCATTGTATTGTTTTGTGGCTTGATTTAATTCGTTTGACGTTCTGTCGTCAATTTTTGGTCGCAGTATATATAGAAAAGAAGATTGTATATATAATGTCAGTTAGGGAATGATAGGGAACGTTAGGGACAAATTTAGGATAAAATACTTAAATCGGGGAGGACGAATTTGTAGATTTATAAAGCAGGCAAAATAGCTGGATTCACTATTAATACATTTGGCAAATGCTTAGAAATTTGAATCCATTTTAAATTAGCTAGCTAGATTTGGATAGTTTTAAGTCGACCCTTCAAGTCGCACTGGTAAGCAGAGCTGGCATCTGCTATCCGGTATTACGGATCCCTCCCCCTCTCATTTTTGCTCGTCTTGTTGATCGGACACACTCCAAAGTCAACGCTAGGGATACCATTATTTAAACCCTGTTTTTAGTTTTTGTTTCAGTCTGTTAGATTTTTATTTAGGGTGGATTAATTATAAAGTTAGAATAAATTAGAAGCACGTTTATTTTTCGCGTTTAAACCCAATATAGTACCTTCGGGTGGAGCATTGGGGACGTGGCCGCAAGTATAGCGGCCCTTATTCAAATTATAATGCCAATACTACGACCCCTACTAAAGGATATCCGCTCGCTAAATTGAATGTTTCTTTTTTAGGTGAACATTCTCTTGTTACGTGCCGAAAAGCGGCACTAGACATTTTTAATTAAGTTTTAAATTGGTAAGGATTTCGCGCGATAAATTTAAAAGATTTGTTGCGCGTATTTCCGTCACTTTAGAAATGCGTTGCGCGAGATCCGCGCCGACGCGTGTGGACGAAAGAGTGGTGGGAAATTTCGCAAAGACGCGAGTTATGTATCCCCCAACCTATATATATATATATATATATATATATATATATATATATATATATTGAATATATTGAATCTAATAGAAATTATTAGAAATTGTTAAATAAAGTATAAGTTCATTGCAGCAATGTAATACAAGGATAACCCAGAGAGGTTATTAACAGTTCATGAGAATGGATATGCAACGTTGCATCCGAGAGGGCAGTGATACTGCAGGTGGCAGGTCACAGACGGTTAACATACCGCAATTACCTAGAAATAAGATTGTTACAATGTAATAAAGTGTAGAATTAAGAGAAAAGCAGACATGAGATCTGCAAGTTCCCACAGCCATGTGAGGGGCAGGTTATTATAAAAAGCTCGGTAGCTCAAGGCCCGGAAGTCAGTCTTCGAACTCCATACTTCGTTGTTCAAGCTACTCACCTTATTACAATTAACTAAATGTTTTTGAATTAAAGTTATTAGACAGTTATTCAAAATTCCATGTTAGTTTCTGTTTTAAGATAAAATAAATTTGTTAAGAGTTTGGAAAAGTTTTTTAAAACACCGCTCCAAAAGCCCGAACCTTAACTCGCGTCAGGACTTGCTTCCGAAACGCGAAGAAGAGTGGTTGTGTGTTGTCTTACCGTATCTTTCTGTTATGTAGCTCCCTTTTTTGCATTCTTTAGATTATCGTTCCTAATACCTTTTGCCGTCGTTACCTCTACATAGGGAGAAGACAAAGCAAATTTGGATGCAACCTGGCTTAAGAGATCCCACGACCCGAGAAATATTAGCGAAGCCACGGCCGGCCTTCATGAAATAATCCTGTAGGAAACCGCCGCCATCATGGAGTAATCCTGAAGGAAGCTCTACGTGTTCACGTAAGTACCTCCTTTGGGGGTTTTCTTTGCATATTGTGTGACGTCATTGAAATTTGCGCTTCAATCTTCACATTATGTAGTATCGTTGCCCACTGTCTTTTGTGACGCGCGTACCGCGTCGACGGGACTGTAATAATGGCGTTCAACGTGTGAGGTTGTGAAATAAAAATCTTTTCTTTTGTTTCTATACTTTATAATGTATTAATTAACGATATCTATAGCTTTTTCACTTAAAAAAAATATAATTATCATTATTTTTAATATCTATTAACTCATAAAAATGTAGGGTGGCAGCTCTGAAACTTATTGTAGAATTATCTAAAATGACATGACAGCTGTTATGATGATTTAACATAAACCGCCATATTGACTACTAATTCATGGTATATTTTTTTTAATAATGTTTTGCTAATCCAATTAATTCTCTGTAACTTTAAAAGTAGTGTGCTTTCTAACCCGAATTGTCTTAAATAAGTGCTTGGTTTGTTTTGAAATAGAATTAAAAGTGTTTTTTTAGAAGTGGTTATAATATAATATAACCATACTTTCGTATTTGAAGTGGATACAAATTCGCATGTAAGTACATTTAAATATAAAAATTAATTAATTCATGCCTTATACCGTGTCCCTTATGGAAATTGTTTGTTTCATAATACACTAAACATAATTTTATGCCTGTTTTTTGGGGTTTGACTTTTTGGGGGTGTTTTTAAATCATGTATAAACACTCTTGTTTTGATACCGTTTTAAAAGTGTTTTTTAGTAATCTAAATATTTAGCTATGACTTACAGATCTCTTTTAAAGAAAACTTTGTGTTTTAAAACAGTTACCGCAATCAATGGAGTTTTTAGAATGTCTTTTAAAGCGTTATATTAACCTAATCTTGTTGTATTTGTTTTCTTAAACACTATCTTGCTTTGATACCGCTCTAAAAATGTTTCCTTTTTTTAATTTAAATTGTTATAACCTGCAAATGCCTTTTTAAAGAAGATTTTGCCTTCAAATACACGTAACGTAACCAATTGAGGTTTGGTATACCTTTTATCTTGTAAAATATTATAGTATCTTAAATTGCGTATATTTTTTTGTCTCAAATACTACCTAAAAATGAATATTATTTATCTCAAGTCTTTGGAGCTAATTTACGAAATTGAATGTAGAAATTTTAAACCCGCATCTACCCAAAATGACAGACGATTGCAACTTAAAGCTATATTAGCGCAAGAAGCTAAAGGGCCACCTATTTCGAAAGTAATCGTTTCTGATTTACCTCAAAATATGTCTGAAATTAAACAATCCCTGGAAGATATAACTAATATAATAAACAACATTGATCCCGGCCCAAGCGAAATCGAATTAAAGCGCGTTGTTTCCCGCATAGTTCATCTTAAGCAACGAATAGACTTGTTGTGTTTATTTGACAATGAACAAGCGAACCAAGCTAAACAAACTTTTTTATCGGATATTTTGTTACTTGAAGGAATAGTTCTTGATAGACTTAATCCAAATGCAGACACAGATATATCTGTACCTTTATCGAATCTCGTAATTTCTCAAGCTCCACCATTAGGGAAATCCATACCTGTTTATAAATGGGGTTTAACTTTCCAGGGCTTTGACCCCAAAGTTCTATAATGTCTTTTCATGATAGAATCAACGATTTCAGAATTTCACGCAACTGTACGGATCAAGATTTATTTGTTTCAGCGGGTGAATTATTCTCTGGTTCCGCCTTAATCTGGTATCGTAACATTAGAGATCAGATTTCTACCTGGGAGGAATTAGTTACGTGTTTAAAACGGGACTTCTTACCGCATGGTTATATTACCGACCTTTGGAATGAGATACGAAATCGAACCCAAGGACCTGATGAAAATGCAATTTCCTTTATTACCTCAATAGAAGCTCTATATAGTAGACTTGATAATAAACCATCAGAATTTGAAATTATCGATCAGTTGCGTAGAAATTTAAATCCATATTTTTCCGAACGTCTAGCGTTACAACACATTTCTTCTTTACCTCAATTCAAAGATTTATGTCGTTCGCTCCAAGAACTAAAGTTGCGGGTGGATAAATACCGTCCTCCTCCAGAAAAACAATCTGGCCTTTTAGAACCCGATTTAGCTTGTCAAGTTCAATCTTCTCGTAAAGTATCTACCCTTAATATTCCTTCTACCTCAACAAATAACTTTCTTACCTTTTGGAATTGTAAGAAAAGTGGACATAACTACAACGTTTGCACATACCCCAAAAATATTTTTGCTATGGCTGTGGTCGCGCTAATATCTATAAATCTAACTGTACGAATTGTAATTCTAACGTATCGGGAAACTCTCGTCGAGATATTCCTACCCGGGACGTGAATATCTCAAAGAGTCAAAATCGTCCTCAACACCAACCATTCAACGGACCCAGAAGTCAATAAATTTAAAGCATAAAACTAACTCTAACGCTGTACCTTTATTAAATATATCTAACAATAATATCTCTACCTTGAATTTACAAAATGCCTTGCCTTCATTAAAAGAAGTATGTTATACTACCCCGTCAGAATGGTCTAATTGGCTACAAACCGTTAATTCCTTTTACCATAAAAAGTCTGCTGCCTTGCAACTTGTTAAAAAACTCTTCGATAATCGCCCACATTTACCCATCTTGATTGGTTCCTTAAATGTAATAGCTTTACTGGACACAGGTTCCTCATGCTCCCTTATAAACAACGAAGATCTACAACAATTATCTAAACAAAATATTAAAATTCAAATTGCTCCCGAAAAACTTCCATAAATTTAGCTGACGATAATCAAATATATGTAACGGGTTCTCTTAAATTAAAAATTCGAGTAGAATCACTTGAACGTGACGTTTCATTTTGATAGTACCTACATTAGCTTATCCATTCCTACTAGGTGTAGATTTTTGTAAACTTTTTAATTTATCGCTTTACTTCCAAGATTTTTCTTGGCAAACTTCCCTTAAAACAAATTCCTGTGCATCTGCAGGAATATCTAATAAAATTTCTCTTACCGATTCCCAAAATGTAATTCTTAACTCTACAATCGACAAATTTCGTAAACTTAATACCTCTGAACTTGGTTGCATTACTACTGCAACACATGTTATCTCTACAGGTAATGCCCTGCCTTTTAAGCAACGTCAATATCCGTTATCGCTTGCATTACAAAAGCATTTGCATTCCGAAATAGATAAAATGTTAGAATCTGGTGTTATCTCTCCCTCAAATTCACCATGGATGTCTCCCGTATTATTAGTTCGTAAGAAAAATGACGAATGGCGTGTTTGTTTTGATGGCAGAAAGCTGAATTCTGTAACTGTCTCTGACGCTTACCCTCTACCTAGAACTGACTCAATTTTAAGCCGGCTTCGAAACGCAAAATTTATCTTATCTATCGATCTTAGACAAGCTTTTTATCAGATACCCCTCGACTTACCTTCCCGCCCTAAAACTGCTTTTTGTGTTCCAGGCCGAGGTCTTTTCGAATATAATTTTTTGCCATTTGGTCTCTGTAACGCACCACAAACCCTACAACGTACTATGGATCAAACGTTAGGTCCTATCTTACATCAAGAACGTGCCTTTGTATTTCTAGATGATATTTTAGTTATCTCAAGTTCCTTTGACGAACATATCGCCACATTAAATGAAGTTGCGGAACGCCTAAATGCAGCAGGTTTTAAGATAAACTGGGGAAAATGTCAATTTTGTTGTTCATCCCTTACATTTCTTGGTTTTATTATCGATGGAACTGGTCTACGAGCAGATCCTGCTAAAGTCGGCGCTATTACTAAATTCAAAACACCAAAAACTGTTACCGAAATCAAACGTTTAATTGGAATGATTAGTTATTATCGCATCTTTTTACCCAATCTTTCAACTATATCTGCACCCATTACCGCTTTAATTAAAAATAAAAAGAAGTCCCAAACTATCGAGTGGAATTTAGAATCTCAACAGGCTTTCGAACAAATTAAAACGTTAATCACTTCAGCACCTATCTTAATCTCACCCAATTTCGATGAAAAATTTTATATACAAACCGATGCCTCACTTACTGGTTTAGGTGCAATGTTGTTCCAGGTGAACAATGGTCTAGAACCTCCGATCGCTTATGCAAGTCGTGCCTTAACTTCTGCTGAACAAAAATACTCAGCTACCGAACGAGAATTATTGGGCGTTATCTTTGGCATCTAAAAATTTAGAGGATATGTTGAAGGTACACATTTTACCGTAATTACTGATTGTGCAGCCCTCACATGGTTAAATAACTTAAAACAACCCGCATGTCGTTTGGCAAGATGGAACTTGCGTATCTCTCAATTCACATTTGATGTTAGGCTTAGGCCTGACAAATTAAATATCGTACCTGATGCCTTATCTCGTGATGTCGTCTCTCTTAATCTTCCAGATCTAATTTCTGATACTTGGTACCATAATATGATTAAAAAAGTTTATGAAAATCCCGATAAATTTCCTACCTTTTGTGTAACCAACAATAGATTATATAAATTTGTATCTTCTTCACCCACAAAATATCTAACATCCCTGAATGGAAACTTCTCGTCCCTATCGCTAACCGCAGTGAAGTGCTTAAATTATGTAATGATGATTCCATAGCTGCTCATCTTGGTGTTACAAAAACTCTCGCTAAAATATCTGAATTATATTATTGGCCCACACTAAAACAATCTGTTTGTCGTTATATTAGGAACTGTAAAATTTGTGGTTCTCATAAGAGCTCACAAGAGGCTCGTTCTGGCTTAGTGGGTAACTTTAAGCGTGTATCTTATCCCTTTCAATTAATATCGCTCGACTTATTAGGACTTCTCCCGAGATCGAAAAAAGGTAACCAATATCTTCTAGTTGTACCGATTGGTTTTCTAAATTTGTCATGGTGCAACCCTTACGTAAAGCTACATCTGCTGCTATAATTAAATTCCTAGAGCAAAACGAATTTCTTATCTTTGGTGTTCCTCAGATTATTCTTTGTGACAATGGGGCACAATTTATCTCTAAAGATTTTCAAAATTTCGTTAAGAGTTACAAAGTACAAAAATTTGGTTTAACGTAAAATACCATCCTCAAGTAAACGTAAGAGTAAATAGAGTTTTAATTACCGCTATCTCTTCCTATATTGATTCAGACCATACTACATGGGATGAACATATTTTTAAAATTGCTCAAGCTTTACGCACATCTAAACACGAAGCAACCCAATTCACTCCGTCATTTCTTGTTTTTGGAAGATATACCCCAATTGATGGGAGTTATTATGGTTTAGTTCCTGACGATACTAACGTAATTGAATTTGACGATAAAGTACGCTGGGACAAAGACCAACAATCATTACCTTCTATTTTTAACGACGTTAGGAAAAATTTGTTAAAAGCTTACGAAAAGAGTAAGGACCATTATAATCTACGTAAACGAAATATTTCCTTCGCCTTGGACGAACAAGTTTGGAAAAAGAATTATGTCTTATCGGATGCATCTAAGAAATTTTCTTCAAAATTAGCCCCTAAATTCATTCGTTGTAAGGTCACCCGTGTCGTTAGTCCATTTATCTACGAACTTCAAGACGCTGAAGGAAAACGCCAAGGCAGGTGGCATATTAAAGACCTTAAGCTTTTCTCTGCTGACCCAAATGCTAGTTAAGTTTTTCACGTTCCATTCCCCTCACGATTTACCTAATATTTTTTGTTCTCACCATCAATTAGTATCCTTAATTACTTATTCCCTCTCTTATGCAGCACCTACCTCTTATACGTTTAACTTATTTACCTTAAACCTTTTTGCTTCTGGTTGACTTTTCCCTGAATTTACCGTTACTTATATATCGCTTTATTCTCTAGACCCCCCAGTATAACTCTGTCGTTTCATTTAATTAATCCTCGAACTTTTCCTACAGCATATTATTTGGTTTTTAGTATTTATCTTACATCGTTTAATTGTGTGGTAATTGTCATAACTTTGGTTATAATAACTCATTGAATTTTTATGATTGGTTTGAGCTGATGTTAGAGTGAATGCCTTCTTCTTTGGGCTCACATAGAAGACGCGGCCTATGCCATTGTAAGAAATAGTTCACATTCGCAGTTGCAAAGAAAACTAGGATTGTCTATTGCATGTGTTTTTCCTCTGAATTATTACAGTCGCCCACATTATCCTAGACTATTATTTCTTTCTTTTCCTACTAAATCACCATAACTTATAAACATTTTTTTCCATTGTTTTTTATTGAACTTCGTGGTAAGATGCTATTGCTTTCTATTGATACCTTATTAAATTCTCGGTTGGTTTAGCATATTGGGACAGTGTGTGTATTTAATTGCTTATAATTAGGCATCTTTGTGTGTTTAGGGTGTTACCGTTTTAAAAAATTACCTTGAAACAGTTTGTTTTGTGTGAATGTATCTGTAATGATACTTTTAAGTTGTTGTGTCAACTTTTGTCTGATTTTCTTATCGTAGTGGATGCACTCGTTAGGAAAGTGATCGTACTAGTTCTCCTAAGAGTCTAGTGAATTTTTTAACTTATGATATACCTTAACTTGTCAAATTAATATCGCAGGTGGTCCTTCAGACCGATCTGTGTTTTAATAGGGACAACTCTCTACCCTCTCTCGGACGCTTGTCCAAAAACTGTACTTTTTCGTATCCTGCTGTCTCCGTTTCTGCCTTATCTTTCCTTCGGTAGACCTGTTCTCGTCCCGGAACACCCGTCTACCACATAAGAGTGATTTTTCCCTCACTCCGGGCTACTGACTACATTGGCTGGTTGAGTAGTGCTTTCTATCCACCTTTTCTGTCTCTTTAGCTCAATGCGAGCCCTTCCTCTATTTTTCTTCTACCTGGAAGTGCCTCTTATGCATTCCAAATACCTACCTCCCTCTTTCTACCGTTCCTATTTCTACTGCCTTTTCATTTCCGTTAGTCACCGTGTGGTTGCGCGAGGGGTTTTCACAGACATTATATGTGATTTTCCAATGCTCCACCCGAAGGTACTACATTGGCCAGGAAGCGAGTTTTTTTTTTACCTGGAAAATTTTGAATTTTGCCGAATCCTTGCTGTTCCAAGCAAGGTAGGGATTTTTAACGTGCGTGACAACACACACACGGGACCTCCATTTTACCTCTCATCCGAACGAGGGTGTATTTTTGCGAAAATGCTCGCCTAACATTTTTCAAGCGGACCGTGTCGGGATTCGAACCCGGGACCTAGGGCGTAGTAGTCACACACATACCACTACGCCACGGAGCCGCCTGGTTTTCACAGACACCTGGACCACGTCTCTGGGAATCTTTCGTGAGGTCATGCGGTGCCGCTGTCAGCGCACATGGTCGCTAACAGTGAATGTATGTATGAGTGTGTGAATGTGTGAGTGAATGATTATATCTATGTATTGATATATCGTGTAGATATCGGGTGATTATATCACCGATACCAATTAACGCCGGGTGCAGGGATGCACCCAAATGCCTTTGTCGGTCCCTCGTACCGTTTACTGCAAACGGGCCTGCTTCACAGGTTGCTCTTTTTAGGGGTACGAGAAATTCCCATTTAACGGCTTCACGGAGCCACTCTATCGTTATCTTATCTATTTTCTTTGATAATGACTTAAGTTAATATCTTTATCTTATTTATTATCTTGGATAATGATCTTAGTTTAATATCGTTATCTTACCGATTACCGTTAATAATAACTTTAGTTTAATATCGCGTTATCTTACCTAATACCTTTGATAATAACTTAAGCTCAATATCGTTATCTTATTTATTATTTTCGATAATAACTTGAGATCTTGTTTTATCTTTTTATCTTCTAAACGTTTGGTATTTATGACCAGACTTGGGAATTATTTTTCTTGAATATTAAGTGAAAAAGCTAACCTGATGGTAGAAATGTAATTTGTTAGGTTAACAATGTAAGGATTTAGTAAGGTGGTACGTTTGGTAAATTTGTTGATTCACAACCATGTCATGGACAAGTTTTGATGTGTATTGTTTATTAAACCAGAGTACCAGTAACTAAAAATTTGCTAGAGTGTAGAGTAACTCACTCTTTTGAACATTTTTAAATTTGGGCACTTTTTTGCCAACAAAGAAACAGTCTAGATGCAACGCTCATGTGCGTCTGCACGTAGAAAACTGTAATGTTAGCTTTAGGTTAGTGTATAGGTTAGGCGACTTGTCGCATTTGTTTTAGTTTAAGTAGTGTTTCATGCTCCCCGACAAATTTGTGCTGTCGATTATAACTGCGCCACACCAAAGACTCGTGTGTGCACCTTTCCGTTTTCTGGTAATCCGGAAGACGTGTTATCGGTCGGAGAAAACCAGGTGGCGCCTCAAATAAACATTTTGTAGGATTTAAGTTAGGATTTATGTAGGGTAGTTAGGATTTAGATTTTAAGAGGTTACTGTGCTAACAGTCATTTCCTTTTTTTAAGTTTTTTCTTTTATGGCTTTGTCGCGATTGTTACGTGCCGAAAATCGGCACTAGACATTTTTAATTAAGTTTTAAATTGGTAAGGATTTCGCGCCATAAATATAAAAGACTTGTTGCGCATATTTCCTGTCACTTCAGAAGTGCGTTGCGCGAAATCCGCGCCGACGCGAGTTAAAGTTCGGGCCTTTGGAGCTGGTTTTTTAAAAAGCTTTGACTTTAACACATTTATTTTACTTTGAAACAGATGAACTTGTACATAATACTAAAATTAATTATTGACTAGTGAGTAGCTTGAACAACGAAGTATGGAGTTCGAAGACTGACTGCCGGGCATTGAGCTCCCGGGCCTTTTATAATAACCTGCCCCTCACACGGCTGTGAGAACTTGCAGATCTCATGTCTGCATTTCTCTTTAATTGTACACTTTAATACAATGTAACAACTTAATTCTAAGTAATTGCGGTCTGTTGACCGCCTGTGACCTGCCACCTGCAGTATCACTGCCCTCACGGATGCACAGCTGCATTCCGTTCTCATGAACTGTCGATAACCTCTCTGGGTTATCCTTGTGTTACAATGTTGCATTGAACTTATACTTTTACTTAATAATTTCTAATAATTCATATTAGATTCAATACATCAATATATATAAGTAATTGGGGGATACATAACTCGCGTGTGGACGAAAGAGTGGTGAGAAATTTCGCAAAGACGCGTCAGGACTTGCTTTCTAAACGCGAAGAAGAGTGGTTGTGTGTTGTCTTACCGTATCTTTCTGTTATGTAGGTCCCTTTTTTGCCTTCTTTAGATTATCGTTCCTAATACCTTTCCCGTCGTTACCTCTACATAGGGAGAAGACAAAGCAAATATGGATGCAACCTGGCTTAGGAGTTCCCACGACCCGAGAAATATTAGCGAAGCCACGGCCGGTCTTCATGAAGTAATCCTGTAGGAAGCCGCCGCCATCATGGAGTAATCCTGAAAGAAGCTCTACCTGTTCACGTAAGTGCCCGTTGGGGGTTTTCTTTAAAACTTATTTCCTTTATAATTTGTGTAATTGGTAAATTGTGTCGCCCTAATTTGCATATTGTGTGACGTCATCGAAATTTGCGCGTCAATCTTCACATTATGTAATATCGTTGCCAACTGTCTTTTGTGACGCGCGTACCGCGTCGACGGGACTGTAATACTCTACCGGAATTCTTGTTTCGTATTAAGGAATTGAGTGTTACGCGTAATATTTCTGCTCGGCAATTTTTTCTTTTTACTCCAGAATTACTTACTAGAAAGGCTTTACTTCTTTTCCGCGCACATCAACGTTCCCTCAAATGTTGGGACGGCGTTGCTACTTTATTAAACTCAGAATTCCTACCCCTGGATTTTGCTTATAGGTCTGCTACGATTGAGGAAAATACTTTTACTTCACATGACAGAGTTGTTACGGTTTCTCCTACTCCTACGGGTAGATCAGATACTTCCTCCGTACTTTCTACTGTTCTTCCTTCTAGTTCTACTTCTACTCGTCAGGTCGTATGCTTTAATTGCGACAAACCTGGTCATATTTCGACCCGTTGTACTCGTCCTAAAGTACTCAACTGTTATGGTTGTGAATATAAGGGAGTTACTCGCCACAACTGTCCACACTGTCATCCTACTACTAATAGGTCTTCGAATAATCCTTCAAATTCTGCCCTTACCTCTAGATGCCTAATTTCTTCTGCTCTTCACTCTACGTTCTTTTCTGTACCTCATTCAGGTCATCCTGCTCCTACTATCAAAACCTACTCTTCTTCGGCAAATATAACTTCGAACAAAATTTCTTCCGTCTCTAATTCTACATCCTATTCTACTCCCCCTTCTGCTCGCCTTACTGATTCATTTCCACCCCAAACTGTACCCCCAACACCAGTGCAACCCATACTTCGAATTAGTGACTTGCAGGTAGCTTCTCAAAAGTTTCTTAAACGATTCTAGTCAAGAAATTTATGTCGTACCTACAATAACAGCTGTAGCTAAATTGACGATAATTTCTAGTTTAGTCAGCGAAGGTGCCGTTGAAGTCCATGAACCTGTATCTTTAATGTTTGTTGCTGTTGCTGTCAAAATTTTACATGTTCCTGCTTTCTTAAATGGTTTTACTCAAGGAATTTTTGTCGTGTTTACAATAACCGCTGTAGCTGAACTGACGATTACTCCTAATACGGATAGAGAAGGTCCTGTGGAAGTTAGTGAACCAGTATCTGTGATGCCTGTTGCTGTTGTCGTCCAAGTTTTAAATGATCCTCTTTTGTTATCTACTAATGTTAAGGAATTAGTACCTATTGTGGCTGAAGTTTTGTCTGTTTCTTCTCCGTTGTCTGTCAGTGATGAAGTCTTACTTGATTCTACTCCTTTATCGGACGTTGATGAAACGTTACCTACTCTTACTCATATTTCTCATGCTGACAAAATGCTACTTGCTTCTGTTCTTTTAGCTAAGGTCGGTGAAATCCTAGCTGATGTCCTGTTATCTAATGTTGACGAAAATCAACCTGATTTTGCTTTCTCATCTATTGGGGATGAAGTCATTCCTGATACTGTTTGTTCTTGTAACGTTGATGAACTTCTACCTGATTCTGTTCCTTTACGTAAATATGGTTGAAGTGTTATTGGGTTCTGCTCCTTTTCCTAAGGTGGATACTCTTACAGCCAATGCTTTCCTAACTGAGATACTTCTAGTCCTCTATTTAACGTCGTTAAAATTTTATTTACTTCTGTCTCTCTAGTTAACGTAACTGAGGTGTGTTCTGCTTGTGTTTGTTTTCGTAAGGTTGATTCTCGTACAGCTCATACTTTTTCCTTTTCTACCGTTCACTTTCCTACGATCAATTCTAAAAACCAACAACCTTCTTCCATAACGTGTTCTGAGTTCCATTAATTACGACAACCACTACTACCTCCACCCTCGCCATCACTTTCTCAACCTCGTGCTACAACTCCTACACTCCTGCTGTTCCTGCGTGGCAGAAAACTGCCCAACAGAGGCAGACATTTTCTATGCTCCTTCCAAACCGGAAGATGTATGTCGGCGAAGTTCTAATGTCCTTGATCTCGCTTCATTTTCCTTCTGACGGCGTAAACGTCTTAAACGCAGTACCTAGTCCTCGTGCCCCAGATTCTTATGCCGACTTTGCTCTACTTAGGTTTTGATTTTTGGACTTTACGATCTATTTTATTTACCTGCCTGTTTGCTAGGTTTTCTTTCATTTTCTTGCTTTTTCTTAACCTGTGTGAGTCCGGGAATAGAATAGCCCCATGGTACGACCTGTCTGTCGTAAGAGGCGACTACAGCGGTCCAACACCACACACATACACACACACTTTATACACGCACAACACCTACACACTTACCTCTTACACACGCACGCACACGCACACACCTACTCATACATAGCTACACTGGGATTCTGCTTTATTTTCTTTTGTACGATTCTTAGTTTTTTTTTGGTTTTGTACTTGGTGCTTGGTGTTATTCTCTTTGTTTTGTTTTCTTTTTTCTCGTTTTTTTCGCTCCACATTCCTCTCCTTTTTCTTGTTGCTGGTCTTCTTTGCTCTCGGTCCCTAGTCTGAGTGTGTTTCGTCCATCCGCTCCTGTGGTAGGTGTTTTCTAGCCCATTTTTCTTTTCATTGGAAACCACGACTTAGTCGACTTTAGGACTAGTTAGCATTTCTTTTCTTTGGTTCTTCGGTTTTGGTTACCACAGTTAGTAGTACGTCGTTTCCTTTACCAGCGCTCTCCCTCTCTTCCTCTCGTTTTCCCTATTTGTCCCTTTTGTTTACTTGAGGCTTGAACTTAAGGTCCTGTTTTGGTGAGTGGGGGGATTTGCTTACATACCAAAAAAAAACAAAAAAACACGTAGCCCACGATTATCTATTAACAATAAAAATAAATTAAAATTTCTTGGTTCACAAGGACAAAGAAAAATATTAAATTTAAGTTATATTGTAAAGGACAAATTTTATAATGGATCAGCAAAGTGCGCATTTCGTAGCTAACATGTAATAAAACTCATTGGAAAAAAAGTAATGTTTAGATTTTCTAAAGTATTAATTGTAGGTTTTCTCCATAGCAAGTGTGTTAAATTAAAGTATTACATGTAGGCTAAGTTGTAGTAAGAAATAAAGAAATATAACCAGAAGCACTAGCGTAGCTAGCTTTTAAACGTGTATGGTGATCCGGTTTCACAACACCAACCGCTGATAAATAATAATCCTTGATGTGCATAAAAGAAAACGAGTCACATATCTTTATGCGTCGGGATGCTTATCTTACAAACCGTCAGGGGTGAGTCAGCACAGCAACGCCACGATAGTCAGCAACCATTCGTCCTGTCACCGTAACTGAAGCCGCGGTCTACAGACAAAAGCGGTTGGTCTACGTCAACGAACAGTTGAGCTTACATAAAGAAAGAACCCATTTGGCCTCCAGCTAAGAGATAACAAGAGAATCTGATTAGAATGGGTCAGCGCGGGAAAACTCACCAATATACACAAGATACCTCCTACTTGTCAAACAAAAAACGTGCATCGCTTTTGAAGTACTGGGACGAGTAATGTAGAAAAATTTCAACACACAAGCTGCAGAATCAAATTAAAAATAGGTTCAAATAACACGAGTTAGAACTGCATTCCTTGCGTTATCAAAAGCGCGATTAGCAAACTGGAGTTATTATTTCGACAAGTCTTTAAATGGGAAAAACGAAAGAAAGCAATTATACGTTATCGGAATGTTTAACAAATTAACGGATGTCTAAAACACGGTATTGACTATTTAATTTATCAAAATGGATTTAAGTTAAAATTATGGTAAAGCAGGCTTATTCTGAACAGGTACACTATATAGGGTAATGTTAGAGAATTTAAGAATATCAGAAATAGAATGAAAATATTCAGTCGATTGAAATTTAACGTAACAGCTTGTTATGGCCACAATATGAGTGAGTAATTTACTTTTAAACTTATTGTAACTCATTTACTACTTTCTCGTAAGAATAAAAGTAAAATGCAAAGACATGAAATATAAAAATTCGCTTGTTTGTAGTTCCAAAAGTTTGATTTTTAAATTTTCCACTTAAATATAAATTTTACAATTGCCCAATTTTGATGGGGGAGCTTCTCCCTGCATACCCCCCATAGTTTCGTCCCTACTTCCCATATCTATCAACGGCTATGTCACATCCCATTGATTATCACTTAATAGGACTGATATCAAGCACGCTCAGGAGCGATAATAATTGAAGAATTAATTAACCTGTTAATTTATTATTCTTTTAAATAAAATATAATTTTGAAAAATTAATTTGCGGCATATAATAAAAAAATTGTAAAGAGTATGTATTCAAATTTTGTCTTAAACACGATACGAGCTAGTATCTATGTGTAATTTTGATAGTTCGGAATCTATCCATTTTCTAAATCCTGATACAGCAGCATACACTCCTGGAACATTTTCTTGTGCACATTTAATGCCCCAGGCAATAATACCACTCAAAACATAACGCTCAGGCTTGCTTGGATCGGGACATGCCAGTGGACCACCACCGTCACCCTGCAACGGTTAATTTTGATTTCAGTTAAATAGTATGATAATTATATTTACAGTGCAAGTGTCTTTGCCAGCTTCGCCTCCAGCACACATAAATGAGCTATCTAATTTGAATTTTTGTCCCAAAGTAGTGTTACGTAATTGAGTCTGGCATTTAGCAAATTCTACTGTAGGTAATTGAATTTTCTTTAAAATTGCTTGGTATTTTCCACGCTGCCCTATAAAAAATTTGTGTTACACTTACTTCAGAATAGATAGTTGTATATGTAGGTAAATGAGAATACCGAAAAGATCTTTTCCCCAACCAGTAGCATAGCATTCACGTGAATTAAATAGTTGTCCTTGTTCTGGTAAGCATATACTTCCAATATGTGGAGCTCTATCAAATGGTTCCGAAAGAATAAGAATGGCAACATCTTTAAATAAGTTTTTTGGATTAAAGTTAGGGTGAAGTATTATTTTGTCAACGTTTCTTTCTTGATAAGGATATCGTTCTCTGACTGTTTGGGTATCCCATTCTCCTGCACGGATTTTGAGTTGTGTTGGTGAATTACTAGAAATACAACGCTTTAAAAATTAGTGTTTAGTAAACTAATTAAACTAACATATGTACACAGTGAGCAGCTGTTAATACCACATTAGATCCAATGATAGAGCAACCGCAATTAGCCAAAGGATCTTCTGGTGTTGAAACATAATTTTTTTTAATAACGGCTGCCATCCAAGGATATTCACCAAACTCAGCTTCGTTATGATTATTTCCTGTAATTTTGAAATCTACGCCATTTGGATTTCTAATACCACAATGGGCTGGCTCAGTTGGGGTAACAGGACGAGGAGTTGGTGGTGTTGGTGGTATTGGAGAAACGCCACTTTCGGTTGGTGTAGGTGTAAGTTCTGGAGGTAAGGATGCTCCTGTTGGTATTCCACAACAAACTTCTAAATAATCATCACAGTTGTTATTGCCAAATCTGGAAAACATTACTTTGTTTAGTAAAAATGCTCAGATAAATATAATTGATTAATGTATATAGTTTGTTTTGGTATAGATAGAATCAACAAAAATTATTGTTTCTATTGCTTTTGAAATGAATTGTTAACTAAAATGAAGTAAACATTGTTTATAGATAATTCTTGAAATTTTGCAAAAGTTTTCTAAAGTTATTGAGACAGGTAACTATCAAAACAAAATTTTCCGATTCAAATTTAACCTACTTAGCAGACATGAGGCATGAAGAGATAGTATGGGATATATTTGAAGCAGAGATAAGAGAAACGGAGAGACCGAGGTAGACCTAGATTAGACTTTACCACACAAATAGTGAAAGATGTAGAGAGTGTGAAAATTTCAGGAAAATGTGTAGGTTAGCTCAAAATAGGAAACAATGAGGGTACGCGTCTAACCAGTTCCAGGACTGAAGACCTAATGATGATGGACGACATGATTTTATCTTAATTCCAATTTTAAATAAAAATTTGTTGTAGTAAATAAACTGTGCAACTTCTGCCTCAATTATTAAATTTTATTTACTTTCACATTAATGCCCATTTCGAATGGACCTGCACCTTGCCGAAGTTCTAGATTACTAGAACAGGTGAAATGGTTTGCGTGTTCTAATGAGCTAAAGAGCCAAACTACAGGTCCAACCAAAGCAGTAGGGTCGTTAGTGAGGAACCAGACTAAAACAGGTCCCCGAAGGAGGGCAACGGCTCTTTCGGTACTTAGATTGGCAGAGACTATAGGGGTCGGTATGGCAGTCTAAGACACGCTACCGCGATGTTGAAGGCAACGGAAAACCACCACATTACCTCCCAAGAACATTCCAGAGTTAAAATAGTCCCCATTCGGATCTCCGGGAGGGAACTACTTCAGAGGATGCGATCGGAAAGTTCAGAGTAAGAGCCTGGAACATTTTGCAAGTCGGAGCGTGGAATGTTAGAAGTATGAGGCAAGTAGGTAAGTTAAAGAACCTAAAAATCGAATTGAATAGGTTATCAATAGACATAGTAGGGATCAGCGAAGTTCGGTGGCCAGAGGCGAGAGATTTTTGGAGTGGAGACTTCAGGGTAATTCATACAAGAGCAGAGGAAAAAAATTTGGGTGTGGGGATAGTTATGCGGAAAAGGAAATGATACTGTGTAGAAAATTACTTACAAAAGAACGAAAGAATACTCATGGTTAGATTAGAATCTAAACTGGTACACACAGTAATAATACTAGTATACATGCCTACATCTAACTACAGTGACGAAGAGGTAGAAGCGATCTACAAAGATATCGAAAACATATTAAGATACGTATAAGAACATGAAAATTTAATAATTATGGGGGATTTTAATGCAGTAGTAGGTGAGGCTAGGGAAGGAGCGGTAGTAGGTTTATTTGGTTTAGGTACGAAAAACGACAGGCGAAACAGGCTGGTAAAATTTTGCGACAAGAACAATTTAATCATCACAAACACATTATTTCAACATCATGCTGGAAGACGATATACGTGGAAGATGCCAGGAGATATAGGAAGATATCAAATAGATTACATTCTTGTTAGACAACGGTTTAGGAATCAAGTAAAAGACTGTAGAAGCTACCCAGCAGCAGATATAGACAATGACCACAACATCGTAATTATGAAGGCCGCACTTAAATTTAAAAATTTGAAAAAAAGAAACGGAAAAAGGCACTTGGACATAGAGAAACTAAAAGATAAAGATATTCAAGAAAGATTCGAAAAAAAGTCAAATGAATTGATCAAAGATATCGGGAAAATATCTAGACATGGCGTCCAGAGATATTCTGGGGTATACACAAAAAGGAAATAAGAAACCATGGATAACAAAGGATATCCTGAATTTAATAGAAGAAAGACGAAAATACAAAAATGAATTAAACGAAACAAGAAAACAAAGCCATAAAATGGGAAATTATTCGCAAATGCAGGAAAGCTAAAGAATAATGGCTTGATGAAAAGTGCAAAGAGGTACAAACTAAGATGGAAGTAGGAAAGACAGGCGAAGCATACAAACTAAATAGAATCAATTTTAGAGATATAAAACCGTATAGCAAAAATATAAGGGATGCGGGAAGAAACGTCATTATAGAAAATGTAGAGAAAGTGGGTAGATGGTAAGAATATATAGGGAATTTATATGCAGGAGAGGAACTAACTGCATTAGAACAGGAATCAGACATTGAAAATGATGACTTGGGATATCCTATACTTAGAGATGAATTTGTATTAGCATTAAAGGGTCTGAAAAATGGTAAGGCGCCGGGTACAGATAAGGTACAAACAGAAACTGTAAGAGCCGCTGGACAAACTGTAACAGAACGTCTCTTCCAACTTTTAAGCTATATGTATGAGACAGACGAGATACCAAAAGATTTCAAACGTAACATCATAGTGACTATACCAAAAAAGAAAGGCGCGAATAGATGTGAAAATTTTCGAACAATAAGTCTGACAGCACACGTGTCAAAAATATCAACTAAAATTGTACAAAGACGAATGTAAAAACGGGCTGAAGAAATACTAGGAGAAGACCAATTTGGGTTCAGGCGAAACAGGGGAACACGGGAGGCTATTTTAGCTCTGAGAATGATAATGGAGAAAACAATAGAAAGAGGGGAAAGCGTGTATATAAAGTTTGTATATCTGGAAAAAGCATTCAACAATGTAAAATGGAAAAAAATGTTCGAAATACTCAAAAAGATTGGAATGTGTTATAGGAATAGACGAATAGTACATAGCTTAGACAAAGATCAAACAGCAGTAATAGAATTAGAGCAGGACCGCAGAGAAGTAAACATTAGGAAAGCGGTGAAACAGGGATGTGCCCTATCCCCATTAACTTTTAACTTGTACATTGAAGAGGCAATGAATACTGTCACATGCAGGAAGACATTTGGAATTACTATGCAGGGACAAAAAATTGATATGATTAGACTTGCAGATGATATAGCGGTATTAGCATCTAGCAAGGAAGAGTTAGAAGCTGCTCTTAATAAAATGGAAACGGTTCTAACAGAGAGATACGGTATGAAAATTAACAAAACTAAAGTACTAGTATGCAAAAGAGGGGAAAATAAATCAAAAACAAGAATACAAATATGTAACAAGAACTTACAAGAGGTTAAGGATTTCTGCTACCAAATAACGCAAGATGGGGAAAACACATAAAATATAAATTAAAGATTAGCACAAGATTGTGCTACATTTAACAAGAAAAAGCAACTACTGTGTTCAAAGACAACAAACATAGAAACAAGGAAATGATTTCTTAAAACATATATGTGGAACACAGCACTGTACGGGTGTGAAGCCTGGACAGTAGGAGAAACGGACAAGAAAAAGGTATAAGCTTTTGCACCAAAAGCTTATACCTTTTTCTTGTCCGTACAGACGTATGATGAAGATATTATGAACAGACAAAGTTAAGAACGAAAAGGTACTAAAAATGGTAGGGGAAAAAAGAAATATGTGTAAAACGGTAAAAAATAGGAGAGATGATAGGCCACATACTACGGCATAGGGGAATAGTACGGAATATATTAGAAGCAGAGAAAGGAAAAAAGAGAAGAAGAAATAGGCCTAAGTTAGACTACTGCACACAGATAGTGAAATTGTAGGCTATAGGAGTTTCAGGGAAATATGTAAGCTGGCTCAGAATAGAAATCAATGGAGGTGCGCATCCAACCAGTCCGAAGATGGATAAATTAATGGCGAAGAAAGTAACTGTACTTAATCATGATAATTATTATAAGCAACTATAAGTATTGGTTGTGCAATATTCTCGAATAATGTTAATTGTGTGGAAAGATTTACTGGAAAACTATTGTTTCAGCAAATGTATAAGTGTTGGGGATCTTGGCAGCCACAGGCTGCTTAACCGCCTTTACTGGATCTCGGTGAAATAGGGCATAAAATTAGAAAACATTAGAAGGGGAACCGAGCTGTATACATACTGTGTGAGAATTTTAGGGAACTCAGGTTAGCTCAGAATATAAATAAGTGCTGGTACGTGTCCAACCAGCTTTGAGACGGAAAACAATGACGAAAAATAAGCGCAGATAAATCTGATGATTATTATAAACAACTACAGGTGTTGGTTGTGAAATATCTGCAACTAATGTTGACTGTGCGAAAAGATACATTAGAAAAAATATTAAATCGGTAAATGTTTAAGTGCTGGGGAAGCTTGACAGCCACAGGCTGCTTATCCACCTTCACAACCACTAAATGCCGGAAAAATAGGGTATATAATAGTAAAACAATAGAAGGGGACCGAACTGCATCTAACAAGAAAGAACAGTGCCTATGATGAAAGACAACAAACATATAACAAGAAGAAAATTGTTGAAAGCATATGTGTGGAGCACAGCACAGTATGCCTATGAAATACGGGCAGTCTAAAAAGCTGACTGGAAAACGGTAGCGGCCTTTTGAAATGCTATGCTTCAGATGTATGGGGATGGACAGACAAAGTTAATAACAAATAGGTTATAAAATAGTATGGGAACAAGGATATCTGTGGAAAAAAATATGAGAAATAGAAGGGCAGAATACGTTCTAAGGCATTTTTGGGGAATAGTATGGGATATATTACAAGCAGAGATAGGAAAATAGAGGTAGATGTAGACCTAGATCAGGACTGCAGACCAAATGATGATGATGATCACATTAATGCCAAGCGATTCAAAATTTTGAATAAATTTGTTCAACTACAATAGGATAATAAATTTCAATATCGCTATTTTTAACAAAATGGCGATTCTAGACATGCAGCTATTCTGTACGAGTTCCATCCGTCTGATAATTTTGCATACATAGGCGAAACTTCCTCCAAGATTCCCGAATCGCTTATTATATACTATACTATGTTCATTTACTTACAAAGTACGATATTCGGCTTATAATTTCAAGACTGCAACTAAAGAACTGTGAAATTCTGCTAATGTCACACTCAAAACAATGCAAAATAATTTTGACATAAGAAAATAAATATGTGTAGCGGTTAAAACTTGATTCAGCGTTTTCATTAAATTGAGCCTTCTGAGGGCTTTCATTCTTTTAACTTAATTACAGGAACCCAATAGCGTTGAATGCCACAAGTAAACATTTTAAAAGGATTTATAATGTAATACAAATGGATCGTCCCCGTGGATAGGCAATCCAAGTTGCTTAAATTTAACAGACGTATTGTTTGTGTGCGCTCGTTAATCGAATTGAACCGAACATCGGTGATCGCGAGTACGCGATCAGAAGAATACAACCAACCACCGAGGGGTTGTGACGTTTTGAAAAGTGTGTCGCGGCGAAAATCTTCAAAAAAGGTGTCTTTAAATTTGCATCAATCCTGTTGTAAATTTCACACCCGTGACACGCATCTACAAAGGAATCGCAGCTGGACAAGCTGCGCAAAAGAAACCAATTCATGTGTTTACTCAGATATTGTTATCACTTCACCTGATACTTTCAATAATTTTCATTTAAATTATATGGCCTCCGCGGTCGTATAAGAGTCACTTGTTGTAATTAGTGATGGATTCGAACCGAACCGAACCGAACCTTGCCCTAGGTTCGGTTCGGTTCGAAAACTTTTTAGTCCGGTTCGGTTCGAAAAAATATATTCCGGTTCGGTTCGGTTCGGTTCGAAAAAAACGAACCGAACCTCGAACCGAACCGAACCGGTTTGACATTTTGATATTTTAAACAACTAGTGCGTTCAACTACAACAATTTAAATGTTTAATGTAGTTTTTATGTTTGGTAGTTGCTATTTTCAAATAACCCAACATTAATTTGCTTTAGATTTTAGTAGCATAAATCATATTAATACTATTTGTCCAGGTTTGATTTTTCAATACGTACTATCTTTAACAAAGCGTAATTACAATTAGGTTAATAGAAAGCCACCTCTAAAATTTAAAATGTGTTAATAATTAATGATTTTTACTAATAACATTTTACCGTGCAAGAACGATATCACACGATTTTTGCGATTACCTTTATTTTAATTTTAGTTAGTATATAAAGAGTATCAAGACAATAAGGTGTTGCTAATTTCTTATACAGTACAAACAAAAAGCTGTTTGTCAGAGTGTCTTTATTATTATTATTATTTGTTTTAAAAGACAATATCAGATGGTTCTCGGAAAGAATCGTATATCTACCTCAAACAGCGTCTACGTTTTTCATAATAAAATATAACAGTATCTATGGAACGGGCATTATGTCTGCTTATTATTTGCATTATACTGTGTTATATTATGTCAGCATTGATTGAAAAGTGTATGCCGCCATAAGTCATAAACTTCAACCCTTGGTTTTGAGAGAAAGTTCTGGGTCATTCTTCTAGAGTATCGGCTACTTCTAAAGATGTTGGTGGTAATGGCCACTCTAAATAAACAGCAAATATTATTGTACCTACCACGCGTTTTGTAACACCATTTGTTGAGCGATTATGTTCAAAAGAAAAGGAGATTAGTTTTTGCTACAAAGTCACATTTTTTAATATTAATAGAGAGCTGGTTTTCATACACAAGTAAAAAAATTCAAAATGATGGATTAGTAATACATACTTAATTAAGAATTAAATTGTTTCGTTTATTCTGAAAACTTCTATAGTCTCTAGACCGTGGCCTCGGTTTGTATATGTTTAAGATGGTTTTGCAAAACGACTTCTATTCATTAAATAAAATAAGCTTGCTTTTAAAACCCAATTTTCAAAATTATTTCGAGTTTCTTTAATGTCTAATACAAGTTATAAACAAGCAAAAATTTGAAATAAGGAGTATTAAACAAATTAAACTAATCTAGAATTTTTTTATCTACAAACGTGCCTCGATGACAAAATTTATTAGATATATAACACTAATACCTATTACATTTTTTACCTATTGACTTAAAACTCAATGACTATATACATTAGAGAATCGTTCTATTTCTTATATGCTTGCGACTAGAGATTTTAAAAATGTGCATTTGGGAAAAATTAAGATTCACATGTTTTTAGTGAAAATTAAAATTTTAAACTAAATTTTTATTTAAAAAATCGAACCTTTCGAACCGAACCGGACCGAACCTTGAGCTAGGTTCGGTTCGGTTCGAAAAATTTGCCGGTCCGGTTCGAGGTTCGGTTCGAAACTAAAATGTCCGGTTCGGTTCGGTTCGGTTCGAAAAATCGAACCGAACCTCGAACCTGTTCGGTTCGTGTCCATCCCTAGTTGTAGTCAAAAACTCAATATTCCCTACAGTCCACAATCATTCCAACAAACGTTTTCTATTTCATGACTGCCCTTAACCTTGTTAGCTTTTAGTATCTCTGTAGTATTTTGCTTCAGTATATTGTAAGTTCCTTACTTCTTTAAATTTTTCCAATGCATATACTTTATTTCGCCTTTTTGGACTTTACAAAATTCACTCTAATATTTATAATAGGGATTTTAATCCAAATTTGTAAATTTTCTTCCGTTAATTCAAGTTGTATAAATTAGGCTATTACACATAAAATTGCGGTTTCCAAGTCTCACGCACTGTAGAGGAACAACTTACAATTTTATTGTATGTTTTTCGTCAAACATGCATTTTCACACGCCTTGAAAAAAATGTGGTTATCGCCCTAACCAATAAAAACGTTAGACGCGAGTGGGGACAGCGACGAGTTCACGAGAAAGGCGCGTTTTAAATATTTATCTTCAACTGTCTTAGTATCAACGTGAACAGTTAGTGCCTGTAACGCAGTGAAGTATAACTGCAAATTCCTACCTTCCTATTAATTATTTTTGAGTTTCCTAAAATTGTAGGTTCAACAGTTAACTTCACTGCGAGAAATTTGAAAATAAATAAACATCCGGAACACATGAAAGGCGTTGAATATTTAAACGCCAGCATTAAGTTTTCTGAGAAGCAAAGAACGCAAAGCCTACATTAAACTACGATTTTTAATAAAAGTAAGCTCTAGTTTATTTGTAAATTGCCCCTGATTGTACTAAAATTTGTGCAACGTTACGCCATCTATAAAACCTCGTTTGGTACTAAATTTTTATTTTTAACTGCCATTTTTTTCTATAATAAATGTCGCGCCTAATTTTTTAAGTTTTTTACTTAAACACGCGTTAAAATTGCTTATTTTACATTAGTTTATCTATTTTCTGATTTTAGATATTGCATTTAATATATATTTCTTTTGATTGCAATAATTTGATCGTATTAGAAAGGTTACCTACATTACAGATTACCTAGATACCAGCTTTTATTGGCGGCGGTCATGTTAAAATGTGATCTTATTAGCTGCTTTAATTTCCAATATTAAGCTTATGTACTATTTCTAACAAAATTTCGTAGTTTGAGTGTAATTATCTAAGATTTTTTACTGTTTTCTAATAATCTAAAATGTAATTTTAGTGATTCATGAAATATAACTTGAATATTTCTATGTAAATAAGGATCTGACCTTCAATAACTATGGAATAAACTTTGTATGCTTTTATAAAAAGAAATGTACAACTTATTCACTTATAAGACCTTGAATCTTTCATAAAATGAATGAATTTTGAGTTTTTGCCTTTTAACTAAGAAACCTCAGGTTATTGACTGTAAATATGAAACTTATTCCCATTGGATAATTCAAAAATTGCCTTTTAAATTAAATAATTTCCTTTTTTCAAATTAATGCAAACCACATATGTTTTTAGTACTTTCTTAACAAGAAAAATTAGTATTCCTTTCTATTTCCAAGCAAACGTATTATACTGCAAAGTGAGCTTATTAAAGTTTATTCTTTCTATGAAAAAACTGCCTAAACTTTATTCTAAAAGAAAACAAACACATATCTATGTATTTTCAATAACTGTGACGTGTTTTTCGTCTTTGATGCATTTTTTGCACGAATAAATATTTTTAATCCCTTTCTAAGAAATATTTACACTGTTAACTATATGAGTTAGTAACTAAAAGGCTTGTTTTAGAAGTAAAAATTGTTCTAATCTTGTTTAATTAATAAACACAGTTAACTGTCTCTATTAACTGCAATATCTAATTTTAACTTAATTCCTTTTTATTTACGATACCAATATTAATTATGTGCATGTGAACTTGTAAAACTACCGTTGACATTATAAAATTAAAAATTCAATTAAATCATTCTTATCTAATATAATTAGAAGTTGTCTTCGAAATTAACTTCTAATTATATCCTATATAAATTATATCATATAATTCCTGCACTAACTTATAAATTATAAGAATTTGATGATAAATTTCAAGAACCGTGCCATATTAAAAAATTACATCTTTTCTCTTTATTTCTAACGACTAACAAGCAATCATAGCTTCTTTTTTACCTATAATTAAGTATATACCTTATCTTCTTTTTCTTTAATTAAATCAATTTTTTTTGTTTTGATTGACTTCTCTGTATAAATATATCTTGCCAGTAAACTTTCATTCCGCTTAACTCTTATCCAGATCCAATTTATACTTTCTAGACTTATCCTATTGTATACTTATATGTATATTACCCTTTAAGCTCAAATCGTTTCAAACCTTTTTATTTCATAAATAGGTTATTTATCTGTAAATGATACCGTCCTCGCTCCTAGTTTTAAAAAATTTTTGTATTTGTCATTACACGTAAATAATTCCATTTCTCTTAAGTTTTTAACTTTTATCTCGCTATTATTCCTATTGTTAAATAACTCAACACATCCTTTTATTTTGGTTGACATATCTTTCGTTTAAACAACTTAGCGAACCTTTAGGACATACTAGCTGATATCGGGGTTTGCTTTAGTCTTTGGATTCCCATGGGATTGTAACCTATGCCTCTGTAGTAGCAACTACAAAAAATGTTATTCGATGTTTTCTTTTCGCAAATATTTCATTAATTTATTAATAATTACGCGTGTATCATAAAAAGGTTAATACATTCTTCTGTTTTTTTAATGTGTTGGTGAGGGGCTTTCGCTTTTGTTGTTTTGAACGTTATTCGTTATTATTTATGGTGTACAGAAACTAGAAAATTTCTTTACGTCTCTCATCGATTAATTGTCTATTTTAGTATGTCTGCGGTAGCTACTTGTCTTTGAAACTACAGTGTGGTTATATTTAAGTTGGTCGTGCTACCTTTGTTTGATTTTCTTACTGCGGTGGATGCGCTCGAAAGGAAAATAATCTGTCTAGATCTCATTTGGAGCCTAATTGTTTTTAGTTATTTAAGGTTGCAGGTAGTCCTTCAAATCAATCTGTTTCAATAGGGACATTTTCTATCCTTTCTCTAGGATACTTACTCTAAAATTCTACCTTTTCTTGCTCCTCTATCTCTGTTTCAACATTATTTTTTTCTTCGATGGTCCCGTCCTAACTCTTCATCACATAAGGATGGTGCTTCTCTACTCCAGGCTGCTGACTACACTTTGGCTGGTCGAGTAGTGTTTCGCTAGCCACCGTTCTTTCTATCGCTGTTGTTCAATGTGAGCTCTTCTTTTTCTCTTTTCTACCTGATTGCTATGAAGCACCAAACATCCCATTTCCCTCTTTTATCTTTTTATATCTTCTATGTTTTCCTTTACTTTCTAAGTTGCCACATAGTTAGAAGATTGTTTCCCCACGACAATGGGCCATGAGTGTGAGAGACATCCATCTAGCTGTTTATCTCCACTGTCTTCCGCTGGGTTTACGTAAAGTCGTCAACAGTATATTTGTTATTGATTTGGCCTGCAGTTGATCCTGTCTGAATCGACGCATGGACGCAGAACCATTTCTACTTGATCCCTCATGCTGTTTGTATGAACGAGTATCGCTTCACGGAATTTCTCTACGGGGCCATTCTACTCCCTTTGGAGTCTTTTTCTATTACACATATATGTAAGCCACGTGTAAAGCATCCGAACCAAAATAATTGTTACGTCATCTTTTCTTTGAATTTTTTCTTAAGACATTATCTTACTTTGTTATTAGGTTAAATCATTAATGTTTTGTGTTTATCTTCCTTTTTGATCTAATTATATATGTAACCAAAAATGATTAGATAGTCATCTTTTCCTGAAAGTATCTTAGAAATTTTATCTTACCTGATTAATATTTCGAATCACAAATAGTTTGTTACTTCTCTTTCTCGTCGAAATTGTCTTCGAAATTCTTATCTTATCGAAACAATACTCTAAACCATAAATGGTCAGATATTTATCTTTCTCTTTGGAATTATCTTTGAGATATTACCTTATGCTACCGTTGCTTTAAGGCAAATAAACTATTAATATCTTTCTTTTCGGAAAAATGTTTCGAACCTTTGGTATTTTTGACCAAAAGTAGGATTTATTATAAAAAGAGAAGAGCTAACCTGTCTTTTAATTTTGTGTTTGGTAGGATAGAATTAAGAAATTATATATCGTCAATGCACTAGTACTGGTTAACTTGTTAACTTAACGTTTATACTGCTGCAGCATATTTCAACCATACTTACGAAGTAAGTTAGGTTAATAGGATCGCTACGTCGCCGTCGTCGCCGCCGTCGTCCGTTGCACGTTTTTTTTTGTTTTACAAACATTTGATACATGGATCTTGTTCAGTTTTTTACGCTGATTAAGAATATGCTATCCATTTTTCGATATCTCATTTAGTTTTCGAGTTATTCGACTTTAAAGTCGAAATTTTGACTATGATAAACTTCACTCCAGCAAAAAATAAATAAAGTTTTAGGTTAATATCGACCTCTTGAGCATATTTTCTCATAGCTCTCATAGCTCCATACCTCCTGAACATATTTTCTCAAAGCACCAATGCTCTAAGTCGAAAGGTTTTCGAGTTATTCGACATCTTGTTTTTAATGTATATGTAATATTTATATATTTTTGATAACAACATATCTGTAAGTTTGGTTAGAAGTTCTGCACATGAAAACTTAGATTTTTTTGTTTTTATTTTGTTAAAAGCCAATACAAAGTTTGTTTAATGAAAATTGTATGCATAAATATGCAATGTTAAAATGAATCTGTTACGTTTACTTTACGATGGTAAGTTAAAAACCACACTCTTTTTAATTCGCTATTCGTTTACTTAGATTCTGCTCAAATCCTCCAACAACACCCGGTATATTAGACCTTCCTACAATGGATACGCTTTTTAATGATTTTCAATTTCAAATCTATTTGTTTTAAAACGAAAAATTTATTTTATAAATTAAATAATCTATCCTGTTTTAGGTATCCGTGAACTTGTTATACATTGCGATAGCGTGTAATTACTTTTTCTATTGTTACAATCTAAACTCGTTGAAATAACGTATTGAACTATCCGATAAACCGTGTTATTATGTCTTGATAACACTAGCATTGAATTGGATTCTTGTTATTTTAAAAGGAATCAGGATTCACTTTCTTTTTCATATACACGACAAAACATTCGTCGGTATTGTTATATTTTTTTGTTTCCGTTTTCTTTTTAGAATTACACGCACGCAATACAGCGTGGTGCGTAATGGTGGTTTTACAAACCTATACTTTTTGGCGACAATAAATTAATTTTGCTGTAGTTAGTCTAGCTTCTTCCAGTGACACTAAAGCCCCGTTGGATTGCCGCTCCTGTTGTTATGGAGGGGACACGCCTGCTCGTTGGACACGTCGGTGTGTTAACTTACGATTTTTCTTTATTATGGCATTGACCCTTGTGAAATGGTCACAACAATATGCTTATCAAGGTCGATTTGACGCCTAAACTTGGTGTTTTTTTTTTGTTCTTGGGAGCATGATTCTATTTACGGGAGGGGTTAGTTAATATTAATATTGTAGGTATGAAGACCATTCCACTTAGTTAATTGCATACTCACGATGGTTATTCAGCACTGTTAGATTTCCCTTTTTTCTGGGGTTGTAGACCTCTGTTAATTAAGACTTTGTAGCGCCGACGTTATATATATATTTGAACACGGGGAACGCCACGGAGTTTTATAGCAAAACGGTGTATTTGTTCAAAGTTTTTTCACAGTAGATCTATGTAAGTCCGAAAGGGCTGCATTTTAAAATTATTTTCATATGTATCAAAGTTCGAAGAGATAGGTATAGGCAACCCTAATACCGTTTGAAAGACGATCAAAATTATTATAAGACTAACTGATAAAATACAGGATGTTCCATTTAAAATAACAACGATATTATATTTTGAATCTGTCAATATTGAAACTGCATTTTCTGAACACCCTGTATTGAATCTGCTTTTAGTAAGTTACTTGATCAGTGAAGGGTACGGTCTAATATTAAGTGTTAAAAACAAATTTGTCTGGGTGAATTGATTTCAGAATTATTTAATTGTTACGAAACCCTTAGAATTTTAGAAAAGCGAAATAAATCAAAACGCTCTGCATTTTGGTATAATGAGTCTTCAAGGAAGTCCAGTTTATTTTCCACGTACAATTCAAAAATGCAACGCAAAATAGGATGTTCCATAAGAAAAAATATAACTTTGATATGTAACTCTTTTTTGATGCACCCTGTATATATCAAAATAATTTTAAAATGTAGCGCTTACGGACTTACATAGATCTACTGTGATAAAACTTTGAATAAATACACCGTTTTGCTATAAAACTCCGTGGCGTTCTTCGTGACTCACCCTGTATATATGTCATTTGAGGTATACTATAAGGATTTAGAGCTGTGGTTTTTAGTGTTGAATTTGTTGGTTTGTTATTATTTCAGAGGAGCGTTGACCTAAAAACTGCAGTTCGTCATTTTAAGGGAGGGTTTATTACTTTTATTAGGTTTTTTTTTTGGTTTGCTTGTTATACTACTATGCTATGTCCATATAAAATGTCATTTAGATTAATTATATGTATTAATACGTTTTGTTAACTTCTTATTTTTATTTCAGGCTGTCCTTCATAATTAAATATTTTTTTTGTATTTATAATACCCCGACGACTCACCAACTGAGCCCGGGAATTTTTTTCTTTGTCTTTTAGGTTACGTAAATGCACGTAGCAAATCTTTTATTTGGTTTTATAGTGAATTTAGGTGTTAGTTATAAATGTCCAAATCTCAACTTCTCCGACTAATTTTGTGTGGTCGGTGTGGCGGCAATCAAGACCCCTTACGCGCTCAGATTATGTAACCTCAAAATCAGGTGGCTACTTAGTTATAATTATTTTAGTTCGAAAACCATGTGGCGCCTACAGACATTATTTGCAAACCTTCGTACAAAAAGACCTTTTCCCTTTTTTCCCTTTTGTAGTTTTGACGTGATTGTTGCGCATTCACAAAGTTTTACTCTAATATTAGAAACAGAGAATTTAATCTGAATTTGTAAATATTATTTCCTATTACTAATTTAAGTAGTATAAATTACGTTATTACGCATAAAATTGCAGTTTCCAAGTCTTGCGCATTGTAGGAAATAACCTACACTTTCGTTGCAATTATTTTGTCAAACAAGTATTTTCACACGCTTTGAAAGATGTTGGCTATCACTCTAATCAATGAAAACATTATGCTGCGGGTGGGGACAACGACGAGTTCATGAGAAAGGCGCGTTTTAAAGACTTTAGTTTCAACTATCTTACCGCATCGACGTGTATGTTTAGTGCGTGAAGTTTACCTGCGAATTCTCACCTTCCTTTTAAATACCATTATCTTTTGTGTTCTCTAAACTTGTAGGTTCAACAGCCAACTTCACTGCGAGGAATTTGAAGAAAAACAAACATTGGGACCTCACGAAAAAGCTGTTGAACATTTAGTCGCCAGCAATAGGTTTTCCGAAAAGCAAAGAAGCAAAACCTACCTTAAATTACGACTTTTGATTAAAGGTAGTCTCTTGTTTATTTGTAGATTTCTTTTGATTGTATTAAAATTTTTGCAATGTTACGCCATCTGTAGAACCTTGCTTAGTACTAAATGTTTGTCTTTAACTTTTATTTTTCCTATAATAACTTTGGAATACTCCGTTAAGACCTTTAAATGAAAGGTGACAGAATGGGGTCGCTTTCTACATTCTACCTTTGAGTAAATTATCACGAATTTAACTGTGCAACAACATAGCATTTATACAACGGGTCAGATTCAAAAATCCTACAACTACAATTAATAGAGAACTGCTTCCAGCCGAAATATCTAGAATGTCCAAACTACTCTGAATACTACTTTCTTATCTTTAAACTGTTCTGCAAATATTTATAATTCCTATTATCCTAATAAACTGTGACCCTGCTCCGTATTTTATTTTTGTTGAAATTGTTTAAACTAGTCCACAGTCTTTTTTTAGTTTTAATAAAGCAATTTTTGAACTTAAGGTTATACAGAAATTTTAATTTGTTGATTTCAATTTAGTTTGTTGGTGATATTGTTTATAATATATATTTTGTCAGAATTTGTTTTAAGATAAGGATTTTTTATAGAACCTTTGATGATGATAACTTTTAAACCACTTTAGAGTATTTAGTACGTATAAATAGAACCAAATGTCTTACAGACACAAAGTCGGTGAAAATTATTTATCCATTTTCAAATTTCTGACAGTCCAATCTTAATTTATAATTTTGTTAATTATTAATTGGTACCAACCGTATTTCGTAATTCTTAAAAGCTCCACATCCTACGACTTCTTCATCGCAAGTTTAAGTTTATGCCACCAGAATCATTATCACAACATGTGAAGCATTTTTATTTTTCTAAATGATATTTTTAAAAGATTTCCATTTCATCTTACTTTCAATATATATTTGAACCATTCAAAAGGATGCATGTGACCAATCTATATGATAGGTGTGAATTGTATTACGTATCTGTATAATGCAATACGTGTGAAGTTCGTTTCGTTGGATACGTAGTATCTAGCGCCAACTGTTCGTAAATATCAAGTAACAGAGTAGAAACTACTTGAATTCATTCCCGTCAGGGTCTATTATTGAATACGCAGCAAATTAATAAGAGAATTAGCGCGCTCTTACGACCTGTCGCCTACTTACGTTAAAAATTGTTATTTATTGGAAGATATCAAAACCACGAATGCTTTAATTATTTATCATTAGGTGGCGCGCACAGCTATGTAATGGCGTTATGCTAAATTAAAAATGTGTTTGTTTAGTCTGTCGTTAAAATTACATCTATTACGCTTTTTTGAGAGTTGTCTTTGCAGATTAATATACGCATTTTCAGTTTCTATTTTTAATGCCTATAAGTTTGCGAGTCGGAGCGTGGAATGTGAAAACTATGAAGCAAGTAGGTAAGCTAGAGAATCTGAAAATTAAAATGTATAGGTTAGCATTAGACATATAGGAATTAGCGCAGTTCGGTTGCCAGAGGCGGGAAATTTTGGGATAGAGCCTTTAGGGTAATTCATTCAGGATCAGAGGAAGGAAATTTAGGTGTGGGGATAGTCATGCGCAGCTAGATAGGACGGCGTGTATAAAACTACTTACAAAAGAACGAAAGAGTACTCATGGTTAGATTAAAATCTAGACCGGTAAATACAGTAACGATATATGTATACATACCAACCTCTAACTACAGTGAGGAGGAGGCAGAAGCGATCTACAAAGATATCGAAGACATACTGAGATTCGTAAATGAACATTAAAATTTAATAATTACGGGATATTTTAATGCAGTGGTAGGTGAGGAATGGAAGGAACGATAGTAAGTTTATTTGGTGTAGGCACGAGGAATGACAAAAACAATTTAACCATCACAAACACATTATTTCAATATCATGCTAGAGTACGATACACGTGGAAGATGCCAGAAGACATAGAGAGATATCAAATAGGTTACATTCTTGTTCGACAACGGTTAGAAATCAAGTTAAAGACTGTAGAAGCTACCCATACGTAAATATAGACACTGACCACAACATAGTAATTATGTAAACCGTGCTTAAAAATAAAAATTTGTAAAAGGAACAGAAAATGGCACTTTGATGTTGAGAAACTAAAAGATAAAGATACCCACAAAAGATTTGAGAAAGAATTAAATGAAGTTCAGAAAGACATCGGGAAATCACTGATAATAAAGAAGTAGAAACAGAATGGAGTAACATTAAATCCGGCTTAGATATGGCGCGACCAGGGATATTCTGGGATATACACTGTGATGGATACTATAGGGGGTAAAAGACGCATGTAACCAAAAGGGGGGGGGGATGTTTCGGACCTGGGAAAAATTGTTTAGAACAGATGTGAACCCAGTATGACAAGTGTACCAAAGTGCAAGGTTTATTTCGGAACTACTTTAGAAATTTTGTTACAAACCGATCTTTGGCTGGGAGTGGCTGAATTGTATAAAACTTTTGTAACTGGCATTTTAAACGTTTTATTTCCGTGTTATTTGTTATTGTTATGTATTATTATTATTGTATAGTTGTTATCCATTATTGTCAGGTATTGTTATTGGTATTATTAATTGTTGTTGTAAACTCGGACAAGTTTGTATGAAGAGGATATAAGATTGTATAGTTATTGGACAATAATTGTTTTACCAGTATAAAAATAGAAGGCACAGGGTTGCCTTGGTAAAAGTGGTCGTTATGTACAAAATGACAGATAACTTTACAAAAAGGATTCTGAATACGAACTTTGCCTAAGATAGTTATATATTTCGGTACGGGGTCAAAAAGGAATTATTATGTGTTAAAATGGTATACTCCAGTAAGAGAAATATAACTATTAAAATATATAAGTGTTTGTAAGCCCAAAGAGACAAGTGAAAGAGTCCGAGTTTATATTTATTGAGTTGAGCCATTGGCAAATGTTCTGGTTCATGTTGTATTCGGTGTAAAAGGTTGAGCACCGAAAGTATTTATTTGTTTAAATAAAAATTTGGATTGGAAGCAAAGGAGTTATTTGTGTACCGGGGAAGCTTGGAATGGGAAGCAAGAGGTAGAGCGGCACAGGTGAGAGAAGAGGCAAAGTTGTGAGCAGGTTGAAAAAATCCACGGGAAGGCGAATTTAGCGTAAGTAATTATTGTAAAGTCTTTCCCAGAGAGAAGATTTTAGGTAAGTCACTATTTTGAATAACTTGCTCGTATTTAATATTTATTTATTTGTTGTACCGTTTTCACGGAATAAAAAAGGTTAAAGGATACATAACCACACATTTTAAGTCAAAACTAAAGGTGACAGGGTATCTGTCAAGATTTTATAAATCTAGTAGAAATTTGTTCATTGGGATCAAGCTAAGTAAGCTCAGTGATTTTGATTTGATATCATGTGGCTTAATTACAAAAATCAATCCTTGGGTGTGGTACTGAACCTTCGACACCGCAAGGTAGAAGCGGAGGCCTAAGTCAGAGCCCTAAAATAAGAGTACTCATTTGAGGTAGCCGAGGTTTAAAAAATAGCAAGGGGGCGCGAACCAAAACTAACAAAAATAGAAGGCAAAACGTCAAAGTTGACAGACAATATTTAGAAACTACAAAAATTCGTGGCTTCGTGGGAATAAATAAAAATATAATTCACAAAATAGGTAGTGGCGGACAGAACAACACAAAGAAAAAATAAGCAGCCTTGGGTAACAAAGGATATTCTAAATGTAATAGAAGAAAGACGAGAATACAAAAAGAGACCAGACGAAGCAGGAAAGCGGAGATAGAAAGTCATAAAATGCGAAATTATTCGCAAATGCAGGAAAGCTAAAGAACAATGGATTGACTAAGATTTGTAAAGGCACATGAAAATTTAATAATTATCACAGATTTTTATACAGTTGTAGGCGAGGGTAGTGAAGGAGCGCTAGTAGGTTTAATTTTGTTTTAGACATGAGAAACTACAAGGGAAATAGGTTGACTATAGACTATAGAAGACTATACACGTGGAAGATTTCACGAGAAATAAAAATATATCAAACAGATTACATTCTCGTCAGGAATCGTTTAGGAATCAAGTAAAAGACTGTAATGCTACTCAGAAGCAGGTAGAGACACTGACCATAACATAGTGATTATGAAAGCCGCGCTTAAATTTAAAAATTTGAATGACAGGAGCGGAAAAGTGCACTTTCACTTTGAAAAACTAAAAGATATAGACATCTACATAAGTTTAGAGAAAAAGAGTTATTTAAAGACATCGGAAAATTTTCTTGTACTAAGAAAGTAGAAGCAGAATGGCATAACATTAAATCCAGTTTATACATATGGTGTTTAGAGATATTCTGGGGAACAAACTAAAAGAAAATACGAAACGATGGGTGAGAAAGGATATTATGAATTTTAAAGAAGAAAAGCGAAAATACAACAGATGCGAAGCAGTGAAACGAAGATACAAAGGCATAAAATGGGAAATTATTCACAAATGCAGGAAAGCTAAAGAACACTGGATTGATGAAAAGTGCAAAGAAGTACAAACTGAAATGGAAGCATATAAACTAATTAGAATGAATTCTAGGAATATAAACCAATATAGCAAAAACATATTCGGCCCGAGAGGAGACATCATTATAGAAAATGTAGAGAAAGTGAATAGATGGCAAGAATGTATATAGAGTTTATGTGAGGGCAAGAACTAGAAGCACTAGAACATGAATCAGACATATAACGTAACCAATGCTTATATAGCATAGTGTGAACTTCATCTATAGCATCGAATAGTGGATTGAAGGGACAGAGGTTTCGAATAATTTTGTGGAAGAGAGGTAGAACGACGTTGCAGGAATAAAAGCAGTTAGTAATCGTCGGTATCTGAATGTGTTAAGATGTTACCTATTGGGTAACTTGACTACGTGATACTATAAATATAATACTTATTAATTATAATAAAATTGTAGTTAGTGGTGGTAAATAATCGTAAGAGCGTGAAGTAACTTTGGGTGGGCAGTTCTTAATCGTTAAAGTAATATCTAAAGAAGTGGGATTATTGTTAATAGCGTAACCTAAGTATCAGTAAACTTTGAAGTAACCCAAGTGCTTATATTTTGTGTTTTGTGAGAGCACAAGCATCCTATTTCTACCCGAAGTATAGGCACGACCACTGCTACCTGCTGCAAATTAGAAAGAAATCGTTACAGGAGGTGACTGACTGTTAACCTTGTTGTTTGTGACGCATATATGTTTTTTTTTCTGTTGCCTTATTAATATTATTCTACCCGAATAGCGAAAAATAGCAACCGTACAGAAAATTAAAACGAATTGCATTTCTAACGCTCATCCGTTGTTTTGATTTAGGTATTTAAAAGTTACCTAAGATATGAATGGACTTAGTGCACCGGATAGTGTTTGATTCGCTGGCGTTTCAAATATCAATAATCTTAGTATTTAGTAAGAATATTTACTGATATTATATGAACATTTATCTTTATTACATTAAAATGATATAAGAACTTTTGATTTTTTCTTTTACTGAAGCGTATATTTTCTTACAATTAATCTTCAAGAACCCCCGCGCAGCTGTGTAAAAGCGGACTTTTTATAGACATTGAATAGGATGACTTACGATATGCTATATTTAGAGACGAGTTGAACTAGCATTAAAGAGGCTGAAAAATAGTAAGGCGTCGGGTATAGATAAGGTGCAAGCAGACTCTAAAAGCTGCTAGACAAGTAGTAGCAGAACGTCTCTTCCAACTTGTAAGTTATATGTATGACACGCGAGATACCCAAAGATTTCAAACGTAATACCGTAGTCACTATATCAAAAAAGAGTGGTGTTGATAGATGTGAAAATTTTCGAACAATAAGTTTGACGGTACACGTGTCAAAAATATCAACTATAAGTCTATAAAGATGGACGAAAAAACGTGCTCAAAAAATACTAGGGGAGGATCAATTTGATTAAATAGGGAAACACGGGAGGCCATTTTAGTTCTAAGGTTCTAATGAGGAAAACAACAGAAAAAGGAGGAAGCATGTATAGGTTTGTAGATCTGGAAAAAGCATTTGACAATCTAAAAAGGGAAAAAATGTTTCTAATTCTAAAAAATATATGAATTAGTCATAGGGATAGATGATAGTACATAGCTCATACATAAAGCAAACGGCGGAAATAGAATTAGAGCAAGAATGTAGAAAAGCAAATATTAGGAAAGGGGTGAGACCAGGGTGTGCGCTCCACCCTATTACTTTTTAACTTGTATATCGAAAAGGCAATCAAAATTGTCAAATACAGAAAGACAAATGGAATTATCGTGCAGGGACAAAAATTGATATGCTTACATTTGCAGTTGATACAGCGGTATTAGCATCTAGCAAAGAAGAGCTAGAAACAGCTCTTAATGAAATGGAAACTACTAACAGGGAGATACGGTATGCAACTTAACTAAATAAAACTAAAGTACGAGTATGCAGAGCAGGGTAAACTAAGTTAAAAACCAGAATACAAATAGGAAACGACAAATACAAGTGGTTAAAGATTTTTGCCACCCAGAAAGTCAAATAACCTAAGATGGGAAAATTGCAAAAGATATACAACAAAGATTAGAGGTTAGAAGGCCGTACTGTATTTAACTAGAAAAAGCAATTACTATGCTCGAAGACAACAAACATGAAAACAAGGAAAATATTGCTGAAGGCATATGTGTAGAGCACAGTACTCTACGACTGGGAAAGTGGACAATGGGAAAAGCAGACAGGTATTTGAATTAAACCGATTTTACGGTGCTGTCTTTAAAGAGCTGTAACTCCCTTAGTAAGAATGTTCGAATAACAAGATTTGAAGAAATGAATTCGAGAATTTGCAATTTTCTTTTTGTAGAGCGGTTCTGGACACCCTATATAAGCATTGGCCAAACTTGTTTTGATCCATAATAAATGGCTGCTAATTTAAACTTCGCAACCTTTATATTACTCATTGCGATACATGAACACATTTAACACTCCCACATAAGGAGAAACTACAAACACATTCTGCATTTCACGTAAGACCTTTTAAATGAATGTTGCAGCTATTCAAAATAAAATTACTACATATTTTAAGATCAAATTTCATAAACAATTTCTTACAAAGTTATGATATCTATTATAAAATGACTTAGAACTGGTTTGAACAAGATTTTAAAGAGTAACTTCCCTTGAAAATACTTTGTAAAAAACTAGTTCGACATTTACATTGAAATACTTAGAAATATTATGAAGTGCCAGGTTATTTGTTAATAGAAAACTTTATTTCTACAACATAAAACACCATTAAAATGACAAAACGATTTGTGTTTATTTTACAATGTTTCAGTGCCAAGTTAGTTAATATATCCAGACTTATAAAGTTCATGGACATCAATAAATTTATTCTTATTAATTAAGTATGCATTAATATTAATAATATACAAAGAATTCGTAGATAAGTCTCTTATATGATAGATGTGTTGTGTAATACACAGTATATTTAATAAACAAACTCGAGTAAGCTTTCTAACAACATCACCATTCTGATAAGCGTTTTCGACATTATTTTTGAATATTTAATGCCTTTTTAGGGTGGATGCGCTTATACACAACGTGTGCTATTAGTCAATCAGCCGCTCATTTATTTTAAGTAATAAGAAACTATTGTACGCTTTGTACAATAGAAAGGCAACCGAGCTGTATATAGACTGTTGTGGGAATTTCAGGGACTCAGAACATAAAAAAGTGGAGGGTACGCGTCTAACTAGTTTCAAGACGGAAAATCTAATGACGAAAAATAAGTGCACTTAAATTTGATGATTACTATAAACAACTACACGTGTAGGTTGTGAAATATTTTCTACTAATCTTAATTGTGCGAAATGATATATTGGAAAAACTATTAATTCGACAAATGTTCAAGTGCTGGGGGAACTTGGCAGTCACAGGTTGCTTACCCCCTTCGCATACCTTACATGTAATTTTCCAATGCTCTACCCGAAGGTACTACATTGGCCAGGAAGCGAATTTTTTTTACCGGAAAAATTTTTAGAATTTTGCCGAACCCTTGCTGTTCCAAGCAAGGTAGGGATCTTTAACGTGCGTGACAACACTCATACACGGGACCTCCATTTTACCTCTCATCCGAATGAAGGTGTATTTTTGTGAAAAATGCTCGCCTAACATTTTTCAAGCGGACCGTGTCTGGATTCGAACACGGGACCTTGGGCGTAGTTGTTAGACGTATACCAACTACGCCACGGAGCCGCCAACCCCTTCGCATACCACTGAATACCGGGGAAATAGGGTATATAGCTGTAAAACAATAGAAGGTGACTGAACTGCATCTTGTTAGCGCTGGGGTTTAAAGCTTTTAGCTAGTGTTGGGTTCCAACTTTTTCTTTTATGTCGCTCAAATGATTTCTCAAGACTTTAATAATAGTGCTGTATGTATGATATAAACTTTATTTAACGTTATAGAACACATACAAATTATACTTTTACAAAACGCGGAACGCTCTCAATTATATTCAATCTTTCTCTGACATTTATAACAAAAACAATATCCACAAACCACTCTCTTTTGTCCCTTTTATACCGCTCTCTTATCGTTTACTTTTTGTCATACCGGCTACTATTTCATTTTATGCGACGTCACTTATGCGTTCCACATTACATGTGATTTTCCAATGCTCCACCCGAAGGTACTACATTGGCCAGGAAGCGAGTTTTTTTTTTTACCTGGAAAATTTTGAATTTTGCCGAATCCTTGCTGTTCCAAGCAAGGTAGGGATCTTTAACGTGCGTGACAACACTCACACACGGGACCTACATTTTACCTCTCATCCGAACGAGGGTGTATTTTTGCGAAAAATGCTCGCCTAACATTTTTCAAGCGGACCGTGTCGGGATTCGAACCCGGGACCTTGGGCGTAGTAGTCACACACATACCACTACGCCACGGAGCCGCCTTATGCGTTCCACAACACATCTAACAAGAAAGAACAGCGAATATGTTCAAAGACAACAAACATAGAGACAAGAAAAAAATTGGTCATAGCATATGTGTGGAGCACAGCACAGTACGTCTATGAAATAGGAACACTAGGAAAAGCAGACTAATAGAGATACAAGCCCTCTGTAATGTTGTGCTTCAGACGTATAAGGATGATAGCATGGACAGACAAGTTTAATAACAAATAGGTTATAAAAATAGTAGAGGAATAAAGATATCTGTAGAAAACAAAAAAAAATTGAGAAATAGAAGGACAGGATATGTTCTAAGGCATTTTTGGGGAAAGGTACGGGATATATTGCAAGCAGAGGAAAAAAATAGAAGTAGAGGTAGACCGAGATCAGACTTTTGCACGTAGATAGTGATAGATGCAAACTGCAAATTTCAGGGAAATGTGTAGGTTAGTTTGAAATAGGAAACAATAAGGGTCAACAATTATTGATAATTTACGTGAGAATCCAGTGCCTTTGAACTGGATTTAGTTTGTCACCTGGCAAGTACTTGTGAGTGTTCGGGTACGTGTGTGTCGCCCCCAACCCCATGGTCAGCTTCGACACGGAAGTCCCCGCAGTCTTCTCTCTTCCTCGCCCAGTTAGTATATATAGATGTGTAGGTAATCCGCCAAATGACATCGTGTTTTCCTTTTGAAAACATTTTCTGTCAACCAAACAATCGCGTGGAAAGTATTTTCAAAACAAAACATACAGATAAGAGAAACTAACAAAGCGAATAGACTCGATAAATATGGAAAATTCTACGAATAAGTTCTGCTTGTAAACCAGTCGTAAGTCTTTAAAATAACGCCTGTTGAACCAGCTAGGAATATGTGCAACCAATCTTGCAAAACTATAGAGTTATTTGTGGGATTGGTGGTCTACATTTTGTATAGGAAGCATAGATTGCAGCATAAACCGTATTACTATGATATGAGCTAGAGGCAAGAGATGACCTTGAAGAAGCACGTACCTGGGGTATTAAGATATCAGTTAAAAACGGTGTATATTTTATAACATATTGTAACGAGCGTAATCCAGCGAACGATTCATCTTCGTGATGTAAAGATTGTCATAATGTTTGACGAAGGATCTAAAAATCGCTTGAAAGACCGGCTTAAGATAAATAAGCGCCGCGGACAGTATGACCAGCAGTTGATATCCCAAACGCGTCTATAAATAGATATAAAATATAAATAAAGAATAGTATTTTACTGTTCAGCTGTTGATAGACTTTATAGGATGTTGCGAAAGTATGTAAATCAAACGATACGTTTTGTTACGTATGTGGCGAGTTTACGATTAAATCTCAAAACCGACAACAACTACGTTACTCAAAAAAGCTTATAAGCTTTATTTTGGATGCAAACTAGAAGATCAGGATAAACCTTGAGCACCGCATATTGTTTGGGCAGAGTGTGCTGTGAATTTAAAAGGATGACTAACGGTGCCCGTAAGTCAACGAGTTTTTCAATGCTTATTGCATAGAGAGGATTTAAAGATCATGTTACAGATTGCTATTTTTGCTTGACAAATTTATCTGGAATTTCACTGAAGTCAAAGCATGCTGTACACCGCCCAAATCTGCAATCCCAGTTTACATTTCCCCAAACGTCGAGAATCATTTACACTTGACTATGATATGAATGCTGCTGCAGATAATATTGTTGAACTTATGGAAGAAAACACGGTTCTTGATTTCCAACCGTTTGATATAGATACTCCACGTTTACTTTCACAAAATGAGCTTAATGACTTAGTACGAGATTTAAAATAGTCAAAAAAGCTCAACCCAAGTTGCAAAATTAAAGTCTATTACAGAGTGGTACGCATATTTCTATATATCGAAGACGTGAACAACATTTTCTTAATTTTTTTACATCGTGTGATCAGTTGATATCCTGTGTAGATGTTCCTGGACTAATAGGTGCATTACGATGTAAACAGAAAACTAATGAGTGGAGACTATTTATTATTCATTTACTCTAAGCCTGTAAGGGTTTCTCTTCTACAATGAAAATTTATATCCCTTTGTTCCTATTACCCACGCAGTACATATGAAAGAAGACTATGATAGTCTGAAAACTTTACTTGAAAAACTAAATATACAGAATATGGGTGAAGCGTGTGGTGCTTTAAAAGTCATATCACTTGTGTTAAAAATGCAATTGGGTTACCCTAAGTACTGATGTTTGCTCTAGAAATCGGACAGCAAAGCAAGAGATAAACACTACTTTGTAAAAGACTGGAAAATGCGAGAAAACCTTATTGCTGGAGAAAATGTTATAAATCCTCCTCTCGTTGATACAAAGAAAGTTTTGCTACCACTTCTGCACATAAAACTGGAACTGATGAAATACTTTGTCAAAGTTTTAAATAAAGATTGTGAATAATTCTAATATCTAAGAGAGACGCTTACCAGACAAAGTAAGGCAAAAATCAAAGAAGCAATTAGTCACATTAGCACATCAGAAACAACAGTGTATTCGATTCAAAACTGACCGCCAGATTGAGGCTGCAGTATGGGTATCATTTAAAGAGATATGTTCCAATTTCTTTGGAAATACAAAGGCAACAAATTACGAATAAATTGTGAGTCTTTTAATTTTCACATACAGCGGCGTAGGTTGCAACCTGTCTTTAAAGATCAATTTTCTCAATTTGCATTTGGATTTTTCCCCGAAAATCTAGAGTCTGTGAATTATGAACATGGAGAAAGATTTCACCAAGACACTATGTATTGTGAAAATCGAATCCAAGGGAAGTATAGCCCCACAAAACTCGCAGATTATTGTTGGAACCTAATCAGGGACTTCAGGGGTACCCTATAAACGAAAACCTAATGCAAAAAATGTTGAGATTCGGTAGTAACGTGGTATGCATAATTTGCATTATAACAAAGGTAAACGCTACCATACATAATAAAACATTTCCCTATAGAAATATGAATAACTTTTGATTTGAGGGTGATTGAAAAATTGTGTTAACAGATTCGTAATTAGCAGTAAAAGTCCTATAAGAAACACCCGCCTATTAGGAAACAAAAGAAAAATTACAATATGTTGTTACGTTCAATTTCATATTAAAAACAATTTAATACTTCATTATTTTAAAGGCCTAATGAATTCCTATCATTTAATTTATGTTTGCTATAAATTCAATCCGCGTAAATAAACCACCAACTTTATGCGTTGTTTATTTAATTCAAGGTCTGCACATTTAGGTTTATATTTTCTGATTCCTTATCGATATGTGCATTTATTGTCCGAGGCCTCAAAAAGAAGATTACGCTAGACGAATGCGTTTTTGTAATTGGTGTTCGCGCGAGAAATATTAAAAATCGTATTTCAATTACGTTTAAGTCGCGATCGGGTATTTACTACAATCGTTGTTTTCCAGCTGACACCGATAAACAATTTATCTGTGGGCATATGTAAAAGGTGAGTCGCTTATGGATTTCCGTGGAGTAAAGTCGTGCTTGTGTTCGACATTATTACGTTCGGTTATCACAAATCTATGTTTGCGTTTTGCTGTGAAATTGTGTATTAGTGTAAATATTCCTGTCCTTTCCTATTTCCCACAACATTTCAGAAGATCGGATCAATTGCACATGTGTTGCATCAGCTTGGTGAGTGACGTCTTTTTTACCTGTGGCTTTGTTAAATTTACGTACATTAATACCGCTTCGTTATCGATGGTCCGCTGCGCTATTCGAAAGAGAAACAATTACATTTCGTCCGATATCAAGGTTGTATTAACAAATGATACATCAAAAAATGTGAGGAAGAACTGCACTTTCCAGAAAACATGAAATGCGGTTTACTAATTGCGGTGTATTCAATAAACATAACACATCATTGGAGCAACGAAAATCATCATGTGGCGGCACAACATAAATTTCAAACGAGATTTGAATTTAACGTTTGGTGTGGTATCTTAGGTAATTAATTTAATATAAATATTTTAGTAGGTAATCAATGTTATCGATACTTGTAGGTAATAGTTTGATTTGGCCCTTTTATTTCGTCAACAACCTCAATGGTGTCAGATCTGCGGAATTGTTGATTACCAAATAATTCCGGCTATTAGAGGACTTGTACCAAATGATGATGATTTTCGAAAACTGTGGTTCCAGCAAGACAGCTTACAATTCTTGAAAAGTTAGTGCCCTTTTAGTTGAACATTTTGGCCAAAATATCATTTGCAATAATGGACAGGCAAGATCACATCTTACACCATTTTATGCCACTTGATTTTAATTTATAGAGTTTTGCTAAAGATGAGGTATATGAGTTTGAACCGCCTCATAATGTTAAAGAACTGTAGAAGAGAGTCAGGAGCATTCTTAACTGTAAATAGAGGCAGAGTTGTACTCAAGTTTTAATTAATTGTCAAATGTGCCGTGATACAAACGGACAACATTTTCAGCATCTTTGGAAGTTGCATTTTAAGATTAATTTTCAATACCTTGAGTTCTACTTGACAAAATGTATGTTTTTCTTTATCTTCTTTGGGAATTAAACCACTCATAGTTGTTAAAATCGTCTTTATTTGTGTTTCGATCCTTGACCTAGGATCGTTGTCAAAATAGTAAAAATTTCAAGTTTGATATTTATTACATAAATTGAAGGTAACTTTTATTTATTAATGTTTGATATATTTGGTTTGAATATATTACGTAAAAATTTTAAAGTTTAGAATAATGAATGCTTTCAATTTGTGTTGCGTCCTGGAAGCGACTTTGAGGTAGCCAATACGCTTAACGTGAAATCAACTGATTAATTTTTATATAGTTAAATTTCATATAAATTCATTAACTTAAGGATTGGAAAACATTTTTTAACTTGTTTCTATTTATACGATTGAGAAGATTGTTATTAAAGAGTGTGCGATTATGTTACCGTAAGGCTTAAGCAACCGTTTTTTTATATTTATCTCGAGGAGGAAAACCATTTTGATTCAGGCTACCTCTTTGGTAATGCCGGACTTTCACCAACTAAAAAAACTTCCTCTGTTGTTACATGGTTCCAATACGATCGTATGGCGGGTTTACACTTGTCAGATACCAATGCTGTTCTACGAATATTTTTTATGGTTCTGAGGCGACTTTATGGCGGGTTTACACTTGTCAGATGCCAATGCTGTTCTACGGGGGCTGCTAATATTATGCCTATTGTTGTGTAATTAGTTATTGTATGTATAAATAGAAATCTCGTATGTAAGCTGTATTTCATGTTAATATCGCAAACTAACAAAAGTTTGCAATGCTACCTAGATATTGTGGGCATTTGATTTTCATTTGTTATTTCTTTTAGTAACGGAATCCATTGTTTACTGAAAGTTAGGGATTCGTTTGCAACGCAGTTATTTTTATGTAGGGTTATTTAAGCAACTTTTTTTGTTTTTGCGTTTTTGGTGGTTTTTTTCTTTGTCAATAATGTTTGCGTCCTCCCATTTTATTTTATGACTGGAGTCCCATGCATGTTGGCAAATCATGGATTTTTCAAATTTTCTATTTTTTATATGTGATTTGTGTTAACTTCAAATGGTCTGGAACTTTCTCCTATATAAAACTTGTAACATTTGCATGGTATTTTGTAGATGCAGCTTTTTTGAACTTTGTATTGCGTTTTTCTATTTTGTTTTCGTTAATTGTGTTCTTGGTGTATTGTTGATTCTAAATACTGTTTTGATTTTGAATATGTTTCCCATTCTTTGGATTTTCCGGAGAATCTTTTTATGTATGCAATTGAGAGAATTTTTTGATGCGTATCGTTGTTTCTGTTTTCTGTTTTTTCTTCTTTATTTTTTGGCCGTTTATGCATTTTTTCTCTATTATTCTGTTAGGCCATTTCAAATGGACCTGCACCTTGCCGAAGTTGTAGATTACTAGAACAGGTGAATGGCTTGCGTGTTCTAATGAGCTAAATAGCCAAATTACAGGTCCAACGAAAGTAGTAGGGTCGTTAGTGAGGAATCAGACTAAGACAGGTCCCCGAAAGAGGGCAGCAGCTCTTTCGATACTTAGATTGGCAGAGACTATAGGGGTTGGTATGGCAGTCTAAGACACACTACCGCCATGTGGAAGGCAACGGGAAACCACCACATTACCTCCCAAGTACACAGCGTACCTAAATTATAATAAAATGATGGCATTCTCTGGGGTAAAAGATTCCGGAGTTAAAATAGTCCCCCATTCGGATCTCCGGGAGGGGACTACTTCGGAGGATGCGATCGAAAAGCTCAGAATAAGCGTCGGGAACATTTTGCGAGTTGGAGCGTGGAATGTTAGAAGCATGAAGCAAGTTGGTAAGCTAGAGAACCTAAAAATCGAAATGAATAAGTTAGCACTATACATAGCAGGGATCAGCGAAGTTCGCTGACCAGAGGCGGGGGATTTTTGGCGTGGAGACTTCAGGGTAATTTATACAGCAGCAGAGGAAGGAAATTTGGGTGTGAATATAGTTATGCGAAAAAGATAGGATGCTGTGTAGAAAATTACTTACAAAAGAACGAAAGAGTACTCATGGTTAGATTAGAATCTAAACCGGTAAACACAATAATAATACAAGTATACATGCCCACCTCTAGCTACAGTGACGAAGAGGTAGAAGCGATCTACAAAGATATCGAAGACATACTAAGATATGTAAAAGTACATGAAAATTTAATAATTACGAGGGATTTTAATGTAGTGATAGGTGAGGGTAGGGAAGGAGCAGTAGTAGGTTTATTTGGTTTAGGCACGAGAAACGACAGGGGAAATGGGCTGGTAGAATTTTGCGACAAGAACAATTTAATCATCACAAACACAGTATGCTAGAAGACGATATACGTGGAAGATGTCAGGAGACATAAAAAGATATCAAATAGATTGTATATTATAATAGATTATATTCTTCTTAGACAACGGTTTAGGAATCCAGTAAAGGCATGTAGAAGCTACCCAGATGCAGATATAGACACTGACCACAACATCGTAATTATGAAGGCCGCACTTAAATATAAAAATTTGAAAAAAGTAACGCAAAATGCACTTTGACTTAGGAAACTAAAAGATAATGATATTCAAGAAAGATTCGAAAAAAGTCAAATGAATTGCTAAAAGATAGCGGGAAAATATCTGATACTAAGGAGGTAGAAACAGAATATAATAACATGGCGACCAGAGATATTCTGAGGTATACACAAAAAGTAAATAAACCCTGGATAACAAAGGATATCCTAAATTTAATAGAAGGAAGACGAAGATACAAAAATAAATCAGACGAAACAGGAAAACAGAGATACAAAGCCATAAAATGGGAAATTATTCGCAAATGCAGGAAAACTAAAGAACAATGGATCGATAAAAAATGCAAAGAGCTACAAACTAAGATGGAAGTAGGAAAGACAGATGAAGCATACAGACTAATTAGAATCAATTTTAGGAATATAAAACCGTACAACAAAAGTATAAGTAAAAGAATACAAGTATGTAACACGAACTTACAAGAGGTTTAGGATTTCTGCTACCTAGGAAGCCAAATAACGCAAGATAGGAAAAGCGCAAAAGATATAAAACAAAGGTTAGCACAAGGTCGTGCTACATTGAAGCGTTTTGCGTTTCCTCTCCCGCAGTAACGCATATAAATTCTGTATTGTGTTACAAAAATCATAAATTTCCTTTAATAATTCAATACGTTTCGTATTTCTAGAACTTATGCATAATTAAAAGAAGGTTATCATAATTTTGAAACATCCTATTTATTTTTCTTTTATTCTATTTATCTGGTAAATAAATTCATCGTTATAAATATGCAAGATTTAAAATCATGTTAAAAGTCCTACATGCTATTTAGAATTTCCATAAGTTATCTTCAAGGTAACGTATTTTAGTGCGATTGTGCGCAGCTGTTGTTTTCTTTACTTAAGTATTGCGGTCTCGATTGTTTCCGGACTCCGACAGTCGACCCTTTATCGTCCTAGTGATAAGATGCAGAAGTTAATATTGAAGGGTGACTTGAGAATAGCAATTCATTTTGTGCAGTAAATCGATCCGTGTGTGTTAGAACATTCATCATGGTTTGTAATTTCTGTCTTGCATATTTAAAACTAATTTTATTTGGTTTTCCTTAGTGCAACACTGAAGTTTTCATCTAATAATGACTATGCATAACAGCTAATTTATAGCGTATAAAATGTATACGTATGGAAACCTACAGTAGTAATGGGATTTACAGTTTAAGCTGCTGATTGATGTGGTATCCTTTTCTTGGTTAAAGATTTCGATGATGGCTCTCCCCAACGGTGGATTATACCCTTTGTTCTTATGGTTCTGACCTTCAGGACATTGCTGTAACAAGATAGACAACAAGTTTATGCTGTCTTTATCCAGTATTGTAGGCGCATATATGGTTCGAGTTTATCTACTACATCGTTTGTAGAAATTTGAATTGGATGTCGGTAAGTCGATTTTCCTTTGTCATGAAAATTATCTGTTTGACTTACAACGTTTCGTGGTTATTTTTATCTAATTAGAAAGTACCCAAGGTTAAGCCGTAATCTTTATAATTTAAATTATTGAAAACTAATACCTGAAAAATTATATTTAAAATTTAGATCTTAGAATTTTACACTAAATTAAATTCTTGCTTTAAAGAATTGTTTACGTAAACGATCTGATTAAGAACTTTGATTATGGATCATACTTAGTACACATTGTTACTAGGATTTATTTACTCATCCTGATTAATTATCATACAGTTGAATACTTTCTTTCACATGATAGTTTTTTAACAGGCTTAAATTTACTAATTAAACGATCCTATTACAAAAGTAATTTAATAAAAGTGTACGTCGTTTGATCAGTACTGGCAAAATGACAAAAGCTAATAATTTTGTTAATGAAATAAATAATGCCTATTTATGTTAAAGGCTCAGATATAATTAACTTTATTAACAGAAATAGAAATGGTTAATTAAACACTTACTAAATTTATTGTAAATACCTGTGAGTTTGAAATAGAATTATTTTCAGTTAATATATGTGTTGATGTGTAAAAAGTTTAATCTTTTTATAAATTTAGAAATGTTTAATCACACTTTAAGAAATACTTAAGAAGGTGAATTTATTCAATTTCATACATATTTTTGGATTCTATAACTTTTATATGAACCAAGAGAGTATAAATTTAATAAGTAGAGTGTCCATGCACTAATGGTCACAAACAAATTCTATAAGTGCATATAACTTGTCTGATTTATTGATTTTATTATTTTGAGACGCAAACTACTGTCTCCAATGTATTTTTATGTAATTTATTTTATTTCAGGATAAACGTTTGTACCATCTATGAACACAAAATCTTGTATTCCAATCACAGAGTATATTCGTTGAGGTTCCTGTATTTTTCTTGGCGATATTCCTTGTTCTTATATATTGCATAAGTACAGTGGTGCCCTACCCATCCGTATTTATTTAACGACCCCCCTGATAATCTCTAAAAACCGCTGCAGATAGAGTTCAGAGTTAGTCCGGAAATCTACAAAAGTCAGTTTGTCTTAGTACGGATAAACCTACATCTTCTGCATGACTTTTGTTAGAAATATATTCGCCTAGGTATCCCCTAAGTGTAACATAGTAAAAACTTAAATGTTTCACTGTCACTGCATAATGTGTCTTGACAACCCCTTAAAAAATAATATAGTTTCAACATTTAACAAGAAAAAGCAACTACTGTGTTCAAAGACAACAAACATAGAAACAAGAAAAGGATTGCTTAAAACAGATGTGTAGAGCGCAGCGCTGTACGGCTGTGGAACCTGAACAGTAGGAGAAGCGGACAAGAAAAAGGTAGAAGCCTTTGAAATGTGGTGATACAGACGTATGATGAAGATATCATGGACAGAAAAAGTTAAGAACGAAGAGATACTAAAAATGGTAGGGGAATAAAGAAATATGTGGAAAACGGTAAAAAAATAGGAGGGATAGGATGATAGGCTACATAGTACAGCATGAGGGAATAGTGCGGTATATATTAGATGTAGAAATAAGAAAAAAGAGAAGTAGAGGTAGACCTAGGTAAGACTACTGCACACAGATAGTGAAAGATGTAGGTGTAGGAATTTCAGGGAAATGTGTAAGCTAGCTCAGAATAGAAATCAATGGAGGTACGCATCCAACCAGTCCCAAGATGGATAAGTTAATGATGAAAACAGTAACTGTACTTGATGATTATTACAAGCAACTACACTATTGGTTGAGCAATATTCTCGAATAATGTTAATTGTGTGAAAGGATTTACTGGAAAACTATTTATTCGGCAAATGTCTAAGTGTTGGGGTATCTTGGCAGCCACAGGCTGCTTAACCGCCATCACTGGATCTCGGTGAAATAGGGCATAACATTAGAAAACAATAGAATGGGAACCGAGCCGTGTACAGGCTGTGTGAGAATTTCAGGTAACTGTGTAGGCTAGCTCAGAATATAAATAAGTGCAGGTATGTGTCCAACCAGATTTGAGACGGAAAGTCTAATGACGAAAATATGAGAGCAGATAAATCTGATGATTATTATAAACAACTACAGGTGTTGGTTGTGAAATATCTGCTACTAATGTTGACTGTGCGAAAAGATATATTGGAAAAAATATTAAATCGGTAAATGTATAAGTGCTTGGGGAACTTGGCAGCCACAGATTGCTGACCATCCTTCACAACCTTACATGTGATTTTTCAATGCTCCACCCCAAGGTACTACATTGGCCAGGAAGCGAGTTTTTTTTACCTGGAAAATTTGGAATTTTGCCGAACCATTGCTGTTTCAAGCAAGGTAAGGATCTTTAACGCGCGTGACAACACTCACACACGGGACCTCTATTTTACCTCTCATCCAAATGAGGGTATATTTTTGTGAAAAATGCTCGCCTAACATTTTTCAAGCGGACCGTGTCGGGATTCGAACCCGGGACCTTGTGTGTAATAGTCACACACATAGCACTACGCCACGGAGATGCCCTAACTCCCCTTCACAATCACTGAGTGTTGGAGAAATAGGGTATATAATTGTGAAACAATAGAAGGAGACCGAACTCCATCTAACAAGAAAGAACAACGTCTATGATGAAAGACAACAAACATAGAAACAAGAAGAAAATTGTTGAAAGCATAGGTGTGGAGCACAGCACAGTATGCCTATGAAATACGGGCAGTAGGAAAAGCTGACAGAAAAATGGTAGCAACATACTGGAATGCTGTACTTCAGATGTATGTGGATGATAACATGGACAGACAATAGTATGGGATATATCACAAGTAGAGATAGGAAAAAAGAGGTGTATGTAGACCTAGATCAGATAGTGATAGATGCAGACTGTGCAGATTACAGGGAAATGTGTAGGCTAGTTCAGAATAGGTAACAATGATGGTACGCGTCTAACTAGTTACAGGACTGAAGACCTAATGATGATGATGATGATTCTTTTAGGATACTTGTTTCTTATTAGTGTACATCTAATGAGGTCTTTCTCTTTCTTTAAAATTTCTTTGTTTGATGATATTAATTTTGCTCTATCATACATGGTTTTGATAATTCCTCGTTTGACACAGTGTGGGTGGTTTAAATTAAAGTTTAAGTATCTGTTTGTGTGCTTTTGTTTTCTGTATACTGATGTATTAATTGTTGTAACGTTGTTGCTAACTAAAATATCTAAAAACGGAAGTTTTACATGTTGCTCTAATTCATATGCGGATTTAAATTCTATTTTGTTAATTGACTCTACAAAGTTTTTAATCAGTTCTGTATTATGAGGCCAAATAGCATAGACATCATCTACGTGTCTCCATCTGATTAGTGGTTTCAATTCTTGTGTGAACACTACATCTTTTTCGAATTCCTCCATGAATATATTACTAAAGATTGGCGATGGTGGACTTTCCATCGCCATTCCAAACTTCTGTTTGTAGAATTGATCACTTATTTGAAAAATGTGGTATTGACACATACACCATGATGAAAGATATACTTAGTTTTGATCCTTTTTTAAGGTTGTCATCGTTATGTAGTTCCTTTTTTTATAATATTAAGCGTTTTGTTTACAGGGACATTTGTGAAGAGATTTACTACATCAAAGTTTACCATTGTGTGTGTATTTTCAATTTTGATGTTTGATTATTTTTCTAAAAAGTGTTGTTTGTTTTTTATGAAAAAATTCGTTTTGCCTGCTAATGAATTTATCATTTTTAGAAGAAATTTTGCTAAATTATGGCATGGTGAATCTATGGAGCTTACGATAGGTCTCAGAAATATCTCTCTTTTATGAGTTTTTGGTAGAACGTAAAAGTGAGGTGATTTGTTGTAATGGGTCGCCTCAGAACCATGTATCAACATAGGAAGTTTTTTAGTCGGTAAAAGTCCGGTACTACCAAAGACGTAGCCTGAATCATAATGGTTCTCCTTTCCAAGATAAATATAAAAGAACGGCTGCTTAAGCTATACGGTAACGTAATCGCACACTTCTTTATTAACAATCCTCTCAATCGTATAAATTACAACATGTTAAAAAATATTTTTCAACCCTTAAGTTATTGAATTTATATGAAATTTAACTATATAAAAATTAATCAGCTGTTTACACGTTAAGCGTATTGGCTACCTCAAAGTCGCTTTCAGGGCGCAACACAAATTAAAAACACTCTTTTTCTAAACTTTAAAATATTCACCTAATGTATTCAAATCAAACATTAATAAATAAAAGTCACCTTCAATTTGTATAATAAATGTTCAACTTAAATGTTTTTTTTAATTTGACAACGATTCTAGGTCATGGATTGAAGCGTAAATAAATACAATTTTAACAACTCTACGTGGTTTAATTCCCAAAGAAGATTAAGAAAAATACAAATAAACCACAACATTTAAAATGTATGTGGCGCTATTTCGAAAATAAAAATAACGTTTTTGCTGCGTTATGGTTACCAAACGTTGAAGAACATACAAAATTTATTAATTTTAAAATTCAGGATAGTTTTGCATTTTTTTTATTAGACAAGTGACATATAATCAAGGAGCTAATTTTAAGGCTTATGATATTCACTTAATATCTAAAATGGCGGCCATAAAAAAACAAGTTGTGGGCGGTTCCTCGAATGATTCTGTTCATGTTAATATACTCCTTTTAAAAAAGTGTATTGAAGCGGGCTACTGCTACCGCGTTTCTTTAATTCAAAACAAGTAATAATAAATATCTTTATTACTTACTGTTCACAAGTCTAATTAACAGTATATGCCTTATTTATAGATGTTTTCAGTCCACTTAACAATGAAGCACTATTACACTAATGAATTTACAAGCACTAATATCTTCTTAAACTAACTTCTCTACCATAGGTCCATTAACCACTAACACAACTATTTGTTTATACACTTCTATTTATTTATGTGTACTACAAGCTGCATGTCCATTAGACACAGCTTATATCATTTATGTATATATTCTAAAAGCTCAACTACGCTTACTTTACACGATATAATTTATATTAGACATTCAAGAATAGACTAACTCTTGCATTCATTAGCGGTCTTATATATACTCTGGATTACAAGGATGACTCATGCTCCCGTAATTTCTAGAACAATTCTGGAATCCTTGAGAATACGCCGTGCCTCGAGCGTTTGTATGTAATTGATTGCTGAAAGAATTCTCGTATCCTGAAAGGTATGCAGAGTCTACAGCGCTTGTGTGTTTGATGGGTTGCCTAGTAGTAGCTCGCAACACTGCCCCCTCTTTAAAACCGTTACGTCTCGTAACTGTAGATACATTTTGGCGCCAATTCGATGACTGATGACGGTATCGGCAGCTATCTCCTCTGGTGCATCCACCACGTCGTTGGAAATAACAGTCAACACTCTTTTCTTGGTCTTGGTAGGCAACCGGTTGAAAACAACAAACAAGGACCTGGACGTTGGTTCCTGGAAAACTACTTCTAGCATATTTCGGACTATCCTCCAATCTAAGTGATCCAGTCCACAGCCCAACTTGGGCATCGCTAGTCTTGTTACTCCATTTTCCATCATCTGCGCCTTAAGATTTAGCAAAGCCTCCCATAGATGTCCATAACTAGGTCTTTGCCATGAAGAATTTTGGTGACCAGATAGTAAACATAACGATTTTTATCTTGAAGAACCAAAGCTTTTCCTACAGTTGGCTGCTGTTGTACTAATTCATCCACACATCCAAACTTTTCTTAAAACAACAGCTATTCCCTTGACATTGCCAAATCTTGAGCTACGCAGTGTGCAAGGAATACTCTTCTGGTGCTCTAAACAGATCTTGCTGTTTTCAACAACAACGCCAAATCTCGCTTTAGCGGAACCACCATACGCCGCCATAAAACTCTCAAAATCTACATTTGGCTCATGATTAATAACTTGCCGAACACCATTATCATTATTCGAGTCTTCCTGGTTGTTGCCAGCGTAGGATGTTAAACGGTCAAAGTGTACCACTTTTGGTTTACCACGAGGGGATCTTCTGATCCGGTACACTACATCATTAATCCTTTTTAACACTTCGTACGGCCCTTCCCATTGTCTTTGTAGTTTTGGCGACAATCCACGTTTTCTTTGTGGATTGTACAGCCACACTAAATCTCCAGGTTGATAACCACCTTCTCGTGCTCTCGTGTCATATTGTGATTTCATTCGATCGCTTGCTGCCTGTATATTCTTTCGGACGTTTTCGTGAATACTATTTGATCTTTCACGAAGCTTACTAACGTAATCTTCACCTGCGATATCTTCTCCAGGTTTAAATCCAAACCGAAGATCACATGGTAGCCGCAATTCACGTCCTAGCATTACGCAAGCGGGCGAGTACCCTGTGCTGTCATGTACCGAAGATCGGTACGCCAGTAGGAACAAATGTAGATATTGGTCCCAGTCTCGTTGATGTTCAGAGACAACTTTGGCCAGGTACTTCCTAACGTCCTGTTCATTCTTTCAACCATTCCATCCGATTGGGGATGAAGTGGCGTGGTTCTAGTCTTCCTGATTCCAAGATGCTTGCAGACATTTTGAAACAATGCTGATTCGAAGTTCCGACCTTGATCGGAGTGTAATTCCAACGGAACTCCAAAGCGACAAAACAACTCCTTCACTAGTACATCTGCAACCGTCTCGGCTTCTTGGTTAGGTATAGCATATGCCTCCGGCCATTTGGTAAAATAATCCATTGCAACCAAGATGTATTTATTTCCTTCTCTGATTCAGGAAACGGACCAGCTATATCAATGGCTACCCTCTCAAAAGGATTCCCACGTTATACTGTCTCATTGGGGCTTTCCGTTTTGAGACCGGGCCATTTGCAGAGGCACACAATTCACATTTCCGGCACCACTCCTTCACATCTTCTTTGCAGTTCACCCAATAGAACCTTTCTCTCACTCTTTCGAGAGTTCTTTTCACGCCAAAGTGCCCTCCGGAAATACCGTCGTGCAAGTGCTGCAACACTTCCGGCACTCTGCTTCTCGGCACTATCACTTGAAGTCTCTCAGTGCCATCTTCAAATTCCAGGCGTCGTTTCAAGATTCTATTTTCCATCATCAAGGAGTCCCACTGTGCCCAGTATGCCTTCAGGCTCCTACTTAAAATACTAATTTCTTCCCAAGCTGGTCGTTGTCCTCTGTTTTTCCACTCAATAATACGTCCCAATTCGGCGTCATTCTCCTGGTCTTCTCGCATTCTTTCGGGTTGCCAAGTATCATCGGTTACCGTCATTCTATGGATGACACTTATTTTCTCTTCCATCTTGGAGCAATGATTGCAGTCCACCGGACAAGGTCTCCTTGATAGAGCGTCTGCATTCCGATGGCTAGTTCCTACACGATGTTCTGTATCAAAGTCATATTCCTGCAGCCGCTCTATCCACCTTGCCACTTGCCCTTCAGGATTTCTAAACTGCAATAACCATTTTAGTGCAGCATGGTCTGTTCTCAACAGGAATTTACGGCCGTATAAGTACTTATAAAAGTGCTCTACGGATTTGACGACGGCCAACAGCTCCCTTCTTGTCACACAATAGTTTCTTTCCGGCCGCGACAAGACTTTGCTAAAATACCCAATAACTTTTTCTTGTCCGTCCTGCACTTGAGAAAGAACGCCTCCTATAGCTGTGTTACTGGCATCGGTATCCAACACAAACTTCCCCTCCATCCGTGGATAACTCAAAATTGGTGCTGTAACTAGTAGCCGTTTCAGTTGTTCAAATGCACTGTGGCAGTCGTCATTCCAATCAAATTCTTGTCCATCTTCGGTTAATTTCGTTAGCGGTTTGGCAATGTTTGCAAACCCAAGTATAAAACGTCGGTAATATGTGCACAATCCTAGAAAACTGCGTAGTTGGTGTATATCTGCTGGTGTAGGCCATTCTTGTACCGTTTTTATTTTGTCAGGGTCAGCTCTTATTCCGGTCTCCGAAACGACATGTCCTAGGTATTTCACCTCTTTTCCAAACAGGTGACACTTTTTGGGGCTCAATGTAAGGTTTGCCCCCCGTAATCTTTAGAATATCTCCTCTAGGTTCTTAAGGTGTTCTTCAAAAGACCGACCTAACACTATCACGTCATCTAGGTACACCAGACAAGTCTTCCAAGACAGTCCACGCAGTATCGACTCCATCAATCGTTCAAAAGTAGCAGGGGCATTGCATAATCCAAATGGCATGACCTTGAACTGCCATAATCCAGTTCCAATTGTAAACGCAGTCTTCTCTTTGTCGTTTGGCTCCAAGCCTACCTGCCAGTATCCGCTTTTCAAGTCCAAGGTCGAAAACCATTTGGATCCGGATAGAGTATCCAAGGTGTCATCAATTCTGGGCAAAGGATAGCTGTCTTTCTTTGTTACATTGTTAAGCCGCCGGTAGTCTACACAAAACCTTGTCGACCCGTCCTTTTTCTTGACAAGCGCTACCGGGGATGCCCATGGACTATTCGAGGGTTCAATCACTCCCTGTTCTTCCATATCGGTGATAATTTGCTCAGCTTCCTTACGTTTTGCCAAAGGAAGCCGCCTGGGGTGTTGTCTTATCGGTTGCGCATCTCCAGTATTGATCTTGTGTTGCACAACATTCGTCCTTCCCTTCTCACTATCATCCAGTGCAAACACACCTCGATATCGTCCGACCAGTTCTTTTACCTTGCCCAGTTGGTCGCCATTTAATCCTTGACACGAGGGTATCAACATATCCAGCAATTTCTGTGAGTAACCGTTGGTTGGTTTATTTTCGTGTCGTCCATACAACGTTTAATATGACATACTGGAATGCAACTTCCCACAATCATGCCTTTCTTCAGGGTCACTGTATGAGGGTTAATGTTCAGCACCCTTACTGGTACCATATTTCGAGACTTTACCAGCGTTCTTCCAATCAGAAGTCCCTCCTGACCCATTCCCGATTCAGTTGCTTCCATCATGCATACTTGTCCTTCCCGGAGCGTACCATCCGGGCGTCCCATTACTATCATTTCCGCCTTCTCGGGTATTTTCATATCGCAAATCATTCGTACTTGCATCGTCTGGTTACTCCTACCTTGAAATGGAATCTCATCATCATCTATCCGAAGCACATTTTCTTTCATGTTTACATGAAACCCATATTCTCTCATGAGATCCATTCCCAAGATCACTTCTTCTGTAATTTCAGCCACCAACACTCGATGATTAATTAATTTGTCCCCAATTGTCAACATAACGGCAGTCTCTCCATGAGTACCAATCTTCTCACCATTTGCCGTTCGGAGACACACCGATACAGGTAGCACTTTTCCACGACCAACCAAATCTGGTCTCACAATAGTTCTTGTCGCTCCTGTATCCACAAGTAATCGGACAACCCTACCATTAATTCTACCATCGATATAAATGCTGTCCAGACTTTCCACCGACGATGCAGCACGGATGATAATCTCCGGGGCACTACGCTGTGCTGTCGAAGTTCGCCCCCTTACATGGACCAGCTTTGGCACAACCGGTTGTTTCTTTGGTTGAGTACAGCGTCTCTGCATATGGCCAACTTCACCGCAGCTCCAGCATCGTAGACGCCATCTCCGCGGTCGTAGTCTTTTCAGCCTTTCTGCCTTTCGCTTTTCAAACACACGGTTGATTATTTCATCTATGCTGTTCTGAGCTTGATCAGGTTCCTCTAAAGCAGGCCGGTGACCCATCCTGTGTGATGTCTGCTTAGCTGCTTCAAATTCAAGCGCATGGGCCAGTGCGTCATCCAACATTTTTGGCCGTGCTAGTCTTAGCGCTTGCTGTATTTCGCCATCCTTAACGCCATCCACAAATGTTTGGACAGCAAGTTGTTCGAGGAAACTATCTGGTGCCGTTGGATATGCCAATCTAACTAATCTGGCGATGTCAGCTTCGAATTCTTGCAGGCTTTCACTTGTCTTTTGCGAGCGGTTCTTAACTTGTGCGTGGTAAACCTGTTGAAGGTGGGCATCTCCATATCTCATCTCAAGCTTTGATGTTAAGAGGCCGTAATCATTCTGCTGGTGATCGGGAATTGTTTGTAAGATGTTAAGAGCCTCCCCCCGTAGGGCCACTATTAAGGAGATAGCCTTCTCTGTGTTGCACCAACCGTTGGCTATTGCAGCAGCTTCAAATTGTTTCAAATATGTGGGCCAAGGTGTTTTGCCATCGAATGTGGGTGGTTTCACTTTAAATTTAGACGGTATGGACTCGCTTCTTTCCATGGTTCTTATATCTGGAATGTTCTCATTTACAACTTGATTTAGCCGTTTCAAGTGGCCGTGTTGTTAGTGAAATCACCTGTTCTTGCAGCCTCATCATATCTTCTTCCATTTTACCAATTTACTGTCCAACTTTTGCTCAACTGTTTTACCCGTTCAGTGAAATCTTCTTTCAATGCAATGGAGCTTTCCATTAATCTTTGTTCTAGCGTAGCTGTATTTTCATTCAACTTTGCTTCCATTTTCGCAGCATTTTCAGTAAACCTTTCATCTATTTTTGTAGCATTTTCAGTAAACTTTTCATTTAGTGTCACTTCCAGTTTAACCGACCTCTCCTCCATTTTCTCAGCATTTTCACTAAGTGTCAATTCTAGTTTAGCCGACCTTTCCTCCATACCGGATTTAAAATCCTTGAGGAAATTCATTAAAGTTTCTGCCTCCATCTTATTTTGACTTCTTGTAACTGGCATATGCAAACTACTTAAATGTCTTTAGACTTGTGTTTTAAATTAATCACTATATACCCCGCACCTGACACCAGTGAAGCGGGCTACTGCTACCGCGTTTCTTTAATTCAAAACAAGTAATAATAAATGTCTTTATTACTTACTGTTCACAAGTCTAATTAACAGTATATGCCTTATTTATAGATGTTTTCAGTCCACTTAACAATGAAGCACTATTACACTAATGAATTTACAAGCACTAATATCTTCTTAAACTAACTTCTCTACCATAGGTCCATTAACCACTAACACAACTATTTGTTTATACACTTCTATTTATTTATGTATACTACAACAAGCTGCATGTACATTAGACACAGCATATCACGTTTATATATACTTCTAAAGCTCCAAACTACTATTACTTTACACGATATAATTTATATTAGACATTCAAGAATAGACTAACTCTTGCATTCATTAGCGGTCTTATATATACTCTGGATTACAAGGATGACTCATGCTCCCGTAATTTCTAGAACAATTCTGGAATCCTTGAGAATACGCCGTGCCTCGAGCGTTTGTCTGTAATTGATTGCTGAAAGAATTCTCGTATCCTGAAAGGTATGCAGAGTGTGTTTGATGGGTTGCCTAGTAGTAGCTCGCAACAGTATTAATAATGTGCAAGTCTAGTGATGACGTGGGTTATGGTTCATGTTTTATTATTAAAAAACGAAACCTTCCATATTTAGTTTTCTTCGAATATCTCCAAAACCAGACAACTTACACCAATTTTGGAAACGGTTAAAAAATTGGCATTATTTCTCCAAATCTTTCCCCATTTAACCCAACCTCTATTTCTTCCAAAATCGCAATGTAGAGACTCGACTGGATATGGATTACTTATCAATGCATTAGAGCTTATATTTCAACAATTAGACTTTGTCCTGCTTGATAAACATTTATATGAATTACAGATATTAATTTTAATTTGTGAATAACATTTTATTGTTTTTTTTAGACCTACATGATTTTTTACTATAGTAGCTAATCTGGTGCCGACATTCATATCACCACCATATTTACAACTTTTATCGATAGCGTATGAACTTTGTTGACCAATATTTATTGATATAAATGTATAAAGATAAACTAGCCAGAACCAGAAAGTGTTTAAGAAAATTCCAAACATGTATTTTAACTTAATGGTATTTATGTTTGGTTTATCAATCAAAACAAGTACATTGAAAAATCAGATTTAACCAATTGTACTGTGTAACAAAAGTATACATTTCAATTACTATCGAATTGAAAATAAATGTAAATACAAACAGGAATAAGAAGACTGCCGTTTTATCTCGTCTTTTGGACAATTTAATTCAGATATCTTTATTACTTAAAAATTACTTAACTAGAGCAACAATCTGAATGTTTCCATATTTAAACTTTTTAATTTAGGGCTCAACATAATTTATACAAGTAACGACAAAAGTGAAATTGCTAATTCAAATTTTAATACGCTTCATTTTGCAGTCATTATTCTTAATATAAGGTTTTAAATTTTCAGTTTTTTTAAAATTATTATGAAGTAAGTGCAATTCATAGAGAACATACAGTAAGCAAGTCACCAATCCAATGTAAAAAAGTGGTGACAACAATGACGACTAAAACCGGTGGCGTCTCCAGGGACTACCGATGAAAACAAGAGCTAATAGCGGGAAATTCAAAATAGTGACACTAGGATTTACCTAAAAACTTATTTTCAAAACGCAACAATATGTATGAAACAGGTTGAATTAAAATTCATTTAAGCATATATGGTAAATAAATGAATATTAATTCAATCTGTTTCATACATATTGTTGAGTTTTGAAAATAAGTTTTTAGATAAATTTATTGATGGCGGCAAACAGAAAAAATTAATAATGATTTATTGATTTAAATATTCTTTATTATACATCACACTTAGCAACAGTACAAAATAACAAATCAATAAATAACCTTAATGTATCATAAACATAATACAGGCATACTCATATCAAATTTAATGAAATAAATAATTAAACACAAATAATTGGAATATAAAGAAATTCCGTTTGTTAATTAATTAAATCTATTATAGACATGCATTAGTCAAATCTATAAGAGCTAATTTTGAAGTCTTCATCTTTTTTTGTATTGTATTAAATAGTTCTGTTAGTACAGAGATATATATGACAGAGATTCAGCACCTAAGCAAAGTTTGTGAGGCTGAATACATAAATAGTTCAACAGAAAACTGTGAATAGTAAACTAAGTTATAATACAATACATTTATAAAAAATTGCAAAAAAAATAAAAAAAATTTATATAGAAACTGACAAGACAATGGTCAAGTTCAACCTAACATTGGGTTTTGAAAAGCGTTAGTAAATGTAAAATTATATTTTTTCATATTATCAAGTAAATATTTTGTAACTCGTTTTTCATATAATCTAAATGCCGTTTATAGTTTTTTAGCAAGTAGGTAAAGTATTGAAATGCCTTGGACCTAAATAAGAAACATAATGTTGAGTTAATGTCATAAGTGGTCGAGTAAGTTCTGATTGGTTTTTATCTATTAATCTATTGTAAAGTACATTAAAGTAAAGTATTCTAAATGGTACTAAAATAAGCCTCCGAAAATAGTATATCTGATGGAAAATATATATCCTTTCTAGGCATGTCTGATAATAAACTTGTGTGCTATTAGTAAAGGCAACAAAGTAGTTGAAAAAGTACCACCCCAAATACAATACCGAACCGAATTATAGACTCCACAAATGCATAGTAAATCATCTTAAGAGATGGAATACTTCTTAATTGGTAGAATTTATAAATCAGTATCTGATTGTAGATGTAATGTATGCAAATGTGCATGCCATCTTAAATGTTGGTCTCACATTACACCCAAATATTTAATTTTGCTAACTATCTCAATAACAGGACACGAACATGTAGATCTTATACTGCCTATTTTATGAATGGCTAGTTCGATCCAAGCATACCAGTCAAGCTAGGGTGAAATGTAGTATATTTACTTTTATGTAAATTTAAAGTTAGCCAGGTTATTAACTAACCATACATGAATAAGCTCTATGCCAACAGCAGATTTCTTTCCTTCAAAAAGAATAACTGCATCGTCTGCAAATAAAAATAATTTTCCACCGGTGTCGAGTAAAGCTAGATCATTAATATATACAAGAAATAAAAGCGGACCTAATACAGTTCCTTGCAGAACGCCAAACTCTACAGTCAAAGAATTACTCAGTATACAGTTAAACAAACGAAGTAATCAGTAGTGTCGATTATGTAAACAACACTGGTTTACCTAAGGCTATAAAATAATAAAAGGTGACCGAACTGCATCAAACAAGAAAGAACAGCAGCTATGTTCAAAGACACCGAACATAGAAACAAGAAGAAAATTGTTCAGAGCATGTGTGGAGCACAGCACAATACGTATGTAAAAGAGAGGCAGTAGGAAAAGCAGACAGAAAGAGATAGAAGCCTTCTGGAATGTTGTGCTTCAGATGTATGGTGATGGTAGCATGGACAAACAAAGTTAATAATAAATAGGTTATGGAATTAGTAGAGGAATAAAGATATCTGTGTAAAACAAAAAAAAAATCTGCAAAACAGTATGGGATATATTACAAGCAGAGATAGGAAAAAAGAGGGAGAGGTAGACCGAGATCAGACTTTGCATGCAGATAGTGATACATGCAGACGGTGTAAATTTCAGGGAAATGTGAAGGTCAGCTCAGAATAGGAAACAATGAGGGTACGCGTCTAACCAGTTCTAGGACTGAAGACCTAATGATGATAATATTTTCATGAATTTTCTCATTCACAGATTTGGCAATTAGATTACAAGAAATATAGTGCATAGTATTTGCTTTAACAAATATTCAAAAAAATTATCACAGAGCAAATGACATTTCTATCATTACAACTTTGCACTTTCTAAGTGTTAAAAATAATAATTCACACCACGTGAAATTTGTTTCAATAAAATTTTAGATTATAATTTCCAAACGTATGCTTACTTAAACAGTCAATGATATATGAATATAAAAGTTGCTCGTAGATTTTATCACCTTCCCGGAGCATATTTCAGCAATTTTATTAATTAGTAACATCAAACGAAATTTACTAATATTCTAATAAAGATTTAATTTATACAACTAAAGGAAACGTTTACTTTATAAGTCCAGCACCGACGGTGTCCATCGAATTTAATTAAATATATACTTCACTACTCACGGCAACGTATAAATCTCAGTTATTGACCCTATTCGCCAACTAATGCGAATATAAACGGACTTGTCCTTGCAAATAATCAAACAAAACTTCGCAATACAACACGTGGAATCACATTTCCAAACGAGAGTTGTAAATACCTTCTAACTACCAATAACCAGGGGCTATATCTAATTATTGAAACATTGTCTGGTATTATTATCGCCCAAAAATAATTATCTCATGAAGCATGTGGAACCATTCCTTCAAGTTAATGCGGTGAATACATTTCAACCATCAATTACCAAACATCATTACATCTAATCATTTTGACATTATTCTCTTTTAACGTGGCCTAAAACTAAAATCACTAACTCCACGATCTAATGGCACTCAAAACTGCCATGCGGTAGGTGCACGCTACCTCGCCCCTCCCCCAGCTTTTCTAAAGTTGTTTTTGGACCGACATTACATGTAAGAAATTTCTAACCAAACCTGTGCAACTTCCTACAACTGCATTTGGTCCTCATTGCGCACGCGTTATATGTTACATTAATAGAATAATTCATACACCAATAAGCCTGCATCAAGTTCTGACACCGAATGTAAAGGAACGTCTACGAGGATTGAAATCTAAGAAGCATTTACACTAAAAAATATTTCACTTTATGTAACAAACATTTGGGCTTTTGTAATTGATTTAAAAAGGGATATTTGAACTTAGTTTATTTAAGGACAATTATTATTAATAACTATTAGTTCGCTATGAGCTATCATTAGTTCCTATAAGTGGTGTAGGGCCGAATTTAGTAATTAGTCATACGTGTTTGTTTCATTATTTCTTTTATACTTTGACTAAAAATTATTGCATTAAAGGATACAGGACCGTAACTGTTATTATTCGCTCTATTTCAATCACGTAAAAGAGCCTTTTCTCTTACCTGTGTTTGATGGGAAAGTCTCATTTGGCGCGCAACAGTGGGACGTGGAATTAGGGGGATAATAATTGTTAATGCTTGTACTGCGCTCTAAATTAGAATATGATTGCATTTTACTGTAAATAGTGGCGGGGCGCAAAAGTAAAAAGACGAAGGCAGAAGATAGAAATTCGAGTGCTGAAAGGGACGAGGTATTGATAAACTTAACTACGCTTATGAAGGAGATTAATTCAAATCTGTAGCCAAAAATAAAATCTTGAATGTAAATCTTGCCTTACTGGTCGACAATAGTTGAAAATTAAATATGGGGATTGAGGTTATTCAATCGAGACTGAAACTTTTAAAAATTAATTTTTAAGTTACTGATAAGATTCAGAGTAATTTAGTTAGCAAACAGCCTGTAACGTGCATTTTTGGTAATTTAACATTTTACATTTTACCAAATACGTAAAATACATCGTTTCTTTGGGATCGCTGTTTGTATCAAGTAAATACTTCAGAATAATTCAGAATTGTATGCAATTTAACTCGTGTGTATTAATTAAAGATAGATAAATTGAAGATTGATTCTCATTAATAAATAAATTCCAAGGAGTAAAGGTTAAACAGCTTGTAATTAATTATAGATTGTATCGTTCTTGTCTGGCCGTCGTATAAATTTAGTTCCTTATGTTAATATACAAGCCTAGATAATAGGCGATAAGCGGTTGTAATTAACGACGAGTTGATATAAACAGACGAGGAGTGGAGTTCTGTTCTGTGTTCCGATATATTAAGTACGTTGAAAATACTGCTTCGTTCTGCCTTGAGAATAGTGAGTATTACTGCGGTATCAATTCTCGTATTGTTCATGAACAAGCACGCCGTGTTTTTTTTAGTTGATTTTCTGTTGAAAATAAAAGTAGTAGAGCTTGTTAAACTCGAGGCACGTGTGCTTTACGGAACATTTGACGGACGGTTTTATTGCTTACACGTGTCTTACTAATTGTTTTTAGTTGTTTTTCTTGTGAGATAAATGTTTTACGGAACATTTGACGGACTTGCTTTAGTGATACACTTGCTTTACCCGTTATGGTTCTTTTTAGTTGTTTTGTCTTTTGATATTTAAACTGTGTGTGCGATCTAGTTTCGCGGTCCTTTCCTTCTCAGAGTAGCGCATACGTTGGATTATTTAAATACAGTGATACTGTAGTTTCTGAATTTTCTAACAACAAAGAATCTAAAATAGATCATTACTTGCGCAAATTTCGTTATTTGCGAAATATAACAGATTACCTTGGTTACAAGTATCTGCAGTAGTTTCTTAGGAAATCAATTAGCAAGAAATTTACAAGTACATATTCGAGGAATTGTTATGCTAACCCCGTGAAATACGTAGGTGTGATTAGTGTAACGTGCTGATAAGTTCCATCAACACCCTCACAGTCAAGGTGTGATTAGTGCTTCGTTAGTGCAGGACATCGTTGAATCAACACTTCAGTTGCAAGGAAGCGTTGCTGAAGGACTTTTGTAAGTTGAACTACACTGGCTAGTTGCAGAAACGTTGCTTGTACCATATCTTTGTCGTTCTGATACCTTTACAATAGACTTATGCTACTTTAAACATTAATTACTGAATTCTATTACCAATTGTGTCTTATCTGATTTATCTTTTGTCAACATTTTGTCTGATTTATGTTTACATTGGTGTGTGAGAAACGTTTCTGTACTCCCCAATATTACCTCACTTTGTACTAAACATTATTCTGTATTGCTTATTACCGTTGTTATATTATATAGATTATCCAAACAGTTTTTTACATTCTACAAAGTACTGAATAATTGTAGACTTTTCATTACTCGCTCATACTTATTCTTTTCAGGTTTGCTAAACTATTTTTCTTGCAGGTATTGTCACTAACCCGCGTCATTACTGCGTTGCTTCGATATACTTTGTGTTACGTAACATAAATTTGGCGCCCAACGTGGCAGCCGCTAATTAACGTAACAGAATTTTGGCATAACGTGGGGCTCGATTTTTGAGGGCTCGATTTTTTGGTTTGCTCTTGATCTTCTAAATTTTTTATGACCTTGATTTTTGGCTTTGACTTTTTTTGGTGTATCGGTTCGATTTTCTTTTCTGCATATATTGGCTGGCTCTAATTTTTTTGTGGTGTAGTCTTGAATCTTTTCCTTCGCTATATAGAAATTCCTTGATTGTAATTTTTTTGTGTGAATTATCAGAGTTGTGTTTTCGCTGGTAATTTGGTTCTGGAAAACACTGGCGCCCAAGTTTTCTGTACACCACCTTTTTTTTTCTCTTCTTTTCTTCACGTCACTTTCGCTACTTTTCCAGTTTTCCGTTTGTCGTTTCTAGCTTACTTGAGGTTGGACACTTGTGTCTTATGTTGGCTATTGCTGTTGGTTTCCTTCCTCGCTACTTTTCTTTTCTTTTGGTTTCTGGCGCGCGAAATCAATTTCTTGAGGTTGAAACTGTGCTGTTTCTTTTAAAGAGACATCCGTCCTTTGACGATTTTGGCAGCGTTTATGCCTTTACACCTTGGTCCTCTTCGATTGCTACTACTTACCTATCTTTCCATGTGGATTTCTTTACTCTTAGTTTTGTCCGACATTTGATCCTGAACCTCCGGATCCTAAAGGGCTCCCTACGGCCGATTCTATTTTGACCCCTACGTGTCGCTATCCCTAATGACTTGTAATTTTTTTTTGGCTTATTGGTCTTGTGTTTTCTCTGATAAACTTGTGTCCGAAAACACTAGCGCCCATTTCGTATTCCTATTCATGTTTTTGTAGCTAGCCCATCCCGTGACCTTTTCTTCTGGCTAGTTCTACCATTTGTTCACTATTTGACTATTATAGTTGCTTTCTACATCCATTCCTTGAGGTAGGCTTCAGATCTATTTTCTTTTCCTTTAGGTATTTCGACTTGGTCGCTTTTGTAGGTCTGTTAGCCATACTTTGCTTGAGTAATCGTTTCATACGAATCTGTGTTACCTCAGTTGGAAGTATCTCTAGATGGTGTACTAGCTTGCCTTTGTCCTTTGCTTTGTCTTGGTTCTTTCTTTGCTGCACACTTGAGGGTGACAGTTTTGCTACGAGTTTTTTTCCTCGTTTTATTTTCTTTCTCTTGGTTTCTCCGCGAAACCAAAACTTTTCTTTAGGTGGAAAACAGAAATGTTCCTTTTGGGGGACATCCGTCTTTTGACGATTTTGAAAGTAGCTAAGACCTTTAATCCTCATTGGGTGTTTACTTAATGCTTTCTTTACCTATTCTGTCGTTGTTGGTTACGATAGATGACTTTGTCTTCTTTTGAAAAAAAATGTTCTTTTTCTTATACTGGTGTTGGTCCTTCAAACCGGATAAAAATAATTTTTTTGTTTGGTTCCTTGTCTGTCGTTTTTACCTCAAAGAAAAGTTTTGGCTTCCCGCGGAGAAACCAAGAGGAAAGAAAAAAAACGTGCATTTTTGGTAATTTAACATTCTACATTTTACCAAATACGTAAAATACATCGTTTCTTTGGGATCGCTGTTTGTATCAAGTAAATACTTCAGAATAATTCAGAATTGTATGCAATTTAACTCGTGTGTATTAATTAAAGATAGATAAATAGAAGATTGATTCTCATTAATAAATAAATTCCAAGCAGTAAAAAAAAACGACAGACAAGGAACCAAACAAAAAAATTATTTTTATCCGGTTCGAAGGACCAACACCAGTATAAGAAAAAAAACATTTTTTTTTCAAAAGAAGACAAAGTCATCTATCGTAACCAGCAACGACAGAATAGGTAAAGAAAGCATTAAGTAAACACCCAATGAGGATTAAAGGTCTTAGCTACTTTCAAAATCGTCAAAAGACGGATGTCCCCCAAAAGGAACATTTCTGTTTTCCACCTCAAAGAAAAGTTTTGGTTTCCCGCGGAGAAACCAAGAGAAAAGAAAATAAAAACGAGGAAGAAAACTCGTAGCAAAACTGTCACCCTCAAGTGTGCAGCAAAGAAAGAACCAAGACAAAGCCAAGGACAAAGGCAAGCTAGTACACCATCTAGAATACTTCCAACTGAGGTAACACAGATTCGTATGAAACGATTACTCAAGCAAAGTATGGCTAACAGACCTACAAAAGCGACCAAGTCGAAATACCTAAAGGAAAAGAAAATAGATCTGAAGCCTACCTCAAGGAATGGATGTAGAAAGCAACTATAATAGTCAAATAGTGAACAAATGGTAGAACTAGCCAGAAGAAAAGGTCACGGGATGGGCTAGCTACAAAAACATGAATAGGAATACGAAATGGGCGCTAGTGTTTTCGGACACAAGCTTATCAGAGAAAACACAAGACCAATAAGCCAAAAAAAAATTACAAGTCATTAGGGATAGCGACACGTAGGGGTCAAAATAGAATCGGCCGTAGGGAGCCCTTTAGGATCCGGAGGTTCAGGATCAAAATGTCGGACAAAACTAAGAGTAAAGAAATCCACAGGGAAAGATAGGTAAGTAGTAGCAATCGAAGAGGACCAAGGTGTAAAGGCATAAACGCTGCCAAAATCGTCAAAGGACGGATGTCTCTTTAAAAAAGAAACAGCACAGTTTCCAACCTCAAGAAATTGATTTCGCGCGCGCAGAAACCAAAAGAAAAGAAAAGTAGCGAGGAAGGAAACCAACAGCAATAGCCAACATAAGACACAAGTGTCCAACCTCAAGTAAGCTAGGAAACGACAAACGGAAAACTGGAAAAAGTAGCGAAAGTGACGTGAAGAAAAGAAGAGAAAAAAAAAGTGGTGTACAGAAAACTTGGGCGCCAGTGTTTTCCACAACCAAATTAACAGCGAAAACACAACTCTGATAATTCACACAAAAAAAAAATTACAATCAAGGAATTTCTATATAGCGAGGAAAAAGATTCAAGACTACACCACAAAAAAAAATTAGAGCCAGCCAATATATGCAGAAAAGAAAATCGAACCGATACACCAAAAAAAAAGTCAAAGCCAAAAAATCAAGGTCATAAAAAAAAAATTTAGAAAATCAAGAGCAAACCAAAAAAAATCGAGCCCCTCAAAAAAAATCGAGCCCCACGTTGGGCGCCAAAAATTCTGTTACGTTAATTAGCGGCTGCCACGTTGGGCGCCAAATTTATGTTACGTAACACAAAGATATCACGGAATGACCGGGCTCAATCGGAGATTAGGGGGGGTTGTAGAAAGCAGACTGACAGATAATGTATGCGGCGGTAAGGAGTTAGTGACAATACCTGCAAGAAAAATAGTTAAGCAAACCTGAAAAAAAAAGAATAAGTATAGCAGTAATGAAAAGTCTAAATTATTCAGTACTTTGTAGAATGTAAAAAAAAGAAACTGTTTGGATAATCTATATAATATAACAACGGTAAAAGCAATACAGAAAATGTTTAGTACAAAGTGAGGTAATATTGGGGAGTAGCAGAAACGTTTCCTCACACACCAATTAAACATAAATCAGACAAAATGTTGACAAAAGATAAATAGATAAGACACAATTGGTATGAGTAATTCAGTATTATTGATTTTTCTTTCTTTCTTTTTTTTTCTATGTTTTAAAATAGCATGCAAGTCTATTGTAAAAGGTATCAGAACGACAAAGATATGGTAAAGCAACGAATAGATATTTAAAGTAATAACCAGTAGGAAATAGTTCAACTTACAAAAGTCCTTCAGCAACGCTTCCTTGCAACTGAAGTGTGGGATTCAATGATGTCCTGCACTAACGAACCACTTCACCCTTGACTGTGAGGGTGTTGATGGAACTTATCACACGTTACACTAATCACACCTACGTATTTCACTGGGGTTGGCAGCAGACAATATCACGCGTCGGAACTATGTAGCCTTGATAAATTTCTTGGTAATTCTATTTCCTAAGACAATAATTTCGAAAACTGGGACCAAATGTATATTGTTTTCATAAACATCCCAAAAAGCAGTGAGAAACTTCAACCAATACCTTTGTAAGCCGGTAATCTGTTATATTTCGCAAATAACTAAATTTGCGCAAGTAATGATCTATTTTAGATTCTTTGTTGTTAGAAAATTCAGAAACTACAGTATCACTGTATTTAAATAATCCAAAGTATGCGCTACTCTGAGAAGGAAAGAACCGCGAAACTAGATCGCACGCACAGTTTAAATATCAAAAGACAAAACAACTAAAAAGAACCATAACGGATAAAGCACGTGTATCACTAAAGCAAGTCCGTCAAATGTTCCGTAAAACATTTATCTTACAAGAAAAACAACTAAAAACAATTAGTAAGGCACGCGTAAGCAATAAAACCGTCCGTCAAATGTTCCGTAAAGCACACGTGCCTCGAGTTTAACAAGCACTACTACTTTTATTTTCAACAGAAAATCAACTAAAAAAACACGGCGTGCTTGTTCATGAACAATACGAGAATTGATACCGCAGTAATACTCACTATTCTCAAGGCAGAACGAAGCAGTATTTTCAACGTACTTAATATATCGGAACACAGAACAGAACTCCACTCCTCGTCTGTTTATATCAACTCGTCGTTATTACAACCGCTTATCGCCTATTATCTAGGCTTGTATATTCACATAAGGAACTAAATTTATACGACGGCCAGACAAGAACGATGCAATCTATAATTAACTTACAAGCTGTTTAACCTTCACTCCTTGGAATTTATTTATTAATGAGAATCAATCTTCAATTTATCTATCTTTAATTAATACACACGAGTTAAATTGCATACAATTCTGAATTATTCTGAAGTATTTACTTGATACAAACAGCGATCCCAAAGAAACGATGTTTTTTACGTATTTGGTAAAATGTAGAATGTTATATTACCAAAAATGCACGTTACAAGCCTGATAGGAAAATAAACGATGGTGAATTAATTAACACCCCAGGAATAAGTGGCTCCCAATATTTAAGTGTTTGGAAGGAATTGGGGGAAGCTGAATAATTTTTAGACGGGATGGATGGTCATATAACCTTGATTGTGTTTATGAATGAATTATAGACATTATATAACGAAGCGAAAGTATCGCACAATAAACAATTACCGCTAGCTTTGCGCGATTCGGCAGCTGACTAGGGTGAAATTAAGGGGAGAAAGTGCACAGATTTTAATAGCTTCAAACAATTATTCTTGGATCGTTTGGGATTTTCGGACGCAACGGTCATATTTCAATGAATTCAGTACGGCACTTTCGAGAGTGGGGGTCGTATGCGGATTTTTTAAAATATGCAAAAGATGCGAGTTATTTGGAGGCGGCTCCCCGTGAGGAGGAAATTATCGACATTTTGGTTGACCATTTTGACCCTGAGATACGCAGGGGAATTATTAGTTCTAGGATTAAAACTATTGATGAGTTTCAGCGATGTTTAAGGCGGGTTGATGCTACGGATGAACGCGAGTTATTACCGTATTTTAATAGGAGAGGAGGTGCTGGTAGAAGTAATTCAGGAGGGTATCTTTTTGGTGGTCGGATTTTTCAGAGGGATAGTGTCAATAATAGGGCCACTACTCAAGTAACGAAGCGCGACAATCAACATAGACCAGATACGGATCATATGAATGATCACATAGTTTGCACTTTGTTCAGCGATAATTATTATGATTTGTTAGGGGAGATTGAACTCGAAAATAGTCCGACAAATCTGATTCCGTTGATAAAGGCGATGGTAGAAAGTATATGCGTGGATATCCTAATCGACACTGAATCGGTTATGAGTTGCATCAATCGGGGCTTTTATGATAAAGTTGTAGCCACTAAGCAGGGCATTATTCCATAATTACCAGTTTCTAGCGTAACAATTTTTGTTGCTTTAAAGAAAAAAGGCCAGGCTGACAAACAACAGGTATATTTAGAAGTTGTTAGCGGCAGTGTGCATTTTGATTGTCCTTTCATTGTTGTAACACATCTGATGAAAGATGTGATTTTAGGATTTGACTTGAGTAATGTTTGTTGGAAGGAACGATTGCAAAAACAACGCAAAAACTTAAATTTTTGTTAGTCAGACAGGAAAACAATCGGGGTTGCCATTTGCGATACTTGTGTTGAGATTGAGCACGGTGTTCAGGACGAGGTGGCAGAAAATGGTACTCATGTGAGGATATTGCGAATGTTGGTAGGGACGCAGAGATGTTCGAAAGTGCGGAGAAAGAGGAACTGTTGAAGTTGCTACGTGATTACAAGGAAATTGTTTTGGAACAACCTGGTTTAATTAAGCGCTTGAGATTGTTAAGAGAAACACCACGCCTTTTTTATAAAAAGTTGTCCCGTGCCTCATGCATACAAAGCGGAAGTCAAACGCCAGGTCGGAGGGTTAGATTTGGTGCAATAGAAAAAAAGCCAACCGAATACATCAGTCCTCTGGTTGTGGTACGGAAGAAAGATTCATTGGTGCGAGTTTGCAAAAATGGAGAGGAATCACGTGGTGCTCCCAACTCCAAATCATTTTTGTTTAAATTTTGTAGGGGGAAGGGGTGCAATTTTTTTCGACTTTAGCTTGACCTCATCTTATTGACAGGTACCAATTAAAAAGAAGTGCATGAAATATGCCGGGTTTTCATTCGAAGGTGACACTTATGTTTTCAATGTCCTACTTTTTGAATTGTCCACATCGGTTGGCAGTTTTATTAAGGGGCTTAAAACAGTGTTAGGAAACGATATAGACTACTTTGTGATAACGTACGTCGACGACTTGTTGGTATTTTCAAGGAACGCGTTTAATCACCTAACTCATTTGAGGATAATTTTCCAAAAATTTAAAGAAGCGAGTTTAACCCTTAGACTCCGAAAATGTAATTTTGCGCGAGCCGAGGTCCATTTCTTAGGGCATATTCTTAGCCCACAGAACGTGCGTATCGATAACTCAAAAATCAAAGGGATTATTCCGGGTACCCAGAAATGTGAAGGAATTGAGGTCGCTTCTAGGCCTTATCAACTTCGATAGGCGCTTTGTGGAGAACTTTTCAAAGTTAGCGTATCCAATACTTCACCTGTTACAGAAACAAGTGAGATGGGCCTGGGAGTCAGACGACCAAGAGGCTTTTGAGCAAATTAAGTTGACTTTTTTAAAAGTAGGTTGTACAAGTACATCCGGACGTTGATAAAAGATTTTATATTAGTACGGATAGCTCCGATTTTGGACTGGGAGCATGTTTATACCAGTGTTAGACGAACTTCGAGAGACGTGTCATTGCATTCTCAAACAGTTCTCTGAAAGGCGATGAAATTAATTACACTGTAACTGAGAAAGATGCACTGGCTATTGTAGTAGCTTTATACCAATGGCGAATATTAGTCTTCGGTAGGGATCTTAACATCGTGACCGATCATAAAGCACTGTCATTCGTGCTGACTTAAACGCTTTTCCATTAGCGCTTATCTCGGTGGGCGCTGTATGTCCAGGAGTATTCCTTCCGAATCAAATATTTCCGAAATTCAGAAAATGTTCTTTCACAGTTCTCTGTCGGTGTTGAAAAGGATATTTTGCGTCAAACTTCAGATCATATGGGTATATATATTCTGGCAGTTTAGTTAGATGGGTTAGCAAAAGTTGTTAAAAAGGAGATGAAGGAAATTCAGGACGGACAATTAAACGACTTGTTCTGTAGGTCGATTCGAGTGGAATTAGAACAACATGGCATATCTAACAGGCGAGTCGGAAGATGGTATTTGATACACAAGCGAGTAGTATTTCGTCAGGGCGCCAACCACAAAGGGGAAAATCCGAGGGTTTGTGTACCCAAGGAAGAACATCGTAATCACTGCTATTTTGGAGCGGCAAAGTGCTACGGGTACTTTTATCCAGGTTTTATTTTTGACCGAAAATGAGAAAAATTATTCGCAAAATCGTAACGTCTTCGACTTATGTCAAAACTCCAAACGGGCGAAGGTTGCGATGAGACAATGTTCAGTGTACTACTGCATGCCTCCTAATGAGCTTGTCTAGATTTGGCAGGGTTCGTTTCATGAGGGACGGGGGGCGGAGGGGTTGCACCCTGTTGTTAGTTGTGGTCGATGCTTTCAGCAAGTATGTCTGTTAGCCGGTGGCGGCAGGCATTGCGTAGTAATAGTATTTGTGTGGTCCACACGTCGTCGTACTATCCACAGGGAAACCTCGCCGAGAGGGTTAATAAGAAAATCGTGTGTTTACTAAGAACATGCTGTCATCAGCAGTACATATGTTATACTGTACAAAAGTGAAAGCACTGGGTTTACCCCTAATAAAATGCACTTCGACTACCAAAGGCAACATGATTATGTGAAATCAATGTCTTCCTGATTGTGAGGGAGACCTCGAGGATTTTGTTTTCTAACTAAAGAAAGGTTAAGTACAAGAGTAGAGAAACGACACCACAAACATAGTCGCAATGCGCGCAAACTTACCAATTTCGTAGAGGGATATCGCGTCTTGGTACGCTCTCGCCCACCCTCTTCTGCCAAAGACAAAGTAATAAATAAATTTTTTGTTATTATTCAAGAGCCCGTGTACGATTACCAGAATAGTTAACTCCAATTCCTAGTATATTTGCGAGCGCACGTTGATCTGAGCAACCATCTCAATGGTGAATTGTATTAGTATTTTGGCAGGACCTAAATTTAATTGGGGGGTGATGTGCCAAGCCAGTAGTTGTATATGAATACTCCTTTTAATATTAGTTTTGAACCATTGTTGCTTAGTCTGGCGCCCCGCTACTGGGTTTTATTCTGGTTGAATGTTAGTATAAGGTATGCGTAGTACAGAGTGGTAGTAACCTGTTTTAACTAGCCCCAAAAGCTATGCGAGTGTCATTAGGTAATATGAGGTGACGCTAAACGAGGGTGATGTTAGAAAGAAGACGACGAAGCGTAGCGTTTGGTTAACAGTACAGTGAGAGAAGCACAACTAAACAGTGAGGAAGTGCGTTTTAATAATGCAAGTGCAGACGAAATTTGTGTGTTAACAAGCCAGTCTAGTCGTAAAGCTTTCCGAATCTTCCCCGAAGGGCAGTTTGTCTACTATGTAAGGTAGGATCGTTCCTAATTATTACTATTGTTGCGATCCACTATTAGGCAACCCGTCAAACATACAAACGCCCGGGGCACAGCGTATTCTTCAGCATTCGAGAATCCTTCTACAAAGTACTAGATAATGAGTCATATCTTAATGCAGGGTATATATAAGGCCGCTTATGAATGTAAGAGTTAGTCTATACTAGAATGTCGTATATAAATTATAACGTGTTTAAGTAATAGAAGTTTCGAGCTTTTAGAAGTTTACATAAATGTGATATGCTGTGTCTAATGTACATGCCGCTTGTAGTGTACATAAATAAATAGAAGTGTATAAACAAATAGTTGTGTTAGTGGTTAATGGACCTATGATAGAGAAGTTAGTTTAAGAAGATATTAGTGCTTGTAAATTCATTAGTGTAATAGTGCTTCATTGTTAAGTGGACTGAAAACATCTATAAATAAGGCATATACTGTTAATTAGACTTGTGAACAGTAAGTAATAAAGACGTTTGTTATTACTTGTTTTAAATTAAAGAAACGCGGTAGTAGTAGCCCGTTACACTGGTGTCAGGTGTGGGGTGATTAATTAAGTCTAAAGACATTTGAGTAGTTTGTATATGCCAGTGACAAGAAATCGAAGTAAAATGGAGGCAGAAACTTTAATGAACTTCCTTAAGGATTTTAAATCCGAAATGCAAGTGACACTCAATGAAAACTTAGTGAGGTCAGTGGAACTGGAATCAAACCTTACCGAAAAGTTAAGTGAAAATACAGCCACGTTAGAACGAAGATTAATGGAAAGCTCCATTGCATTGAAAGAAGATTTCACTGAACAGGTAAAAACAGTTGAGCAAAAGTTGGATAATAAATTGGTAAAAATGGAAGAAGATGTGATGAGGCTGCAAGAACAAGTGATTTCACTAACAACGCGACCACTTGAATTACCAAGTCAAGTTGTTAATCGGAACATTCCAGAAACAAGAACCATGGAAAGAAGCGAGTCAATTCCGTCTAAATTTAAAGTAAAACCACCTACATTCGATGGTAAAACACCTTGGCCCACATATTTGAAACAATTTGAAGCTGCTGCAATAGCCAACGGTAGGTGCAACAAAAAGAAGGCTATCTCCTTAATAGTGGCCCTACGGGGGGAGGCTCTTAACATCTTACAAACGATTCCCGATCACCAGCAGAATGATTACGGCCTCTTAACATCGAAGCTTGAGATGAGATATGGAGATGCTCACCTTCAACAGGTTTACCATGCACAAGTTAAGAACCGCTCGCAAAAGACAAGTGAAAGCCTGCAAGAATTTGAAGCTGACATTGCCAGGTTAGTTAGATTGGCATACCCAACGGCACCAGACAGCTTCCTCGAACAACTTGCTGTCCAAACATTTGTGGATGGCGTTAAGGATGGCGAAATACAGCAAGCGCTAAGACTAGCACGGCCAAAAATGTTGGATGACGCACTGGCCCATGCGCTTGAATTTGAAGCAGCTAAGCAGACATCACACAGGATGGGTCACAAAGTTCGGTCTGCCTTAGAGGAACCTGGTCAAGCTCAGAACAGCATAGATGAAATAGTCAACCGTGTGGCAGAAAGGCTGGAACTACAACGACCGCGGCGATTGCGTCTGCGATGCTGGAACTGCGGTGAAGTTGGTCATATACAGAGACGCTGCACTCAACCAAGAAAACAACCGGTTGAGCAGCCGGAAAACTAAAGCAAGTCGACGTAAGGGGGCGAACGTCGACAGCACAACGTAGTGCCCCAGAGATTACCATCCGTGTTGCATCGTCGATGAGAAGTCTGGACAGCATTTATATCGATGGCAGAATTAATGGTAGGATTGTCCGATTACTTGTGGATACAGGAGCGACAAGAACTATTGTGAGACCAGATTTGGTTGGTCGTGGAAAAGTGCTACCTGTATCTGTGTGTCTCCGAACGGCAAGTGGTGAGAAGATTGGTACTCACGGAGAGATTGCCGTTATGTTGACAATTGGGGACAAATTAATTAATCATCGAGTGTTGGTAGCTGAAATTACAGAGAAGTGATCTTGGGAATGGATCTCATGAGAGAATATGGGTTTCATGTAAACATGAAAGAAAATGTGCTTCGGATAGATGATGATGAGATTCCATTTCAAGGTACGAGTAACCAGACGATGCAAGTTCGAATGATTTGCGATATGAAAATACCCGAGAAAGCGGAAATGATAGTAATGGGACGCCCGGATGGTACGCTCCGGGAAGGACAAGTATGCATGATGGAAGCAACTGAATCGGGAATGGGTCAGGAGGGATTACTGATTGGAAGAACGCTGGTAAAGTTTCGAAATATGGTACCAGTAAGGGTGCTGAACATTAATCCGCATACGGTGACCCTGAAGAAAGACACGATTGTGGGAAGTTGCATTCCAGTATGCCATATTAAACGTTGTGTGGACGACACGAAAGATAAACCAGCCAACGGTTGCTCACAGAAATTACTGAATATGTTAATACCTTCGTGTCAAGGATTAAACGGCGACCAACTGGGCAAGGTAAAAGAGCTGGTCGGACGATATCGAAATGTGTTTGCACTGGATGATAGTGAGAAAGGAAGGACGAATGTTGTGCAACACAAGATCAATACTGGAGATGCGCAACCGATAAGACAACACCCAGGCGGCTTCCTTTGGCAAAACGTAAGGAAGCCGAGCAAATTATTACCGACATGGAAGAACAGGGAGTAATTGAACCTCGAATAGTCCATGGGCATCCCCGGTGGTGCTTGTCAAGAAAAGGACGGGTCGACAAGGTTTTGTGTAGACTACCGGCGGCTTAACAATGTGACAAAGAAAGACAGCTATCCTTGCCCAGAATTGATGACACCTTGGATACTCTATCCGGATCCAAATGGTTTTCGACCTTGGACTTGAAAAGCGGATACTGGCAGGTGGGCTTGGAGCCAAACGATAAAGAAAAGACTGCGTTCACAATTGGAACTGGATTATGGCAGTTCAAGGTCATGCCGTTTGGATTATGCAATGCTCCTGCTACTTTTGAACGGTTGATGGAGTCGATACTGCGTGGACTGTCTTGGAAGACTTGTCTGGTGTACCTAGACGACGTGATAGTGTTAGGCCGGTCTTTTGAAGAACACCTTAAGAACCTAGAGGAGATATTCCAAAGATTACGGGAGGCAAACCTTACATTGAGCCCCAAGAAGTGTCACCTGTTTGGAAAAGAGGTGAAATACCTAGAACATGTCGTTTCGGAGACCGGAATAAGAGCTGACCCTGACAAAATAAAAACGGTACAAGAGTGGCCTACACCAACAGATATACACCAACTACGCAGTTTTCTAGGATTGTGCACATATTACCGACGTTTTATACTTGGGTTTGCGAACATTGCCAAACCGTTAACAAAATTAACCGAAGATGGACAAGAATATGATTGGAATGACGACTGCCACAGAGCATTTGAACAACTGAAACGGCTACTAGTTACAGCACCAATTTTGAGTTATCCACGGATGGAGGGGAAATTTGTGTTGGATACCGATGCCAGTAACACAGCTATAGGAGGCGTTCTTTCTCAAGTGCAGGACGGACAAGAAAAAGTTATTGGGTATTTCAGCAAGGTCTTGTCGCGGCCAGAAAGGAACTATTGTGTGACAAGAAGGGAGCTGTTGGCCGTCGTCAAATCCGTAGAGCACTTTTATAAGTACTTATACGGCCGTAAATTCCTGTTGAGAACAGACCACGCTGCACTGAAATGGTTACTGCAGTTTCGAAATCCTGAAGGGCAAGTGGCAAGGTGGATAGAGCGGCTGCAGGAATATGACTTTGATACGGAACATCGTGTAGGAACTAGCCATCGGAATGCAGACGCTCTGTCAAGGAGACCTTGTCCGGTAGACTGCAGTCATTGCTCCAAGATGGAAGAGAAAATAAGTGTCATCCATAGAATGACAGTGACCGATGATACTTGGCAACCCGAAAGAATACGAGAAGACCAGGAGAATGACGCCGAATTGGGACGTATTATTGAGTGGAAAAATCGAGGACAACGACCAACTTGGGAAGAAATTAGTATTTCAAGTAGGAGCCTGAAGGCATACTGGGCACAGTGGGACTCCTTGATGATGGAAAATAGAATCTTGAAACGACGCCTGGAATTTGAAGATGGCACTGAGAGACTTCAAGTGATAGTGCCGAGAAGCAGAGTGCCGGAAGTGTTGCAGCACTTGCACGATGGTATTTCCGGAGGGCACTTTGGCGTGAAAAGAACTCTCGAAAGAGTGAGAGAAAGATTCTATTGGCTGAACTGCAAAGATGATGTGAAGGAGTGGTGCCGGAAATGTGAATTGTGTGCCTCTGCAAATGGCCCAGTCTCAAAACGGAAAGCCCCAATGAGACAGTATAACGTGGGGAATCCTTTTGAGAGGGTAGCCATTGATATAGCTGGTCCGTTTCCTGAATCAGAGAAAGGAAATAAATACATCTTGGTTGCTATGGATTATTTTACCAAATGGCCGGAGGCATATGCTATACCTAACCAAGAAGCCGAGACGGTTGCAGATGTACTAGTCAGGGAGTTGTTTTGTCGTTTTGGAGTTCCGTTGGAATTACACTCCGATCAAGGTCGAAACTTCGAATCGGCGTTGTTTCAAAACGTCTGCAAGCACCTTGGAATCAGGAAGACTAGAACCACGCCACTTCATCCCCAATCGGATGGAATGGTTGAAAGAATGAACAGGACGTTAGGAAGTACCTGACCAAAGTTGTCTCTGAACATCAACGAGACTGGGACCAATATTTACATTTGTTCCTACTGGCGTACCGATCTTCGGTGCATGACAGCACAGGATACTCGCCCGCTTGCGTAATGCTAGGACGTGAATTGCGGCTACCATGTGATCTTCAGTTTGGATTTAAACCTGGAGAAGAGATCGCAGGTGAAGATTACGTTAGTAAGCTTCGTGAAAGATCAAATAGTATTCACGAAAACGTCCGAAAGAATATACAGGCAGCAAGCGATCGAATGAAATCACAATATGACACGAGAGCACAAGAAGGTGGTTATCAACCTGGAGATTTAGTGTGGTTGTACAATCCACAAAGAAAACGTGGATTGTCGCCAAAACTACAAAGACAATGGGAAGGGCCGTACGAAGTGTTAAAAAGAATTAATGATGTAGTGTACCGGATCACAAGATCCCCTCGTGGCAAACCGAAAGTGGTACACTTTGACCGTTTAACACCCTACACTGGCAACAACCAGGAAGACTCGAATAATGATAATGGTATTCGGCAAGTTATTAATCATGAGCCAAATGTAGATTTTGAGAGCTTTATGGCGGCGTATGGTGGTTCCGCTAAAGCGAGATTTGGCGTTGTTGTTGAAAACAGCAAGATCTGTTTAGAGCACCAGAAGAGTATTCCCTTGCACATTGCGTAGCTCAAGATTTGGCAATGTCAAGGGGAATAGCTGTGGTTTTCAAGAAAAAGTTTGGATGTGTGGATGAATTAGTACAACAGCAGCCAACTGTAGGGAAATCTTTGGTTCTTCAAGATAAAAATCGTTATGTTTACTATCTGGTCACCAAAAATTCTTCATGGCAGAGACCTAGTTATGGACATCTATGGGAGGCTTTGCTAAATCTTAAGGCGCAGATGATGGAAAATGGAGTAACGAGACTAGCGGTGCCCAAGCTGGGCTGTGGACTGGATCGCTTGGACCGGAGGATAGTCCGAAATATGCTAGAAGTAGTTTTCCAGGGAACCAACGTCCAGGTTCTTGTTTGTTGTTATCAACCGGTTGCCTACCAAGACCATGAAAAGAGTGTTGACTGTTACTTCCAACGACGCGGTGGATGCACCAGAGGAGATAGCTGCCGATACCGTCACCAGTCATCGAATTTGCGTCAAGATGGGTTTACAGTTACGAGACGTAACGGTTTTAAAGAGGGGGCAGTGTTGCGATCCACTATTAGGCAACCCGTCAAACATACAAACGCCCGGGGCACAGCGTATTCTTCAGCATTCGAGAATCCTTCTACAAAGTACTAGATAATGAGTCATATCTTAATGCAGGGTATATATAAGGCCGCTTATGAATGTAAGAGTTAGTCTATACTAGAATGTCGTATATAAATTATAACGTGTTTAAGTAATAGAAGTTTCGAGCTTTTAGAAGTTTACATAAATGTGATATGCTGTGTCTAATGTACATGCCGCTTGTAGTGTACATAAATAAATAGAAGTGTATAAACAAATAGTTGTGTTAGTGGTTAATGGACTTATGGTAAAGGAGTTAATTTAAGAAGATATTAGTGCTTGTAAATTCATTAGTGTAATAGTGCTTCATTGTTAAGTGGACTGAAAACATCTATAAATAAGGCATATACTGTTAATTAGACTTGTGAACAGTAAGTAATAAAGACGTTTGTTATTACTTGTTTTAAATTAAAGAAACGCGGTAGTAGTAGCCCGTTACACTATCATTGTCATAAGTGCATGTCGACATCATTCGAAATATTAAGGTATACTTAACCGGATCCGTAGATACCTGTAGTTTGTGTGAAGTAGGGGTTCACCGAACGCGCTCCGTCGCATTTCAGAGAGTCCACGTTTACAAAGAAAGTAATGAACCGATTGTGGGGCTTAGTACATTGTAGTACAGTAATTCACTTACGTTATGTTTAGATATTCGGACTTGGTTTATTTAAGGACAACTATTATTAATGTTTATTAGTTCGTTACGAGCTACCATTAGTTCCTTTAAGTGGTGTAGGGCCGAATTTAGTAATTAGTTATACGAGTTTCTTTCGTTATTTCTTTTATACATTAACTAAAAGTTATTGCATTAAAAGATTATACAAGACCGTAACTTATTATTATTTTAATCACGTAAACGAACCTCCTTTTTTCATACCTGCGTTTGAGGTTTTTGCATCTTACTGTTTAGCTTTTTCAAGTAAGTATCTTTAGATGCAGTGGTGGCCTTTAATCTTATCTTTGTTTTAATAGTTTCAACCCACGATCACTTGTATATTCCCGCGTGACGTAAAAATCAAGTTAGTCCAGAGGAACCATCAGCGATTCTGTTACTTTCAAAGCTACCCTTCAAACCTGCCCACGAGCAATGCTTAGCTCTGTTCCTAAGCAATTCGCTGCTTCTTACTTTTTACGTACTTTTGGTCTAGCGTTCACAACGTAAAAGGTTTAAGAATAAAGGTTACAAAATGAGTAATCAACATTCTAGAATAAACGTTTTACATAAATCAAGATAAGAATATGACTTATCATAAACACCTGAAGTGCTACGGTGCGCAGCAATTCATGAGGTGACTCATCCTTTTGGATTCGTCTTGATTTTACTAGAACCGCCGAAAGTTGATATATAAGTGGGATCCTTCACACATTGGGGTCAGTTGTTGCCCAGACTCCGATGGGGTAACAACTCGCGTATTCAGACCACTGCCTCCGGGCGTTCAAAGGTGAGCAGCGGAACGGTGACGTCCTGAGGGAGTTCTCCAGCTATGCGGGGTGCCGAGGAATGGGTACACAAGTGAAGTCGTCGGGGATGCACATCCGTCAGTCCTGTTTAGACGAGCTACCTGACGATGGAGCGGCCTGTGGCGAGTAGCCAGTCCTGTTAGGCGAAAACCACAGGCCAGTGGACCCAGGATCCGGAATACTGTGTAGTAGGAAGACAACTAAGGGGAAGATCCGGGAAACTACTCACTGCATCAAAAGAAGAGGACTCCAGGAGCAGGTCTCCTGGAATCCAGTCCAACATATATATTTATTTTATTTAAGAAGATGAACCTATTAAACAACACAAAAATTCATGGTATCAAAACATCAACAAGCCGAAAAACTCCCAAAAGTTATATGGCCTTTAAAACGACACTGAGAGTGTCGCGTCAAGCTTCTGTAGGTCGGGACATTGGGGTTAGTTCCTAGATAGTTTTCTATACGCGAAGCAAAGGTTTATATAAATTACGTAGCATAGTGAATATAAATGTCTATATAAATTACCTATCGTAAAGCTTTTGTGAAATATTTAGTGTCTATTTAACTTTTATTACAGATAGTGCTTAGTAGTATTCTAGAGTAACCTTTGTTAATGAATTATTTAAAACTGCTTACACTTTACAGCGATATTCAGTATTTTTCGTAAACATGAACAAGAACGATCTATCTAGATTAATTGGTGCCGGTTACAGAAAATTAGCAGCAAAGAAAACAGCCAATCAGAAGACGGTTTTGGATAAAACGCCAAAGTTAAATATATTTTTTAAGCATCACGAACGTGTGGAAGAGAAAAATAAAAACCTCTTCAAACCTCGTGCTACTGCTTCGTCTCCTTCACTTGAATGTCTATCTATTTTATCACTTTTGAATTGTTGTGAAATTTTTATTCCAAGAGCATTAAAGTTGACAACGATATTTCAGTATCTGAAGATTCTCTTACTATGAAAGAAGGCATGGTTGATGGACTTGCTAATGAGAACGCCTTACCTCCTCCTAGTGCATTATCTACGACAGAAGTGTCTGTGAAGACTAATCTAGCAAAATAGATATTACACGATTTCACACGTTCATATCCGAGAGGAAACGGTATTTGTCAGAATATGGATACCGATTCTAGTTTAACCAAGTGGCTTTTCTCGAGTCTTAACAAGGGACATGTTTGAAAGAATATAGCCAAATTGCTAAATTTGCTGATTACTATCGGTAATCTTACCAAGAAGATATTCCAGGAATTTCGGATCGAGAGATTGGTGCTGACAAAAAAGTGGAGCTAATATAAGACCATTGCGGTTCTAAAATTTAAATTTCAAACTAAACCCAGAGCATGTTCCTGTTCCATCTCCAGTTTAATTTCACAAACTTTTTAATACGATTTATCTTATTCGCGCAAAATCCCAAATGTAGATCAATATAGATCATAAGTATGGAGCATAGCTCCAATAGATTTTTATTTGTACTTCTATTATTTAAAAATCCAGAAAAGTGCTTATTCTAGATAATGGTAAATATCAATACTTACCCAACTTCTGTTTTTGTTAATATAGCTGTGGTGTTTTTATCCTTAGTCAAGCTTTTAAATTCCACATAATGGAACATGAAATGGAAGAAAAGAAAACAATATGATTAGACAGTCTAATATAGAATAAAAGTTTGGACTAATATAGAAGGCCTATTAAAAAAAATTACAATAAATTCAGATTACTATAGTTTTAGTAATTCCATTATGAACTAAAATTGGTAATCAAGTAGAAAGTATTAACTGCGGTCAAGTAGAAAGCTCCCGTACATACGATTATAATAATAATGTTTTATTGAACATTAAATTAATCTAGTCACAGATGAAAGCACTAGAAATTATATTGAAGTAAAATTTGAAGAGATATAAAAACTAACAGCTACGTTAAATATAATGTAACAAGGCGTCACTTATTCCAGCAAAATAATACAGTTGAACGTAAACGAGGCGTCTGTACGGAAAGGATAATTGATAGCCACCCTGTGGCATGACATCTTCAAATTGACTTGATTGAAAATTTACAAGAGGTAGCATTTAAGAACTCGATTTAGCTTACAATAGGAACCTTTTAGATATTATTTGCATAATTCTAATGTTCTTAGAATAGTCCAGAATTATTGATTATGTATATCAATTGTCACCTAGTTAGTTTTAATTCAAGCTTCGATTATAATGCTAGTTTTTATTCGAGTCTTAGTATATAAAGTCGTGATAAGAAATAAATTATGGTAACATACTATTAAAATAAATAGCTCTATGCGATATAAATTATTGTAGCGATCGATATAAATTAACAATTAGTGCTTTGATAGTTAATTATGGTGCTTCGATAGTAATTAAGAAGATGGTATTGTGGTTTTAAGAAATTCCTATTTGTGCTGTTAGCGATTAACTGGAAATAAATTGAAGTGCTTTGAAATTTCGCTGTAGCTACGAGTAGTTAAAGTTTGTGTAATCAGTTGATAATAAAGAACTGCTGTGATTGCCAAAGAGTTTCTGTTGCAATAATAGATATTTCCAAAAATAGTTTATTAATACGAATGAACCTAAACAGTACTTTTAAATGCTACTTAGTTCTTATAGATAACTATTCATGATTTAATATGCATGTACAATTATCTAAACAAACAACTATAGTTGAATACTAAAATATTTAGAAATCTATTTATATAATTATGAACTATAATTCATATTACAGGTGATATTACCCAAAAGTGTGTGGGTAAATGCAACAGTGTAATGATTGTTAGTTAAGTTGGTACAATGTCCAAGCATAAACCTCTGCTTTTATTTAGATATAAATATTTATCAGATTTTATAGATTACTTAGGAGATACATTTAATAACTTAAATGTAAGAATTGTATCAATGGCTGAACTATTTTGCCCCCTTTGGTGAGTAAACTTTTAATTTTATTTTTGTTATTTAAAAGTTACAGACTAATTTCATAAGCATATGGTAGCTTCTGTATTAATAATATTTATGATTACTGCATAACTAAGTTTTATGGCACAGTGTTTGATTTCCATGTAAAGTAGTTTAGAACACGTTCATACATTATTCATTAATTCTGTAAAAAACCGTAATTTACTTCAGTCAATTCAATTTCATGTTAATCTGTCAAACACATTTCTAAATTACTTAGTTTGTAACCACACGTCTTCAATGCACTATGAATAAAAACGTTTAGTTCTGAAAATCCTAACCTAATTGTTAATTCGTTTCATGTACGTACTCTATAGCTGCTGTTAGAAAATATTACAAAGAATGCTCGAAGAGCCGATCGGTCTGTCTCTGACCAGAACAATTATATTGAAATCTAATCTAGAGGAGTTTGTACTTTAAAGATGATTGATAGGTCTCGGCGGCACCTCGTCTTTCAGATAGTTTTGATTGATAAGTACAAGAGTTTAGATTTGATAGTTATTTAGATTATAATAAATGCTTTCAAGATGTTATTTGCATAATTTCAGGCATGTTTTAGAATAGTCTAGAAGTTTTGAATATGTATATAAACTGCAGTTCAGTCCTGATTGAAGCTTTGATTACAATATTTTCTAGGTTAAAAATTACTGTTGATATAAATATTTGTAGTGATAATGTAAACTAATAATTAGTGCTTGGATAATTACTTATAGTGCTTCAATAATAAGTAATTAAGAAGATAGCATCGTAGTTTAAGAACCTAGTAATTGTACTATTAGCGATTAGCTGAAATAAAGCGATGAGAAAGCTTTTAACAAATCCCATTGTAACTACGAGTTCTTGAAAGGCTTCGTTTAAAAATAGAAATCTTTTGTTATTGCAAACAGACTTTTCATTTTCATACAAGCATTGTTCATACCTAGATTAGCATTAATACTACCACTACTATATTTTAAAATAAAATTTCTATTTGCTTTTGCTCTTGTTAAATATAAGTTAAATTCGACATTAATAGACGCCATCGGTTTTCTATCTATATTTTTGAATATTATAACAAACTGTTGCCAGAAATATTTTTATAAACGCCAATTAGTGACGTTGTAAACATAACAAGAACGCCAAATGAATATTTAAGTCGACAAAAAGTAATATTGGCATGATTGCAGATCAAGTACTTGCGTAATTTCGTTGTCTACTGTTATTTCAAAAATTTTACAAAATACGTTGGTAAAAAATTATTTAGTTAGATTTTTTGCAAATTTCTTATTTTTTTGAGTTATTAATTTGTTAGAAATGATTTCTTACAATAACTAGTCTGATTCGCTATTTTAACTTCGTGCATCATGATATTTTATTGTAAGCCACTTATTTAGTCAATCCTTTTATCTCCGTTCCAGTCTGCCGTTTTCCTCCGTTGGCTCTATCTTTATCCCGAGACAACTGTCCATCACATAAAAGTGGTTCTCCCCCACTCCAGGCTGCTGACTACATTTTGACTGGCTGAACAATGCGTTGCTATTAGCCCCTTTTTCTATCGCTTTTGCTGAACATAAGCCTTTCCTCTTCTCTGTTCTACCTGGTTGCTACGAAGCATCAGATATCTCATATCCCTGCTTGATATTTTCTATTCTTTATATTTTTTCTTTTAGTTTCTAAGTTGCTGCATACTTTAAAAGGTTGTTACCTCATGACATTAGGTGTGGATGTGGGGACTTCAGTCTAGATCTGTATGGCCGCTGTCTTCCGCTGGCTCTACACTGAAGCCGTCAACATTGCAATTCGTTGATTTGACCTACGGGCTGATCCTCTTTTGATCAACTCAGGAATGCAGTGTTTGCATCCACGTTTCCACATTACCTACCTGGTTCCCCATACCGTTCTCATCAACGGAAGTCGCTTTATGTAACTTCTCCTTCTGGAGGGATGAGAGATGAGAAAAATCCCTTTCTACGATCTGAAGAGATCACTTTCTTGGAGTCCCATTTATGTTCTATATACATATATTGATGTGATAAAGAGATAGGTCATAGAAACCAAAATTCTATAAATAAAATCCACCCGAATAGAAGGAAACCGGAAAAATTGAAATTTCCGAATATTTAATGGATCCACCTTGCATAATACAAGCGTACTTCTTTGCCATTAAAAGACATAGCTCTTATTAATTGTGTGATTAAATTTGCCGTGTATAAATATAAATGCAAAACAAAATACACTTCCCGTGTATGTAAATAATCATTCTAAGAAATAAATACTAAGCTATTTAATACATCCGTGTGAAAACAATATCAACTTGTTGCATTCATAAAGCGTGTATAAAAGAAGCCTTCATCAAAAGCATTAGAAATAGCTTAGATTTAAGCAATTCTTTTCATTCATTATAGAAACACACTTCATGTCTATGTTAGAATCATTAAGATATAATACAAAAAACCATTTAATCCGCGTAAGAACAATATCAATTTATTGACTTTATTAATTAAAATACTAAATAATTTTCTGTGTGTAAAATATGCGTTGGACCACGTTTTATGTACCATAAATAACCAATCTTTTTCTTTATAATTATTTCGATGAAAATCATTTTGCATTTGCAAAACCGTTAAGAAAGCAATCGAACCTCGAATTAATTATGTAAAACCTTCCGTGGCTAGAGATTTGCCATTTAAAAATATTCAATTTTGTTAAAAAAAAATAACACGAGTTTCAATCTTTAAAATATAAAGCCATTTATTTTTTTATAAAAATACACCTTCCGTGCATAAAATGTTCCCTTTATTTATCATAAAATACATTTTTATGTTTTCAAAGCATAAAATAATTATGTTCTTTCGAAATACTAAATTGAGCCCGTTTGTAGATCGTTTAACTTCATTTTAAAAGCATTAAACACGACATTATTCTAGAATCTTCTTTATTAATAAGAAAATACATCAAATATTAAGAAGTGTTTAAAAGTCATTAAATAGCTAATTATGAATAAACGTACTATTCGAGGAACTAGAGCGAATGTTAAAAGCAATAAAAACAGATAAGAAATACTTTTATAAGCCTTGCGCATTTGAAAAAGATAAAAGCAAACAGCACATGAACTCCGCGTATTAGACAAAGATCAACAACGCCTTGCTATGCTCGTAAATCATAAATTTGACGCTAATTAGACCATTAAAACCATGGAATTTGCAGAAATATTACATCACGTAGGTGACTAAAATCCGAATTAAATCGCAAAAACTCTGGAAGAATGACTTATAAAGATAATTTTAATATAAAAACCGAGATTTGATTAGAACAATTCATTAAAGATTTATTCATTTATTAATTCGCGTTTTGATTCGGTCCTAAACCAAGTAGTATGTAATTTTAATTAAAAATTTGAACGCGTAAGTTTGAGCGATTTATAATATTACGATATGCAATAAGCACCGTAGAACTTTGCATAAATATGAAATTTTAGATTTGAATAATTTCAAACACAAAAGTTATCGAATGCGATTACTTAATGAAGCATCATTTGTTTTGTAAAAATACTCTGACGATTGAACATTCTTTGGTACAAGAGCTGCTCTAAAGTTGGTTAATTAAAAATAGAAGGTGCATTTTGAAGTTAATATTCTAAATGGAGATTTAAAAGATGGATTATCTTTACATTGGAATTTTAACGCCCATGTAAAATGGAACCAGGAAGTAATTAATATTATTAATTTGAAGATGAAATTTTGATAAGCGCTATTTTTCGCAAGTATTAAACTTTGGTTTTTTGTTTGTTAATTATAAAAAAAAGGATTGAATATTTTGTAATTTAAATTTAGAATAGTTCTCATTTTATTACTTGTAAAGGGGATAATTTGAATCAACTCTTGAGGTCAGAGTTCGCAACACCTTGACTTTAATAAATTATCCGCGACAGTTATTGGCAACCACATGCACGAACGTGGTAATAAAAGTGAATTACCCTCTTATTAATTAAAAAGGATTGTGTACCAGTTAACAAAGATTAGGTAAGAATTTTAATTATATTCTGTATGAACTGGAACTGTGAATTGTTTTATATAATGTTTTGTATGAAAGAAAAACTTCCGTTGAACTAACCAGGTAAAAAAAAAGAAAAGTAAGGTAGTAACTGCAAAATTTCCTATTACATCTCCATTAATAAAATTTAATATTCTCCAATGCTAGGTGTTGTCACAGATATATATATATATATATATATATATATATATATATATATATATTATAATATATAACCCCCCTTTTCGAATTGATAATTTTAATATATGAGCAAATTAGCAATGCACCAAATTGCCCTATAATTTCCTTTCGTTAATTAATTTATTAACTTTTCTATTAAGTCTTTAAATCTGCGCCTCGACCAATGAAACTCTTATCTCAGGTTAATTTTGTGAAAAATCTATATCTGCATACAGCGTGAGTTCTGAACCATATACAGATGTATGTGGCACTGCCAATCAAATGACCTCTAGTTAATTCTACTAAAGCAATTTCTAAAAATGACAGTGTAAACAATTACTTGAAAAATACGCACAGTAAAACAGTTTATATTAGTTAATAATTTAAGATTTCAATCGAGTATAATGGATTAAGTGTTTAAATTATGACAGTGAAATTAATACAACCTGAACTTCCAATGAAACGTTTTGCTGCTTAACAATGAAGCTCCACTGCCTACAGTGACGATTCGAACTTGATGTGGGTTCTTAATACCTGTGGATAAGTACGTTTTAAAAATTTGTATTACTGAATTTACGCCTTTTATTTTAGGGTTGTAGGTACGCCAAAAATTCTTTAGAGACACTTATACTTATCGTAGTTGTTCTTATCAGAGAACTCAGCTCCGTGAAATCAACACCGTGTTCGACACCAAAAGTTCAGCAATTCCAGCGTTCTGATAGCACCACTTGGAACTCCTCTGTCTACACAAAAATACTCCCAGAAATCAATGGTCAATAATAAGACAATGACAAGGACCTTGCATTTATCACTTTTTAATATGAACAGTTCCTTTATACTTTGAATATCACAATTACAATTTTCATGTGTTAAACTTTATGTAGGAGATTACAACAATAAGAGGTATACAATTCGTAACGTTTCAGTTCTATTTAAATCAGTTTTTTCTCTTAATTTTTATTTCAACTACTCCCTTTTTAATTTTTTTAACAACTCCCTTTTAAAAATTCTTTAACAACCCTTTTTATCCTTAATTTAACAACTCTCTTTTTTAATAAATTAACAACTGTCACTTCTCTATGGAGATGCCCCTTAAAACATTAAACCAGCCTACTCTTTTACAATGCTTTTCCAACTAACATTCTATGATCCAACTTTTTATTAATAGATCTTATTGCTCTTGTCAAATTCTAATTTGGAGTAAACTAATACACAAATGTAAAATATAATAAGACTTACAACTATATACTGAAAAGTAAATAAAACTTCTACATCTTATAACTAACTTAAATCTAATAAAAACATACTACTTGACTTTTTAGGCTTTACGTACATATTCACATGGCAGTGAAGTTTCCTTTTAAATATTTTAACACAATTTTTATGATATACAAACAACAGCAGTTCACTTCATTGGCACAAACTTTTTAAAATTACTTTATGAAATCTCCATCACCCAAATTGAAATCTTAAAACTTCCTTTCTCTTAAATGATCATTTTAAATATCTTTAACAAGTAACTGCCCTCACCATCTCCTTCATCAATCATTTTACGAACTAGAAGTCTATATCTGAGTGGTACTTTAGTGCGCCAAGGTTCAAATCTCATACATATCGCAAAATATCACAATATATATATATATATATATATATATATATATATATATATATATATATATATATATATTACTCAAATTTAGACTAGGGTAGAAAATTAATTAACGACATCAAATAATTTTAATCACCCTGTATAAAGAAACAAATAAAAATTATGTGCGAAATTTACATTAATTACTTCAATTATTAAGTAACGGGTATTAAACAAAGTGTACAGATAATAATTAATATTTAATTGGTATTCGCTAAAAATTAAAGGGTAGAAGTTAATGCCATTCATTATTATTTTAATTGGAGTTAATTGAACCATTAGTAGTATATAATAAGCACAAAAGCCTGTGAAAATTCAAGTTTGGTTAAAATACCATGAAATAAAGCTCGGAGAATTATATTTAAAACATTCATTAGGAGCGCACACCTGCAAACTTTTAAATGCCAAAGTTCTAATAAATTTGAATTGATAAACATGCAGATTCTACGTATATTGGAAACGGTCGGATGTTTTAGCAGGAAAGACTAGATGAGGGGTTATGTTATTCAAATAGGAATCCACGTGGATTTAAATTGCAGATAGTAAAGAATATCGATTTGTACCACTCAGACCAAGGTAGAAAAGGGATGGATAAACGCGTAAAGCAGAGACACTGATAATAAAGGCGTGAGTTGCGAAGCTTCACTAGGGCTACGATTCTTTGGGTTAAGATGCAAACATGAGAGGTGTAAACATAACAATTTCTGTATAAAATTAGTTAGTTGTTCTCAGACGTTGCGAGCCGTGTGGAAAATTCTTAGATTTTCAACTTGGACGTGTGCAAATTTTAGTAGAATCGCTGTGCCAGACCGTCGAAAGGGAAAAGAGAATGCAAAATTCTAAAAATTGTCCGTTGCGGGACAAATTCGACGTGCAAGCGGGCCATTATATAAACCCGTGTTTATAGGAGTTTCGCTCTCTTATATTTTTGATTTTATAAGATACTTTAAACAGTTTTGCTCTTTATTTTTGATTATTTAATACTTTAAGTAGAATATGTGGTGATTACGTGCTACAATAAAAGTTATTAGTACACTTAGAGAAGATAGATAAGGTAATAAAGTCTAGTAATATTTGCGGGTATTACTGTACCAATTATCCAAATTAGTAGCGATAAATAAATACATTGAAGTATGCAGTTTTTAGTATAGCGTGATCGAATTATGAATTTCTTTGCTATTTTGTTCGGGAGTGAGTAATCAAGTGTTATTCGTAAACGTGATTGGATCTACAAAACAAGATTTAGATATACGTAGATGAGTTCCTGAGAAGCCCTGAAACAATTTAGATGAATGGTGGTGTAGAAAAATTTTAAAAGCGGTCAGAATCTGAAGCCGTAAACATAAACCAGCTGGAATGGTGGGATGAGCAAGTCCGATGTACATTGAAGCCACGAGTGCAGTAACCTTCAGGTAAATTATGCATTTTGTTCGATCTTAGATGTTTTGGTGTGTGTTGAATATCTTTATAATTTGTTTGATGGACAGTAGTAAATTTGTATAAACAACAAATTTTCAACGAACTTCGTTCGTTTATGAAATCGATTTGTCGTCCGTCTGTCTGTCCGTCCGAGGCCTTTCTAATGGTCGGACATCAATGTGTGATACATCAATCGATTCAGCTCGGTGTCTTGAGCTTAAGTTTTGATGTCAGTTGAAATCGGGTCACGGGGACGCCGTGCCCCCCTCCCATATTCCGTCGGGAAAATTAAAATTTCAAATACGTCCAAAATTAATGTGCGATACATATTTTGACTCCCCTAACATAGCTGAGTCTAAATATGGTACCCCCACAAAATCTGACCACGGATACCCGACCCCCCCCCGGGGAATTAATTTTTATCAAAAATTTCAAATAGGTCCAAAATTAATGTGCGATACATATTTAAAATCCTCTGAAAAAACTGAATCGAAATATGATGCCCCATTATTTACACACACACACACACACACAAACACACATACATACATACATACATACACACACACATATATAGCTTTTAAAATATTTATTCAATAAAATAAAATATATTAAAATGTCTCTTTTGTTGTTTATAAATTTTTGTATTTTATCTGAATACTTATAATTATTACAACATAATAATTTTAATTTCTTTAAATTGTTTTAAAGTAAGTCTACATTTGGAAGTTCGTTGCGACAATGCCTTGCATTTTCAACTTGTTAGTTTTAAGGTAAAATTTTCTTGTATAAGTAGAAAGGAGTATTTATCTGGTTTATGTTTTTGATTATGATGAAAATTTGGGTCTGTCTTTGAGCTCAATTAGACTAACCTGTTAAATTAACGTAAAGGGGTGGGAGATGCTCCCTTTTATTCAGACTCAGGTCTGCAAATATTGTTTATTTAATTAGTATGCATCCTACAAGGACTCTAATTCTGGATTCAAATTAAAATGATGGCAAATTTTAACTTGAAATTTTATGATACTGAAATTTATGCTACAATTTAATTTTGAAATTTTAATGTATTATGAATATTGATGTAAATAGAGTTAACGTTGATGTTTGTGGTAGGAATGTGTTTGTTTTTTTTTATGAATGAGGATGAAAGTTTTAACTAGGTGAGCAGCCGAGGCGGAGAGAGTTCAAGTTGTCCTCATTATAATTTTCATCCAGAATTAAAGTCCTTGTAGGATGTCTACTAATTAATTTAACAATATTTGCAGACCTGAGTCTGAGTACAAAGGGAGCATCTCCCACCCCTTTACATTAATCAAACAGGTTAGTCTAATTGAGCTCAAAGACAGACCCAAATTTTCATCATAATCAAGAACTTAAACTGCTAAATACTCCTTTTTACTTAAACAAGAAAATTTCACCTTAAAATTAAAATTTTGTTGTTTTTACAAATTCACTACTGTCCATATTTTTTTAGCAAACAAATTATAAAATTATTTAACACACACAAAAACATCAAAGTTCGAACAAAATTGTATAATTTACCTGAAGGTTACTGCACTCGTGGCTTCAACGTACATCGTCCTTGCTAATTTTACCATTCCAACTGGGTTATGTCTCCGTCCTCAGATTCCTGGTCGCCTTTAAAATTTTCTACACCACCATTCATCTAAATTGGTTTCAGGTCCTCTCAGGAACTCATCTAAGTATATCAAAATCTTGTTTTGTGGATCCAATCACGATTACGAATAACATTTGATTACTAACACCCCCGAAAAATAGCAAAGAAATTCATACTTCTTTCAGGCTATACCCAAAACTGCCTACTTTTGTTTATTCATTTATCGTTACAACTTTGGATACTTGGTACAGTAATACTCGCAAATATAACTAAACTTTATTACCTTGTATCTTCTTTTCTAAGTGCACTAATGCATAATAACTTGTATCGTAGCACGTAAAGAGCAAAACTGTTATAAACTATTCAATCATCACAAAATATAAGAGCAAACTGTTTCAAGTATTAAATCAAAATCGAAAATCTAAGAGCACTGTTTAAAGCATCGAATAATCAAAAATCTAAGAGAGCAAAACTCATATTATCACCGGTTTATATAAGAGCCCGCCCGTACGTCTATTTTGTCCCGCAAACGGACAATTTCCAGAATTTCGCATTCTCTTTTCCCTTTTCGACAGCTCGGCACTCTATACTACAAAATTTGCACACGCGCCAGTTGAAAATCTAAGAAAATTTTCACACGGCACGCAACGCGTCTGCAAATAACTAATTAATTTTGTATAAAAATTGTTGTGTTTTCACCTCTCATATGTGCAACTTATTTCAACCAATCGCAAACCCAGTGACGTTGCTCAAATCACGCCTTTTATTATCGGTGTCTATGCCTTGCGCATTGTATCTGTCTTTTTCTAACTTGGCCTTATTGGTGCAAATCGATACTCTCTACTATCGAATATTTCAGTCCACGTGGATTCATATATGTCAGTTAAATAACCCCGTATCTAGCCTTCCCGTTAATATAAGCTACGGTTTATCCGATCGTTTGCAATATACGCAGAATCTGCCTGTTTATCAGTTCGAATTTATTAGAATTTTGATATTTAAAAATACGCAGGTGTTCAATCGTAATACTTTAAATAACACTTCTACGATTTGAATATTATTGGGTTTTTTAAAAGCTTTTATGCATGTAATACCTTAATAATCGTTCAATTAACTCCAATTAAAATAATGATGAATGGCATTGACTTCTACCCTTTAATTTTTAGTGAATCCTAATTAAATATTAATTATTATTTGTACATTTTGTTTAATACTCGTTACTTGGAACTTGAATTAATTAATATAAATTTTGCACGTAATTTCTATTTGTTTCTTTACTTGAAATAATTAAATTACATACAAGTTGAGCATTTTAATACTGCTTCTTTTTATATAAAGCGTCTAGTGCATAATTTAAATCCCTTATTTTTAGTGAAACGAATAAATTTGTATGCTCCACGGTTTTTTAATAACGCGTATTATCTAATAAAATTCCTTATAAACGGTGATTAAAATTATTTGATGTGGTTAATTAATTTTCTACCCTGGTCTAAATTTGAGTAATATATTTATATATATATATATATATATATATATATATATATATATATATATATATATATATATGAAGCTTCCCTTAAGTTAGGACATTAATAAGAATGTTGTGGAATGCCCTTAAACTGCTAGCGCTTAAAAAATTTCTTTCTAGATGGTAGATATGAAAACCCCTTGTAAAGTTTGTGGAATTTCAAGGCTTCACGTTCTATGATCGAAAGCTAAAGCGCAATCAAATAGTTTTAATTAATGGGGCATATGTACAATTGTTTTAAATGTTATATTCATTAGACACGGTATTTTTAATCAATAATTTTGAAGAACACCAATTTAATATAATTTAATATAAATTGCATTATTTTTATTCTTTAAATAATGCAAGCTTGAATTATTGAACTAGTTATTTTTACACAGCGGCTTAAAGATGACTAAAAATTTTACCTTACATAACATAATTAATGTTCATAATACAAAAATGAGTACTCAATTATTACCATAAAATATCAATGTTCATAAAGCATTAAAATAGAGCAAATTTTCTGATTTTGTATATCTTGTGTGAGGCCGTTGTTGTCCTTGACACCTCAACCATCGCAAATGATGTTTCCGATTGGATTTGTTCGGTATTTTCTAACACGATCTAAAATTATTTAAATTACACAAATTTATTTCCATTATTTAAATTAGTTAAAAAAAATTTTAAATGCCGCGTATTCTGATTATTATTTAGAATTACCGCATTCTCTGATCATCATTTAAACGCTTTTGTTAAGCACCTTTCTGTATTACTTTGAAATTATATTTTGAGCGTTTATCATGAATATATTACATCCTTGAAGTAACAAATGTTTACAATATTATAACGTTTACAAATCTAATGCCTTAAAATAAATTATATTTGACTACTGTATTTATTTCTATAATTTGAATGACATTCTCTTAAGTAATATTTACAGATTACTATTTATACACTTTGTGACTTTGAGCTACATAAATTAATTAATTTATTTTAAATGTTAGAAATTTTTATTACTAATGCAATTTTCTAACTATTTACAAGGATATGCTGTTGAAAAGAGAAAATTTCTCATTAAAATTCACGAGGAAAAGTCGCCATCTTTGTCAATAAGGAAAAATCCTAATTCGCAATAATTAATTATAAAAGCACGAACTTCCTTTAAGAACTCTTGTTGCATAAGACTACGTTTTTTATTAGTTAAATTTTACTCATATCATTCATACAGAATCTATGCAAAAATTTTAATAAAAAAGGCGTCACTTAAGCATAAAAAGCGTGATTATGACCTTATTTTGTAATAGAGTGGTACGTACGCTGATAACATTCATAGCAAATCAATGGAGAGAGTTTGTGGGAGACGTCTAGAAATGAATCACGTCAGAGGGATTTGACTTATTTAAATCCTATTTGGACAGAGACTAAATCCGCGTTGATTAAAGCGTCGAAGTAAGGGCACGTTGCCGTTGAGAGTATACAGTTTACGTAATTAAATCTGTAAACAAAATATGTATTGTTTGGCAGTGAAAATTATTTAAAACATAAAACAATAGAAAATAGACAATTAATACTATCATAAGAAAGAATATACTTAAATATATGAAAATTAAATGGAAGATTAATAAACGATGATTTTTCGAATGTCAATTTGTATGAAAAGTGAATTTTTTAATAAAATTTAACTGAGGATGAATCTTTGATATTAATTTGTAAGGATTGGTATAATGAACGCTGATATAATCAAAAACAACGACGAGAAGATACTTACAGGTAATAATTAAGTCAATTTGTTAAAATATTTTGAGTGATTGATAAAGACTCATTTGTCAATTAAGTGTCAGGGTAGGATTTGTGTGTATAAATGAATTTAATTTAATATTAAAGGTATCTGGCAAACCTACGCACATTTGTCATTACACAAGGCAAAAATTAAATATACTGAATTCAGCTACGTTTAACGTTGTTTTTGAGGGGAATAGGTATTAAATTATATTACTTCTAGAGGTCATTGGTATACTTATTAATTATAAAGAAAGTTTAATTAAGAAGTTGGTAATGAGTGATAATCATGTTTAAGATTTGTGTATTAGATACTAATGTAGAGGAGGAATTAGAATAAGTGAGAGAAGCCGATGTTCTGGACGCTTTATTTTAGTATATAAGATATGTGTTGCGAGGAAGTTATTTTGAGTCTTCAATTTTGTATTTATGATATTGTTTGTAAGAAAAAGTTGTTGTGTAGGCATTATTTTGAATTTAAAAGATTGTCAGTAACAGAAATATTTTCTATTATTATACCTGAATAATCACAGGGGCTTCATTAATTCTAAAAGGTGAGAATCCAGAAAGAGAATCAGAGAGCTAGCAAAAATAATTAGACGACGGACAATTAGAATCGTTCACCATCGTAGTACCTTTATTGACATCTAACAACAGGCAATCATTATTCATTTACAGCTATACATAGTAAGAAAAAAACTGCCTAAAATACGTGTGAATGTACTTTTTATGGGTTACCGAAATGATGTCCTTTTTGTCACCTGCTCTACTGAAAGGGTAGCAGAATTTTTAAAACAAAATACTTTTGCAGCCAGAAACACAAATTCTCGTATAGTCCCTATACAGGGTGATTTATTATGGAGGTGACGCCGTATCTCGAAAACCGCTTGTCCTAGAACTTAGAAGTAAAAATTCATATAACAAATTTGGCCCTAAAAATATGCTTAAAAATATTTTTAAGTCCGTAGTTTTCTGCTAGGTGATGCAATACGTTAATTACAAAATATTCTAAAACAGCATTTGTTTAAGTCATTTTTCTGTATCACCTATTCTTAAGTGGTTGGGGGAGCGTAATTTCAATGTCAAAAAAAGACTAATTTTCATAATGCTGGACCACTTTTCACAAACGTAGACCCCGTGCAAAGAGTCTAACGGTAGAATTCAGAATCAAATAGCAACACATTGAATCTTTCAACCGACAACTAGAGGGCGATATGTAACACCTAGCTCTGTTTATGATTTTTTCTGGGAAATTTCAAATGCTGTGCTATAACTCTAACCAGCTTTCAAAACGGCAAATAAGACGACTTATTGACCCGCACAACCGCAAACTGATATCTCTTGTCATTCCAAAAAAATTTCTTTTGTAATTTTGATGAGTGTTGGATCACCCCGAAAGTTGTAAGAGAAATTATGTTGCTAAAATTATTTTTAGAACTAAGTAACAAGTAAAAACGCATCACAAAAATATTAAATAACATAAATAAAGGAACATAATCAAACTAAGATTACTCATAGCGGAAACTTACACAACGCAAAAGAAAAATCACCTACTACCTAATTATTTTAAATACTCAAAGCGCATATCATTATTTGCACGTGCAAATTCATTCTTTCTGTAATAGAATCAACGCTGGTCTGAATTCCAACAAGATAAATACTTCGAATTGCTTTCCGATTCCTATCTTTCATATCCTCACGTATATTTAGACCTGTTTTAAAAACTAAACCTTTGATTCTTCCCCACAAGTGAAAATCTAAAACCGTAAGGTCAGGTGACCTTGCTGGCCATAGAAAAATATTCCCTTATGCAATCCATTTATCTAAAAATGCAGTATCTAAATCAGGCCGTACATCTGCTGCAAAATGAGCTGGGAACCACTTTGTTGGTACCACATGTCAGGAGGCTCCGTGGCGTAGTTGATAAGCGTGTGACTACTATGCCCAAGATCCCGGGTTTAAATCCCGACACGGTTTGCTTGAAAAATGTTAAGCGAAAATTTTTCACAAAAATACGCCCTCGTTCAGATGAGAGGTAAAATGGAGGTCCCGTGTGTGTGTGTTGTCACGCACGTAAAAGATCCCAACCTTGTTTGGAACAGCAAGGCAAAATTCAAAATTTTTCAGGTAAAATGAACTCGCTTCCTGTCTAATATAGTACCTTCGGGTGGAGCATTGGAAAATCAAATGTAGTGATACCACATGTCAAATTTGTTTTGAATGGGAATAATCTAGGAAAATTGATATATCATTCTTTAAAAATTTCAAGTACTTTTCTCCATCTAATGTTTCTTCAAAGAAAAAGTCCGATAAACCTTCCATTCATTCTGAACGGACCTGCACCTTGACGACGTTCTAAAATACTAGAACAGCTAGAATGGCTTACGCGTTTCAATGAGCTAAAGAGCCGAACTATAGGTTTTACCAAATTAGTGGGGTCTTTAGTGAAGAACCAGACTAACACAGGTCTTCGAAAGAGGGCAGCTGCCTTTTCGGTACTTAGAGTGGCAGAGCCCATAGGGGCCGGTATTACATTCTAAGACACACTACTGCGATGTGGAAGGCAACGAGAAATCACCACATTTCCTCCCAAGTACACTGCGTACAGAAATTATTAGTAAACATGATGGCATCCTCTGGGGTAAAAATTCCGGAGGTAAAATAGTCCCCCATTCGGATCTCCGGGAGGAGACTACTTCGAGGATCTGATCCGAAAGTATAGGAATAGATCCGTGAACATTCTGCGAGTCGGAGCGTGGAATGTCAGAAGTATGAAAGAAGTAGGTAAGCTAGAGAACCTGAAACTCAAAATGGATAGGTTAGCACTAGACATAGTAGGAATCAGCGAAGTCCGATGGCCAGAGGCGGGAGATTTTTGGAGTGAAGACTTTAGGGTAATTCATACAGGATCAGAGGAAGGAAATTCGGGTGTGGGGATAGTTATGTGAAAAAAAATAGGACGACGTGTAGAAAACTACTTACAAAAGAACGAAAGAGTACTCATGGATAGATTTGAATCTAAACCAGTAAATACAGTAATAATACAAGTATACATGCCCACCTCTAGCTACAGTGAGGAAGAGGTAGAAGCGATCTACAAAGATATCGAAGACATACTAAAATACGTAAAAGGACATGAAAATTTAATTATTACGGGGGATTTCAATGCAATGGTAGGTGAGGGTAGGGAAGGAGTAATAGTAGGTTTATTTGGTTTAGGCACGAGAAATGACAGGGGAAATAGGCTGGTAGAATTTTGCGACAAGAACAACTTAACCATCACAAATACATTATTTCAACATCATGCTAGAAGACGATACACGTGGAAGATGCCAGGAGATATAGGAAGATATCAAATAGATTACATTATTGTTAGACAACGGTTTAGAAATCAAGTAAAAGACTGTAGAAGCTATCCGGAAGCAGATATAGACACTGACCACAACATCGTAATTATGAAGGCCGCACTTAAATTTAAAAATCCGAAAAAGGGGAAAGGAAAAAGGCACTTTGACTTTGAGAACTAAGAGATAAAGATATCCATGAAAGATTTGAAAAAAAAGTCATATGAATTGCTGATAGATATCGGGAAAATTTCTTATACTAAGGAAGTAGAAACAGAATGGAATAACATTAAATCCAGCCTAGACATGGGGGCCAAAGATATTCTGGGGTATATACAAATAGAAAATAAGCAACCATGAATAGCAAAGGACATCCTGAATTTAATATAAGAAGGACAACATTACGAAAATAGAGCAGACGAAACAGGAAAACAGAGATACAAAGCCATAAAATGGAAAATTATTCGCAAATACAGAAAAGCTAGAGAACAATGGATTGATGAAAAGTGCAAAGAGGTACAAAGTAAGAAGGAAATAGGAAAGACAGACAAAGCATACAAATTAATTAGAATAAATTTTAGGGATAGGATAGCAAAAATATAAGGAACGCGGAAGGAAACGTCATTATAGAAAATGTAGAGAAAGTAGCTAGATGGCAGGAATATATAGGGATTTTTACTCAGGAGAGAAACTAACAGCATTAGATCAGGAATCAGACATTGGAAATGATGACCTGGGATATCCTATACTTAGAGATGAGTTTGAATTAGAATTAAACAGTCTGAAAAATGGTAAGGCGCCGGGTACAGATAAGATGCAAGCAGAAACTCTAAAAGCCGCTGGCAAGCAGTAACAGAACGTCTCTTCCAACTTGTAAGCTATATGTATGAGACAGGCGATATACCCAAAGATTTCAAACGTAACATCATAGTAAGTATACCAAAAAAAAAAGAGACGCGGATAGATGTGAAAATTTTCGAATAATAAGTTTGACAGCACACGTTTCAAAAATATTAACTAGAACTGTACAAAGACGAATGGAAAAACAAGCTGAAGAAATACTGGGAAAAGATCACTTTGGGTTTAGGCGTAACAGGGGAACACGGGAGGCTATTTTAGCTCTGAGAGTGGTAATGGAGAAAACAATAGAAAAGGGGAAAGCGTATATAGAGGGTTTGTAAACCTGGCAAAAACATTCGACAATGTAAAATGGAAAAAAATGTTCGAAATACTCAAAAAGATTTAAATGAATTATAGGGATATACGAATAGTACATAGCTTAAACAAAGAGCAAATAGCAGTAATAGAATTAGAGCAGAGCAAACGGCGATAATAGAATTAGAGCAAGAAAGTAGAGAAATAAATATTAGGAAAGGGGTGAGACAGGGATGTGCCTTATCCCCATTAATTTTTAACATGTACGTAGAAGAGGCAATGAATACTGTCAAATGCAGGAAGACATTTGAAATTAAAGTGCAAGGACAAAAGATTGATATGCTTAGATTTGCAGATGGTATTAGCATCTAGCAAAAAAGAGTTAGAAGATGCTCTTAATGAAATGGAAACAGTTCTAACGGAGAGATATGGTATGAAAATTAACAAAAATAAAACTAAAGGTGTAGTATGTAAAAGAGGGGAAAATAAATCGAAAACAAGAATACAAATAGGTAACGAGAACTTACAAGAAGTTAAGGATTTCTGTTACCTAGATAGTCAAATAGCGCAAGATGGGAAAAGCACAAAAGATATAAAACAAAGATTAGCACAAGGTCGTGCCACATTTAACAAGAAAAAGCAACTACTGTGCTCAAAGACCACAAACATAGAAACAAGGAAAAGATTGCTTAAAACATATGTGTGAAGCACAGCACTGTATGGCTGTGAAGCCTGGACAGTAGGAGAAGCAGATAAGAAAAAGGTAGAAGCCTTTGAAATGTGGTGCTACAGACGTATGATGAAGATATCATGGACATGCAAAGAGATACTAGAAATTGTAGGGGAAGAAAGAAGTATGTGGAAAACAGTAAAAAATAGGAGAGATAGGATCATAGGTCGCATACTAAGACCTGAGGGAATAGTGCGGAATATATTAAAAGCAGAGATAGGAAAAAAGAGAAGTAGAGGTAGTCCTAGGTCAGACTACTGCACACAGATAGTGAACGATGTAGGCTGTGAGAATTTCAGGGAAATGTGTAGGCTAGCTCCGAATAGAAATTAATGGAGGTAGGCTTACAACCAGTCGCAAGATGGAAAAACTAATGACAAAAATAATAACTGTACTTAAACATGGTGATTACTATAAACAACTACAGATATTGGTTTTGCGACACGCTCAACTACTGTTAATTGTGCGAATGGATTTACTGGAAAACTATTAATACGGCAAATGTGTAAGTGTTGGGGGATCTTTGGCAGCTACAGGCTGCTTAACCCCCTTCACATACCACTGAATCTCGGGGAAATAGGGCATAAAATTAGAAAACAAGAGAAGGGAATCGAGCTGTATATAGGCCGTTTCAATGTAGTACCTCCGGGTGGAGCATTGGGGACGTGGCCGCAAGTATAACGGCCCCTTATTCAAATTATAATGTATATAGGCTGTTGGGCGGCTCCGTGGCGTAGTGGTATATGTGTGACTACTACGCCCAAGGTCCCGGGTTCGAATCCCGACACGGTCCGCTTGAAAAATGTTAGGCGAGCATTTTTCACAAAAATACACCCTCGTTCGGATGAGAGGTAAAATGGAGGTCCCGTGTGTGAGTGTTGTCACGCACGTTAAAGATCCCTGCCTTGCTTGGAACAGCAAAGGTTCGGCAAAATTTCAAATTTTCCAGGTAAAAAAATAACTTGCTTCCTGGCCAATGTAGTAGCTTCGGGTCGAGCATTGGAAAATCACATGTAATGTATATTGGCTGTTATGAAAATTGCAGGGAACTGTGTAGGCTAGCTCAGAACATAAATAAGCTGAGGTACAAGTCCAGCCAGTTTCAAGACGTAAAACCCAATGACGGAAAAATAAGTGCTCTTAAATCTGAAAAATACTATAAACAACTGCAGGTGTTGGTTGTGAAATATTTTCAACTAATGTTGATTGTGCGAAAGGATAAATTGGAAAAACTATTAATTCGACAAAGGTTCAAGTGCTGGGGGAACTTGGCAGCCAAAGGCTGCTTACCCCTTTTTACATACCACTGAATATCAGGGAAATAGGGTATAAACTGTAAAACAATAGAAGGTGAGCAAACTGCATCAAACAAGAAAGAGCATCAGCTATGTTCAAAGACAATGAACATAGATACAAGAAGAAAACTGTTCAAAGCATAGTGTGTATGAAATAGGGGCAGTAGGAAAAGCAGACAGAAAGAAATAGAAGCCTTCTGGAATGTTGTGCTTCAGATGTATGAGGATGGTAACATGGACAGACATAGTTAATAACAAATTTGTTGTAGAAACAGTGGAAGAATAAAGATATCTGTGGAAAACAAAAAAATAGGGGACATAGGATAGGATTCGTTATAAGGTATTTCTGAGAGATATATACGTGATTTATTACAAGCAGAGATAGGAAAAGATAGGTAAGGGGAGACCGAGATCAGACTTTAGCACACAGATAGGGATAAATGCAGACTGAGCAAATTTCAAGGAAATGTGTAGGTCGGTTCAGACTAGGAAACGATGAGGGTACGCGTCCAACTAGTTCTAGGACTGAAGACCTAATAATGATGATGATGATGATGAAGCGTGTTAAGTTTATTTTCAACATACATTAAATACCCCGTTTTCCCTTGTTAATCCAATACCCGTTCGAATAAATTCCGGTTCTACTTTCAAATCCTTCAACATAATTCATAATAAATACGTTTTCTAAAAATCCTCAACTTAAATCTACTTGCTTGGAAACGAAAAGTTTATGCTATAATTAAATATTTTATATCCTGTTTTAGGTACTTGTTAATTTGTTATACATTACGACTGCGTATAATCGCTTTCTCTTAGATTTCCAATCTCAAGACGCGTCGAAGCTAGGTCGCGTACTATTATTTGATAGCGTGTTTTCCGGTTTTAATCGCATTTAATAACGCGAGGATTGTACTAAAGCCTTGCTAGAAAATGATTCTTTTACTCGATTCTTTCTGTGCTATGACAACTTTAACAAACAACTTACAAAACTTATGAACAAAAATCATCAGATAAAGAAAAAGTAAGAAAAAATAATCATTTGTAACTGCGTCTTTCGAATTGGAGAAATGTTTGCCAACGCCATATCTCCGCAATGGTGTTTCATTTTATAAGAGACAACTTTGGACGTACAACCTAACCGTGTATGAAACAAACATTTTGGGCAGTGAAGGGATATGTTTTTTTGTGGAATGAAACGGTTGCTGGCCGTGGAGGTCAGGAAATAGCTTAATAGGTCAGAAAATTTATTTTTTTCTTGCCAAATAAAGTGGAAGCTCTAAACTTGTACAGTGACTCATGTTCAGGACAAAACAGAAACATTTTTATGTGTACCATGCTCTGTTTCGTAATGCATGAAATGAAAAAGGCTGGTAGAAATTTAAAAGAAATTCATCATAAATTTATGAAACCTGGGCATACCCATATGGAGGAGGATATTATTCATGCCGCCATCGAATCCAGCAAGAAAAACAACCGCCGAAATTGAAGTACCCCAATAATGGACTAATTTTATAAAATCTGTACGTAGAAACCCCCCATGTGATTTCCGATGCTCCACCCGAAGGTACTACATTAGCCAGGAAACGAGTTTTTTTTTTATCTGGAAAATTTGGAATTTTGCCGAACCCTTGCTGCTCCAAGCAAGGTAGGGATCTTTAACGTACGTGACATGGGTCCTCCATTTTACCTCTCATCCGAACGAGGGCATATTTTTGTGAAAAATGCTCGCCTAACATTTTTCACGCGAACCGTGTCGGGATTCGAACCCGGGACCTTGGGCGTAGTAGTCACACACATACCACTACGCTAGAAGCCGCCCGTAGAAACCTCCGTTGAAAGTTGTTGAAATGCAACAAAAAGATTTTTTAAATTTTAAAAGCCTACTAACACGTAAACTGGTACACCGCAAGCAAAATGAGGAAGGTAAGGTTATTCCATGGATGCGCATCAAATGGATCAAAGTTACCTTCAAGAATCATTACCAGCTACTTTATAAAACTAGCTTAGTCGAAAATGAAAGATTTAAAAAAATTGACTTGCGAAGGGGTTCTAAAAGGAATCGAAACAATGATTTGAAGATTGATAAACTCAAACCAACTAATTTGGAAACCTTACCTCTAGCAGATCTGAAGGTTAGCTATTTACTAGATTTACTTTCTTACATCAGCGAATATAACAAGCCTTTCTACGAAAACCTTAATAGATCTACACAGCTTGATGCTGAAGGCATCTGATGTGAATGTCCATAGGAATTAATTTTTCATCTTTCAAAGGTTTTTCATTACTAAAATAAAACATTTTCCTTGAAAATACTGTTTTATTATTAATTAATTTAGGCCGATGTCCACTTCCTGTTCATTTTTCTTAGGGCCATGTCCATATTTTTGTTTATTAAAAGAAAATTTAAAAAAATACTATACACTCTGTTAGAATAACTACTTTTTAATAATTATAGACCTCAGGAAATCATACTTATAATATATTTATTCCCTAATTGACCGATGTAATTTTACAAATCTTTAATTTACATTTTCTCTAAACAAGTTAAATGGACATTGGTCTTTTTTCTACCAAGCTCCAGAATTAATCTATGATATTTTGTATGTACCTTCTCCCAAAAAATGTTCTGTATACAGCTTTGCTGTACAATATAAAAATTATGTTAGATTATACCAGAATACACTTTATTTTTCGAAGTTTAGTTGAATAACATTGTCGTATTACGTAAAAAATCACTCGTATCTTGCAAATGTGATCTTTTTTTATAGATTTTCATGGGTGATTCATTATCCTTCATTCAACCTCGCTAAATATTTTAACCTAAAAGTGACTCTTCGACTTTCAAGAATGTTTCAAGAATATATTTCTGAAATTCCACCGTAAATTACTTTAATAATAATTAGTATGTGTACGTATTTAATTGGTATAACAACATTTGATAACGATTTCTAAATATTAATAAATTATAATTGGGAAAAACTCACGGTTAACGTCATATTCTAATTCCGCATAGCCTCACGTGTTTTTGACCAAGGATATCTAGCTTCAAGAAAAACATTTAATTTACATTAACCCCGACTGAAGAAATCCATATGTATTCATATATTATAGCAAACCTTGACAAGAACAAGTTATTCTTGCAAGACGATTTCGGAGAATGCAATTAATTTATAGTTTGTAGAAAATCCTGCAGCGATATTTATATATTCAGATTTAATTTACAATTTCAGGTAAATCGCCTTTTGTTAATTTGTTCGAAAATAGTCATTGTGCTATAATGACCTCGAATTCATCAAGTTGGACTCGATAATTCACTTAACAATTAACTTCTATAAATTTATTTGAATATGTTAATTATTTAACGCGGCATTACATTAAGCACATACAAAGAACAAAAATACTAAGCAGACATATCGTTCATATTCCTATACAAGAGGAAAATGGGCATAAAATATCCATAAAAAGTCGATTGCAATTTTTTCTATCACAGTTTTAATTCTTAAATTCTATATCACTACTTTAAATCAACTTGTTATAAAATAAACAAGGTTAACGATATATCAGTGGAAAGAATTATTAAATTTTCAAACCCAAACTATTGCTAGAATATTTAACATCAATCTCTTCAGGTGCATGAAGTTAGAACTACAATATAGGATTTATTATTTCAAACCGTTTATATTTTGTTGTATTCAAAATGCAGTTTAATACGTTTCAAAATTCAGCTGTTATAAAGTTATAAACAAATTTAGTTTACGTGTAGCACCAACTTAATTATTTTCTAAATTTCTTATTTCTGTTACGTTCATAATGCGCCATAATCCACCTATTAATTCAACCTTTGACATCGAAAGCAAAAAGTTATCATCATCACTCTTAAATCTTCAGTCCTGGAACTACTTAGACGCGTACCTTTCGTTTCCTATTCTGAGCTAACCTACACATTTTGCTGAAATTTACATAGGCTACAACTTTCACTATCTGCGTGCAATTGTCGAATGTAGGTCTACCTTTACCCCTGTTTTTTTTCTTTCGTTGCTTCTAGAATATTTCACACCACCCCATGTCTTAGAACGTGTCCAAACATCCTATCTCTGCTATATTTTATTTGTTTTCCACAGATATTATAGCGGGCTACTACTACCGCGTTTCACCAATTTAAAACAAGTAATAACAAGAGTCTTTATTACTAACTGTTCACAGGTCTAATTAACAGTATATGCCTTATTTATAGATGTTTTCAGTCCAATTAACAATGAAGCACTATCACACTAATGCTATCTACAAGCACTAATACCTTCTTAAACTAAATTCTTAACCATAGGTCTATTCACAACGTAAACATTACTCTTTATTTATTACACTTCTGTCTATTTAGGTATTCTACAAGCTGTATGTACAATAGACACGTTCACATAATATAAATTTATGTTTACTCTTGAACTTCCAAAAGCTTAACTATTTAACTTTACAGAATATAATTTATATTCGACATTCTGATATAGACTAAACGCTTACATTTTATACGCGGTTTTATATATACCCTGAATTGAAATAGATAATTCATTCTCTGGTATGTGCTCGAACATCCTCGGTTCCTGGAGAATATACAGTGCTTACGGCGCTTGTGTGTTTGACGAGTTGCCTAATAGTAGCTCGTAACATTTCCCCCTCTTTAAAACCGTTACGTCTCATAACTGTAAAAACATTTTGACGCCAATTCGATGACTGATGACCGTATCGGCAGCTATCTCCTCTGGTGCATCTACCACGTCGTTGGAAATAACAGTCAACACACTTTTCTTGGTCTTGGTAGGCAACCGGTTGATAATAACAAACAAGGATCTGAACGTTGGTTCCCTAGAAAACTACATCCAGCATATTTCGGACTATCCTCCAATCTAAGCGATCCAGTCCACAGCCTACCTTGGGCACCGCTAGTCTCGTTACTCCATTGTCCATTATCTGAGCCTTAAGATTCAGCAAAGCCTCCCATAGATGTCCATAACTAGGTTTCTGCCATAAAGAATTTTTGGTGACCAGATAGTAAACATAACGATTTTTATCCTGAAGAACCACAGCTTTTCCTACAGTTGGCTGCTGTTGTACTAATTCATCAACACATTCAACTTTTTCTTAAAAACAATAGCTATCCCTCTTGACATTTGCAGGTCCTGAGCTACGCAATGTGCAAGGAAATACTCTTCTCGTGCTCTAAACAGATCTTGCTGTTTTTCAACAACAATGCCAACTCTCGCCTTAGCGGAACCACCATACGCCGCCATGAAACTCTCAAAATCTACATCTGGCTCACGATTAATAACTCTTCGCACACCATTGACATTACTCAAGTCCCCCTGGTTGTTGCCAGCAAAAGATGTTAAACGGTCAAAGTGTACCACTTTCGGTTTGCCACGGGGAGATCTTCTGATCCGGTACACTACATCATTAATTCTTTTTAACACTTCGTACGGGCCTTCCCATTGTCTTTGTAATTTTGGCGACAATCCACGCTTTCTATGTGGATTGTACAACCACACTAAATCTCCGGCTTGATAACCACCTTCTTGTGCTCTCGTGTCCTATGGTAATTTCATTCGATCGCTTGCTGCCTGGAAATTCTTTCGGACGTTTTCGTGAATGCTATTTGATCTTTTACCAAGCTTACTAACGTAATCTTCACCTGCGATCTCTTCTCCAGGTTTAAATCCAAACTGAAGATAACATGGTAGCCGCAATTCACGTCCTAACATCACTCAAGCGGGAGAGTATCCTGTGCTGTCATGTACCAAAGATCGGTGCGCCAGTAGGAACAAATGTAAATATTGGTCCCAGTCTCGTTGATGTTCAGAGACAACCTTGGCTAGGTACTTTCCTAACGTCCTGTTCATTCTTTCAACCATTCCATTCGATTGAGGATGAAGTGACGTGGTTCTAGTCTTCCTAATTCCAAGATGCTTGCAGACATTCTGAAACAACGCTGATTCGAAGTTCCGACCTTGATCGGAGTGTAATTCCAACGGAACTCCAAAACTACAAAACAACTCCCTCACTAGTACATCTGCAACCGTTTCAGCTTCTTGGTTAGGTATAGCATACGCTTCCGGTCCATTTGCTAATATAATCCATTGCAACCAAGATGTAATTATTTTCTGTCTCTAATTCAGGAAACGAACCAGCTATATCAATGGCCACCCTCTCAAAAGGATTCCCCACGTTATACTGTCTTATTGGGGCTTGTCGTTTTGTGACCGGGCCATTTCCAGAGGCACACAACTCACATTTCCGGCACCACTCTTTCACATCTTCTTTGCAGTTCACCCAATAGAATCTTTCTCTCACTCTTTCGAGAGTTCTTTTCACGCCAAAGTGCCCTCCGGAAATACTATCGTGCAAGTGCTGCAACACTTCCGGCATTCTGATTCTCGGCACTATCACTTAAAGTCTCTCAGTGCCATCTTCACATTCCATGCGTCGTTTCAATATTCTATTTTCAATCACCAAGGAGTTCCACTGTGCCCAGTATGCCATCAGGCTCCTACTTGAAATACTAATTTCTTCCCAAGCTGGTCGTTGTCCTCTACATTTCCACTCAATAATACGTCCCAATTCGGCGTCATTATCCTGGTCTTCTCGTATGCTTACGGGTTGCCAAGTATCATCAGTTACCGTCATTCTATGAATGACACTTATATTCTTTTCCATCTTGGAGCATTGATTGCAGTCTACCGGACAAGGTCTTCTTGACAGAGCGTCTGCATTCCGATGGCTAGTTCGTACACGATGTTCTGTGTCAAAGTCATATTCCTGCAGCCGTTCTATCCACTTTGCAACTTGCCCTTCAGGATTCCGAAACTGCAGTAACCATTTTAGTGCAGCATGGTCCGTTCTCAACAGGAATTTACAGCCGTATAAGTACTTATAAAAGTGCTCTACGGATTTGACAACGGCCAGCTGCTCCCTTCTTGGCACACAATAGTTCCTTTCCGGCCGCGACAAGACCTTGCTGAAATACCCAATAACTTTTTCTTGTCCGTCCTGCACTTGAGAAAGAACGCTTCCTATAGCTGTGTTACTAGCATCAGTATTCAACACAAATTTCTCCTCCATCCGTGGATAACTCAAAATTGGTGCTGTAACTAGTAGCCATTTCAGTTGTTCAAATGCACTGTGGCAGTCGTCATTCCAATTATATTCTTGTCCATCTTCGGTTAATTTCGTTAACGGTTTGGCAATTTTTGCAAACCCAAGTATAAAACGTCGGTAATATGTGCACAATCCTAGAAAACTGCGTAGTCGGTGTATATCTGCTGGTGTAGGCAACTCTTGTGACGTTTTTATTTTGTCAGGGTCAGCTCTTATTCCGGTCTCCGAAACGACATGTCCTAGGTATATCACCTCTTTTCCAAATAGGTGACACTTCTTGGGGCTCAATGTAAGGTTTGCCCCGTGTAATCTTTGGAATATCTCCTCTAGGTTCATAAGGCGTTCTTCAAAAGACCAGTCTAACACTATCACGTCGTCTAGGTACACCAGACATGTTTTCCAGGACAGTCCACACAGTATCGACTCCATCAAACGTTCAAGAGTAGCAGAGGCATTGCATAATCCAAATGGCATGACCTTGAACTGCCATAATTCAGTTCCAATTGTAAACGCAGTTTTCTCTTTATCGTTTGGCTCCAAGCCTACCTGCCAGTATCCACTTTTCAAGTCCAAGGTCGAAAACCATTTAGATCCGGATAGAGTATCCAAGGTGTCATCAATTCTGGGCAAAGGATAGCTGTCTTTCTTTGTCACATTGTTTAGTCGCCGGTAGTCTACACAAAACTTTATCGACCCATCCTTTTTCTTGACAAGCACTACCGGGGATACACATGGACTATTCGAGGGTTCAATCACTCCCTGCTCTTCCATGTCGGTGAAATTCGCTCGGCTTCCTACGTTTTGCCAAAGGAAGCCGCCTGGGATGTCTTATCAGTTGCGCATCTCTAGTATTGATCTTGTGTTGCACAACATTCGTCCTTCCTTTCTCACTATCATCCAGTGCAAACACACCTCGATATCGTCCGACCAGTTCTTTTACCTTGTCCAGTTGGTCGCCGTTTAATCCTTGACACTAAGGTATCAACATATCCAGCAATTTCTGTGAGCAACTGTTGGCTGGTTTATCTTTTGTGTCGTCCACACAACGTTTAATATGGCATACTGGAATGCAACTTCCCACAATCATATCTTTCTTCAGGGTTACCGTATGCGGATTAATGTTTAGCACCCTTACTGGTATCGTATTTCGAAACTTTACCAGTGTTCTTCCAATCAGTAATCCCTCCTGACCCAGTCCCGATTCAGTTGCTTCCATCATGCATACTTGTCTTTCCCGGAGCGTACCATCCGGGCGTCCCATTACTATCATTTCCGCCATTCGAACTTGCATCGTCTGGTTACTCGTCCCCTGAAATAGAATCTCATCATCATCTATCCGTAGCACATTTTCTTTCATGTTCACATAAAACCCATATTTTCTCATGAGATCCATTCCCAAGATCACTTCTTCTATAATTTCAGCTTCCAACACCCGATGATTAATTAGTTTGTCTCCAATTCCCAACGTTACGGCAGTCTCTCCGTGAGTAGAAATTTTCTCACCACTTGCCGTTCGAAGACATACCGATACAGGTAGCACTTTTCCACGACCAACCAAATCTGGTCTCACAATAGTCCTTGTCGCTCCTGTATCCACGAGTTCTCGGACAACACTACCATTAATTGTACCATCAATATAGATGCTGTCCAGATTTCCCATCAACGATACAGCACGAATGATAATCTCCGGGGCACTACGTTATGCTGTCGACGTTCGTCCCCTTACGTCGACTTGCTCTAGTTTTCCTGTTGCGCAACCGGTTGTTTTTTGGTTGAGTACAGCGTCTCTGTATATGACCAGCTTCACCGCAGCTCCAGCATCGCAGACTCCATCTCCGCGGTCGTTGTCTTTCCGCCTTTTGTTTTTCAAACACACGGTTGATTATTTCTTCTATGCTGTTCTGCGATTGACCAGGTTCTTCTAAGACAGACCGTGTGATGTCTGCTTAGCTCCTTCAAATTCAAGCGCATGAGCCAGTGCGTCATCTAACATTTTTGGCCGTGCTAATCTTAGCGCTTGCTGTATTTCGCCATCTTTAACGCCATCCACAAATGTTTAAACAGCCAGTTGTTCGATGAAGCTATCTGGTGCCGTTGGGTATGCCAATCTAACTAATCTAACAATGTCAGCTTCGAATTCTTGCAGGCTTTCATTTGTCTTTTGCGAGCGGTAATTAACTTGTGCATGGTAAACCTGTTGAAGTGAGCGTCTCCATATCTCATCTCAAGCTTCGACGTTAAGAGGCCGTAATCATTCTGCTGGTGTTCGGGAATCGTTTGCAAGATGTTAAGAGCTTCTCCCCGCAAGGCCACTATTAAGGAGCATCAACCGTTGGCTATTGCAGCGGCTTCAAATTGTTTCAAATATGTGGGTCAAAATGTTTTACCATCGAATGTGGGTGGTTTCACTCTAACTTTTGACGGTATTGACTCGCTTCCTTCCATGCTTCTTATTTCTGGGATGTTCTGATTTACAACTTGGTTTACTAATTCAAGTGGCCGCATTGTTAGTGAAATCACTTGTTCTTGCAGCCTCATCACATCTTTTTCCATTTTTACCAATTTACTGTCCAACTTTTGCTCGACTGTTTTTACCTGTTCAGTGAAATCTTCTTTCAATGTAATGGAGCTTTCCATTAATCTTTGTTCTAACGTGGCTGTCTTTTCATTCAACTTTTCTTCCAATTTCGCAGCATTTTCACTTAACTGTTCTTTATTTTCTCAGCATTTTCACTTAACTTTTCTTTAAGGTTTGATTCCAGTTCAACTGACCCCACTACGTTTTCATTTAGTGTCACTTCCAGTTTAGCCGACCTCTCTTCCATACCGGATTTAAAATCCTTAAGGAAATTCATTGGCTTCTTGTAACAGGCATATACAAACTACTCAAATGTCTTTAGACTTAATTAATCAGCCAACACAGCCTGATGCCAGTGTAGCGGGCTATTGCTACCGCGTTTCACCAATTTAAAACAAGTAATAACAATAGTCTTTATTACTCGCGGTTTACAAGTCTAATTAACAGTATCTGCCTTATTTATAGATGTTTTCAGTCCAATTAACAATGAAGCACTATCACACTAACGCTATTTACAAGCACTAATATCTTTTTAAACTAAATTCTTAACCATAGGTCTATTCACAACACTAACATTACTATTTATTTATTACTCTTCTGTCTATTTAGGTATTCTACAAGCTGTATGTACAATAGACACGTTCACATAATATAAATTTATGTTTACTCTTAGACTTCCAAAAGCTTAACTATTTAACTTTACACGATATAATTTATATTCGACATTCTGATATAGACTAAACTCTTACATTTTATCAGCGGTCTTATATACACCCTGAATTAAAATAGATTATTCATTCTCTGGTATGTGCTCGAACATCCTCGGTTTCTAGAGAATATACAGTGCGTACGGCGCTTTTGTGTTTGACGGGTTGCCTAATAGTAGCTCGTAACAATATCTTTCTTCTCATACTGTTCCTAGAACACCTATGTTCTTAACTTTGTCGATGATATCTTCATCATACGTCTGTAGAACCACATTTTAAAGATTTCTATCTTTTTCCCGTCCGCTTCTCTTACTGTCCACGTTTCACAGCCGTACAGGGCAGCGATTCTTGAAATAATTCGGATTCTGTTTTCGAACGGAAACGAATGACATTTGTCAATATAACCTATAAATTTTAGTATAATAAATCACTAAATATTTTTAATTGAAATGGCATTTAAATGAATTAGTGCAATTAAATGCAATTGGTGTCCTAGAAGAGGCCGTAATTAATGCTCAATTTCAAAGAAAAACATAACGACATGTGCGAACTACTTTTTTTCAAATTGCTGCATTTTAATGTTGATTTTAAAAACATAACCTTATTCTAATCAGTGTTGAATGGAAAGATTCCCAAATAAACGAGAATTGCTGCTTTGCCAATTCAAGAATTCGACCACTCTACTGAGTGCGTTCAAAAATGCACTTTCAATTCCGTATACGTAAATTCCCGTTCGATTTGTCCGTATATGAATCAAAGTCGAACGATTTCGAGAATTGATCCACAGAACTGCTCCACACATACGTTTTCAAACATTTTTCCTTGTTTCTATGTTTGTGGTCTTTGAACTCAGTAGTAGCTTTTTCTTGTTCACTACAGCATGATCTTGTGTTAGACTTTTTCTTTTATCTTTTGCGCTGTTACGGTATTCCGTGCGGACAAGGAAGACAAGGCGGCTCCGTGGCATAGTGGTATGTGTGTGACTACTACGCCCAAGGTCCCGGGTTCGAATCCCGACACGGTCCGCTTGAAAAATGTTAGGCGAGCATTTTTCACAAAAATACACCCTCGTTCGGATGAGAGGTAAAATGGAGGTCCCGTGTGTGAGTGTTGTCACGCACGTTAAAGATCCCTACCTTGCTTGGAATAGCAAGGGTTCGGCAAAATTCAAAAATTTTCCAGGTAAAAAAAACTCGCTTCCTGGCCAATGTAGTACCTTCGGGTGGAGCATTGGAAAATCACATGTAAGGACAAGGAAGACAGTTATGAAAGCAACTAAGCTAGTCCACAGCGATTACTACAAAAAAAAGAAAGGAAGAATTCCGTGCTACCTAACTAGTCGCAAAATGAGGGGGTTCAAAGAAAGCAAAAAAATTTCAAAACCGTTTTGCCCGTCAATTTTACATGGTACTTCAAGTTGAAGTTTATCATACCTTTCCTAATATTTACCTTAACGCTCAATCTTTTTAATTATAGTATTTTGTGGTTGTTCAGCCTTGAATACAGTCTTCCGTAGAAAAAATGTGTTAATAAAAAAAAGTCACAATACATCTTCAACGGTGTCCTTCATTTTATGTTCCGCTTGTTATAATTGGATTAATAACTGCTTGATAACACTGACCACTATGTCATATTTCACTTGCATTTGTTTTTATGTTCAAAACGCCAAACGAACACTTGTTTATTGAAAAATTACTAAAATTGTCGGTCTAACATAAGATAAACAAACAATAGAGACAAATATGACTTTTATTTTTAGAACTGAATGACAACTTTTACTAAAATACACACATTCTAACTCGCTTAACAAACTTCTAACGACACAAAACTAGTACAATTTTAAAATTACATCTCAAAAAATGAATTCCATTTTATACCACGAACTGTTTTTAAAATTCAACACTATATCAATGCCATGAAGACCCATTCCACACTCGAAACACGCGTTATCAAGTTTTCGTATTAGATAAGGAACTAGAAAGGGTAAACAGTTAGACACGCACACCCACACACACACATACAGACATATTTTGTTTGTTTTTCTTTGCCTTCATTTCGTTCCCGCACTCATCACAGAGTGGCTCTGGATTAGAATAGCCCCGTGGTACGACCTATCTGGCGTAAGCAGCGACTAAAGTGGTCTAACATACTCTTCGTAAACACACGTACACACACCCACACCCACACGCACCTGCACAGACACACGCACACGCACACGCGTACGCACACGCTCACGCACACGGACACGCACGCGCACGCCCACCCCTCGCCGACTAGAGCTAGTCAACTTAAGGATATCAATTCTTTTGTCCCCTGGTGTCGTAGTGTCAAACAGGCCCGTAACAAAATAAATTTGGCGCCCAACGTGGAGCAAATCAAGCCACTGTACATAGTGAGTAGGAGTCGTGTACGTTTTAACAAACTACCAACAAGCGTCATTACGGGGTGTGTGCTGTTCCCAAGTAAATTGGACAATTACGGCTTACGGCATACGTAATTTAAGGTCCTTTCTTTTTCGTCCAAATTAGAAATTCCCAATACGGATTTGTATTCTATATATATATATATATATATATATATGGATATAGATAACGGCAAATAAAAGTAGACAATGAGTAGACCTACAACAGATAGATTAACACACCCGCACCATAAAACCCAACTTAACACACTCCCAAAATCAAAACAACTCTGACGTTACTTAATGTCAATTCCTCGCCTGCTTTAAAATATTAGAAGTGCGTCATTTACTACGCTTGCTAAACGATTATAATATAATGAACGGTTATACAAACGGAACGTTACAAAACATACGATAGTGAAAGAAGATAGCATAGCGTTCTGATAATAAACGCACCTTCGAAATAAATACGTTTTAGAAACGCAGGATGTAAACAGAAATATGTTAATTTACGTCATTTTATCTACGTGATTTTCTACATGGAGGTGATACAAAACCCAAAGTATTATCTAAACAAACAAAAGCTATAAGTTTGTTACGTTCAAAACCCTGCAAACAATTTTTTCTGCATTCATTTTTATAACGCCCTAAAATTTCTCAACAAGCTCGATTTCCCGCCATTTGAATTAGTGTTATTTAATAAAAGTTCTCGAATAATTACTCTGTATAAAAGTTTGCTTTATAAAATCAAACAGCTGCTTAGAACACATTATGTTACAAAGTAGTTGCAATATTTCCTAGCACCTGCAGTGATTACATTTTAATTAAAAGCTGCATGTAAATGCACAGCTTTCTTCTAAAAGATTAGACCACTTATCACCTGCCTACATCTGCTTACAATGGACTTGTTATCTGGTATTCTGCAGCTGTTAAGATGTTACAAAGTAACAAAAGTATTTTGCTTTGTCTAAAAAGTCATTTGATAATTGCGTTATCTGCTTGTTGGCAAGCTGTTATAGTTTGTATTTCGGCAGCTGTTATCTGGGAATTCTGCAGACTTGTTTCTTCGGCGATATCTTTGAAAACCAAATACCCTACCCCCATACATGGATCCGTCCTTATAAAATAGAGCCCGTACTTTGAAAGACAAGATTGAAAACAATATCTTCTTACCGAAAATACATGTTGTAAAGTCGCGCTACTAAAATGCTTTCGGTGTTAGCATGAGTTGCGTTCCAGCATGCAGCCAATAAAGAAATGCAGTTGCATTTTTCCATCCACAACATGATACGAAGCCAACTAGTTCAAGGTACAGTTTTCTATTTTCGCAATTCTTTTATGCTCCTGTGGAGTATAGACATTTGATTTGCTGCTACTCATGCTTATCCATTAAATTACCAACACCACGTTACCAAACAAATTCACAATGCACGAGCGACGATGTAATAATCATCCTTCAAATTAAAATTTAGTTATTCAAAGTTTGTGTTAGAGTCCGTTTTACTGTTTTTTTTGTCTTTTGTAAGACATTAACGAAAAGAACTTACGCATCAATTTATAAGTAGATTAATATTTGATTAATTTAAGTTAGGGTGTCTAATTTTAAGGTTATACTATTTCTTGAGGAGGTGCACTTCACAAAGCAGCATGCATAGATAACTTATGTATATTTCTTTTCCTGAAGTACTGTATAGTTTATGTCTTATATTCTTCTGTATGTATTCAAGGTGAACCATTAAGTAAGTATTTAGATTATAAGATGTTATATTTATTTTGCTTACCAATTTTATATGCTTATGACGCTTTGTTTACTAGCACGTAGCAAGTTAAATTACGTGCCAAGGCGATTTAGAAATTCCTGTAACAACAACAAAACAGACGGTCAAAATAAATACATAACAGAAATCCACTGGTATCCTACGTGACCAAGAGTCCGACGAACTATTATCAGACGTATACCTGTAAAAGCCCAAAGTATTCAAAACATCCTATGGCTTGTCGTAAACTTTAAACAAACAACGCCGATAACCAATAAATTTTGGATAGGGGCGTTGCTTATATAGTACGCCAATTTTATAAGCAGGCAGTCTTCATTCAAACTGAGCACAGTTCACGTCACCTTAATCAAGATTTTACCCAACGAGTGGATATTAAAATTAAATATTTGTAAAAGTAGTGTTAGAGAATTTTAAAGTAAATAATAGTGAGAAATAAATGAGAAAAGCTTCGCCGTGTGCTGCAAAACGTGAGTAAAAGTTCATTAATTAATCAATTTTAAATATTTGTAATTTAGGGCTCTAAGTGATAATAAGAAAAGACTGGGCAAATCTAAGTAAATCTAAGAAAGACGGGGCAAATCTAAGTAAATCTAAGAAAGACGGGGCAAATCTAAGTAAATCTAACAAAGACTACGGAATAACTGGGTAATACTAAGTAAACTAAGAAAATACTAGATTATTGATTAAACGAGGTCAGATTTGGAAACTAAATAAATTGATAGTATTGGGAAGAAATCCGAATAAAGACATTGGTTTAAAACTACGCAAAGGAGCACAAAACAGAGGATTGTTTTAAGCATTGAATGGAACAACTCAATTGAAAGTAAGCCAGGGATATTTATCCACAGTACGCAGTAGCAGATCCAGGGAGAACAAAGAAAGGCGCACAAGGAAAACTACAGGTCAGAACTATCTAGCATAAGGCATTATTTTCTCTTTATTTTGAACATTGACTATATTTATTATACCTGAATATTTTATGTATAGAGTCAACAAAAATCTTTTTTTATACGTGAAAATTTACGTAAAAAGGGGAAATGTTTTGAACGTTCACAGATTCCAGTAGATATATATAAACAAAGACAAGTTATTTGCAGTCCGCAATAAGAAAATTGTATATGAAGTAAGATGTATCTGTAAACAACTCTTATGAAAATAATAAAAGCCATTGACAAATACAAATCGGGCTGGTAGTTATATAGCCATTAACAAAACATTAGCTTTATTACTTCATGGGAGGAAACATCCACTGACCATGGTTTCGGCTAGCCTCGTCAGAGTGGAATAGTTCCCAAGAACCCTATGAAGTAATCGAAGCTATTATAATGATATAATTTCGAACAATCACTGTACTATGGCAAAGTAAATAAAACCGCCATCAGGTGATAAACACCAACACTACTAAAGTGTGGAAATACAGAATTGAACCGAAACTACATAATAAATTTTATAAATGACTATAAGTACGTCATGCCTTTGAGATTTGCGGAATGTTACGCAAAATTTGTTGCATACGTAACAAACCTTCTCGTGGCGACACGGGTTCATGCCCAGCAATTCAAATAAACAAAGACAAGTTATTTGCAGTCCGCAATAAGAAAATTGTATATGTAAGATGTATCTGTAAACAACTCTTATGAAAATAATAAGCCATTAACAAATACAAATCGGGCTGGTAGTTATATAGCCATTAACAAAATTCATTAGCTTGACTATTACTTCATGAGAGTGACATGTCTACCATGACATGCGTAATGGCTATATATAGCCGAGCCCGATTTGATTGTTAATCTCTTATTACATAAGAGTTGTTACAGTACATTATATCAATTTCTATTGCGGACTGCAATAATGTCTTTGTTTATTTGAATTGCCCTTGGATGAACCGTGTCGCCTATCAGAAGGTTTGTTACGTATGCAAATAAATTTTGCAGTAACATTCCGCAAATCTCATTGAATGGCATGACGTACATTTTATAGTCATTTATAAAATTTATTATGTAGTTTCGGTTCAATTCTGTACTCCACACTTTAGTAGTGTTGGTGTAATTTATCACCTGATGGCGGTTTTATTTACTATTGCCATTAGTACAGTGTTGTTTTCGAGGTTTAATTATATTGCATTATACATATGCTTCGTTATTATACTCGATTATCATAGGGTTCTTGGGAACTATTCCACTCTGACGAGGCTAACAAGCCGAAACCATGGTCATGTGGATGTTTCCTCCCCATGAAGTAATAAAGCTAATGTTTTGTTAATGGCTATATAACTACCAGCCCGATTTGTATTTGTAATGGCTTTATTATTTTCATAAGAGTTGTTTACAGATACATCTTACTTCATATACAATTTTCTTATTGCGGACTGCAAATAACTTGTCTTTGTTTATTTGAATTGCCCTTGGGGTATGAACCCGGTGTCGCCACGAGAAGGTTTGTTACGTATGCAAATAAATTTTGCAGTAACATTCCGCAAATCTCAAAGGCATGACGTACTTTTATAGTCATTTATAAAATTTATTATGTAGTTTCGGTTCAATTCTGTACTTCCACACTTTAGTAGTGTTGGTGTTTTATCACCTGATGGCGGTTTTATTTACTTTGCCATAGTACAGTGATTGTTTCGAAATTATATCATTATAATAGCTTCGATTACTTCATAGGGTTCTTGGGAACTATTCCACTCTGACGAGGCTAACAAGCCGAAACCATGGTCAGTGGATGTTTCCTCCCTATGAAGTAATAAAGCTAATGTTTTGTTAATGGCTATATAACTACCAGCCCGATTTTATTTGTCAATGGCTTTTATTATTTTCATAAATTGTTTAACTTTATAAATTTTATTGATAATGTTGTTATTAATCTCTTGGAACGTTCGCCCATTCGTAGAAATATCAAATCCAAATCAAAGACAAGTACTTTTCAGTCCGATAAAAAATTTATATAGTATGTCATTCTGTAAATCACACTCTTAGATAGGTGAGCATAAATACAAACGATGCGGTATATCCATACAGCCATTAACAAAACATTAGCTTTATTACTTTAGGGTTCTTGACATTCCATCTTCGAGCTTAACCGACCATGGTCAGTGGAATTTCCCAGACCTCTATGAAGTAATAAAGCTAATGTATTTTCAACATACTAACTACAGCCAACCATGTATACTCAATCTCTTATATGTGTATATACAGATTGTTACGATACACTACATCATATAAATTTATAATGACTTAAATAATGTCTTGCCTTTTTGATTTGCTGAATTACCCGTGTCGCAAAATTTGTTCTACGAAAAAACCTTTCGTAACACCGTCATCCAAGGCAAGTATTTATCATATAAAATTGTATATGTAGTTTCGTTCAATCTTATATCACCATTATAGTATACACCGAGGCGGTATTATATGCCATTAGATGCAATTAACTATAATAGCTTCGTATTACTTCATAGGGTTCTGAGGAACATTCCACTCTGACCATGCGACGAGGCTAACAAGCCGAAACCATGGTCAGTGGATGTTTCCTCCCCTATGAAGTAATAAAGCTAATGTTTTGTTAATGGCTATATAACTACCAGCCCGATTTGTATTTGTTAATGGCTCTTATTATTTTCATAAGAGTTGTTTACAGATACATCTTACTTCATATACAATTTTCTTATTGCGGACTGCAAATAACTTGTCTTTGTTTATTTGAATTGCCCTTGGGGCATGAACCCGGGTGTCGCCACGAGAAGGTTTGTTACGTATGCAAATAAATTTTGCAGTAACATTCCGCAAATCTCAAAGGCATGACGTACTTTTATAGTCATTTATAAAATTTATTATGTAGTTTCGGTTCAATTCTGTACTTCCACACTTTAGTAGTGTTGGTGTTTTATCACCTGATGGCGGTTTTATTTACTATTGCCATAGTACAGTGATTGTTTCGAAATTATATCATTATAATAGCTTCGATTACTTCATAGGGTTCTTGGGAACTATTCCACTCTGACGAGGCTAACAAGCCGAAACCATGGTCAGTGGATGTTTCCTCCCCTATGAAGTAATAAAGCTAATGTTTTGTTAATGGCTATATAACTACCAGCCCGATTTGTATTTGTCAATGGCTTTTATTATTTTCATAAGAGTTGTTTACAGATACATCTTACTTCATATATATATATATATATATATATATATATATATATATGTTTGTTTTTCTTTTCTTGCGCTTCTGCTCCTCGTAATAATCTCCGAGTAGGTCCGGATTGGAATAACCCCACAGTACGGCCTGCCAGCCGTAAAAGACAACTAAAGCGGTCCAAAACATTCTCTCAACATACTTTTCATACACATACATACAGTACGCGTGCACACGCACACACACACACACAACACACATACACACACACATACACACACAGACACATACACACCACACCATACATACATTTTTTGTTGGGTATTCCTTTTCTTTCGTTTTGCTCCTCTTACTTATCCCCAAGTTGGTCCGGTTTAGAATAGCCCCACAGCACGACCTGCCTATCGTAAAAAGACACACACACATACTCGCATACACACACACACACACACGTACACACACACACACACATGCACTATACACACATATTCCTTTCCTTTCGTGTCGCTCCTCTTACTCATACCAAAGTTGGTCCGGTTTAGAATAGCCCCACAGCACGGCCTGCATGTCGGTAGAGGACACACACACACACGCACGCACTATATACACACATGTTTTTGTTCCTTTTCTTTCGTTTCGCTCTTCTTAATCATTCCCAAATTGGTCCGGATTAGAATAGCCCCGCAGTACGGCCTCACACACACATACACATATATATTTTTGTTTGTTTTTCTTTTCTTAGGTTTCTGCTCCTCGTATTGATCTCCGTATAGATTAGAATAGCCCCACGGTACGGCCTGCCATTAGAGGCAATCTCAACATACATTCACACACACACACACACACACACACACACACACACACATACACACACACACACACCATGCACACAAGCGCATATTTTTATTTGTTTTTCTTTTCTTTCGTTTTCCTCCTCGTACTTATTCAGAGTGGATCCGGATTAGAAATAGCCTCGTGGTACGGCCTGTCTGTCGTAAGAGGGGACTAAAGTGGTCTAACACACTCAACACGATACACACACTCGCACACACTCACCCACCCACCCACACGCACGCACACAGACACACACACGTACACTCAAACACGCACACACGCATGCTCAACCATAACTACAGTCGATTACGTTTTTGTCTGCTTACTTCGAATCCTGTGCTGTTTCTTTAGTATTTTCGAATTTTAGTTTTGCTTCTTCGTTCCTTTTGTTATACATTCGTTTCCCTTTCCATTAGCTTGTATCTGTACTGTCAGTCCTCGCACTGACTTTGTTTAATTTTGGAATCTCTTCTTGTGGTATGTGTTATCAAAACTTTTCTTCTTTTCTTCGAAAACTGCAACTTAGTCGATTCTTCGGTCTATTTAGCTATACTTTTCTTTTATTGTTCATTTGATACGATTCTTTATTACCACAGCTTGAAATACATTATTTTTTTCCAGCGTCCTTGACGTTCCCTAGCATACTTTGAGGCTAAACAAATTACGTCTGGCTTTTGCTGTTGGTTTTCTTCCTCGTTTCTTTTCTTACTTCTTGTTTTTTTTTGCAAAAAACAATTCCGTTCCTGAGGGTTGAAAACTTTACCGTTGCTTTACTAGAGATATCCGTCATTTGACGACTTACGCAATGTTAGTGCCAATCCATCTTTGTCTCCGTTGATTGCTACACCCTTTCCTTTGTTCCTTTTAGGCTTTTTTAGTGTATCGGTCCTTCGAGCCGGTGAAAAATTTTTTGTTTTTCTCTTTCGTGTTCTTCCTGTAACTGGTTGAACGCGTATCTCCATTAATTTCTAATCTGAGCTAATTTACACATTTCCCTGAAATTCACACAACTTACAACTTTCACTATTTGTGCGTAGTCTAATGTATATCTACCCCTCTTTTTACCTTTCTCTGTTATTCCGCACTATTCCCTCATGCTTTATGTATCCTATCATCCTATCTTTTCTGTTCTTGTACTATTTTTCACATATTTTTTTCTTCTCCTATCATTTCTAGAACCTCTGTAATCATTACTTTGTCTGTCCATGATATCTTCATCTTACGTCTGTAGCGCCACATTTCAAAGGGGTTTACTTTCTTCAGTCCGCGACACGGCCTTGGGCTAATATTTCTTTTATATATTTTGCACTTTTTCCATTTTGAGTTATTTGGCATAGTAAGTAGCAAAAATCCTCAACCTCTTGTAAGTTTTCAATTCCTATTTGTGTTCTGGTTTTGGCTTATTTTCTCCTCCTTTTCATACAGCAGTACTTTGGTTTTATTTTTGTTAATTTTCATACCGTATCTTTGGAAATGGAAGTGTATAAAAATAATTTCAAGTTCTCCGAAAGACATTCGTTAGTGCTCACCATAGCCTAAGGAATCACAAAACGGAGGTGGTCATCTTAGAATATAAAAGGAAGGTTACTAGAATTGAGTTGGCAGTGGGGAATACCAGGATTCTGTCGCAGGAAGGCTCAAGATATTTAGGGGTGCAGGTGGAAAAAGAAACCAGCTACGGTACCCACATCAAGAAGGTGGTAAAAAAAGCAGAACGATTTATTAATTCTCTGGCTAGACTAATGCTAAGAAAAGAAGGGCTGAAAGCAGGAAGTAGACGAATATTAGCGCGGGTAGTTAACTCCATAATACTGTATGCAACGCCCGTATGGGAAGAAACATTGGTCCCGACGCGTAATAGGTGAAGACTTGACAGTCTGCAAAGGAAAGTGACCATAAAGATAGTAGCGGAGGACAGTATCAAAGGAAGCAGCAAGTGTTATTGCGAGCCTGCCATCCATGAACTTACTGGCTATGGAAAGGAAAATTAAGACTACAGAAAGATAAAGATGAGATTAAGACAAAGGCGGAAATCATTACCTGTCAACAAGAAAGATGGAACTGATTCAACAATGGGCCGCGGACAAGGAAACTCATACCAAACATAACTGTGTGGACTGAGAGAGAGAGAGAGCGCGAGAGATAGTGGGTCTGGATGGAATATTACATCACACAAGCCTTGGCAACTCTAATGCATACGTAAAGAGATTAGAGTGTCGAGATGATGACAGTTGCAAGTGCTATGGCCAAATAGACACGGAGAAACATACTAATCTTCGAATGAGAGAAAACCGGAGAGGGTCATCTGCACCTCTCAAAATGATTCGGACAATGCTTAGAACAAGTGAAGATTGAGATACAATACATAAGAATATAGTTAAGATAATGAAAACGAAGGAACAAGAAGAAGACAAATAAATATCAGATATTGACTCACATCCACTGATGCAATACCTAGTGCCTTTCTGGGGATGAAGAAAACAGGTTCTATTTGAGTAATGGAGTTTAGTGCGGTAGTCGCTCGATTTTCAACTTTAGGATTAAAACGCTCAACTGTACATACAATACCCCAGAGCCCGAGAAACCAAGGAACTTTTTCTAATCTTATGACTTACTAAATACTTCTCTTCAGTGTAGAAATACTCTGTGTATTGTACTTCAAAAAACTGTATATCACATAGTAGTATTTTAAAAATTCTATTACGCTGGGTAATATCCATAAAAAGGCAAATCATCCCTTGCGACAAAATACCAATTAAAACGCGTTCCAGAGCATATTATATAAGTTAAAAAGAAATTCTTAGAAATCGTCTACGAGAAAGCAGTAATTGAAACGCAAATATCCGTGCTTGTCAAAACATTATTGAAAAACGCGTTTTAAAAAGAATAGGGCATATTATGTAAGTTGAGATTTTGTGTTTCTAAAATCGTTCGCTAAATAGCATTTAAAACAAGTACTTCCTTAAAGTATCTCCACTTCTTTCGAGCATTTATAATGCAAAACTTGAAATAGTGTATTTAAATCTAAACTACTCCATTCTTTTAGATTTTTCGGATTTATTCACAACTAGCAAAGAGAATCAATAAAATCCATAAATTAAATTAACCTACAAGCGTGACAGGTAATTAGAACAAAAAATATAAATGGGCGTTCCAATTAGCGAGACAGTAAAGGGTTTTGCTTCAGATAAATCAGATAAGGTAACACGATGAAGCACACCGATAAGTATTTTACATTTATTTTTAAACTACACCAATTAAGGAACTATTTTTAATATTTAATAAATCAAAACTAACAGCAGAAATTTATAGCTTTTTCTAGACGTTAATGACGTAAAAACCTTAATACAATATAAAAGCCGGTAAATAATCAAAACGGAAATCAATTACCAATTTTCTGTTTGTCGGTTTTTACCGAGTGTCTTCATGTCGATCATATACAAACGATCTTTTTGTCAATGAATAAAGTCAAGTTTGCGTTAGTGATACTAGACGTTAAAAATATTTGCCAAAAACATCGTTTTAAGATTAGTAAGTGTAACGATCGACGTCCAAAGTAATTTGTATTAAAATATGAAGGACTCACATTGGAAGTAAACTAATCAGGTTAGTTTAATGGCGTTAATCAAATAAACTCTTGTATGATATTTGAAATTCAAATATAAATAGAGGAATGCAACATGGATTTTCTAATGCATTTATTGGTAAATTATTTCTAGAATGGAACAATATGGAAATAGAAATTTAATCAACGATTTGGTCAAGGACGAATATATCCCAGCATCATTTAATGATGAAACGCAAGTATATCTTTGTTTTTAAAATCGTTCGAACTACAATTTGTTTGTTCTATTTATTTTACGTAGGTTCAATTGCGTAAGAGTTTGACATACAGATGTTTTCTTATAAATAGATAACTCCAGATTTTTTGAGGTTGAATTCTGACTTAATTTGACGATTATAGAAGTTTCTGGTAAATATACCTGACCAGCTACATTTTCAACCAAGGTAAGAAAAAATAATTAAAATTATCCATAGATACTTCTAAGAATTTGTACACAGTGCGACTTATATAAGAAAAGATTTGGAAATATTAATTATAAAGAGAGATTTTACAAACTCTATATTTGTATCCAATAGTTATAAAATGTTTTTTTTGACTTAAAATGTACTCTTCATTTGTAGATTTTAATGGTTGTATGTAAGTAATCCTTTTGGATAATTTGAATATATATTGCTGTAATTACAGGATTAAGTTAGGGGTAGGTTAAGTCATAGAGGTCGCAGAATAAACAAAAGAAACTCCCAAGTAACAAAAGCACATAATTACAGATATTAGAAGAGTAAATAGGTCATTATAAATATTATTAGTTGAGAGCACACTGTATATAGCAGTATAAGCGATTAAACGCATATCCAAGAGTAGCTACGAGCAAAGATAAGAATTTAAAAATGTAACGAAACGCATCGAAATTAAATCAATGAAAAACCTGTATGAATTAGCTAGATAAATATTCAAAAAGTGCGTTAATATATCATGATATCATCATATCATATCATCACCATATCATCATATCATCATCACGTACGCTTTTCAAATATTTGAAAAGCGTACGTGATAGAAAAGTATTACATTTTTCAAAAATCCAATTTAACTAGGAAATAAACAAACACCAAATTTATTACACTCAGATTAGAATAAAGCCAACAACAATAATACGTGATTTTATGAACGAAGATTCCTGGGATTTCTGAATTAAATGTGAGGTATAAGAATGAATTACGTGACAAATTGAGCATCCTCCATGCAATTAACCTACACAATTGGTAAAGTTTCCCAAAATAACAGATGTAAATAATTTAAAAGCGGAAGATATTTGAAAAGGTTGTAGCAATATATATATATATATATATATATATATATATATATATATATATATATATACATACATACTATATATACATATACATATATATACATATATATATATATATATAAGTTAATAAGTTGAACTTAGACTTTTATGCAAAGCCTAAATGATCATTTCAAATCGAGCTAGTAATTGAAAGATGGAAAATATAAGGTCCCAGACAGGATTTGATCCTATATTTTCAGCTTTCGCGGCTGACGTATTTACTAATTACACTCAGAATAGGAAATAGTGAAGAGATACATCAAACCAACCTTGAGAGACTAAAAAAAAGTTTATTTGTACAATTTAGGGCCTAAATTTATTGATGACTATTTTTTATTTAATAATTTCGTAGCTTTTTACTTAATCCAATAAAGTTGAAGACGCTTAAAACTTAAATTAATAGAAAATAATGTTAAAGTATATAATTTGCATTATTATTAGCGGCTTTTAATTATTTTTAAATTCATTGTTCTCTACACTATTTTCAAAATTTCAAAGATACCGCTTTATACGTCATCTATTTTTATCAATTTTAAATTTATATGAAAGTTGTATTATTATAATAAATATTTTTCTAAAAAGTACACAAAAGTTTTTAAAAATTAAGCTTTTTAATACGTCAAAGTCCTGAAGTCAATACGTAACCACCCGTAATTCCCCAAACCAATCTCAAGAAAAGTTTTTTTACCTCTGTATGTTCTCTATTTAGTTGGTTCGTACCTCCGCTACAACCTTTTTTTAAATAAAAATAAATTTGTATAACCGTAAAAAAGTTAGCCTGTTTCTTCAGAACCATAGTCAAATTTGAGGGTAAGGTTTCAAAATAAAATTTTAATATTTGGACTTGAGATCGGGATAGATCTCCAAACGTGTCTAAAAAAGTATGGGTTTACCTGATTGGATTGTGAAGAAATTACGGAAAGGCTAGATGGCTTTTAATTTTCTTCTGAATGTGTTTGAACATTTCTAAGTTGTTTAAAATTAATGAAAATCTAAAAATCCTTAAAGCGTTTCCCCGAAGTGAAACGAGTTGTAATTTCCTGATGTGGTAAATTTTTCTGGAAACACAATAAGATGGTGTGGTACAGCAAACTATTGGTTCAACCTGTTCGAAGTTTTGTATTTGGTAAACCAATAAAAAAGTATTTTAATATTCAGTTTAACAATTCTTTACAGATAGGTAATCAAAATGTTCAGTATCTTAATGTGGAAAAATACATTAAGACAAAAACGATAAAGCATCAAATCTCATACGTAGAATTAGGTTTTCCCTTTCCTCCAGCACGAAGTTTAAATTAGTAATTCGTGTTACTACTCATACTGAAAAATATTGGGTTTTACTACATCCATTAAAACCATCACCTTCTTCAATCTACCAGGCACTGCTGTTTTGTAATTTTGTCATACTCTTGTGCTTAAAAATTGTCTAAATAATGCATCCCAGAAAAGAAAAGAGTAGCTCATGAACAAGCCACTGTGTTAAAGCTATGCTCAAATCAAACTTTTGCATTTCCTAAACGAATTTTTATTATAAAATGTTTTACAAATTCACATTTTGCTCAACGAAATAAAACTTTTTAAAACTTACCTAATATCTATCAGTCCAGTTCCATCGTACTCTTCACTAGAAATAATTGTTCTCGTGTCAGCATCGCAATTATAATAAGGGACACACATATGTAAACCCTTATCACTTCCTTCGCCACATTTTTCTATAGCACCGAAACCAGTTCCTTTTGGCGTTGTTACATCATCATATTGCTGAAAGAATTCTCCAGTAGGTACTGCAAAAATATCGGCAATTGCTTTTTCTTTGTCTAAATCTGTGCTAGTGCTGCCTTGTCCATGAACATGGGCTATTACACACAATACTAACACGCAAGGTCGAATCATCCTATTAAAAAATAACTAAATAAATGTCAATGAAAATGTTTCTTTGCCTAATATATAGCTTACGTCAATATAAAAGAAGCTACCTTTATGTTAATGTCTGTTACATTCACTTCTGTTGACCACACCGTAACAACCAATACTGAATATGCATAAAGTACTTGGATTAAAATGTATTATATATTATTGTTATCTTAAGTTTCCCCCCTCCCCGCTTATGATTAGCTAATGGACTTGTTTATCTGGAAAACCCGTTTTCAATACAGCTTAGCATCTCGTTTTATCTTTGGATGACCTTACCAGTTAGCAACCGCATTATCGCAACCTAATTAGCATAACTTTAAATAAGTAATATTCAAACTTCCATTAAAATTGTTTATTTATCAGCTATAACTATTTACTTAAAATATATAATTATGTATAAAAGTATTCGTCTTAGTATTAAAATAATTATGGTTTATAAGAAGAAGTATCAATATTACGTTTTTTCAATTCTTCTTCGATCCAGTTGTATGCTTTTACAACATCCGCATAAACACCAGGCGTTCCACCTGTACCACATCCAATTCCCCAAGAGACTATACCATGCTGTTCATACCTACCCGGATGGCCTGGAATGGGACACACTAACGGACTACCACCGTCCCCTTTGCACGTATCTTTTCCTTCTTCGCCTCCTGCGCACATTAAAGTGTGGTGTAATAAGAAATGTTCTCCGACGCGAGTTTGACGTAAGCTTACTTGACACGCTGGCTTGTCTACAACAGGTAAATCGATTTTCTTAAGTATAACTTGGTATTTTCCTTCTTTTCCAAACACATCTTTACCCCATCCGCTTGCAAAACATCTAGTACCACCAAAAAGTTCCCGATCAGGTGGAGGTAAACACACGACATCGACATTTTCGGCAATATCAAACGGAGAGCTTAGAAACAGAAGCGCATAATCGAAAGTCAGAGCTCCTGAATCAAATTCGGGATGCATCTTAATCGATGCGACATCGCGATCTTGATGGGGATAAAGTTCATTTTTAGTTTGTGTGTCCCACTCTCCAGCCCTAACTTTGAACTGTTTATCTTTAGCAGAAACCCAATGAGCTACAGTGAGTGCAACTTGAGGGTTAATAAGTGAGGCTCCGCACTGGTATACAAGTAACTTTTGCGGGTTGCCTTCAACAGATTCTTCACGTAAAACAGCCAACATCCAGTTAAATTCCCCAAACTGAGCTTCGTTGTCTTTGCCTCCCGTAATACGAAATCCAACACCTTCGGGATTGCGATTACCACATCCTCTAGATTTCTCAGCTGGAGGTTTAATAGGATCATCTGGTTTGCGCTTGTCCGGTGGTTCGCAGCAGACAGCGAGGTAGTTGCAAGGTCCGTCATCAATTCTACGGAAATGCGCCTAATTATTTAACTGAATTAATAGTATAACGTTACTTTACCTTATATCAATGAGACCAACTCCGTTAACGATTACGGTCCCATTTTCGCATAAATAATAAGGAACGCATTCGCATTTTTTTGAGCCGTCTCCCGTAGTTCCACCACCAGGTTGTAAATTAAGCGAATTTTTAGTTTCTGTCGGTGCAGATGTTGGTTTTGTGAATATAGTACCAATTAGCTGTTCGACACTTTTACCGTCTTGTGCGGACGTGTAACAAAAAACCGCCAAGAGAACTACCAGCTTCATTCTTTAACAAAATTGTAAATATTAGTATAAAGTGAACAGTAATATTATTTTTAATAACAGCTTACCTAAGAACGATCTGCGCAGTGCGCTAAAGATACACTGAAGATCGTTTAAATTCACACAAAGTCGAAAACCTTGAATAAAGGTTGTTGGTTGACCGTGACGTTAAAACGAGTTGCTTTTACATTAAATATAGCATGAAATACGTTAGATCGGTACTCTTTTGCTGCTATATTCGTACTGCGCTTATCAGTCTTAAATGGTAGACTTTCAAGAAATAGTGGGGATAGTGTAACATTTGACCTGAGTATCAACTTCGATGTAGTATGGAGAACCTGCACACGCTTGGTACACATATAAATGTTTAAGCAATATAGTACACTAAAAAGTACATTAATTTAATTAAAAGAAGTCGTCATTGTAATTCCCTGAGGACCAATGCAAATCCTAGAAGTGGAGCACGCTTATTTACATTGGGAATTACCCGTTCGTCGTTTTCGTAACGTGAAGCTCTAACAAATATAAATGTTTGTATAATTTGTGTAAATTCCTATTTTGTATTAGCAGAAATAATTAAAAACAAGTTTTGTATGGTTTGCGAAAACATAGATCTTTAACCTCTTAAACACAACTCTTTTCTTAAGGAATGTTGATTGCTGCAACTGAATATTTCTATTAAAATTCACTGCTGGCATCTTATTTCAAAAGTATGATAAAACCCTCATAGGCTCTAAACATAAAAAAGATTACGATGTACATCGTTATTTTCCATCATTGTTGTATTAAGACTTTATTAAGGGCGAATTAGGTGTGACTTGAACTATATTTTGATTTGCCCTGAAACGGTGGGGACCCCCGTCCAATATAAGGGTACGTCGACTAACTGCAGTGGTCGGGGGTGGGTTCCTAGATGTAGGATGAGAAATAAAATAAATAAATACAAAAATAGTAAATAACAAGGCTTACATTCAACAATTCTACATTACTTAAGTTAATACTAACCCTGAAAGGTCTTTCTAGTATCAAAATCGAGAGGCGCCAAACAGTCTGTCATCGCAATACTTTTGATTCATTTCTATGTGGAAGACTTTATTCCGCATAAAACTCACCTGCTTTGGTGTCTTAAAATTGGTCATAATTAATGAAATTTCTCTGTCAAAATAAAATACTCCTAAATAAGACTATTACTGGGGTAGCTGGATATTCTTTACAAATCACTGGTTTTAACTATTTCCTAAATAAATTAAATAAAAATCAACTTAAACTTAACCTCTATTAAGCGCTCATCACAGTAGTGGCCATTTTGAAATTTCTAAAGATCCAAATTTCTTTCCTATTAGGCACCCAAATTAAAACGGTTTTAATAAAAGTTACTTATTAAATAATTGTCTATATGGGAAAGTCATTTAGGTTTTTAAACTAAAAAAAATTTTTTGTGTTGATAATAGAGCGATTTAAACAAAACCAGTAACTTTCCCAAATGTGCGAATAATTTTTATGAATTTTCATCAAAATCGCATACTTTATTTATCGAATAAATCAAATATTAGTATTTTTTAGAAAAATGTACCTGCAATGTGCTGCCGTGGAAAAATTCAAACTTCCGTGTCACACACTATTGTAAAACAGAAATGGTTTGAATACATGCTATACAAAACAAAACAAAGCAAACATACAGGAAACGCTATATAATTGGAGTTTTCGACTATAGTCGTAATTGCTCGCAAATCTATTTATAACTTTCATTATGGATATTATTTAGAGCCTCAAGCAATTATTGAAATGAGTTGTTCTTCATAACCTTGGATTTATATAAATATTTGTTGGATTTCTTATTTAATGAGGTAAGTAATTGGTATTCCCCCAGTTTTGAGGTAAATAATAATGAAAGACTGCATTGCAATAGTGTTCTACATTTTTTTAAAAAGTTTTGAAATAATATACTATATAGTTGATGAAAAACTTGCTTGTAATATGGTGAACGAATGGGTATAGTGTAATGTAAAAAAGAATAAACACAGAATTGTTTAATTTTTATGCCAAAGTTCAATTAATGTTTTGAAATAAACTTAAAAACAACTGTCTCACGCCAGTAATGCCGTGGCTGCAATGATTGGTTAGATTACTGTTAGAAATGGATATTATTATTATAAAACACAAATCACTTAACACGCATATCAGAACAGTTGTTCTAAAACTATTGAATACTGTTCTGATATGCGTGTTAAGTGATTTGTGTTTTTTAATAGCAATATCTAATTTGTGTTTTTTAATAGTAATATCTATTTCTAACAGTCGCCTAACCTGTCATTGCAGCCACGGCATTACTGGCGTGAGACGGTCGTAATATGACAAGCTGCATGCAAAACTTAAATAAATAAAAGCAAAACAAACTTTGGACTACTTAAAAATGCAACACATGTATTTTTAGTCTGCTAGAGGAATGTTTACTGTGTCCGATTCAGTACACTTTGTTTATTATTTCGTCGTTAGAAAATGATATAGGAAACGGTGTGATAAGAAAAGAAACCAAACCAACATTTATAGCTTTTCATAAACTGTAATCAAAACCCACTTGACACTTTACCTAATCATTTTTTATTAGAGATACATTTAAACCATTATTCTGTTTTTTACATTTATTGGCCAATTAATTAATGTAACAGCTTTGTCAATTGCATGTTAGAAATTGTAAAACAACTGTGTGATGCAAATGTAGGAATGTTAAATCTTGTAATTTGTTGTTCCCTAATAATTCTTTTTTACATTAGATATCGGAATTTCAAAGGTTTTCACTGGTTATAAATGTTTGAGAATATGTATAATTAAAATATGTGAGGTTTATAACTGGACTAATAAGTTCCACAACACTGCCATCTATATGTGCTCCCTGGCACTTCATAAACCAAGTAGACGGAATATTAAACTTCATATCTCTTTCTAATGAATATCTGCATCTCGACATTTCGTCCCGCCCTATGCTACCTCACCCCAAACCGCGCCTTTACAACAGATGGTAGGTAACCTGCTGTGATGAGCTCTTAACATAAAAATAATTTCAGTACATCATCATCATTAGGTCTTCAGTCCTGGAACTGGTTAGACGCGTACTCTCATTGTTTCATATTCTGAACTAATCTACACATTTCCCTGAAATTTGCACAGTCTGCATCTATCACTATCTGATATAGGTCTGCATCTATCTACTTTTTCCTATCTGTGCTTGTAATATATCCCATACTGTTCCCCAAAAATGCCTTAAAACGTATTCTGCCCTTCTGTCTCCTACTTTTTTCCACAGATATCTTTATACCCTACTATTTCTATAACCTATTAGTTATTAACTTTGTCTGTCCATGCTGTCATCCTCATACATCTGAAGGATTACGTTCCAAAAGGCTACTACCGTTTTTCTGTCTTCTTTTTCTACTGCCCGTATTTCATAGGCATACTGTGCTGTGCTCCACACATATGCTTTCAACAATTTTCTTTTTGTTTTTATGTTTGTTCGTTCCTTCTTGTTAGATGCAGTTCGGTTCTCTTCTATTGTTTTACAATTATATACCCTATTTCTCCGACATTCAGTGGTTGTGAGGGGGGGGGGGAGTTCGTGCGTAAGACTACTACGTCCAAGGTCCCGGGTTCGAATTCCGACACGGTCCGCTTGAAATATACTAGGCAAGCATTTTTCACAAAAATACGTCCTCGTTCGGATGAGAGGTAAAATGGAGGTCCCGTGAGTGTTGTCACACACATTAAAGATCCCTACCTTGCTTAGAACAGTAAGGGTTCGGCAAATTCCAAATTTTCCAAGTTAAAAAAAACTCGCTTCCTGGCCAATGTAGTACCTTCAGGTGGAGCATTGGAAAAAATTATATGTAAGGTTCTGAAGGGGGGTAAGCAACCTGTGGCTTCCAAGTTCCCCCAGCACTTGAACATTTGCTGATTTAATATTTTTTCCAATATATCTATTCGCACGGTCAACATTAGTTGCAGATATTTCACAACCAACGCGTATTTTTTCATCATTAGGTTTTCCGTTTCTAAACTGGTTGGACACGTACCTCCACTTATTTGTATTCTGAGCTAGCCTACACAGTTCCCTAAAATTCCCACACAGCCTATATACAGCTTGGTACCTTCTATGGTTTTTTAATTATATGCCCTATTTCACCGAGATTTAGTGGTATGTGAAGGAAAGGCGGCTCCGTGGCGTAGTTGGTATGCGTGTAACTACTATGCCCAAGGTCCCGGGTTCAAATCCCGACACCGTCCGCTTGAAAAATGTTGAGCGAAGATTTTTCACAAAAATACGCCCTCGTTCGGATGAGAGGTAAAATGGAGGTTTCGTGTGTGTGTTGTCATGCACGTTAAAGATCCCTACCTTGCTTGAAACAGCAAGGATTCGTAAAAATTCTAAATTTTCCAGATTAAAAAAAACTCGCTTCCTGGCCAATGTAGTACCTTCAGGTGGAGCATTGGAAAAATCAAATGTAAGGTATGTGTAGATGGTTAAGCAGCTTGTGGCAACCAATATTCCCCAACACTTAGATATTTGCCGAATTAATAGTTTTCCAGTAAATCCTTTCACACAATTAACATCATTCGAGAATATGGCACAACCAATACCTGTAGTTTCTTATAATCATCATGTTTAAGTACAGTTATTTTTTTCGTCATTAGTTTATCCATCTTGGGACTGGTTGGATGCGTACTTCCATTGATTTCTATTCTGAGTTAGCCTACACATTTCCCTGAAACTCCTACAGCCTACATCTTTCACAATATGTGTGCAATAGTCTAACCCAGGTCTACCTCTACTTCTCGTTTTTCTTATCTCTGCTTCTGATATATTCCGCACTATTCCCTCATGCCGTAGTATGTGCCTATCATCCTATCTCTCCTATTTTTTACCATTTTTCACATATTTCTTTCTTCCCATACCATTTTTAGTACCTCTTTGTTGTTAACTTTGCCAGTCCATGATATCTTCATCATACGTCTGTAACACCACATTTCAAAGGCCTTTTTCTTGTTCGCTTCTCCTTCTGTCCAGGCTTCACAGCCGTACAGTGCTGTGCTCCACACATATGTTTTAAGCAATATTTTCCTTGTTTCTATGTTTGTTGTCGTTGAACACAGTAGTTGCTTTTTATTGTTAAATGTAGCACGATCTTGTGCTAATCTTTGTTTTATGTCTTTTGTGCTTTTCCTATCTTGCGTTATTTGGCTTCCAAGGTAGCAGAAATCCTATTAACCTTTTGTAAGTTCTCGTTATCTATTTGTATTCTTGTTTTTGATTTATTTTCCCCTTCATTGCATACTAGTACTTTAGCTTTATTTTTGGTAATTTTCATGCCGTATCTCTCTATTAGAACGGTTTCCATTTCATTAAGAGCGGCTTCTAACTCTTCCTTGCTAGATGCTAATACCGCTATATCATCTGCAAATCTAAACATATCAATTTTTTGTCCCTGCTAGAAATTCCAAATGTGTTCCTGCATTTGACAGTATTCATTGCCTCTTCAATGTACAAGTTAAAAATTAATGGGGATAGAAAACAACTCTGTCTCACCCCTTTCCTAATATTTACGTCTTTACATTTCTGCTCTAATTCTATTACTGCTATTTGCTCTTTGTTTAAGCTATGTACTATTCGTATATCCCTATAATTCATTTAAATCTTTTTGAGTATTTCGAACTTTTTTCCATTTTACATTGTCGAATGCTTTTTCCAGATCTACAAACCCTATATACACGCTTTCTCCTTTTCTATTGTTTTCTCCATTATCACTCTCAGAGCTAAAATAGCCTCTCGTGTTCCCCTGTTTCGCCTAAACCCAAATTGATCTTCTCCTTGTATTTCTTCAGCTTGTTTTCTATTCGTCTTTGTACAATTTTAGTTAATATTTTTGACACGTGTGCTGTCAAACTTATAGTTCGAAAATTTTCATATCTATCCGCACCTTCCTTTTTTAGTATAATTACTATGATTTACGTTTGAAATCTTTGGGTATCTCGCCTGTCTCATACATATAGCTTACAAGTTGGAAGAAACGTTCTGTTACTGCTTGACCAGCAGCTTTTACAATCTCCGCTTGCACCTTATCTGTACCCGGCGCCTTACCATTTTTCAGACTCTTTAATGCTAATTCAAACTCATCCCTAAGTATAGGATATCCCAAGTCATCATTTTCAATGTCCGATTCCTCTTCTAGTGCTATTAGTTCCTCTCCTGCATATAAATTTCCTATATATTTTTGCCATCTACTCACTTTCTCTACATTTTCTACAATGACGTTTCCTACCGCGTCTTTCATATTTTTGCTATAGGGTTTAATATCGTTAAAATTGATTCTAATTAGTTTGTATGCTTCATCTGTCTTTTCTATGTCCATCTTAATTTGCACCTCTTGGCACTTTCCATCAATCGCTTTGTATCTGTTTTCCTGTTTTGTCTGATTTATTTTTGTATTTTGTCGTTCTTTATTAAATTCAGGATATCCTTTGTTATCCATGGTTTCTTATTTTCTTTTTGTGTATACCCCAGAATATGTCTAGCCGCCATGTCTAAGCTGGATTTAATGTTATTTCATTCTGTTTCTACTTCCTTAGTATCAGATATTTTCCGGATATATTTCAGCAATTCATTTGACTTTTTTCGAAACTTTCTTGAATATCTTTATCTTTTAGTTTCTCATAGTCTGTGTTTTTTATCGTTACTTTTCTCAAATTTTTAAATTTAAGTGCGGCCTTCATAATTACGATGTTGTGATCAGTGTCTGTATCTGTTTCTGGGTAGCTTCTATAGTCTTTTATTTGATTTCTAAACCGTTGTCCTACAAGAATGTAATCTATTTGATATCTTCCTATATCTCCTGGCATCTTTCACGTATATCGTCTTCTAGCATGATGTTGAAATAATGTGTTTGTGATGATTAAGTTGTTCTTGTCGCAAAATTCTACCACCCTATTTCCCCTGTCGTTTCTCGTGCCTAAACCAAACAAACCTACTACCGCTCCTTCCCTATCCTCACCTACCATTGTATTAAAATCCCCCGTAATTATTAAATTCTCATGTCCTTTGACGTATCTTAGTATGTCTTCGATTTCTTTGTAGATCACTTCTACCTCTTTGTCACTGTAGCTAGAGGTGAGCATGTATACTTGTATTATTCCTGTGTTTACCGGTTTAGATTCTAATCTAGCCATGAGTACTTTTTTGTTTTTTTTTTAAGTAATTTTCTACACAGTGTCATATTTTTTTCGCATAACTATCCCCACACCCGAATTTCCTTCATCTGCTCCTGTATGAATTACCCTGAAGTCTTCACTTCAAATATCCTCCTCCTCTGGCCACCGAACTTCGCTGATCCCTACTATGTCTAGTGCAAACCTATTCATTTAAAATTTCAGGTTCTCTAGCTTACCTACCTGCTTCATACTTCTAACATTTCACGCTCCGGCTCGCAAAATGTTCCCGAATATTTTTCTGAACTTTCCGATCGCATCCTCCGAAGTAGTCCTTTCCTGGAGATCCGAATGGGGCCTATTTTAACTCCGGAATCTTTTACCACAGAGAATGCCATCATGTTTATTACAATTTAAGAACGCTGTGTACTTGTGAGGTAATGTGGTGGTTTTCCGTTGCCTTCCACATCGCAGTAGTGTGTCTTAGACTACCATCTGCCAATCTAAGTACCGAAAGAGCCGCTACCCTCTTTCGGACCTGTCTTAGTCTGGTGCCTCACTAACGACCCTACTACTTTGATTGGAGCTGTAGTATGGCTTTTTAGCTCATTAGAACTCGCAGGTCATTTCACCTGTTCTAGTAATCTAGAACTTGGGAAAGGTGCAGGTCCATTCGAAATGGAATTTCAGTGCACATACAAATATACTTTCCTAAAAACAAATTTCTAACCATCAATCTGATCAGATGTTGCTAAAATATATCTTAAAAGAAAATCTTAAAAACTTAATCTAAGCCATCAACAAAACTATTCAGGCCAAATTTTAATACTTTCCTATTTAATTATAAGATATTCATAAATTCAAAATTATTGGAAATGTCGTTCATAAAAAAACAAAAAAGGTAGTTGAATACAAAATTTGTGCTATATCATATTTTACTAGTAACTTTATCCTTTAGCTTCTGCCGATAAATCCTTAATCTAAAAAAAAATAATCCCTATAACATTCAATTAATATCCCACTTCGAAATGTGTCAAACATATTATAACGAAGACTATTTGCAATAAGAGTTATTTATATTCCAACTGATTTTACAAGTCTCAACAATTCGCAACTACAATAAAATTTCTAAAAGCTCTCCTAACAATCAATTTTCAGAACTAATCGCTAACTGTACAAGTATTATCTTCTTAGCACTACGATGCTAATCTTCTTAGTTAATTTCGAAGCACTACAATTAAGTTATCCAAGCTCTAATTAATTTATGTAAACACAACAGTAAACCGTATAAAGCTATTTATATGAACATTTATATCACATATGTACGACTTCTAGAGCTTTAATCGGAACAAAACCTCAGAAATAACATCATTAAAACTCGATCAGAACTATTATTATAATCGAAGCTGTAATTAGAACTGACTTGCTATAACTATGCCCGCAAATTTATATGCATTTTAATTGTTCTCGGAGACTCTAGTATCTACAAGAATTATGCAAATCATCTTCTCGAGATTTCCTACTAAAATTCTAAATAACAATCCGAATGTACCTATTGTGATCTTTAAATGCAGCCTTGTATAGGCAAATCACTTTAAGAAGAACCCAACGTCATCATGCGCACAAAGCAAAAATTGGTTAGGAACAGTTCATTATATGTAATTAGGGATGGCAGTATTCAGGTTTTAGTGGCGTAGAGTTTTATGATTAACCAATCGGAAATTACCTTGTAAAAGTTTTAGATTTCATTACTATTTATTTTTACTTGATACACAGACGGACAGTTTTAAACCGCCATCTAACTAATATAAAATATCTTGTATATAACAATTAACATTAATAAAACAATAAGTTACTCAACAGATGTGTTTGCAGAACACTAGAATGAGATAGAAACCACTTAAGTAGGCCATGGTATTCAATCATTTGCTTTATCGGATTTTACAAAATAACCTTGCTATAGCAGTATTTTTTAGGGATATTGATGCACACAACTCATATGGCGATATTATATTAAAAATTTTAAATTATAATTTAATTGGTTGTTTATTTTTTTACTGTTTAACGCCATATCTTCCGTTTATACTGTAATAACTCAACTACGCCACTGTTATTACATTTCTGCGCAATCTGGCATATGACGTTGGGTTCTTCTTAAAGTGATTTGCCTATACCTGTGTAACGCCGCGGGTGGTCATCATTCATCTTTTGCATTCAAGCTTTTCATTACGTTCTAATGTATTCACTGGTAAACCTTCTTAAGGCTCTCTGTGACCCGGACATCGGAAGTCCCTGCAGTAATGACAGTCAAAACCATTTCTGCAGCTCCCAGGTTGATAGAAGCAGCAATCAACACTTCATAGCAGGCGCCGTACCATTTGAATTGTAACCATATACCAAAATCTGAACCTTGATTTTCTGCAACAGTACCCGTAGCATGTTTTGTACCGTATAATTTGAGTAAGGACCGTTAAACTTGCGGACACGTTTCCAACTATCCACCTGAAAGCACTTCATTAAGTATAAACGCGAATAATTACGTGCTTCGTATAAATCTGATTTCAAAATTAATTATTCATTAAATATAATTTATAAACTAAAACTAAAGTTAGAGTTTAAATAATGGTGCTCATAGCGTTGCCTTTGGAGTGTGTCTGATCAACAAGACATTGGCAAAAAATAAGAAGGAGGCGGGGGGATTCGTAATACCGGATAGCAGACACCGGCTCTGCTTAACGGTGCGACCTGAAGGGTCGACTTAAAACTATCCAAATCTAACTAAATTAGTATTCGAACTTATAGGCATACGCCAAATTCATTAGTAGTAAATTCAACATTTGTTCCTACTTTATAAATTTACAAAATCGTCCACCCTAGTGTAAGTAATTTATTCAAGATTCAGCTTAAATTCGTCCCTAACATTCACCATCGTTCCCTAACTGACTTAAGCTATTTAAATCTTTCTTTTTATATATAATACGGTCAAAACACCAAACAAAACCAATCAAGCGCCGGAACATTGAAATATATAAATGTGCAATACAGGTATAAAATGAAAATATAACAATATATACATAAAGCATTAAGCATATAACAGTGCATAGAAGAGCAAACAGCATCTCTCAAATTATCAGGTGCACTCGCATAAGCATTATGTCGGCTAGCATTTTCACACTAAAACGTGCTCGTTCACAATTAACTGCAAAATTTACTCAACAGCCGCCACAATATTTATAAATACTTCGAATATAAATTTCTCCAAGTTCCGAAGATCTGGTCGTCTACATACACCTAATTATATTTTACCGCTAAGGGGAGATGGATATACACTGTTAAAGTTAAAGTGGGTATGCACTAATGTCCTGGGGAATCACAATCTATCACTTTTAAGTCCGGAGAGGCACTGTTTCACTCTAACTTAATTTCTTAGTTTAATTGATTTATTTAATTGGTTTAAATCATATTTCGTACCTCTCTCCAGTTCAACCCATCGAGTCTACAACCGATTTTAATTAAGGCCAACTTCTTGTTTTCAAATTTGATCGTTTGACCCTTGATGTCCGCTAACTCTTCCACAGATCCTGGTAATCCGATTTACCAAAGATTATTGCTTTGTCATCAAGTAGTAGATGCTTTGATGTCAGTTCTTTAGCCGTATAACCTTTCTAACCTCTGGTTGCTGTCGGCGAAGTTGATAACACCACCAAATTTATTTTTAAACACCCGAGAAAGTCCTAGGGACATATCAAGTACCGCCGTTATACAATGCGCTAGGGAGCATTCCGATGGCACATAGAATACATCAACTTGAATCTTGTCCATGACTCTAAATCTCGCTTTGCCTGTGAAGAGACATGAACCAATCATAACTCGGTCAGAACTTTGTTCATTATCACAAGGGTAACTATTTGTTCGTCTCACTGCTTGCTGTTCTTTGGCATCACCGGCGTCATTACTATCATAGAGTGTTAACAGGTTATATGCACCACTATCGTTCTTCCTTTTGGGAGCTTAATCAGATATACTAAACCGTTGATCCTTTTTGCGGCTTTGTACAGACCCACCTAATGTCTTTGTAACTTTGGTGACAGTTCACGACTGCGTCTGAAGTTGTATAACCAGACGCGGTCGCCCTCTTGAAAACAAGACTCCTGCACCTTGATGACATATCTGGTTTTCATTCGATCGCTTGCGATCTGGATATTTTTCCTAACGTCACCATGGATAGCATGTATTTTGCATTTCTTGATGTAGTCTTCGTCCACGATGTCAAGTCCGAGCTTACACCCAGTTTTAAGATCATACGGTAGACATATCTCGCGTTCCAGCATAGCACATGCAAGTGTCTGTCTAGTGCTTTCATAAACTGAAGCCCGATAGGCCAATATATATATATATTGGTCCCAATCTCTATAATGTTGGCAGACCACCTTGAAAAAGTACTTGTCCAGGGTGCGGTTCAAGCGTTCTACCGTACCATCCGAATGCGACTGGAATGATGTTGTACAGGTCTACCTCACCCCTAACAACCGACAAACCACTTGGAATAACGCTGACACAATATTTCTGCCCTGGTCAGTGTGCAGCTATATAGGAACTTCGAAACGACAGAACAGTTGTTTTACCAGCATGTCAGCGTCTTATTTCCTAAGTCGCTCTCTCTGAAAGGAGCTACCCATCATATTGTATTGCCTCATTGGAGCCTTACCATTTCCGATTGGTGCGCTCATCTGACACTTGCAACACCACTCTTTCACATCGTCCTTTCGCCGGACCAGTAAAATCTTGCTAGGACTTTCTCAAAAACTTAAGGCCGAAGTGTCCTCTCAAGGTCCCATTATGCAGATGTCATAAAACCTCCGACACTCGACTTTTAAGAACCACTACCCAAAGCATACTCAAGGATCCCTCTCCATTCGCCAAAGATCGCACAGAATCGGACAAGGAAATACCATTGTGCCCAGTAAAGTGTGCTACTCAACGGGCTAATGTCCTACCAAGATGGACGTTCTTCTCTGGATTTCTAATCCAGTATGACACCCATGTTTTGGTCCTTCTCCTGTTCCGTTCTCAACTCTACTAGCTGCCAATCATCATTGATCACGGTAGTCCGACCAAATAAATCACCCTGTCTCGAAGGCGCATCTGCATTACGATGACTTGCACCAACACGGTGTTCCGTGTGAAGCCATACTCATGCAGCCTTTCTATCAATCGAGCGGCTTGCCCTTCTAAACTATAATAACCACTTCAAGACGGCGTGGTCGGTTCTCACGTGAAATTTTCTTCCGTAGAGGTATTTATAAAAGTATTCTACGTATTTCACCACAGCCAACAGTTCCCGTCTAGTAAATCAATAATTTCGTTCCGGTCTCTAGAATACCATGCTAAAGTAACCAACAACCCTTTCTTCTCTGTCTTGCATCTGAAATAGTACACTTTTGATAGCAACATTGTCGGAGTCTGTATCCATGATGAATTTGCCTTCCGACCGAGGGACACTTAAGATCGGAGCTGTTGTCAGTAAATGCATTAGTTGTTGGAACACATTTTGGCAATCCTCATCCCAAACGTAATCACGACCAACTTCGATTAGCTTGATCTGGGTTTGGCTACAATCGTAAACCCGGAAACGAATCTTCTGTAGCAAATATGCAATCCCAAAAAGCTGCGTAACTGATGTTTGTCTTTTTGCGTCGGCCATTTTTTACCGCCTTAGTCTTTTCCGCGGTTGGCCTGACACCATTGCGTGAAATTACGTGTCCTAGGTATTTCACCTCTTCGCATAGTAGATGACACTTCTTTGAACTCATCTTCAGATTGGCTTCTCTGAGTCTTCGAAGCATTTTTTCTAAATTGTGTGTTTCCCAAACGACTTTCCAATCACGATCACGTCATCCTAATATACCGAACACGTTTTCTACGGTAGTCCACGCAAGATGTTATCCACTAAACTCTCAAAGATGGCAGAGGCGCTGCAGAATCCAAATAGCATGACTGTAAATTGCCATAGGCCAGTACCAATAGTGAAAGCAGCTTTTTTCTGTCTTTAGGTCCAATATCTACCTACCAGTAGCCACTCTTAAAATCCAAGGTTGAAAACTATCGCGACTTTGAAAGTGTATCTAGGGTGTCGTTAATTTTTGGAAGTGAGTAGCTATCTTTTTTATCACATCATTCAATCGCCTGTAGTCCACACAAAATCTCTTTGGCCGGTCTTTTTTCTTAACAAGCACAACAGGTAATGCCCAAAAGCTATCAAAGTGCTCAATCACTCCTTACCCCTTTATATCCCCAATCATTTTTTCGGCCTCCTCGCGTTTGGCCAATGGGAGCCTTCTCGGTTTCTGTCTTATTGGTCAGGCAACTCTTGTATCGATTCTATGCTTGACTGCTGCGGTCTTTCCTAATCGACGGTCATCGACCGCGAACACGTCCGAAGACTGTCGGATCAAGTTCTTAAGTCCGGCCAGTTGCTGTTATTCAGGATACAGGCACGGTTTCGTTAACTGATGCAATAACTTCGCGGAGCACTCCTAGGTAGGTGGTTCAATTTCAACACCGGCACACTCCGCCACATGAACGACCAAAGAACGCCACTCTACCGTCGTATTCCTCTCTCAGTTTGATATCGTAGTCATTGTCGGTTAAAATCCTAACAAGTACACAATTCGACACTTTGGCCAGAACCCTTCCCAGGGATTCGCCACTAATCGGTTCAATAGCGCGTACATAGCTTTCCTGGAGAGCATCATCCAAGTGTCTCATCCCACACTTTCTGTCCTTCCAGGTAGGATAAGACCGCCCGTCAAATAAACTCTCACAGACACGTCATCTTTGGTTGATTTTCGCAAAATACCCGACGTATTACCACGTCCATGCTTTCTTGGCCTTGTTCTTCTACGGAACATCGTACTTTGCCACTAGCACGATTTGAAGCTTTCTTTGCTGCTTGAAATTTCAATGCATGAGCAAGCGAATCATCTAGGGTTCTTGGTCGAGCCAGCCGTATCACGTCAACAAAGATCTGTACTACTAGCTATTCTTGGAAGCTATCCGGTGCTATTGGGTAGGCTAGTTTTACCAAGCGAGCAGTATCTGTTTCGAACTCTTGTAAATTCTCATTGGGCTTTTTGTAATGGTTCTTTATTTGAGCGTGATATACTTGTTGCAGATGAGAGTTGCCGTACCTCATTTAAGACCCCGCAGCTTTTTGGTCATGGTCTGATATGGTCTGCAGAGTGTTCAAAGCCTTACCTCGTAACGAAACAATCAATGCGTCTACCCTTTTATCATTATTCTAGCCGCTAGCTCTCGCGGTAACCTCGAATTGCATGAAATATGACTGTCAAGGACTTTCCATCAAATGCGGATGGCTTTACTCTGAAACTTGACGTCTGTTTGAATTCTCCGATATTGTTAATTTTGGGGCGTACTGTTGTTTCACCGATATTAAGGACTCTGGTGCTTGCCTGTTAGGGAATTAATCCGCTCTTCCTTTTCCAGCACCCTTTCTTCCATTTTACGCGAGTTTTCTAACCATTTTTTATTAAATCTCATGCAAATCATCTAAAAACTTGTTTTCTATTTTCTGTAAGCCACCGAAAAATTTGACGTTCAGTGTTTGAAAGTTCTTTGAAGGTTTCGTTTCAAGTTTTACCACGCGTTTAGCATTTTCTTTTATAAACTCCTCTTTAATTGACAATAGTTTTCTTGTAGTTTTTCTGCAAACCTCGCGTTAATTTCATCTAATTTTGGTCTCATGCTCGCAGAATTTTAGTCTTGTTTCTCTGGATGTTCTTGTAATTTTCCTTTATTTTGCCGTTAGGCTTGCAAAGTTTTAATTTTATTTCTCTGCCTGTTCGTTTAGTTTTTTCATGAATTTGGCGGAGTTACCAGCCAAGTTCTCCGCAACGCTTGAAGTCTTTCAAAAAAGATAAAATTTCTCTATTCATTTCAAGTTTTTGATTGCGTGTGACACATGCGAATAGAAACCATTCAAAAGTCTTTATGTACCACCGGTATCACCAATGTAACGAAAACTCTATTAACAGTTCTTTATTTTCAAACTGGTTGTACTATACTTTTCAACAACTCCCAGATTCAATACAATTTCTATAAGCGTACACAATAATTTACTTTCCAAACTAATCGTTAACAGCAAGTATTATCTTCTTAACACTACGATGCTAATCTTCTTAATTAACTTAATCTCAAAGCACTACAATTAATTTATCCAAGCTCTACTTAATTTATACAAACATTACATTAATTTATATGAAGTTATTTATACGAACATTCATATCACATATGTACGGCTATCAAAATTATAATCGGAACTTAACTTCAGAACTAACATCATTAAAGCTCGATTAGAACTATTATTATAATCGAATCTGCAATTAGAACTGACTTACCATAATTATGCCCGCAAATTTATATACATTTCAATTGTTCTTGAAGGCTCTAGTATCTACAAAAATTATGTAAATCAGTTTCTCGAGATTTCCTACTAAAACTCTAAATAATAATTCAAATGTACCTTTTGCGATCTTTAAATGCAAAGTCCTGCATCTGTCAATCAAACTTATGCAAATTGTGTAACACTGAGATTAGCCATCGATCATCTTTTGTATTCAAACGCTTCGCTACGTTCTAATCTAATCCCAGGTACACCAAGCGGCGCCATACTATATACGTTTACACACATATAAATTACACCTATAATAATGCTTATACTTTAATTTTGTTATTATAACACTTCAGCATGTCTAGATCACACCAGCATCCAATTTGTCGATACTATACTTCCTGGTTTTTTCCATTCTTTGAACAACAGCTTCAACCTAACACCAAAATGGCGGGATAATGGCGGGATAATAAATCCAATTTTGCTCCCTGTAACGTTCATTACGATCTAATTCTACCCGCAGGTGTTTTAAAAGTATCTTGTCAAGCCGCAAGTGTAAGATCAAATAATTCATCGTATGTCGCATATTTCTCTCATTAAGTCGTATTCCGTCAGCTTTCTATAATTTCCACACCTCACTATAATATTAAATTCTACACTAGTATCCATTAAATTTTATTTTCCGAACTTAAACTATCCTACGGCTTCATACGAAACGCCCCCTGCCCCTCCGTGCGCGATCGCAACCTCTTCGTGCCCCTACATAATTAATTCTATCAGGTTAAGGATTCCTATATAACCGACTTTATTTTTACTTCCGTTGCGTCCAACAAATATATTGTACGCCCACTGTAAATCATATTTTATTACGGTCAGCGTCCGTTAATACACTATTCGAGTTCATTCGTTACTTTACCATTCTCACGGATAACAATTTAGTAATAAGCGGCTCCGAGGCGTAGTTGGTATGCGTGTGACTACTACGCTCAAGGTCACGGGTTCGAATCCCGACACGGTAAGCTTGAAAAATGTTTGGCGAGCATTTTTCACAAAAATACGCTCTCGTTCGTATGAGAGCTTAAATAGAGGTTTTGTGTGTAAATGTTGTTACGCACGATAAAGATCCCTACCTTGCTTGGAACAGCAAGGGTTCGGCAAAATTCAAAATTTTTCAGATAAAAAAATCTCGCTTCCTGGCTGACGTATGTTACAGTCCCGTCGACGCGGTACGCGCGTCACAAAAATACAAATGCACGTTCCTGATGTAAGATAGGACCTAACGTTTGATCCATAGTACGTTGTAAGGTTTGTGGTGCGTTACAAAGATCAAATGGCAAAAAATTATATTCGAAAAGACCTCGGCCTGGAACACAAAAAACAGTTTTAGGGCGGAAAGGTAAGTCAAGGAGTATTTGATAAAAAGCTTGTCTAAGATCGATAGATGAGATAAATTTTGCGTTTTGAAGCCGGCTTAAAATTGAGTCAGTTCTAGGTAAAGGGTAAGCGTCAGAGACAGTTACAGAATTCAGCTTTCTGCCATCAAAACAAACACGCCATTCGTCATTTTTCTTACGAACTAATAATACGGGAGACATCCATGGTGAATTTGAGGGAGAGATAACACCAGATTCTAACATTTTATCTATTTCGGAATGCAAATGCTTTTGTAATGCAGGCGATAACGGATATTGACTTTGCTTAAAAGCGAGGGCATCACCAGTAGAGATAACATGTATTGCAGTAGTAACGCAACCAAGTTCAGAGGTATTAAGTTTACAAAATTTGTCGATTGTAGAGTTAAGAATTACATTTTGGAAAACGGTATGAGAATTTTATTAGATATTCCTGCAGATGCACAGGAATTTGTTTTAAGGGAAGTTTGCCAAGAAAAATCTTGGAAATAAAGCGATAAATTAAAAAGTTTACAAAAATCTACATCTAGTAGGAATGGATAAGCTAATGTAGGTACTATCAAAAATGAAACGTCACGTTCAAGTGATTCTACTCGAATTTTTAATTTAAGGGAACCCGATACATATATTTAATTATCGTCAGCTAAATTTATGGAAGCTTTTTCGGGAGCAATTTGAATTTTAATATTTTGTTTAGATAATTGTTGTAGACCTTCGTTGTTTATAAGGGAGCACGAGGAACCTGTGTTCAGTAAAGCGATTACATTTAAGGAACCGATCGAGATGGGTAAATGTGGGCGATTATCGAAGAGTTTTTTAACAAGTTGTAAGGCAGCAGACTTTTTATGGTAAAAGGAATTAACGGTTTGTAGCCAACCCGGCCATTCTGACGGGGTAGTATAACATAATTCTTTTAATGAAGGCAAGGCATTTTGTAAATTCAAAGTAGCGATATTATTGTTAGATATATTTAACAAAGGTACAGCGTTAGAGGTAGTTTTATGCTTTAAATTTATTGACGTCTGGGTTCGTTGAATGGTTGGTGTTGAGGACGATTTTGATTCCTAGAGATATTCACGTCCCGGGTAGGAATATCTCAACGAAAGTTTCCCGATACGTTAGAATTACAATTCGTACAGTTAGATTTATAGATATTAGCGCGACCACAGCCATAGCAAAAAATATTCTTGGGATATGTGCAAACGTTATAGTTATGTCCACTTTTCTTACAATTCCAACAGGTAAGTGAGTTATTTGTTGAGGTAGAAGGAATATTAAGGGTAGATACTTTACGAGAAGATTGAACTTGACAAGCTAAATCGGGTTCTAAAAGGCCAGAGGAGGACGGTATTTATCCATCCGCAACTTTACTTCTTGGAGCGAACGACATAAATCTTTGAATTGAGGTAAAGAAGAAATGTGTTGTAACGCTAGACGTTCGGAAAAATATGGATTTAAATTTCTACGCAACTGATCGATAATTTCAAATTCTGATGGTTTATTATCAAGTCTACTATATAGAGCTTCTATTGAGGTAATAAAGGAAATTACATTTTCATCAGGTCCTTGGGTTCGATTTCGTATCTCATTCCAAAGGTCGGTAATATAACCATGCGGTAAGAAGTCCCGTTTTAAACACGTAAATAATTCCTCCCAGGTAGAAATCTGAGCTCTAATGTTACGATACCACATTAAGGCGGAACCAAAGAATAATTCACCCGCTGAAACAAATAAATCTTGATCCGTACAGTTGCGTGAAATTCTGAAATCGTTGATTCTATCAAGAAAAGACATTAAAGCCCTGGAAAGTTAAACCCCATTTATAAACAGGTATGGATTTCCCCAATGGTGGAGCTTGAGAAATTACGAGATTCGATAAAGGTACAGATATTTCTGTGTCTGCATTTGGATTAAGTTTATCAAGAACTATTCCTTCAAGTAACAAAATATCCGATAAAAAAGTTTGTTTAGCTTGGTTCGCTTGTTTATTGTCAAATAAACACAACAAGTCTATTCCTTGCTTAAAGTAAACTATGCGGGAAACAACACGCTTTAATTCGATTTCGCTTGGGCCGGGATCAATTTTGTTTATTATATTAGTTATATCTTCAAGGGATTGTTTAATTTCAGACATATTTTGAGGTAAATCAGAAACGATTACTTTCGAAATAGGTGGCCCTTTAGCTTCTTGCGCTAGTATAGCTTTAAGTTGCAATCGTCTGTCATTTTGGGTAGATGCGGGTTTAATATTTCTACATTCGATTTCGTAAACTAGCTCCAAAGACTTGAGATGAATAATATTCATTTTAAGGTAGTATTTGAGACAAAAAAAAATATATGAAATTTAAGATACTATAATATTTCACAAGATAAAAGGTATACCAAACCTCAATTGGTTACGTTAAGTGTATTTGAAGGCAAAATCTTCTTTAAAAAGCATTTGTAGGTTACAACTATTTAAATTACTAAGGAAACATTTTTAGAGCGGTATCAAAGCAAGATAGTGTTTAAGAAAACAAATACAACAAGATTAGGTTAATATAACGCTTTAAAAGCGGTAACTGTTTTAAAACGCAAAGTTTTCTTTAAAAGGGATTTGTAAGTCATAGCTAAATATTTAGATTACTGAAAAACACTTTTAAAACGGTATCAAAACAAGATAGTGTTTATACATGATTTAAAAACACCCCCAAAAAGTCAAACCCCAAAAAACAGAAATAAAATTATATTTAGTGTAATATTAAACAAACAATTTCCATAAGGGACACGGTATAAGGCATGAATTAATTAATTATTTATATTTAAATACGAAAGTAGGGTTATATTATATTATAACCACTCCTAAAAAAACACTTTTAATTCCATTTCAAACAAACCAATCACTTATTTAAGACAATTCAAGTTAGAAAGCACACTACTTTTAAAGTTACAGAGAATTAATTCAACTAACAATACATTATTAAAAAAATGTACCATGAAAATCAAGTCAATATGGCGGTTTATGTTAAATTATCATAACAGCTATCACGTCATTTCAGACAACCCTACAGTAAGTTTCAGAGCTGCCACCCTAAATTTTAATGAGTTAATAGATATTAAAAATAATGATAATTATATTTTTTTTTAAATGAAAAAACTATAGATATCGTTAATTAATACATTATAAAGTATAAAAACAAAAGAAAAGATTTTTATTTCACAACCTCACACCTTTGGGCGCCATTGTTACAGTCCCGTCGACGCGTTACGCGCGTCACAAAAGACAGTTGGTAAAGATATTACATAATGTGAAGATTGACGCGCAAATTTTGATGACGTCACACAATATGCAAATTAGGGCGACACAATTTACCAATTACACAAATTATAAAGGAAATAAGTTTTAAAGAAAACCCCCAAAGGGGGCACTTACGTGAACAAGTAGAGCTTTCTTCAGGATTAGTCCATGATGGTCGCGCCGTGGCTCCGCTAATATCTCTCGGGTCATGGATCTTGAACCAGGTTGTATCCAAATTTAATATCTTTTTCCTATGTAGAGGGAACGACAGGAACGGGTTTATAAGGAACGATAATCAAAGATAAGAGAAAAAAGGGATCTACATAACAAAAAGATACGATAAGATACCAGACCAACTACTCTTGTTCGCGTTTCGGAGGCAAGTCCTGACGCGTCTTTCGAAAATTCCCCATTTCCTTCTTCCCCCACACGCGTTGACGCGAATCTCGCGCAACGCACTTCTGAAGTGACAACAAGTCTTTTAAATTTATGGCGCGAAATCCTCACATATTAAAACTTAATTAAAAATGTCTAGTGCCAAAATTTTTGGCACGTAACACGTAATACCTTCAAGTGAAGCCTTAGAAAATCAAATGTAGTGGCTTACAATTTATTACAACGTTTTATCTGTGCAAGTGCTTGTCATATTTTGAAAAATTGCGTGTGAAGATGGGAGTGAAAAGTATCTGATTTTTTTATTTTTATTATAATATTACAATTCCACAAGTTCTTTTGGTTGTCTGGAATATTTGTATGTTTGTTAATTTAGTCCATATATGAAAAACATTCATGTAGGGAGAGTGTTGGACTAAATTCATATTTATATTAAGCATTCAGGTGGCTGGTTGAAAATAAAAAGGATCAGAGAGTTAGTTGCTGTGGCGGTCAGAATTTGATGTTTTAGTTTTGCCATTACAATTACTTGTGCTTTATTATTTTTCTATAATAAAAATAGACAAACCACTGTGTGTGTTGCTTTTCTGTGTGAAGTAAGCATTATAACTTTACTCAGTAAACGGGAACTTTGGAAAATAGAAAATTTTCCAACAGCATATAATATACGGTGTTATTTGCTAACACCGATGTTGGATCCAGAAACAATATCTGAACAATGTTACAATGAATCACAAGTATGTACTGGTAATGGCTTAGTGAAAATATCGGCCAATTGTTCTTTTGATCAAACATACTTTGGTTCTATAAAACCCTTTTTATATTTTTCTCGTACAAAATGATAGCGCACGTCAATATGCTAGCTTCGTTGATGAAATTCTGGATTTTTTATTAGTTTGGCCGCGCTCTGATTATCTATAAATAACTGTATTGGAATTGCAATACTTTCACCAATATCCAAAAATAGCTGATATAACCACAGTAACTCTTTTGTGGTTTGTGCAGCAGCAATATATTCAGATTCTGTTGTTGAAAGACTAACAGAATTTTGTTTCTGACTTGACCAACAAATTGGAGCTCCTGCCAATATAATAATAAAACCGATTATTGACTTCCTAGTGTTTGGATCACTGGCGTAATCTGTATCGGTATAAGTCATTAACTTCAAGTTGTCCTGATACTGGTAAGTTATGCTTAAATATTTGGTTGCCAATAAATATTTAAATATACGACCAACTGCGTTCCAATGTTCTCCTGTATAATTATTTAAAAATTGACTTACCCGTCCAACAGAATAAGCAATGTCTGGACGACTTACTATTGTAGAAAACAACAAAGAACCAACTACTTGCATGTAAGGAAAGTGGTTTTCCTTAAAACTCTCTCCTTTGAACAAAATCACATGTGAATCTGCGGGTACAGCCACAGGATTTGCACTGCTAAAACTAAAACATTATATGTAACGTATGGTAATAGTTTTCTTCTGCCTGTCCTGCACGAATTCAAGTCCCACGTAAATGCCAGGCTTGCTGACTACCACATCAAAATGTTTTTGCAGTTCACTTAATACAAAGTCTATTTCATGAGTTCATCGTCCACATAGATTACAAGTAATATTTTTAAGTCGTTTTGGTGTAAACAATACACACAATTATCAGCATTACTCTGATTAAACACCATACTTTTAAGAACAGTATCAAACTCACTATTCCAGCACCGTGGTGCTTGTTTAAGTCCGTATAAGGCTTTGTTTAATTTGCATACTTTTTCAAATCTGTCAGATATATCCATACCATCTGGTATTTTCATATACTTGTCACTATCCATTTCACCATGTAGAGAGGCAGTCCTTATATCGAACTAATTTCCCAATCATGATGAGCTGAGATTGCTAGAATTGTCCTAATTGTATTGTATCGAGCTGTTGGTGAGAATATGTCATTAAAGTCAACTCCTTCTCGTTGTTGGCAACCTTTTATACATAGTTGCTGTGTATCTTAAAACAGATCCAATCGGTGTACGTTTAAATTTGAAAACCCATTTGCTTGATAAAGCTTTACTATTTTCTGGTAATGTAACATAGTCCCAGGTGTGATTCTTTGTATGTGCTTGAAGTTCCTCTTGGATCACTTTCTTCCAAAACTGTTTTTCATCACTGTCTAGGGCTTCTTCGTAACTGTTAGGTTTGTTGCCTTCTACATAATATAATTCATAATCATTGTATTGTTTGGGTAAATTCACTTCTCTTCTTCTTAATTTTGGTTTTTCGCTTTCATTCTTATAAACGAGCCTTACAAATAGTTCTATTCACCGCTGGCGTACTTATAGTTACTGTGCATTGATGTGATTTTTATTTAAAATGAATGTATAGTCGAGTAGCCTTACCTTTAGTTACTGTCAAGAAAGTATTTTTTGTTGTTAGAAGCTGTCAATCAGTGGAAAAGATACTTGTAAATTTTAGCGTTTAATAAAGGATTTAACTGAAATATAAATCAACGCTCAAAGTCCTTGTACTAATCCACGGTTTTCTAATATTCTAAAATTTACAAGTTTGCTAAAAAATTACACCCTTTAAATCTGAAAGCATCTAATAGACAACGTTAAAGAGCAGGTAAATGCGACCGGCAACCACATTAATTGTACTTATGAAAGTTGTCGGAAGCGGGATAGTGCGGATAATATGGCCGCATGTGATAAATGTCTGCAATGGTACCATTTTCAATGCGCAGAAGTGAACAGCTCTATTGAGAATCGGGACTGGATATGTAAAAAGTGTCTAGCAGAACAAAAATCACATGAACAGCGTTCACGACTGGATGGTAAAACATCTCGAGCACCATCTATTGCCCAGCTAGAGCTTAGCCGCTTAGAAGAATTAAAACAGATTCAAGAAAATTTTGTAAACAAGAAATACGAGCTGTTAAAAGCTGTTGCGGGCTCCGGTAGTGTATCAAAGGCGCATTCCAGCTCGGTCCCGTCGAGCGAACATAGAGTCCGAATAAGGCAATGGGTTGAGGACACTAGTCATGGACTTGAATTTGAAGAAGGCAGCTCAAACAGTATCAAAAGTGCTCTCACGAGCGTCCCGCATAATCTTAAAAACTTAAAACGTCGCGACGTTCATTCTTTAAAAGGGCAAAAACAAGAGGTGCTGTCACATTACCAAGGTGTTCTCACCCCCGTAACCTTGTCGCACGACAAATATTACCTAAAGAACTACCAATTTTCGATGGTGTTAGAAGAGAGCTTTGGCCAGTTTTTATAAGTAATTACCGCCAATCAACGATGCGCTGCAATTTTTCTCAAGAAGAAAATCTGCTTAGGTTACAATGCGCCTTAAAGGGTTCCGCTCTTGATAAGGTACGTGGAGTTTTGATCAACCCGGAAACGGTGCCTAAAGCGATCGAAACTCTTGAGATGATATATGGTCAACCAGAAGCCATCCTTATGGAGTTACAAAGAAAAATAAAGTCAATCCCTCCAATCAAAGCGGACCAGCTTGACCATTTAGTTCATTATGCCATCGAAGTCCAGAATTTCTGCGCAATGGTAGAAGCAACTGATTTAGGTGGATATCTACAGAATCCCATTCTTTTACAGGAGTTGGCCGAAAAATTGCCCTCGTATCACAAACTAAATTGGTTCCTTGAGTTGGAAAACGAAACAAGCTTAAAAACCTTTAGTGGATGGTTAATGAATTTGGCTAAAGGGGCTTGTAAAGCAACATCTACTTCAAGGGGAAATGTAAAAGTTAATTTTCAAGGTTACCATCATTCATTATCAAACATAACAGCCGCTAAAAAAGGAAATGCGTCGCAGTCATTGAAATCTGACAACACTCTTTGTTATTTCTGTGGGTCGTCGGTCCATAAACTCGAAAGTTGTGAAAAGTTCCTTAGCCTTTCTCCAAACGACCGCAAAGAATACGTTGACACTAATAAGTTATGTTGTAAGTGTCTAAAAAAGCACAATCCAAAATACTGTTGGCCTAAAAAACAGTGTGGCGTTGATAACTGCATTCTTAGGCACCACTCATGTCTTCACCTATCAGCTATAAACAAACAAGAAAACAAGGTAGGTAACCAACAAAATATGCATACTGGTCCCCAAGAAAAGTCCTTTTAAAGATCATTTAATAACGTCGCTGTGCATTCAGACTATTCAACCACACAACCTATTTTGTTTAGAATTTTACCTGTAATACTGTGCAATAATGGTATACGGGTCGAAACCTATGCGTTTTTAAACGAAGGTTCAAGTTCAACCCTCTTAGAAGAAAGCGTCGCGAGAAAACTAGAGCTACAGGGTCCTACCAGAGAATTATGTCTACGGTGGACTGGTGACGTAACTAGAACAGAAGAGTCTTCGCAAACTGTCTCCTTTGAAATTTGTGGTAAAACCACAGATTCCAGGGGGTATTTTATTACTGGAGCCAGAACTGTCCGTGATCTAGATTTGCTACTACAGTCATGGTCAAACGCTACATGCGGGTGTTTCCCTCATCTAGAGGGCTTGCCAATAACCGACTATGAGTCTGCAAAACCTACGGTCTTGATCGGTCTTGATAACTATAAGTTATGTATTCCACTCTATAAGAGGGAAGGTAAATGGTTTGAACCCATGGCAACTAAAACACGCCTTGGATGGTCAATTTTGGGCCACAAAGACGACCAAGACAGGCAGCAGTTTCTAACGTGCATGTTATTTGTGAATGTCGAAGAAAACCTGCATGAACTGGTTAAGCAGTATTTCTCACTCGAAAACACAGGTGTTCAGCTTGATTCTAAATTGAGTCTAAAGAAAACCAAAATCACGATCTATTTTGGAATCTACCACCAACAAGGTTGATGACCATTATGAAACTGGGTTGCTTTGGAAGTTTGACAAATTTAAACTACCCGATAGCTATCACATGGCTTTGCGAAGATTGCTGCACCTTGAAAGGAAAATGGAGAAAGATCCGATCCTGGCTGAAAATATATGCACTCAAATAAATGAACATATTCGCAAAGGGTATGTGCGTAAGTTAGACACTAACGAGATCAATACTAATCTTCCGATCTGGTACTTGCCAATTTTTTGCTATTAAAAATCCCAACGAGCCAAAAAAAATTTTTTCTAGTATGGAATGCGGCTGCCACCGTAAACGGTGTATCATTAAATTCAATGCTTCTATCTGGACCTGATCTACTATCATCACTACCGGCAATCCTGTACCGATTCAGGCAACACAAAATAGCAATATGTGAAGATATAGCTGAAATGTTTCACCAAGTTCGCATAATTGAGCCCGACCAACATGTGCAGAGGTTTTTATGGAGGAACGGGAGGATGACTGTCAAACCAGAGGTATACCTTATGAAAGTGATGACATTTGGGGCAACTTGTGCTCCGAGTTCGGCGCAATTCGTAAAAAATAAGAATGCAGAAACATTTGCTTCCATTTATCCTCGAGCGGTGTACGCCATTCAACAAAATCACTATGTTGATGATTGGCTTGACAGTACTGACACCGAGGACGAGATGATTGAGCTTGCACGAACAGTGATACATATACATGCATCAGGAGGATTTCACATTAGAAATTGGCTTTCAAATTCTGACTGTGTACTTGAAGCAATTGGCGATACACCCAGTCGTGTTCAGAAAATTATAACCGGCGTTGAATCTTCACCCGATAAGGTTCTGGGATTATGGTAGAACTCAAAAGTTGATTTTTTCTCTTTCATGTTAAACACAAAACGAATTGAGGTTGAAATCTTGCAGGGCCAAAGAAAACCTACAAAAAGAGAAGTTTTGAGGATGCTTATGCTGATTTACGATCCCTTAGGATTTATATCATTTTTTCTCGTGTATATCAAAATTCTACTTCAAAATATTTGGCGGTCTGGAATTAATTGGGATGATAAAATTACGGATGAACAGTATGCAATGTGGACAATGTGGATAAAAGTTTTAATAACTATTGAAACGGTAAAAATTCCTCGATGTTATTCGGCAATAAATGGTTCATTTAGTATTGAATTGCACTTACTGGTAGATGCTAGTGAAAATGCTTACGCTGCAGTAGCATATTTTCGTATTCTAACTGAAAGCGCAATTGATGTTGCGCTAGTTGGCTCAAAAACTAAAGTGGCTCCCCAGAAACCCTTGTCTATCCCAAGGCTTGAATTGCAAGCCGCGGTATTAGGTTGTCGCCTGGCCCAATCAATAATAAAAGCACATTCATTTAACATTTGCCGACGATTTTGGACGGACTCCAGTAATGTCTTGAGTTGGATTAAATCTGACGCTAGAAGTTACAAGCAGTTTGTTAGTTTGAGAATTGGCGAGATCTTAGAATAGAGTGATGTCGAAGAATGGCGGTGGTTACCAACTGAATTAAACGTTGCCGATGATGCTACTAAATGGAAAAGTCCGCCGAAGATAGACAAGACTTGTAGATGGTTTGCGGGACCCTCGTTCTTAAAGAACAGTGTGTTTTCTTGGCCTGAAAGTACCTTTCGAAAAAATAGTGAGCCTAATCCTGAGCTCCGTATTAATGTAACAAGGACCGAATCGTCTAAAGTAGTAACCGCTAACCCTGACAACATTTCAAGTTGGATTTCTCTTATTCGAGCTCAAGCCTTCGTCCGAAGATATGTTTTCATCCTATTAAACAGAACAAAGGGAGCTGCGGTACAAAACGGAAAACTAACACTAACGGAAAAAAGAGTGGCAGAAAACGACCTATTCAAAAGGTGTCAACAGGACTGCTTTTCAGAAGAGTACGCACTTTTAAACCGAAACCACTCCGCAGTTTTAAATAAAAGCAGTCGGTTATACTCGCTTCATGGACGAACATGGAGTGTTAAGAGTAAAAGGACGCATAGGTGATGCTTTCGAAGGGTTTGAATGGAAAAATAAACATCCTGTAATACTCGCTGATCATGGTGTTACTAGACGATTGATAATGTACTACAACCAACTCTTTAAACACCAGAATCACGAGACCGTTATCAACGAGTTACGCCAACTGTACTTTATCTTGAAGCTGCATGCAGTTTTTGCTAAAATTAGAAAAAACTGTGCGCACTGCAAAATAAAAAAGGCAGCTCCAAATCCGCCGTTAATGGGAAATTTACCAAAGGCCCGTTTCATGCCATACGTACGCCCTTTCGCTTATGTCGGAGTCGACTACTTTGGTCCTTTTCATGCAGCGATTGGACGACGCGTTGAAAAGCGATGGGGAGTTCTGTTTACCTGCATGACTGTACGAGCCATACACCTAGAAGTTGCCCATAGTCTTACCACAGACTCCTGTATTTTAGCATTACGATGTTTTGTTGGTCGGCGTGGCATGCCTATTGAAATTTTTAGTGACAATGGCACTAATTTTAGGGGTGCTAGTAAGCTTTCAGCTGAAGAACTTAGGAAATTAAACACAGACAAACTTCAAGAAAGTTTCGCTGATGTGAAATAGAGTTTCATACCGCCTGCTTCGCCTCATATAGGCGGAACTTGGGAAAGGCTGGTGCGATCGGTGAAATCCAATCTTCTTGAAGTTATGCCAAAGCAACGCAACCCCAGTGATGAGCTTTTACATGCTGTGTTTATAGAAGTCGAAAATATTATAAATACTAGACCGCTGACATATATACCATTATCCAAAGAGAATGATGAGGCGCTTACTCCAAACCACTTTTTACTCGGATGTTCTAATGGTTTAAAACCTCTAGGCGAATGCGATGCAAGTTGTCTTATATCTAGGAAAGGTTACCGAGTCTCACAGCACATAGCGCAAACATTTTGGAAAAGGTGGGTCAAAGAGTATGTTCCTACACTCACCCGGCGTTCAAAGTGGCACGTTTCCGTAAAACTTGTCGCTATTGGAAACATTGTTTTTATAGGCGATGAAAACTGCCATCGCAATTTATGGCGAAAAGGCAGAGTAATTGATGTGATTAAAGGCGCGGATGGGCAAGTGCGCAGTGCGGTGATTCAAGTACCTTCAGGTGAGGTATATACTCGACCATCGGTAAAATTGGCTGTTCTAGACTTGGAAGAGATCGATAGTAAGCAAGTTCCTGGTGATTACTTACCAGGGGGAGTATAAACGAGCCTTACAAATAGTTCTATTCACCGCTGGCGTACTTATAGTTACTGTGCATTGATGTGATTTTTATTTAAAATGAATGTATAGTCGAGTAGCCTTACCTTTAGTTACTGTCAAGAAAGTATTTTTTGTTGTTAGAAGCTGTCAATCAGTGGAAAAGATACTTGTAAATTTTAGCGTTTAATAAAGGATTTAACTGAAATATAAATCAACGCTCAAAGTCCTTGTACTAATCCACGGTTTTCTAATATTCTAAAATTTACAAGTTTGCTAAAAAATTACACCCTTTAAATCTGAAAGCATCTAATAGACAACGTTAAAGAGCAGGTAAATGCGACCGGCAACCACATTAATTGTACTTATGAAGGTTGTCGGAAGCGGGATAGTGCGGATAATATGGCCGCATGTGATAAATGTCTGCAATGGTACCATTTTCAATGCGCAGAAGTGAACAGCTCTATTGAGAATCGGGACTGGATATGTAAAAAAGTGTCTAGCAGAACAAAAATCACATGAACAGCGTTCACGACTGGATGGTAAAACATCTCGAGCACCATCTATTGCCCAGCTAGAGCTTAGCCGCTTAAAAGAATTAAAACAGATTCAAGAAAATTTTGTAAACAAGAAATACGAGCTGTTAAAAGCTGTTGCGGGCTCCGGTAGTGTATCAAAGGCGCATTCCAGCTCGGTCCCGTCGAGCGAACATAGAGTCCGAATAAGGCAATGGGTTGAGGACACTAGTCATGGACTTGAATTTGAAGAAGGCAGCTCAAACAGTATCAAAGTGCTCTCACGAGCGTCCCGCATAATCTTAAAAACTTAAAACGTCGCGACGTTTATTCTTTAAAAGGGCAAAAACAAGAGGTGCTGTCACATTACCAAGGTGTTCTCACCCCCGTAACCTTGTCGCACGACAAATATTACCTAAAGAACTACCAATTTTCGATGGTGTTAGAAGAGAGCTTTGGCCAGTTTTTATAAGTAATTACCGCCAATCAACGATGCGCTGCAATTTTTCTCAAGAAGAAAATCTGCTTAGGTTACAATGCGCCTTAAAGGGTTCCGCTCTTGATAAGGTACGTGGAGTTTTGATCAACCCGGAAACGGTGCCTAAAGCGATCGAAACTCTTGAGATGATATATGGTCAACCAGAAGCCATCCTTATGGAGTTACAAAGAAAAATAAAGTCAATCCCTCCAATCAAAGCGGACCAGCTTGACCATTTAGTTCATTATGCCATCGAAGTCCAGAATTTCTGCGCAATGGTAGAAGCAACTGATTTAGGTGGATATCTACAGAATCCCCTTCTTTTACAGGAGTTGGCCGAAAAATTGCCCTCGTATCACAAACTAAATTGGTTCCTTGAGTTGGAAAACGAAACAAGCTTAAAAACCTTTAGTGGATGGTTAATGAATTTGGCTAAAGGGGCTTGTAAAGCAACATCTACTTCAAGGGGAAATGTAAAGTTAATTTTCAAGGTTACCATCATTCATTATCAAACATAACAGCCGCTAAAAAGGAAATGCGTCGCAGTCATTGAAATCTGACAACACTCTTTGTTATTTCTGTGGGTCGTCGGTCCATAAACTCGAAAGTTGTGAAAAGTTCCTTAGCCTTTCTCCAAACGACCGCAAAGAATACGTTGACACTAATAAGTTATGTTGTAAGTGTCTAAAAAAGCACAATCCAAAATACTGTTGGCCTAAAAACAGTGTGGCGTTGATAACTGCATTCTTAGGCACCACTCATGTCTTCACCTATCAGCTATAAACAAACAAGAAAACAAGGTAGGTAACCAACAAAATATGCATACTGGTCCCCAAGAAAAGTCCTTTAAAGATCATTTAATAACGTCGCTGTGCATTCAGACTATTCAACCACACAACCTATTTTGTTTAGAATTTTACCTGTAATACTGTGCAATAATGGTATACGGGTCGAAACCTATGCGTTTTTAAACGAAGGTTCAAGTTCAACCCTCTTAGAAGAAAGCGTCGCGAGAAAACTAGAGCTACAGGGTCCTACCAGAGAATTATGTCTACGGTGGACTGGTGACGTAACTAGAACAGAAGAGTCTTCGCAAACTGTCTCCTTTGAAATTTGTGGTAAAACCACAGATTCCAGGGGGTATTTTATTACTGGAGCCAGAACTGTCCGTGATCTAGATTTGCTACTACAGTCATGGTCAAACGCTACATGCGGGTGTTTCCCTCATCTAGAGGGCTTGCCAATAACCGAATATGAGTCTGCAAAACCTACGGTCTTGATCGGTCTTGATAACTATAAGTTATGTATTCCACTCTATAAGAGGGAAGGTAAATGGTTTGAACCCATGGCAACTAAAACACGCCTTGGATGGTCAATTTTTGGGCCACAAAGACGACCAAGACAGGCAGCAGTTTCTAACGTGCATGTTATTTGTGAATGTCGCGAAGAAAACCTGCATGAACTGGTTAAGCAGTATTTCTCACTCGAAAACACAGGTGTTCAGCTTGATTCTAAATTGGAGTCTAAAGAAAACCAAAAATCACGATCTATTTTGGAATCTACCACCAACAAGGTTGATGACCATTATGAAACTGGGTTGCTTTGGAAGTTTGACAAATTTAAACTACCCGATAGCTATCACATGGCTTTGCGAAGATTGCTGCACCTTGAAAGGAAAATGGAGAAAGATCCGATCCTGGCTGAAAATATATGCACTCAAATAAATGAACATATTCGCAAAGGGTATGTGCGTAAGTTAGACACTAACGAGATCAATACTAATCTTCCGATCTGGTACTTGCCAATTTTTGCTATTAAAAATCCCAACGAGCCAAAAAAATTTTTTCTAGTATGGAATGCGGCTGCCACCGTAAACGGTGTATCATTAAATTCAATGCTTCTATCTGGACCTGATCTACTATCATCACTACCGGCAATCCTGTACCGATTCAGGCAACACAAAATAGCAATATGTGAAGATATAGCTGAAATGTTTCACCAAGTTCGCATAATGAGCCCGACCAACATGTGCAGAGGTTTTTATGGAGGAACGGGAGGATGACTGTCAAACCAGAGGTATACCTTATGAAAGTGATGACATTTGGGGCAACTTGTGCTCCGAGTTCGGCGCAATTCGTAAAAAATAAGAATGCAGAAACATTTGCTTCCATTTATCCTCGAGCGGTGTACGCCATTCAACAAAATCACTATGTTGATGATTGGCTTGACAGTACTGACACCGAGGACGAGATGATTGAGCTTGCACGAACAGTGATACATATACATGCATCAGGAGGATTTCACATTAGAAATTGGCTTTCAAATTCTGACTGTGTACTTGAAGCAATTGGCGATACACCCAGTCGTGTTCAGAAAATTATAACCGGCGTTGAATCTTCACCCGATAAGGTTCTGGGATTATGGTGGAACTCAAAAGTTGATTTTTTCTCTTTCATGTTAAACACAAAACGAATTGAGGTTGAAATCTTGCAGGGCCAAAGAAAACCTACAAAAAGAGAAGTTTTGAGGATGCTTATGCTGATTTACGATCCCTTAGGATTTATATCATTTTTTCTCGTGTATATCAAAATTCTACTTCAAAATATTTGGCGGTCTGGAATTAATTGGGATGATAAAATTACGGATGAACAGTATGCAATGTGGACAATGTGGATAAAAGTTTTAATAACTATTGAAACGGTAAAAATTCCTCGATGTTATTCGGCAATAAATGGTTCATTTAGTATTGAATTGCACTTACTGGTAGATGCTAGTGAAAATGCTTACGCTGCAGTAGCATATTTTCGTATTCTAACTGAAAGCGCAATTGATGTTGCGCTAGTTGGCTCAAAACCAAAGTGGCTCCCAGAAACCCTTGTCTATCCTAAGGCTTGAATTGCAAGCGCGGTATTAGGTTGTCGCCTGGCCCAATCAATAATAAAAGCACATTCATTTAACATTTGCCGACGAGTATTTTGGACGGACTCCAGTAATGTCTTGAGTTGGATTAAATCTGACGCTAGAAGTTACAAGCAGTTTGTTAGTTTGAGAATTGGCGAGATCTTAGAATAGAGTGATGTCGAAGAATGGCGGTGGTTACCAACTGAATTAAACGTTGCCGATGATGCTACTAAATGGAAAAGTCCGCCGAAGATAGACAAGACTTGTAGATGGTTTGCGGGACCCTCGTTCTTAAAGAACAGTGTGTTTTCTTGGCCTGAAAGTACCTTTCGAAAAATAGTGAGCCTAATCCTGAGCTCCGTATTAATGTAACAAGGACCGAATCGTCTAAAGTAGTAACCGCTAACCCTGACAACATTTCAAGTTGGATTTCTCTTATTCGAGCTCAAGCCTTCGTCCGAAGATATGTTTTCATCCTATTAAACAGAACAAAGGGAGCTGCGGTACAAAACGGAAAACTAACACTAACGGAAAAAAGAGTGGCAGAAAACGACCTATTCAAAAGGTGTCAACAGGACTGCTTTTCAGAAGAGTACGCACTTTTAAACCGAAACCACTCCGCAGTTTTAAATAAAAGCAGTCGGTTATACTCGCTTCATGGACGAACATGGAGTGTTAAGAGTAAAAGGACGCATAGGTGATGCTTTCGAAGGGTTTGAATGGAAAAATAAACATCCTGTAATACTCGCTGATCATGGTGTTACTAGACGATTGATAATGTACTACCACCAACTCTTTAAACACCAGAATCACGAGACCGTTATCAACGAGTTACGCCAACTGTACTTTATCTTGAAGCTGCATGCAGTTTTTGCTAAAATTAGAAAAAACTGTGCGCACTGCAAAATAAAAAAGGCAGCTCCAAATCCGCCGTTAATGGGAAATTTACCAAAGGCCCGTTTCATGCCATACGTACGCCCTTTCGCTTATGTCGGAGTCGACTACTTTGGTCCTTTTCATGCAGCGATTGGACGACGCGTTGAAAAGCGATGGGGAGTTCTGTTTACCTGCATGACTGTACGAGCCATACACCTAGAAGTTGCCCATAGTCTTACCACAGACTCCTGTATTTTAGCATCACGATGTTTTGTTGGTCGGCGTGGCATGCCTATTGAAATTTTTAGTGACAATGGCACTAATTTTAGGGTGCTAGTAAGCTTTCAGCTGAAGAACTTAGGAAATTAAACACAGACAAACTTCAAGAAAGTTTCGCTGATGTGAAATAGAGTTTCATACCGCCTGCTTCGCCTCATATAGGCGGAACTTGGGAAAGGCTGGTGCGATCGGTGAAATCCAATCTTCTTGAAGTTATGCCAAAGCAACGCAACCCCAGTGATGAGCTTTTACATGCTGTGTTTATAGAAGTCGAAAATATTATAAATACTAGACCGCTGACATATATACCATTATCCAAAGAGAATGATGAGGCGCTTACTCCAAACCACTTTTTACTCGGATGTTCTAATGGTTTAAAACCTCTAGGCGAATGCGATGCAAGTTGTCTTATATCTAGGAAAGGTTACCGAGTCTCACAGCACATAGCGCAAACATTTTGGAAAAGGTGGGTCAAAGAGTATGTTCCTACACTCACCCGGCGTTCAAAGTGGCACGTTTCCGTAAAACCTGTCGCTATTGGAAACATTGTTTTTATAGGCGATGAAAACTGCCATCGCAATTTATGGCGAATAGGCATAGTAATTGATGTGATTAAAGGCCCGGATGGGCAAGTGCGCAGTGCGGTGATTCAAGTACCTTCAGGTGAGGTATATACTCGACCATCGGTAAAATTGGCTGTTCTAGACTTGGAAGAGATCGATAGTAAGCAAGTTCCTGGTGATTACTTACCAGGGGGAGTATAAACGAGCCTTACAAATAGTTCTATTCACCGCTGGCGTACTTATAGTTACTGTGCATTGATGTGATTTTTATTTAAAATGAATGTATAGTCGAGTAGCCTTACTTTAGTTACTGTCAAGAAAGTATTTTTTGTTGTTAGAAGCTGTCAATCAGTGGAAAAGATACTTGTAAATTTTAGCGTTTAATAAAGGATTTAACTGAAATATAAATCAACGCTCAAAGTCCTTGTACTAATCCACGGTTTTCTAATAATTCTCTCTTTCTCTTTGTTCGTTCGCTACAGCTTCTGGGTTAAAATCGTTTTCTATTATTTCAGGGTCTAGTCTGACATTTATTGTTATGTCATCTAAAAATTTATCTCCATCATTTTCAATTTTTAAATTAACCACAATTTTTTTACAATCTGTCACCATTTCCACAGACTTCTCATTAAATATAATATCCCTTGAAAGAATTATTTTCTTTGTACTTGTATCAAAGAGTCTGTAATCTTCTGAGTTTCCTTCGTACCCTACAAACACCAACTCTTTGCTTTTGGGTCCAACTTATTCTGTGTCTGTTTTGGAACTTGGACAAATGAGTCACATCCGAAAATTTTACAATGATCCAAATATGACTTTTTACCAGTCCACTGAGTTGGGGGTTTGTTTATGTTAAAAGAAACATAATGTTTTAGGCTTAGAATAATATCTAAGTGTGTGCATGTCAATTCAATTAATATACATCTCAGTTTTGTCAAATTATTATTATTAAATATTGAATATAGTTTATCTCTAATATAGAGTATTTGTTTCAATGTAATGAAATAGTTCATTACTTATAACTACATCTGGTGGATTGATAAATGATGTTTTTGGAAGTTCTAACAATTTTCCTAACATAGGTTATGGGCCCAGATAGTTCATAAGCCATACAAAGTTCTTTTGAATCTTTATTCAAGCCTTTTCGAAGTGATAGTATTTATTTTGGGAAATCGCATTTATAATGTCAAATCCAACAAAGGACAGCGATGAATCCAATATTGGAGGAATTTCTTCAGCTATCACCAGTATGCCCGCTCAATTTATTATTGGTAGTGGACATAATGATTATCGAAAAACTTGAAGGAAGTAACAATTACACTAACTGGAAATTTCAAATGAAACTATTGTTGATTGATCAAGGTTTATGGGAGTTTGCAAATGGCGCAAGTCCGACTCCCTTAGACATATGTAGAGATCAAAAAGCATATGCTAAAATTTGTTTGCATGTAAAACCAGTGTGTTATCAACATATTAGAAATGCCAAAACTGCGGCTGAAACGTGGAATAATTTGAAACGAGCCTACGAAAATGTCGGTATTAGCAGGCGTTTATTTTTAAAAAGAAAACTTTCGCAAATTAAATATGTAAACTTTGATTCAATGGATCATTATTTGGAAAAGATTATTTTGGTCATCCAGGAACTTAGTCATTGGTTGCAATACTGATGATGATGAACAAGCAGAATTAATGCTCATACGTTTACCCAGCAAATTCGATTCTTTAATTCTGGCAATTGAAGCTACCCGATCTAAACTGACATCAGATTTTGTAAAAGCTTAATTAATTCAAGGCGAATTTAAGAGATGTGACTCGGTGAGTGCCAATATTGACAATAGTAGTGATAATGAGACTCTAACCGTCAAGAATAAGTTTAAACCCATATACCATCACTGTAATAAACAAGGACACATTAAGCCTAGATGTCCAGTACTCAAAAAGGAGAAGAAACATTCAAAGAAACATTATTCTAATATAAATTCTTCTTTGCAGTCAATTTCTAGAAATAATAGCAATGCTAGGAATAAAAATTCTTCAATGATTTTGATGAAAGAACGCGGAATAACTACACAACGTGTTTTAATAACTTTTTTTTATAACAGTTTAATATGGAAGTATAATATATTATATTGAAACATTGACAGTTAAAAAGGAACACTCTAGAAACACAAATCTTAACCATGACTACAATCTAAATCACGGCTTACTTTACAACAGATTTCTACTCATACTGCATTGATAAGCCACAGTACAAACGATGCCGACTGGATTTTGGATTCAGGTTGTACTAGTCATATGACTAATCATAAGGATTAGATGGTTAATTATAATAATAATAGTAATGATAAGCTAATATCTGAAATTACCATTGCTAATAACAAAAATATTTTTGGTCAAGGCGTAGGTGACATAAATGTAACCTCTTAGTAATAATGATACAAGGATGACCACTAATGCTTTATATGTTCCCAACATTGTCACAAATTTGCTATCTGTTAGTAAATTAGCTAATAAGGATTATACTCTAGTTTTTGATAATAAGAACTGTCGTATATATAGGGATGATGATTTGAAAATAATTGGTTCCTGTCAGTTCACAGCCACACAAAGTGATGGAATTTATCAATTGGATCAAAAACATTATGGACAAAGCAAATTTTGTAGTGAAGGTGTTAGTAAATCTTTACTTACTAAAGCAAATGCCTTGGCAATTTCGCATCGACGTCTAGGACATGTAAGTCTGAAAAGTGTGCAAAAACTTCGAGATTCATCAGCCACCGGAATTAGCTTTATCAATGGAACTTTATATCTTTGCATTCCATGTACCGAAGGGAAACAAAAGTCAACTGCTTCTTTGATAGAATGATGACATACATCAATATGTTTTGTGCGTCTAAACGCCTCACTGTCAATCATCTTATGTGTATTTGGGTGTAGGGCTTATGCTTTAATTCCTAAGCAGCATCAGACTAAATTAGATGCTAAATCGAAAGCTCATTATGGTTGGATATTGAGATCATACCAAAGGATACAGATTGGCGGATCCTTTAAATGGAAACATCACAAAAGCCAGATCTGTTCAGTTTTTTGAACACATGAAAGGTGGAATAAGCGTTGAAAATAACGATCTCCTCTTTGATCATCAACTTGATAATTTTTCTTTTGACGTCACTAATTATGCACAAATTAACAAGTCTTATGCTGTTTCAGGAATTGTGGATGATCAACAAGAAATATTGCAAGCACAAAATGATTCTTCAGTTGGTATTATTCCTATAGCTGACGTTTATAATATCCAAACGGAAGAAAATTTTGAAGATGCTCTTGATGCTACTATTTCTACTGCAGAATGTTGTGCTTTTGAAGATACTATTGATGAAAATAGGCAAGTTCGCCAACGTCGCTGTCCTTTTTGGTACAAGGACTATGAGATGAATTATTTTTCTCAATTAGCGTTGATTGCACGCTATGAACCTCAAACTTATAAACAAGCTGTTAACTCCGATAAAAAAGAGCAATGGTTAAACGCTATGAATGATGAATATAATTCACTTGCTTCACATGATGTTTGGGAATTGGTTCGATAGACCAGAAAATACAAATGTTGTCAAATGTAAATGGGTATTCAAAGAAAAGACCGACGCAAATGAGGTATTAAAGAAACATAAAGCTCGCTTGGTAGCTAAAGGTTCTACACAGCGTTATGGGATCGACTATGAGGAGACATTTGCACCTGTTGTTTGACATTCCACTCTGCGGACATTGCTGGCAATAGGAGTTGAGTTCGATATGGATATCGAGCACATTGATGTAAATATTGCTTTTTTAAATGGGGATCTTCATGAGACCATTTTTATGCAACAACTTATCGGTTTTGAGATTGAGGGGCAAAATAAAGTTTGTTTACTTAAAAAGAGCCTTTACGGCCCTAAACAAACAAGTAGAGCTTGAAATGAAAAAGTGAACAATGTTTTAATTCAACATGGTTATAAACAGTTGAAGAGTGAAAAATGTGTTTATTTCAAGGATTTCAACAAGAATAAAGTCATTATTACTCTGTATGTTGACGATTTTTTCGTATTTAGCAATAGCCAAAGTGGCAAGAAAGAGCTATTATGAGATTTTGAGCAAGAATTTTGAGTTAAAATTGCCCGGACCTGTGAAACATAGTCCAGGAATAAAAGTTGAACGAAATAGAGAAAAAGGGACAATGAAGCTTTCTCAAGGTGAATATGTTAGAAACCTACTGCAAAAATTTAGAATGGCAGACTGTTACAAACTTTCTACTCCAATGAAGATAAACACTACCGTGGGGAAAGCAACTACATGTGATATGACATATCCATATCAGGAATTAATTGGGAGCCTGATGTACCTTTCTGTTTCAACTTGACCAGACATTGCTTACTCTTGTAGTAAATTGAGCCAGTGCAATACTTGTTATGATAAAAGACACTGGACGATGGCCATACGTGTATTAAGGTATTTGTCTGGAACTTAGGATTATGGTCTGATTTTTTTCTAGAAGTGGTACCGAAATTACCATATTTTCCAATGCTGATTGGACAGGGGATATCGTAGACCGCAAGTCATATACAGGATTAGTTTCAAAATTAGGCAATTCTTTGATAAATTGGGAATCGCGCAAACAGCAAACCATTGCTTGCTCTAGTATGGAAGCTGAACATTATGGTCTAGGAACAGCAGTCAATGAAGCTAAATTTCTTCGAAACTTTCTCTTTGAATTGCGCTTGATCTCACGGAAACCAATCACCATCTTCAATGATAACCAAAGTACACATAAGATGATTGACAGTGAGGCATTTAGACGCACAAAACATATTGATGTATGACACCATTTTATCAAGGAAGCAGTTGACTTAGGTGAGGTAACTATTAAATACAAATTCAAATGAGCTAGTTGCAGACTTATTTACCAAACCAATGGGTGAAACTAAGCATGAAATGTTTGTTAAAGAATTAGGGCTCATTTGATAATTACTGTTGTCATTAGTTATTTCTTTTCTTTAGTTTTTCTACCGTTTCTGTTTTGTTTACACCCGATCATGTTTTTTATGTATTTGATATATAAGTTATCATTTATAGACATATTCGAGTAAGGGACAGTGTTAAAAGAAACAATGTTTTAGGCTTACAATATCAATTCAATTAATATACATGTCAGTTTTATCAAATTATTATTATTATATATTGAATATATTTTATCTCTAACATAGAGTATTTGTTTCAATGTAATGAAATAGTTCATTACTTATAACTACATCTGGTGGATTGATAAATGATGTTTTTGGAAGTTCCAACAATTTTCCTAACAGTTTAGTAGGAGTACGATTTATAATGTACACAACAGTGTTTACAGCTTCAGCCCACAAATATTTGGGAACTTGTGCGTGACATAGCATTGTTCTTGCACTTTCTACTATAGTTCTATTATCCCTCTCGGCTCTACCATTTTGTTCAGGTGTATAGGGTGCAGTATTTTCCAATTCAATTCCTTTTTCACTTAGAAAATGCTTAAATTCATTATTACAGTACTCTGTTCCATTAATAACATGCACAGTTCTTATGGGATAACCAAATTTATTTTTACATTTCAGTTAGAAATCTTTAAAACAATTCAGAGCGTCGCTTTTGTGGTTTAGGAAGTATATTACACGGTATCCTGAAAAACTGTCTCTGAAGGCTACAAAATATCTTGCTCCACTAATTGAAGGTGTTGCTATGGGTCCACATATGTCACTGTAGATTAATTTACCGGGCGCTCCTGAATTTGTATGTTTAATACTAATGGCTTTCTTGACTGTTTCCCAAATACACACTCCTCACAAAAAAAACTGTCCGTGTCATTGAAATTAACACCTTTCACAATTTGCTTTGAGACCATTTCTTCAGGGTATTATTGTTCACATGGCCTAGTCTTTCATGCCACATTTTCATATGGTTGTGATCGACTACATTTACTTCAGGTATCACTGTACGAAATAGCACCCTGTTTAAATTGATGCTACCCTTAATTGCACGTGCAACTAGTTCATTTTCACAGTCATAAATCTCTGCAACCTGCTTGTTTTTAACAATTTTCATGTTCCTATTTGTTACAGCTCCTTCTGAAAACAGATTTTTCCTTAAATCAGGTATATAGAGTACATCATTTATAGTGCCATCACTCCATTGTCCAATACAAATTTTTGAATATTAATTTTCCCTTTTCCTTCTACTTTTAAATTAATATTATTTCCTAAGACCACTTCACGTATTTCTCCTTTACCTATTTCATTAAATTCGGAAAATATTCCCGTTTGTAAGTCATATGTGTAGACGCTCTACTATCCATTAGCCATACGTCTTCTCCGCAATACAAATTGTTTAGACCAGCATCTGTCACATTAAAAGCAGTAGAGGTAGAGTTTGCAGTTGCTGAAGTTGAACTGCTCCCACCATTCTGGTTATTTTGGTTTTGCTAATTTCCTTGTCCTCTAAATCTACCACAATATTGAGATTCTGACCTCTTGATACATTTAGACGGCAGTCCCTGGCAAAATGTCCTCTTTTACGACAGTTATAGCACAACTGGTTATCTTTTCATCCCCTGGCTGAAATACTTGTTGTTGCTAATGTTGTGTCAGTTTCTTTCACCCCTGCAAGATGTGCTTCTTCATCCAACAGCTTCGCTGTTAGATTTGTTATTGTTTGTTTGCTTTCATCTAGAGACAAGCAAACTTGTCTTACATTACGGAATTTTAGAGGAAGAGTCGTTAGGATTTTCATTAAAATTACTGGATCACTAATTGTTTGTCCAGATTCTCTAATTCTACTTGCCAAATTTTCAATTTTTGAAACATGTTGAGCAATAGAATCATTTGCTTCCATTTTATACTGGTGAAACTTTTCGAGCAACATTATTTTATTAGTTTCAGATTTTGTAAATAAATACCGTCCAGCTTATCTATAATTTCTTTAGAAGTATTACAATTTTCTATTAACGTTATTTGATTTAATTCCATTGCCGACGTTAAAACACACATAGCCTTTGCATCCTTTCTTATCCAAACCTTATATTCTTCGTTTTGGGTGATGGTAGGCTGCAAACTATCTCCAGTAATTACATCATAAAAACCTTTTGCTTTAAGGGCACATTTGATCTGAAATTTCCACTGTAAATAATTCTGTCCATTGAATTTTGCTATTGAGTGATACTGATATTCTCCATGTTCTGCCATTGTATACTTCCTTATTTTCACTTGTAGCTTTATTTTTACACAAATTCAGTACTCAGTTTCGCGACAACTGGGCCCATAACCTATTCGAAATTTTTCTATTTTCCAAAGTTCCCGTTTACTGAGTAAAGTTATAATGCTTACTTCACACAGAAAAGCAACACACACAGTGGTTTGTCTATTTTTATTATAGAAAAATAATAAAGCACAAGTAATTGTAATGGCAAAACTAAAACATCAAATTCTGACCGCCACAGCAACTAACTCTCTGATCCTTTTTATTTTCAACCAGCCACCTGAATGCTTAATATAAATATGAATTTAGTCCAACATATGCACTATCACCTACAAACAGTGAAATGATCAATTTATAATGCAAACTTTAAGATAGGCATTGCTAATAACAGGACATTGCCAAATGTCATTTGTTAAAACATGCTCGAAAAGTGCTATTATTAAGTATTGTGCAGTCGTGGACAGAGCCTGGCTAGAGAGCAACAATATCAATTATCTTCATCTTAGCGTCGGACACCACCTGTACATTTAAAGAAAAATATCCTTTTCGGTTACGAAACACTTCTCCATCATTACCCCCTAAAAAAGAAGTTACTGTGTAATTTATTTTACAAACAATATGATGTGAAAGATACCTGCAGATTATTGAATACGTTCTATTTAATAACCTTACAATTTGATATACTATAAAAATTTCATTTTGCCCTTTTGTAATTAACTGCTATTTGCATATGCAATGAAACCATGTTATCAAAGTCGCAAACTGCTGAAAAAATTTTTTTGATCCATATTGTTGTGGAATGTCCACTTATTAATGGGCTCTGACTATTGGAACTGTTCCCCTTGATTTAAATAAGGAATTAAACAATCAAATAATAGTTTTAACAAGTAATGGTGTTGCAGTGCTCAGAATTATGAAATACAATTAGTCAAAAGAAAGCATTCATATGTTTTTCTTTTGTGAAAAATGGCAAAACGTTAATTTACAGCACCAGCTAATAATTATTCATGAATAGAAGGGGTTGTTTTTATATTAACAATGAAAAACTAAAGAAAACTTCGCCTCAGTAGGTAGACATTTTACACATAAGAATTTGTATTAAAGAAATATTAAGTTCATATATAAATAAATAAATAGCAAAAACCCTAGATAAACACTTGTTCATAATATACAAAACTTTAAATTACAAAATCCGTTCATAAAATAACAAGTATGCCTGCGCCTCAAGGACCTTTTTTTCAGGCACCTCTAACACATGGGAGTCACTAACATGATACCACTTTTCCAAAGGAATTTCAATGTTGGCTTCGTTAGTTTTGCATGGCAAGGACGAAATATGTTTTTTATTTGTATGTAGAAATTGGCAATTGTCACTGTTGTTTTCTAAAGGATATCTTATTTTTACATATGCGTCATAATGACCACTGTGAATTGAGCCGCTATGTTGGACAACACCATATAGTGAATATAACACATTAGATTGACTAGAATTAAACGTTGCAATGTTTTGACGTTGTTTTGAGCAAAATGGCGCTAAATCTAGTAACATTGGAAAGGCAACATAGTTATTTATTTTGGCTGAATGAAGTTTTAAGACCTTAAATCTCTTTAAATGTAAAATTAAAACTGTAGGTGGATTGAAAACTGGAACTTGCTTAATGACATTTGTATAAACAGTTTCATTATTAGATCTGCTATGTGTCTTTGTGCACACATCGCATATTACTTGGTTATTTCCGGTAAGTAGCTCACTTGCCGTGAATTCATTTAAACAAGATTGCAAAGAGCCTTCGCCTTCTTCACATTGGTATCTTAGAATACTGGTGCTTCCATCAGTGTCATTTATATTATAGTCTTTATTAATTTTCGTTTCTTGCTGAATATCAAAATCTCTAGAAGAACCATCCATGTCCTTATCGCCATTACAAAGGCAAGATGTATCATCGTTTAGTAAAAGTGATTTTTCTAAATCCCCTTTCGTAGCAATATTTTTATTATTTAGAAAAGCCAAAGGTGACCCTATGCAGTCAAACAATTCATAAGTGTCATCGGAGTGTCTATTATTTCCACAAAATGTTTCGTTAGATGATTCATTGTAATTTGTAGCAATTGATTTAATTGTGGGGCTGTAAACTACAATACCATAAGAGTCAGTTCCTTTAAAATTTTTCTCATGTTTTGATGTGTTTTCATCGATGTCTTCTAAATCAACATGCGATTCATATTTTGAATTGCTCTCTTTAACTTCTTCAGCTCGACTAATATTAAATATTACACTATCTACTACCTGTTTGTAGTCTATTTGTTCTTTTCTATTTTTTTTAGTCTTGTATTTTTCCTTCTTCATAAGACGTTTTGATGATTTATTTTCTTCCAATTCTTCTGTTTTTTTAGGAATTTGTTTTACCGTTATTGGTAAACTCAAATCATGAATGACCTCATTTCGATATGAAATATGCATACATTCTTGACATTGTAATCTACTGACTAAGACACCTCGAAAAACTTGTTCAGAGAGAAATATCAATTCGGACTGATGTTCATAAAACTTTACAGTTTTTCTTTTATCATTTTCAATAGATGATTTATCTGTTTTGCAACTAAGTTTCAATTTCTCTAGAATTACTGCTTGATGACTTCTCAAATTCTCATTGCGCACTGCTTCTAACAAATTCCGTAGTAATTCATGTGCGTCATACTGCCGGCCTTCAGCAAATTGTGGCATACTTTGTTTGAGTTTTGAAAATAGCATGCTAGGATTGTATGCTTCTGGTCTATCACTATGTAATTCTTTTAGCGTTTGTACTAAAATATTTGTTAGGGGTCGCTGTTCTTCTGAAGTTTCTTCAAATGAATCTAACATCAATGAATCTTTATTGTTGCTTGAAATATTGGTGAGATTCTAATGTTTCAGGAAGTAATTTTAATAAATATGGTGTTTGCCCAAGACATTGCATAACTGAATTGAAAAAGCAAGTATTGCCTAAATTAGTTAAACCACGTATCATTGAACAGTTCAATTTCTTTATACTCTCTGGCATATTATAAGTTACATTATTCATCTTTGAAGGTTGATTAATAGTTTTGTAATATGGAAGATAGCAAACGTTTTCTTCGTCAAAGTTTAAATTACTTTCAATAACTGGATTATTGGATGTTAAGATAAAATGATTTTTCAAAATAGAAGCCGTATGTGTGTAATTTGAATGACTTTGGGAAAATGTAATTTTATTATTTTTAAATGGAGATATGAAAAACTCCTCTAATTGTTGTAAAGAGGGAAGCGTTCCCAAGATTGAAGCAGCATTACCCCTTTGGATTGCAATGCTTATCCTTTGAAAAAGAAACATTGTAGCTCGGTTGTCATATGTTGATTCGAAAATCTTCTTACCTATGTCTTTCAGAAATTCAATTGCTTGCAATCCGAATACACCAAGTGTTTCAACTGCGACTGGGTAAAAAATGTAATTGTCTGATAAATTTTTATATTTTCGGATCTTTAAAGATTCCGCAGCAACAGCTGCTGCGCCTGGTGTTAAAACGCCTGAATTTATATGCGATTTGGCTAGAGTATCGGTACACGTAAAATCCCATACAACTGGTTTGCCGAATTTCCATGGAATCATAGTAATTCCATCGGGTCTCTTCCGTCGTCGCGAAAAATACTATTAGGTTCTAAGATAGCTGGAATGCCTGCGGTAACTAAAGCACGTTTGATAATGTCGTTTACCATTTTATGTCTAGGTTGACGTCCTGCGCTGAAACGGCAACTTAATCCATGAGTTCCTTTTTCGTTAACTGGCGAACCGCATATACATGTGTGTGCGATGCATAATTGAGCTCTAATCGTAATCCAACAGCTATTCTGAACGTCTCATTGTCTAATAGAGAACCTAACGAAGCTACTGGCAAAACCGATAACCAAGCTCCACTGTGTTTCGTAGTTATTGCTTGAATGCGAGCCTTATCAGTTAATGTTAGAGCTGATTCCAGCAAGTTATTGGAAACAATGTCGAGCATTGGTTTATCCCATTCATTCTGGGAGGATTTGTTGTGTTAATTGATGATTGTTGCACAGTTGACATCCACAGATTTTCGCCTTCAAAATAAGTTGCATCAAAGCTGAATTGTTGTCCTGGCAAAATTTCGTTCATTAGGGAGATAGATGCGTTAAAAGATGATAGAAAAGCGGGTAGGGATAAAGAATTTGCCAAACGTATTCCTAATCCCCCTCTATTTATTGGAAGAGTTGCCTGAGACCATTGAGTTTCCTCCAACTTAATGTTAGTAATTGCTTCGATTGTGACCCGTATTGTACTGTCGAAAATTTGTAGAAACTCGGGACTTTGCCATGTTGGGCAGCATCTAAGGAGGAACATAAGCTTGGGAATAGCCAAACAATTTTTTAACAAACAATAACTTATATGTGATGGTAAATGTAGGGTTTGTAAAGGGGTGGACATTAATTTTAAAGAAACGATTTTTTCGTTTAGGCAATAGTCCATTGATTCTGAGCATAGAGGGCTCCCAATAAAATCCATTTATTCTTGTTTGTTGTCGAAATTCCGGGTGCCAAGGATTGGAAATGCTTAATTAATCTTCCGTCATGATGGTTTAAAAGTAACTCGCATTTTTCGAAATTAAGTTCTAAACCTAAATCTCTTGACATTGATATTATGCTTTCGAGGGCATTGCTAACTGATGTTATATCTCCACCAACAGAGCCATCATCTAGGTACCAACTATTAAAATCTGTATCAAAGGATTTAGTTAGTTCGTGAATGGCCATACAGAATAAAGGAGGACCTAGAGGATCTCCTTGCTGTACGCCTCGTTCAGAGTGTATAACTTTATTGCCAAAACTCAAGTAACTGTATTGTAGGTAGCATTGGCAAATTAACGGGTATATAGAAGGTGTGTATTTCTGAACGTAATCTAAAAGAATTGAACGATTGATTGTGTTAAATGCATTTTTAAAATCTATTTTTAGGAAGACTTTATTGGTGGAGGATGATATAGAATTTAGGTATAAACGGGCAGTGTGTGCAACTATTTCACAACCACCAGGTGTTCCGAAACCAAATTGAGTGGGTCTAAACAAATTTCCTAAGCTGTCTTTGATCTTTGTACATGCTATTTTGGCAACTAAACGACGAAAAACATTTCCCACTGCGATTGGTCTAGTGACCCCGCTTTTTTTCTTTAATGCACATAGTGATGCACCATAAAGAATTGGACAAATTTTGTCATTAACCTTACCAGACAACATAAGGTTGCATAGAGATGTTAACGAAGATAAAAGAGGTTGAGTGTTAGTACCCGTAGTAAAACTAAGAAGGTCTTGAAGATGTGAAGGTCGAAGAGAGTCTAGACCACCTGCAGATCCTGTGCGAAAGGATTTGATTGCAATTAGAACATCTGTTTCCGTCACCATTAGCGTATTTTCGAAATTATGAATTTTATGTTGTAAATTACTAGCAGATGGGTGTTTTTTCTTCAGGTTCTCGAAAGTGTCGTGATTAAAAGGGGCTAGGCTATCATTCGAACTTAAAATTTTAACCGCACCTTGAAGAGGTGAAAGATTAGTTGAGTTTTGCCAGGAACATAGATTAGTAACTGTAAACACCCTATTCGAACAACATGTTAGGAGAAGATATACCTGGAAAGCGCCAGGTGATAGGGCTAGATACCAAATAGATTATATTTTAGTTAAACAAAGATTTAGAAACCAAGTTAAAAACTGTCGTAGTTATCCAGGGGCTGACATAGATAGCGATCATAACTTAGTTAAAATGAAGTGTAAACTAAAATTCAAAAATTGAGAAAAGTTAAAAGAGAGGATGGGATCTAGGTAAGCTTAATGATAGTAGGGTAAAGAGGAATATAAACAAGTATTAGATAATAAGAGCAAAGAGATAGCTGTAGGAGGGAATGTAGAAAATAGATGGAAAGAAATAAAACTGACTGTACATGATACAGCAACACAGACTATAGGTAAGAAAAAAATAGAAGCGAGAAAACCCTGGGTAACAAAGGAGATATTAGATTTAATAGAGAATAGAAGAAAGCTTAAACCTTTCAGAGAAGTGGATAGTGAAAGTAAGCAAAAATATAATACAGTTAGAAATAAGATAGTACACGAGTGTAGAAAAGCTAGAAATAAATGTATGGAGGAGAATTGTAAGGGAATACAAGATGATTTGAGAGTAGGTAAGACAGACAGGGCTTACAGGGCAGTTAAAAAGTTTTTTGGGGAAGATAGGAAAAAATATAATGGTATTAGAGACGAGAATAATGAGCTTCTAATAAATAAAGTTGAGGTAGCAGATAGATGGAAAAGATATTTAGAAGATTTATATAAGGGAGACGATATAGATGAGTTAGAGAACGACCAAGAAGAGGATGTAGAAATAGGGTTCTCAATATTAAGAGAGGAATTTGATAGAGCTGTTCGGAATCTTTAACTAAATAAAGCGCCAGAGATAGACAATATTCCGCAGAATTAATAAAATATGCTAGTCAGAAAACTTTAGATAGATTATATGAACTAATAAAAGTAATATATGACACAGGTGAGGTTCCAATAGATTTCGAAAAAAATATTATTATCCCAATCCCAAAAAAGTCAGGAGCTGATAGGTGTGAGAATTTTAGAACGGTTAGTTTAACTTCTCATGCTTCCAAAATACTAACATTACATGTGATTTTCCAATGCTCCACCCGAAGGTACTACATTGGCCAGGAAGCGAGTTTTTGTTACCTGGAAAATTTTGAATTTTGCCGAACCCTTGCTGTTCCAAGCAAGGTAGGGATCTTTAACGTGCGTGACAACACTCACACACGGGACCTCCATTTTACCTCTCATCCGAACGAGGGTGTATTTTTGTGAAAAATGCTCGCCTAACATTTTTCAAGCGGACCGTGTCGGGATCCAAAATACTAACAACAATAATTAAAAATAGAGTAGAAGCTTTGACTGAGAATTATTTAGGCGAAGACCAATATGGTTTTCGTAAAGACAGAGGGACTAGAGAACCGATACTAATGATTAGGGTAATTATCGAAAAAGGTTACAAAAAATAAAAGACTCATTTTGCGTTTGTAGATTTAGAAAAAGCATTTGATAGGGTTAATTGGATTGTTATGTTCAGGGTTTTGCAAAAATAGGAATCTCTCATAGGGATAGAAAAATTATTTACAGTCTATATAAAACCAAAGCGTAGTAATTAGATTGGATGAAATAGAAAAGGAAGCTAAGATTAGAAATGGTGTTAGACAGGGTTGTATACTGTCTCCCTTGATTTTTAATGTTTATATTGAGGAAGCTTTAAACTTAGCTAGAGAGAGAAAGAGATAGGTATTAGTGTACAGGGACAGAAAGTAGACATGTTACGTTTTGCAGATGATATAGCCATTATAGCAGAGTCTAGAAAAGAGTTAGGAGAGTTTTAAATATTTTAGATGAGATACTACAGAGTAACTATAGTATGAGAATTAACTCAGTAAAGACAAAGATAATGACAAGTGAGTTACAGCCTAGTTCTAAACCAAAATTAAAAATAGGTAATACCGAGTTAGAGGAGGTAGATGAATTTTGCTATTTAGGTAGTATAATTACAAAGGATGGACGTAGCAGAAGGGATATAGTAGCTAGAATAGCTCAAGCTAGAAAAATGTTTTAAAAAGAAAAACTTACTAATAGCTAATAGTATTAGTTTAGATAATAGAAAAAGTTTCTTAAAGTCGACGTATGGAGCGTTCTACTATATGGTAGTGAGACTTGGACAATTAAAGAAGTAGATAAGAAAAAGATAGAAGCTTTTGAAACTTGGTGTTATAGGAGAATGTTAAAGATTAGTTGGACAGATAGAGTAACAAACGAGGAAGTTTATAGAAGGATAGGTGAGGAACCCTGTATGTGGAAACAATTAAAGGTCAGGAGAGATAGAATGATAGGGCACCAGTTAAGACATGAGGGACTATTTAGTAAAGTCTTAGATTATAGACTACCAAATAAAAATAGAGTAGGAAGGCCTAGACAAAGCTATATTAGTCAAATTATTAGAGATCTAGGTTGTGAAGGGTATGCAGACCTTTTTAGACTAGCTCAGAATAGAAAAGAATTTAGAGCTGCGTCAAACCGACTTTAAGTAAGTTCGAAAACAAAACAAAAAAATAAAAATCAGGTAACTAAATGTCACCATGACATAACTCACAATTAGTTAGCGGTCTGGCATGTTGGTAGCGTTTCGTTGCTTAAGCCTTACCATAACATATAATTTAACACTTTTCCTTTTGAAGCGGATAACCAGGTTATATTTCATTTCCTGATAAATGGTAATTATGTGACCATGTTAGAGTTCTTTAACAAACATCAGGTTGCTAATATCTATGTAGAGCCAGGTGAATAGGAAAAAGATAGAAGGATATAGGAAGACCTAGACCAAACTATATTAGTCAAATTATTAGAAATTTAGGTTGTGAAGGGTATGTAGAGCTTTTTAGATTAGCACAGAATAGAAAAGAAGTTAGAGCTGCGTCAAACCGACCTTAAGTAAGGTCGAAAACAAAATGATGATGATTGAAGATCCCCATCGCAAACTTTGTTGACAATTCTGTTGGACATATTGTAAGACGTTTCCTTGTTATTAAATTTCGAATGGTTAGAATGTATCGAATCAAGTATTTTTGGTTGTCTTAAATTAGACAAAATTTGTGAAGAAATTGATTTATTATTTTTATCCAGTTTAGATTTAGAATTTCTTTGAGAGACAGATAGAATTTTATAGGCAAATAGAAAAAGATTATTCCAAGAAGTAACCGAATTCGAATTTATAACATCTTTTATATGTGTATTAAGGTGTATGGCTACTTGGACTCTGACACTTTTGGGAACCCTCTTTACCACAACCATTGATTGTTTCAGATTTGCTAAACTTTTGTTAAATAAAAAGCATTCGGAATATGAATCTGTCAAATCGGTAGGAATAGGTATATCAGATTGACTTTTATGTGTTTGTGACTTACTGTCTGAGTTATGAATTTTTCTGTTGTGAATATTCAATTTACTTTGGTTTAAAAAACTTTGTTGGCAAATCTTGCAATCAAATTCAGTTACCGTATTTTTCCTTTCGCTGTCTTCATTAGTAAAGGTAGACAAAGTTTCCTCTGAATTTATATGGACTTTTCCAGTGTGTATCTTCAAACCAATAAGGGTTTTAAAGGATCTTCGGCATATTTTGCATTCAAATTTTGAGATGGATGACATTTGTGTTAATATCGACGTTTACTTGTCAGAAATTCAATACAGGAATTATAAAGTGTTCCATATTTATTAAACTTTCAATATTTGTACAGTTCCAAAATGTCAAATTTTTCTTGTCGATATCCAACTTTTTGTGGTTGGAGTAATTATTGATGACAGGCTAAATTTATATGATTTTCTCAGATGGTATAGTTTCCAAATAACTAAAATACTCTTCTTTTAAAATATTTGTTTTTATTAACTTGTAAAAATAAAATAATCTGTGTATACATAAAAATGTCAACTTGACATTAACTACGACACGAATATGGGTTCCATCGATTGCGCCAATTACTATTAGAAATGAAGCTACAGTAAAAAATCTCACTGTGAATTCAAAATTTCAGCAACTGTTGTTGGCAATTTAATGTAGTCATGTTGTAAAGAAGCTAACGCTCTTGAAACCCAATGAACAATTCGGCATGCTGTTGATAAGTGAACATTGGCAAAGTCTACTATTGTTTGTAAATGTGCACCAGTTGAAAAATAGCTTAGAGTTGCTAAGAATTTATTCATTGGTGACACTACTGCTCCTAAAAAAAACACAAATCTGTAAAAGTACAGAAGATAATAATGTGTTTGCAAATACATCCATAATAAGGAAATTATAAGTTAGCCTCAATTAAGAGCAACACTTGCAATGCAGTTGCTTTTATTATACAAAACCTTTTATAAAATGCCAATTTAGTTAATTTATCAAAATGGTCTGATTCCACCAACAGTGGACGAGGTATTCCAATTTCCAATAATTCAAGTACTTCCATATCGTCATCTAGAAGATCATAACCATAATTGTTCAACTTTAAACATATAACTATTAATAAGGAACGTAACATGACAAACACTAAGTTGCATATTGTAACGCGCCACTACTACCGCGTTTCTTTAATTTAAAACAAGTAATAACAAACGTCTTTATTACTTACTGTTCACAAGTCTAATTAACAGTATATGCCTTATTTATAGATGTTTTCAGTCCACTTAACAATGAAGCACTATTACACTAATGAATTTACAAGCACTAATATCTTCTTAAATTAACTCCTTTACCATAGGCTCATTAACAACACTAACACTACTATTTATTTATACACTTCTATTTATTTATGTATACTACAAGCTGTATGAACATTAGACACAGCATATCACATTTATGTATACTTCAAAAGCTCAAAACTGCTATCACTTTACAACGTTATAATTTATATTAGACATTCAAGAATAGACCAACTCTTACATTCATAAGCGGCCTTATATATACCCTGCATTAAGATATGACTCATTATCTAGAACTTTGTAGAAGGATTCTCGAATGCTGAAGAATACGCTGTGCCCCGGGCGTTTGTATGTTTGACGGGTTGCCTAATAGTGGATCGCAACACTGCCCCCTCTTTAAAACCGTTACGTCTCGTAACTGTAAATCCATCTTGACGCCAATTCGATGACTGATGACGGTATCGGCAGCTATCTCCTCTGGTGCATCCACCGCGTCGTTGGAAGTAACAGTCAACACTCTTTCATGGTCTTGGTAGGCAACCGGTTGATAACAACAAACAAGAACCTGGACGTTGGTTCCTGGAAAACTACTTCTAGCATATTTCGGACTATCCTCCAGTCTAAGCGATCCAGTCCACAGCCCAGCTTGGGCACCGCTAGTCTCGTTACTCCATTTTCCATCATCTGCGCCTTAAGATTTAGCAAAGCCTCCCATAGATGTCCATAACTAGGTCTCTGCCATGAAGGATTTTTGGTGACCAGATAGTAAACATAACGATTTTTATCTTGAAGGACCAAAGATTTTCCTACAGTTGGCTGCTGTTGTACTAATTCATCCACACATCCAAACTTTTCTTGAAAACAACAGCTATTCCCTTGACATTGCCAAATATTGGGCTACGCAATGTGCAAGGAATACTCTCTGGTGCTCTAAACAGATCTTGCTGTTTTTCAACAACAACGCCAAATCTCGCCTTAGCGGAACCACCATACGCCGCCATAAAGCTCTCAAAATCTACATTTGGCTCATGATTAATAACTTGCCGAACACCATTATCATTATTCGAGTCTTCCTGGTTGTTGCCAGCGTAGGATGTTAAACGGTCAAAGTGTACCACTTTCGGTTTACCACGAGGGATCTTCTGATCCGGTACACTACATCATTAATCCTTTTAACACTTCGTACGGCCCTTCCCATTGTCTTTGTAGTTTTGGCGACAATCCACGTTTTCTTTGTGGATTGTACAACCACACTAAATCTCCAGGTTGATAACCACCTTCTTGTGCTCTCGTGTCATATTGTGATTTCATTCGATCGCTTGCTGCCTGTATATTCTTTCGGACGTTTTCGTGAATACTATTTGATCTTTCACGAAGCTTACTAACGTAATCTTCACCGGCGATCTCTTCTCCAGGTTTAAATCCAAACTGAAGATCACATGGTAGCCGCAATTCACGTCCTAGCATTACGCAAGCGGGCGAGTATCCTGTGCTGTCATGTACCGAAGATCGGTACGCCAGTAGGAACAAATGTAGATATTGGTCCCAGTCCGTTGATGTTCAGAGACAACTTTGGCCAGGTACTTTCCTAACGTTCTGTTCATTCTTTCAACCATTCCATCCGATTGAGGATGAAGTGGCGTGGTTCTAGTTTTCCTGATTCCAAGATGCTTGCAGACGTTTTGAAACAACGCTGATTCGAAGTTCCGACCTTGATCGGAGTGTAATTCCAACGGAACTCCAAAGCGACAAAACAACTCCTCACTAGTACATCTGCAACCGTCTCGGCTTCTTGGTTAGGTATAGCATATGCCTCCGGCCATTTGGTAAAATAATCCATTGCAACCAAGATGTATTTATTCCTTTCTCTGATTCAGGAAACGGACCAGCTATATCAATGGCTACCCTTTCAAAAGGATTCCCCACGTTATACTGTCTCATTGGGGCTTTCCGTTTTGAGACCGGGCCATTTGCAGAGGCACACAATTCACATTTCCGGCACCACTCCTTCACATCTTCTTTGCAGTTCACCCAATAGAATCTTTCTCTCACTCTTTCGAGAGTTCTTTTCACGCCAAAGTGCCCTCCGGAAATACCATCGTGCAAGTGCTGCAACACTTCCGGCACTCTGCTTCTCGGCACTATCACTTGAAGTCTCTCAGTGCCATCTTCAAATTCCAGGCGTCGTTTCAAGATTCTATTTTCCATCATCAAGGAGTCCCACTGTGACCAGTATGCCTTCAGGCTCCTACTTGAAATACTAATTTCTTCCCAAGCTGGTCGTTGTCCTCATTTTTCCACTCAATAATACGTCCCAATTCGGCGTCATTCTCCTGGTCTTCTCGTATTCTTTCGAGTTGCCAAGTATCATCGGTTACCGTCATTCTATGGATGACACTTATTTTCTCTTCCATCTTGGAGCAATGATTGCAGTCCATCGGACAAGGTCTCCTTGATAGAGCGTCTGCATTCCGATGGCTAGTTCCTACACGATGTTCCGTATCAAAGTCATATTCCTGCAGCCGCTCTATCCACCTTGCCACTTGCCCTTCAGGATTTCGAAACTGCAGTAACCATTTCAGTGCAGCATGGTCTGTTCTCAACAGGAATTTACGGCCGTATAAGTACTTATAAAAGTGCTCTACGGATTTGACGACGGCCAACAGCTCCCTTCTTGTCACACAATAGTTCCTTTCTGGCCGCGACAAGACCTTGCTGAAATACCCAATAACTTTTTCTTGTCCGTCCTGCACTTGAGAAAGAACGCCTCCTATAGCTGTGTTACTGGCGTCGGTATCCAACACAAATTTCCCCTCCATCCGTGGATAGCTCAAAATTGGTGCTGTAACTAGTAGCCGTTTCAGTTGTTCAAATGCTCTGTGGCAGTCGTCATTCCAATCATATTCTTGTCCATCTTCGGTTAATTTTGTTAACGGTTTGGCAATGTTCGCAAACCCAAGTATAAAACGTCGGTAATATGTGCACAATCCTAGAAAACTGCGTAGTTGGTGTATATCTGCTGGTGTAGGCCACTCCTGTACCGTTTTTATTTTGTCAGGGTCAGCTCTTATTCCGGTCTCCGAAACGACATGTCCTAGGTATTTCACCTCTTTTCCAAACAGGTGACACTTCTTGGGGCTCAATGTAAGGTTTGCCCCGTAATCTCTGGAATATCTCCTCTAGGTTCTTAAGATGTTCTTCGAAAGACCGACCTAACACTATCACGTCGTCCAGGTACACCAGACATGTCTTCCAGGACAGTCCACGCAGTACCGACTCCATCAATCGTTCAAAAGTAGCAGGAGCATTGCATAATCCAAATGGCATGACCTTGAACTGCCATAATCCAGTTCCAATTGTAAAGGCAGTCTTTTCTTTATCGTTTGGCTCCAAGCCTACCTGCCAGTATCCGCTTTTCAAGTCCAAGGTCGAAAACCATTTAGATCCGGATAGAGTATCTAAGGTGTCATCAATTCTGGGCAAAGGATAGCTGTCTTTCTTTGTCACATTATTAAGCCGCCGGTAGTCTACACAAAACCTTGTCGACCCGTCCTTTTTCTTGACAAGCACTACCGGGGATGCCCATGGACTATTCGAGGGTTCAATCACTCCCTGTTCTTCCATATCGGTAATAATTTGCTCAGCTTCCTTACGTTTTGCCAAAGGAAGCCGCCTGGGGTGCTGTCTTATCGGTTGCGCATCTCCAGTATTGATCTTGTGCTGTACAACATTCGTCCTTCCTTTCTCACTATCATCCAGTGCAAACACACCTCGATATCGTCCGACCAGTTCTTTTACCTTGCACAGTTGGTCGCCATTTAATCCTTGACACGAGGGTATCAACATATCCAGCAATTTCTGTGAGCAACCGTTGGTTGGTTTATTTTTCGTGTCGTCCACACAACGTTTAATATGACATACTGGAATGCAACTTCCCACAATCATGCCTTTCTTCAGGGTCACTGTATGGGGATTAATGTTCAGCACCCTTACTGGTACCATGTTTCGAGACTTTACCAGCGTTCTTCCAATCAGAAGTCCCTCCTGACCCATTCCCGATTCAGTTGCTTCCATCATGCATACTTGTCCTTCCCGGAGCGTACCATCCGGGTGTCCCATTACTATCATTTCCGCCTTCTCGGGTATTTTCACATCGCAAATCATTCGTACTTGCATCGTCTGGTTACTCCTACCTTGAAATGGAATCTCATCATCATCCATCCGAAGCACATTTTCTTTCATGTTTACATGAAACCCATATTCTCTCATGAGATCCATTCCCAAGATCACTTCTTCTGTAATTTCAGCTACCAACACTCGATGATTAATTAATTTGTCCCCAATTGTCAACATAACGGCAGTCTCTCCGTGAGTACCAATCTTCTCACCACTTGCCGTTCGGAGACACACCGATACAGGTAGCACTTTTCCACGACCAACCAAATCTGGTCTCACAATAGTTCTTGTTGCTCCTGTATCCACAAGTAATCGGACAACCCTACCATTAATTCTACCATCGATATAAATGCTGTCCAGACTTTCCACCGACGATGCAGCACGGATGATAATCTCCGGGGCACTACGCTGTGCAGTCGAAGTTCGCCCCCTTACATGGACCAGCTTTGGCACAACCGGTTGTTTCTTTGGTTGAGTACAGCGTCTCTGCATATGGCCAACTTCACCGCAGCTCCAGCATCGTAGACGCCATCTCCGCGGTCGTTGTCTTTTCAGCCTTTCCGCCTTTCGCTTTTCAAACACACGATTGACTATTTCATCTATGCTGTTCTGAGCTTGACCAGGTTCCTCTAAGGCAGACCGAGCTTTGTGACTCACCCTATGTGATGTCTGCTTAGCTGCTTCAAATTCAAGCGCATGGGCCAGTGCGTCATCCAACATTTTTGGCCGTGCTAGTCTTAGCGCTTGCTGTATTTCGCCATCCTTAACGCCATCCACAAATGTTTGGACAGCAAGTTGTTCGAGGAAGCTGTCTGGTGCCGTTGGGTATGCCAATCTAACTAATCTGGCAATGTCAGCTTCGAATTCTTGCAGGCTTTCACTTGTCTTTTGCGAGCGGTTCTTAACTTGTGCGTGGTAAACCTGTTGAAGGTGAGCATCTCCATATCTCATCTCAAGCTTCGATGTTAAGAGGCCGTAATCATTCTGCTGGTGATCGGGAATCGTTTGTAAGATGTTAAGAGCCTCCCCCCGTAGGGCCACTATTAAGGAGATAGCCTTCTCTTTGTTGCACCAACCGTTGGCTATTGCAGCAGCTTCAAATTGTTTCAAATATGTGGGCCAAGGTGTTTTACCATCGAATGTAGGTGGTTTTACTTTAAATTTAGACGGAATTGACTCGCTTCTTTCCATTGTTCTTATTTCTGGAATGTTCTGATTAACAACTTGGCTTGGCAATTCAAGTGGCCGCGTTGTTAGTGAAATTACTTGTTCTTGCAGCCTCATCACATCTTCTTCCATTTTATCAATTTACTGTCCAACTTTTGCTCAACTGTTTTACCTGTTCAGTGAAATCTTCTTTCAATGCAATGGAACTTTCCATTAATCTTCGTTCTAACGTGGCTGTATTTTCACTTAACTTTTCCTCTATTTTCTCAGCATTTTCACTAAGTGTCATTTCCATGCCGTATTTAAATTCTTTAAGGGTCGATTCCAGTTCAACTGACTTCACTAAGTTTTCGTTTAGTGTCACTTCCAGTTTAGCCGACCTCTCCTCCATTTTCTCAGCATTTTCACTAAGTGTCACTTGCATTTCGGATTTAAAATCCTTAAGGAAATTCATTAAACTTTCTGCCTCCATCTTATTTTGACTCCTTGTAACTGGCATATATAAACTACTTAAATGTCTTTAGACTTGTGTTTTAAATTAATCACTATATACCCCACAAATGCCTGACACCAGTGTAACGAGCCACTACTACCGCGTTTCTTTAATTTAAAACAAGTAATAACAAACGTCTTTATTACTTACTGTTCACAAGTCTAATTAACAGTATATGCCTTATTTATAGATGTTTTCAGTCCACTTAACAATGAAGCACTATTACACTAATGAATTTACAAGCACTAATATCTTCTTAAATTAACTCCTTTACCATAGGTTCATTAACAACACTAACACTACTATTTATTTATACACTTCTATTTATTTATGTATACTACAAGCTGTATGAACATTAGACACAGCATATCACATTTATGTATACTTCAAAAGCTCAAAACTGCTATCACTTTACAACGTTATAATTTATATTAGACATTCAAGAATAGACTAACTCTTACATTCATAAGCGGCCTTATATATACCCTGCATTAAGATATGACTCATTATCTAGAACTTTGTAGAAGGATTCTCGAATGCTGAAGAATACGCTGTGCCCCGGGCGTTTGTATGTTTGACGGGTTGCCTAATAGTGGATCGCAACAATATTTTGAAGATTTAAAATTAAAAATAGCAAAAAAAAAGCACTCTGCAACAGTGCCGTGACCAGGATTCGAACCTGGGTTACTACGGCCACAACGTAGGGTCCTAACCACTAGACGATCACGGCTAGTTGAGCACATGCTGAAATTTTCCTGTTGCTGTTAGTTATAGTCGACTTTTCTAATTTATTATAATTAAATTAACTGTAAAAAAATAAAATACATATAAACCTTACAAATAAAACTCAACAATTTAACTTGGCAATAATAGAAATACTTGATGTTATTAAAGTTTGTAAACTAAAACAGTAAGCATCTACCTACTTTTATTTTAGAAATATATTCCTTCCTTAGAATTACATTCTCACAATTATTACTTTCAGCAAAAATTGTGATTTTTGTTTGTATATGTGGTTTCAATAAAATATTGTTCTTGAGAGCCATCTATGTCTATAGTATTTAGCAAAAATACAACTTAGACAGAGCGGTACCTAGCGCTTAATTTTATAATAATTTATTTAGTTAAAATCCTAAGATTTTCACATTATAGAAAACTGCACATTTACCACGTTGCTTCAGAAATGCTTTCAATTGACGTCAGACATACATGTAATTAGACGATTTTTCGCGACGTATAAGTTTAATTTCCTAATTTTTCTTTTGCAATATTCTGCGGAGACTTTCAGGTAAGGCGCATTTTAATATTTTAAAACTTAATTTCACATTGACCCAGGTTTTGTCAAAAAATTACAATTTAAATTTTCCATGGGATTTTATTGTTGGTGTTTGTCACATCAAATGGGCCAAATATCGATTGATGGGGATGCTTTCCCATTTTGTTAAAGAATTATGAACTTGATAATAAAAGGTATACTATTAAGGTTATAAACAAAGAATGCTACAAGGAAAATACATTGCCTGTGCTACAATAATATTAAAATCACGTGTGCTAACTGGAACCTCTTTGATTGCGTTTCTCTGCGCTGTAATTATTTTTTTTGGTGATATCTGGGTTACTAAGTTATTAAAGAAAGTTTGTCGGAGGTGTGAGTTAACACTTTTTTTTATCAATGTAGCGCTAACATACATTTTTGGTCTGGGGTACAACGACCTTTTGAGAACCTGTCAAAAATTAACGAAAAAATACGAAAATCACTAAGATCATAGGACATAGTTGGCCAAGATGGATTCTAGGTATATTGGACACTACAATTAAAAAGGGATACGATGTATATATTGAGGATAGATCTTCCACTACATTAGTTCCAATTATAGAAGCTTATGTGGTACTTGGTTCCACTATATGGACAGATAAATGGTGTGTTTATACAAGGAAACTTGGAGCAGTTCAGGGTCCATCACGATGAGCTTTGTCGATATGTGTATGGGAGGTACTAGTACGTTTTCAAAATATTTTGTATATTGGAGTTTTCCTAAAAGCTTGTTCTAGCCAAAATATTTTCAATTTTCTGCTACTTCCGGTTAAACTGAAATTGACCCCAACTTCGTTATTTTAAATGGATTGCTAAGTTTTATTGGATTTTAGGAATCTACGCCAAATTGCAATGTAACTTTATACAAGACATATGCCTAAAGTGCATTATTCTTGAGTTATTTCAGTTTTTCATTATTTTTAGCAGATTGAGTTCTCTTCTTAAAAATTTACTTTTTGACATCCAAGCGTGTTAGGTCAAATATTTTCAAGATATTTTTTACAAATAAGATATGTAGCTTTCCAAATCTTTAAAAACTCTGAAAAAATTGTATCGGGTGCTGGAAAATTGGTTCCAAATTTCAATATCACAAAAATTCGGAAACTTACTTTTTCAAATGGTAACTTCCAATTTTCTCTTTACTCTCAAATTGTATGCAGAAAAGTAAGAGGGTTTTCAATTGTGTTTAATGAGTTTTCCCATTTGTATTTTAAGAGATCTCATTGAAATTTCTAAACTCGTATCACATTCCATACAGGATTCAGTTGAAACCTCACAATAATGCACTGAGAAGACAATCTCTAGCATTTGATGTATATCATATTGATCGGCTAGAAGATGTTCAACGTAAATTTATAAAATTTTGTTCATTTGTTGAAACTGGGACATATCTGCAAAGAGGTATGGATCAAGCGCAACTGATTGCTCCATATAGTATACTCCAGCTGAGTATTAGACGTAAACTGAGTGGACAACTATTTTTATACATAGTCTTACACGGTCTTCTGGATTCACCAGCGCTTCTATCTACATTTTATTTTATTGTTCCAGCGCTCAATACAAGAAGTTTTATACCAGTGTTGCACGTACTAACTTGTTAAATAATCTCCGGTTTATACGATGTTCAACACGTTTAATGAAATAAGTCGCGATTCTGATATTAACGTACTCTTATTAAAGCAATTTCTATATTATGTAACAGATCAATTGAAACCAATGTAACCCGGACTTACAATAATTTTCTGTTGTGTTTCTTATTATCAATTGTATTAACATGCACTGCTAGTATATTAGATGTCCTGAGTTGCAATATTATCCTGTAAATGGATGTGATTCTGTTGGATAATAAAGCTATAATAATAATCTCACGTTGTTAATGTATTTAATTTCTTGAGCATGTCTGGAAAATATCTACCAAAAATTCGACATGAACACTATTTATAAAACTTATAATAAAAGAATAATTATATTTTTTTCATTAAGCAAATTCTATGAATATTTTTATATATTATATATATATATATATATATATATATATATATATATATATAATGCAATCTGTGACAACATGGCAACGAGATGCGGGCCAAGAAGAGAATGAATTTCAATCCCTGTGTGTGATAAGAGTTAGTTTATACAAGCTGTAACGGTAAATTGCACTGGCAAATATAGCCTTAACATGCTGCCCGCCTTGGAAACGCCGATTTTAAGTAGTTAAAAGAAAATAAATTTTTCAAAAACTTAATTACAATTAATAAATATTAATCCTTATTAGCTGATTCCTAAGTTATATAAAAAAATAATAAAAATATTGTAACAAAATCTTATCGGTAAGCATTTACTTACGCAGCAGTGATTAAAAACTTTCAAATACTAACAATGTCTACCAGCTGGTAATGCACACATTTTTGTAATAGCTCGACGAAGAATTCCTCGTTGTACCTTGATATCCACAACTCTGGTAATACCATCAGTACCTGGATGTAGCGAAGTAATTCGACCAAGCTGCCAATTTAAAGTGGGAGTATTATCGCCCTTTATTAAAACAAATGTGCTGAGAATTGTGCTGCCACTTGACACGTGTTTGCAGCTGATTCAAATGTGCTTTGTGCCAACGGCACCAGTAATGTTGTATCATGGGTTGCAAATGCTGAATTTTACGCAATTTTCTGGAATATCGTGAATGTTTACTTTTGGAAGTGCAGTCAGCAGTGTCCAATTAAAAAATGCACTGTGGTTAATGCACTCAAATCGTTTGGGTTGCTGGATATAAGATACAAGGGACTTGAGTTAAGAACACCTTTAATCTGTACCAACAAAGTGGAAAAGTCTTCATAAGTTAACGAATTGTTTCCTATCAATGTTTTCAAATGAAATTTTATACTTTTAATTCTCGCTTTGCATATTCTTCTGAAAGTGGGAGACTTTACATTGATAAAATGCCATGTCGTATTATTTCCAACTAGTTTATTGGATAAAACTTTGGCATTAGGGCTTTAAAATTCATATATATTTTTTATTTCATTATTTCCTCCTCTGAAATTACCTCCATTGTCTGAGAATACGTTAGATGATTTACCTATACTATATATAAATCTGCCTGAAGTGGCAAGGAAGACATCAGTTAACAAATTTGTAACCATTCCAACTGAACTATCTTTATACTCTTACAAATAAAAAGACAAATATAATCTTTTAATATTTTTGCATCTCCAGTTTTCTTGTCTTTAATTGCAAATTGACCACCCTAGTCTAAACCCACATTTATTAAGGGAACAGATTCTGTAAGTCTAAAGTAGGGCAAATCACCCAATAAATAATTTAAATTTTTAGGTTTTACTCTAAACAGGTTGTCTACTGTCACGAAAAAGACACGAATTTTGTTTTGCGGTAACTAAAGTAACGAAAAGTCACTAAATCATATATCTCGGTCACGAATTTTTTCTTCATTGTTTGATTATCGTATGTATTTCCACAAATACGTCATAAAATTTTATAGTCATACTTCAGATGTTGCAGGACAAAAAATTCCTTTGTCACACCGAAAGCAGCCTGCCGCTTTTCATTATACATTTATTCGGTTGGGTTATATAAACCCTGTGGTTTTTATTTGACGCCTTGAATCTAGAAATCGCGGCTTATCAATGCTTGAGCAGCAGTTTTGTATGTATATTTCTGACATGCTTTTTTATTATTGTATGCAGCCGTAATAAATACCTGCTATTTGTAATCAACCCCAGACACTGTGGCCGTGGCGCCAATGACCTTCATTGTAATAGGGAATTGGAATGTGGGGTAGGTAGTAGCCGAACGACCGCATTTAAAGAATATTACCGCAAGTCAGTCGTAAATAAAACCTTATGAGATGTGTTTCGTTTTGATTATTTGTAACGCGACAAGGTTTTACGTTTTTAAGTTTACACAGTGCGTATGTACTTATATCCGATTTTTAAAAGCTGGTTACAACCAGTACCAGGAAATGTTCATGTTGCTATTTGTGCCTACTGCAAAAAAAAATTTGATATTTCAAAAGCTGGAATATATAATGTAAAACTTTATTTTCTACGACTGTTTTGGAACGAGCCTATTTTAGGTGTGTTTTTGATAGAGAAATCTACTACATTCTATACAGGTTTTTATTCCCGCACTCGTTGCTAGGCAAGTTGCTAAGCAACCAGTGCGGGAATGTTCAATTTGCACGGTTGCGCTTATATTTCTATTAATCAAGTAGCCCTGCACTTGCATCTTATTTCCAATGACGGCCGAGTTTTCAAAGGTGGGCTATGAAACAAATAATAAACCAACAAATGTCAAATAATTTCATACTGTGAAAGCGTTTAAAATCTTAAAGTATTTGCAAAGTCTTTAAAAAATGGCTAGTGATAGTGAAAGCGAACTAGAACCAACGCCTCCAAATATTGTGGAAGCTGCAAATGCAACTACATTAAATTTATTACCGGAAATTTCAAAAAAAAAAAATGAGACTGCTTATAAATCGTTTATGGATTGGCGAAGAGATCAAAAGACAACATCTTATTCTGAAAATGTTTTAATTGCGTACTTTAACGAATTATCTAATAAGTATTAATCTCCGACATTGTGGACGCATTATTCTATGTTGAGAACAAGTCTCACCATCCATCATAATGTAGATATATCAAAGTATGGAGAATTAAGAGCGTTTCTCAAACGGAAGTCAAGCGGTTATAAATCGAAAAATCAAAATTTTTACAACAGAGGAAATAAATAAATTTATTACTGAGGCTCCGGATCAACAGTTTCTTCTGACAAAAGTATGTACTATTAACTTAGGAGAATAATGCGTGTTTATAGCCATTTTATATTGTTACAGACTGCATTAATTATGGGAATTATGGGTGCTTGCCGCAGACAGGAATTACATCAGATGAAGATTACTCATTTCACGGAATTGGGTTCTGCGATATTAGTTACAGTTCCGACACGAAAACAAAAATTATACGCAGCTTTACGATAACGAGTAATTTTATGAAATCACAAAAATACTGGAATCTACGTCCATCAAATGTTTGCGATCCTAGTTTTTTCTTAAATTATCAGAAAGGAAAATGCACCACACAGAAAGTGGGTATCAATAAATTTGGTGCTATGGGAAAGCAAATTGCAACGTATTTAAAACTACCCAATCCGGAATTATATACTGATCATTGCTTCCGGAGATCTTCCACCACTATTCTTGTAGATGCTGGAGAAGATATAACATCTTTAAAAAGGCACGGTGGCTGGAAATCAACATCAGTCGCCGAAAACTATATAGCCGATTCTTTAACAAATAAGTTGAATGTAGGCAACATAATACAAAATTCAATTGATAGCACATCAAATGTTCCATCAACGCCCAAAGACAAGAATTTCCAACGTCAAGAAAATTTAGTTTTTGGGAAAACACCTTCTACAATGACGTTTAATAATTGCAATGTAATCTTTAATATTGTTAATAATAATGAATCTAAAAACTAACTTAAATCAATTTATTTACTTTTATTATGATAAATTTGTACTTTTCTTTGAATTTATGTATATTCACGAACGATAATAAACTTATGATATTAATAAAATGTATACTCCTATACTTACCATGTATTTTATAATATTAACAAAAGAGGTATCACATTTAAAAAGTACGTACTACATTCGTAGAAAAAGTATAGTGTACAACACGCATGGAATGCCCATTTCTCACTCGTATGATTTGCAGCACTCGCTTTCAGCTCGTGCTGCAATTTATCATACTCGTGAGAAATGGGCATCATTCCATGCTCGTTGTACAATATACTATTCCAGCATTCTAAAATAGCTAATCCAATACTCAATATGAAGCAACCAACTATTGAGAATAATTTAGTTAGCAATACTCCGGTCTCAGACTCTCAACAAAATGATATTTCAGCTTCAGTAATAGCTGATTTATCTGCAAAAGTGTATTCTGAAGAAACTGATCATGAAAATAAAAATATTGCACATACATGATCCGTAACGAGATAACTAAAGCTGAAATATGGACTATGCACAAGATAGTATCTTATTCTTCGTCAAGAGTTCATCAGGATGCTACTGAACTTTTTCCAATAATGTTCCCAGATTCTTTTATAGCGAGAAACATGCAGTTACACAAAGACAAAATATGTTATATAGCCACTTTTGGCTTGGGTCCGTTTTTCCAAAACGAACTTTTGAATAAAATTAAAGATTGTATTTTTTGTGTATAAGTTGTGACGAAAGCCTGCATAAAGTTGTGCAAAAATGCCAAATGGACATTTTTGTCAGATACTGGGATGAAGAAGATAATATGGTTAAAACAAATTATTTGTCTTCGTGTTTTCTTGAAAAAACCACTGCCATCGATCTTTTAAATGGTTTTTTAAATACCCTGGATTCTCTTAGTATACCCATTAAAAAAATTTGTAACATCAACATGGATGGACCTAATGTGAATCTGAAGATGCTTCGGGAACTAAAAGAACACATTCGAATTTCTGGTAGTGATGATGACCCCGTAATGTTTGATCTTGGTACGTGTGGCTGCACATTGTTCATGGAGCGTATAAAACAGCACGCAATGGTACTGGTTGGTTTATCCATGAATTTCTACGTGCATTGTCACTCCCACTAGAAGAGGAACTTTTATCTATCATACAGGTACAACATTTCCACCCAAATTTTGTTCAATAAGATGGGTGGAAAATGGTAGTGTTTTACAGCGAGCAATAAAGCTATTAGAGCCTCTTAAGAAGTATATTACAGCAGTTTCAACTTGTCCACCAGATTGTGCTAGTTTTAAGAAAATCAGTAAAGCTTTATCAGATAGTTTTTTGCTAGCAAAACTAGAATTTCTTTTGTCCATAGTGTCTGGTCTCTAACCGTTTTTAACTAAATATCAAACAAATGAGCCGATGTTGCCCTTTCTTCATCACGATCTAAGTTTGTTGCTGCGTTGTATTGGGGAAAGAATTATAAAAAACGAATTAATAAAAAGTGCAAAAACGTCTTTGGATTTAATTAATATTAAACTTAAAGTTGCCAAAAATTTGTTATCACCAATGCAGATTGATATTGGCTTTGGTGCTAAAATGGCAATCAAGAACTTGAAAAAAACTGTTTCAGAACTTCAAATTTTAGTGTTTAAAAAAGATTGTGAGATCTTTCTTAAACTCCTTTTTAAGAAAATCAGTGAAAAGTCACCTCTTAAATATAAAATTGTTGGAGGTGCATGATGTCTTTCTCCATATGTAATGAAAATTGAAACACTTAGGAAACAGAGGATTCAAGACACATTGGAAGAATTTGTAGAAAAGAAACGTAAGTCCAGGCTGTGCCGATGGTATAAAAAGACAATATGAAATTTTGTGTGTATCAGAACGTGATTTTTTAAAAGAGTGGCGTATTGAAAGGCTGGATATATATTTTACCGAACTTTTTGTAAAATCCTCTATAAATGATAAACAATTTCTTACTTTTGTAAGGATAATTTTGACTATCAAAGCAATGCTATGGTAGAAAGAGGGTTCTCTATAAACAAAGAATGCTTACAGGGCGGCTTAGAAGAAAGATCATTGATTTCACAAAGATTAATTCATGAAGCAACATTTAAGAATTTAAATATAACTGCGAAAATGCTTCATGCTGTAGGGAATGCATCTTCTTTAAGACGTGGTGAAGCTATTGCCGAAAAAAAAATCTAAGGAAAATGAAGTATGCACTAAAAAGTGGATTGTGAAGGAAGTTGCAGACTTACAAAAGAAACGGAAGAACATAGAGAAGCATAACTTTGAAGAACTAAACGCATTGGACATCGAGTTGGAAAAATTAAAGAAAAAATTAAAACCATTATGAATTTAAATTGTGTTGTTCTCAAATAACCTTTATATACTTAAGTACGACAAATGTTCTAATTACTTAATTTTGTGATTATAATGTTATGAAACTTAACAGCAATAAATAAATACAAGTTTTTTTTAACACAGGTCACTAATATTTTATAAAATGGTCACTAAGTCACCAAAAAGTTACGAATTTTCATTTTTGAATCTCAGTAGACACCCTGTTTAAAACAAATATTGCAATTTTTAATTATTTTTACGTGCTTTTTTTGCGGCAAGTGATCAGATTTGTCTGACCGAATAAAGCAGACTTTAAACTCCGTAGTGCAAAAGTTTTTATGCTCATTATTAATTCATTCTGTTAATTTATGATTCTTTGGTAAAATTATTTTATGTTTATAGTCTTAATTCTGCCTCCTACTCTTATTGCGGACTCGTACATGAAAGGATTAAGAGGACTTAATTTACTTTTTCTGTGCAAAGGTTTGCTGTGCAGTAGATCATTATAATATTGTTCAAAACACTATTTGACCTACCTTTATTAACAGAATTAATGCATGATTCAGTTCAGTTAAAGTAAGATTATTAGTTAACTTACTATTGGATCTACAATTATTGTTAAATCTTAATATGTATGTAACAACTCTTTGTAGTTTGAAAATGATGAAATATCGTTAATTAAATATTAAATAAAAATGAATGTAGTTGTAGTCACAACCCTAGTAAAATTGAATCGGTGTTTTGGCACTTTAAAGTTAGTACTGATTTCATCCAAACTCCATTTTAAACTAGTTTCGTGCAGCCAAGGTGGGTCTTGGAACCACAGATCAGACTCATATTGTCATACAATTAATTTGGTGTCATTCCGTGTGATGAAATATCTGCAGGGTTTTCCCCAGATTTTACATGATGGCAAACCTGAATACTGGTTAAGGTACTGACCTCAGTAACACGACTGGCAACACAATTTTTCCATCAGGTAATATCTCCTTTTAACAAAGCCAATGTAATGGTGGAATCTGTCCAAAAATACTTAGCATTGAAGCTAATTTCTAGAACATCTTCAGCCTTTCTTGCAAAATTTGCTAATAAAATAGCACAATATAACTCTAGACAAAGAATCGTCATTTGTTTTATGGGTGGAATTCGAAATTTTGTGCATAATAAATTTGATGTGATTATTCCCATCGAATTTATACATCTAATATCTGAAGCATCCGGAAAACCGTGTATCTCAATAATTAAGTAGTTTGACAAAACTAAATGCTCGAGAATTTTTAAATTATTGATATAACTTAACTCATTTTGAGAAATTAACCATTTTGTTAATAAACCAACTGGTACGTGATCATCCCAAGATAGTTCACTCGTACATAATTTTTGAATGATAAATTTTGTTAAAACAGTAACTGGAGCTATTAATCCAAGAAAATTGAATACAGTGAAATTCGGTTATAACGAACGCAAAGGGACCGCGAAAAATGGTTCGTAATAACCGAAGTTCGTTATAAGCATACAACTGATCTAAAAGTCAAACACTAGCAAAAATGAATAAACAGGGAAGGCTCACTATATTTAAAAACGAAATACATATATTTACATACATATATACGTACCTACCCATTTCGAATGGACCTGCACCTTGCCGAAGTTCTAAATTACTAGAACAGGTGAAATGGCTTGCATGTTCTAATGAGCTAAAGAGCCAAACTACAGGTCCAACGAAAGTAGTAGGGTCGTTAGTGAGGAACCAGACTAAGACAGGTCCCCGAAAGAGGACAGCGGCTTTTGCGGTACTTAGAGTGGCAGAGACCATAGGGGTCGGTATGGCAGTCTAAGACACACTACCGCGATGTGGAAGGCAACGGGAAACCACCACATTATCTCCCAAGTACACAGCGTACTTAAATTGTAACAAGCACGATGGCATTTTCTGGGGTAAAAGATTCCGGAGTTAAAATAGTCCCCCATTCGGATCTCTGGGAGGGGACTACTTCGGAGAATGCGATCGGAAAGTTAAAAATAAGAGTCAGGAACATTCTGCGAGTCGGAGCGTGGAATGTTAGAAGTATGAAGCAAGTAGGTAAGCTAGAGAACCTAAAAATCGAAATGAATAGGTTATCACTAGACATAGTAGGGATCAGCGAAGTTCGATGGCCAGAGGCGGGGGATTTTTGGTGTGGAGACTTCAGGGTAATTCATACAGGAGCAGAGGAAGGAAATTTGGGCGTGGGGATAGTTATGTGGAAAAAGATAGGGTACTGTGTACAAAATTACTTACAAAAGAACGAAAGAGTACTCATGGTTAGATTAGAATCTAAATCGGTAAACACAGTAATAACACAAGTATACATGCCCACCTCTAGCTACAGTGACGAAGAGGTAGAAGCCATCTACAAAGATATCGAAGACATATTGAGATATGTAAAAGGATTTCTGCTACCTAGGAAGCCAAATAACGCAAGATGGGAAAAGTACCAAAGAAGTATGTGGAAAACGGTAAAAATAGGAGAGATAGGATGATAGGCCACATACTACAGCATGAGGGAATAGTGCGGAATATATTAGAAGCAGAGATAGGAAAAAAGAGAAGAGACAAACGTAGGTTAGACTACTGCACACAGATAGTAAAAGATGTAGGCTGTAGGGGTTTTAGGGAGATGTGTAGGCTAGCCCAAAATAGAAATCAATGGAGGTACGCATCCAACCAATCCCAAGATGGATAAACTAATGACGAAAAAATAACTGTGCTTAAACATGATGATTACTATAAGTAACTACAAGAATTGGTTGGGCAATATTCTCGAATAATGTTAAGTGTGTGAAAGGATTTACTGGAAAACCATTATTTCGGCAAATGTCTAAGTGTTGGGGGATCTTGGTAGCCACAGGTTGCTTAATCCCCGTTAACTGAATCTCTGTGAAATAGGGCATAAAATTAGAAAACAATAGAAGGGGAACGAGCTGTATACACATGCTGTGTGAGTATTTCAGGGAACAATGTAGGCTAGCTCAGAATATAAATAAGTGCAGGTACGTGTCCAACCAGTTTTGAGACGGAAAACCTAATGACGAAAAAATAAGCACAGATAAATCTGATGATTAGTATAAACACTAGTTGTTGGTTGCGAAATATCTGCAACTAATGTTGACTGTGCGAAAAGATATATTGGAAAATATATTAAATCGGTAAATGGTTAAGTGTTGGGGGAACTTGGCAGCCACAGGCTGCTTACCTCCCTTCACAACCACTGAAGGTCGGAGAAAGAGGGTATATAACTGTAAAACAATAGAAGGTGACCGAACTGCATCTAACAAGAAAGAACAGCGCCTATGAGGAAAGACAACAAACATAGAACAAGAAAATTGTTGAAAGCATATGTGTGGAGCACAGCACAGTATGCCTATGAAATACGGGCAGTCTGAAATGCCGACAGAAAAACGGTTAGTTTTTCAAGTACTGTGAGGAGCTTATAGCTATAACCATCACATCGCGTGCATTTTGATTATCGTCACTATCGGGCTCTTTGTCGCTCATATTGCCTGCATTTATCACAATTGAAACAATTTCATCGTCAGTTACAAAATTGGAAGTCAAAAGATTGTCATCTACAGTTACATAATCTTCCATAATACCTAATTCTTGACAGCTTTCATCATTGGTTGTTTGCCTTTGTAGCCAATCGACTTAAGGGAGGTCATCATCCGTATCATACTCTACATCATCAGCAATCCCAGTCCTATAAAACCCTGCGTGTTTGTAACAGTTCTTTATTGTTTGAATGGATACTTTTTTCAAAGACTGATGAATTAAATTTATTGCATCCAATAAAGTTATGGAACAAGATGTTGCGAAATCTACACATTGCACCACTTTTATTAAAAGTGATTGACGGTAATAACTTTTTAGGGTTTTTATTATACCCTTATCCATGGGCTGTAGCATGCAATTGGTGTTTGGTGGCGTGAAGACCAGTTTGATAGAAATTAACCTCTCAATTTTCGGATGTGCGTGGCAGTTATCAATTAATGACACAATTTTACGTTTTATCTTGTGTAGCTCTGCATCCCATTTCCGAACATAATCTGTAAATATTTCAGCTGTCATACATGCCTTTTTATTTCCACTCTAGTTTAAAGGCAAGCTTTTTGACATTTTTGAAACAGCACCGATTTTGAGCTTTACCAATAACAAGTAGCTTGCGTTTTTTCGTGCTGGACATGTTTGCACAAACTACAATTGTGATACGCTTTTTTGATAACTTCCCTCCACTACACCGTTCCCCTTTAAATTTTAAAGTTTTGTCAGGTGTGGGCTTAAGAAAAGTCCTGTTTCGTCTGCATTAAAAATGTCAGTATACTGCTGTTTGATTGTTGACCATACCGTTAATAACCATTTATCTACTACACTGTTAACCACAGCTGCTGATTCACCTACAATTTTACCACTGCAAATGTTGTGATGGCTTTTCCATCTTTCAATCCATCCTTCAGTACAAATAAATTCGTCTTGAAATTTTTTGCCAAATTCCTCGTGTTAGGATGGCTCCATTAATTGTGATGTTATTTAAGCGCTGTTGTGAAAACCATTTTGATAAAGCTTTGTCCACATCATCATGGTTAGATTTTTTCATTTTTTTAACCATTGAGTTAACACATTCAAATGCTTTAAGAAGTTCATCACGATTCTTCCAGATTGTACCCACCGTTGATTTGCTAAGATTTTGCTCACAGCAAATGTCTAATTGCTTTTTCACGTTGTGCAATTGACGAATTCTATCACACAGACTGTAAGCTAAATGATTGCCTTTTCGGTTTAAAATCGACCATTTTGTATGTTGTAGTAATTTAGAAGCGACAATAAAACATACACAACAGCACACAGCAGAGACTAATTCACTAATGTGTGGTACTTCCTCATACAACCACTGCTGCCGCACCGCAGGGGTCAGTCTGGCGCCTCCTGAGATTTAACAATACCCATACAAACGAAATCGAGTACTCCATACATTATAAATTCAACAGTTAGTTGCCTAGAAAAATGAATGACTAAGTAAAAGTTCTCTATAGACGATTTACTATCACAAAAATCGATTTCTGTTTAGTCTGTTATATCCGGAAGTTCGTTATATACAAGTATTTAGTATTTAGTATGTTTCTTGAATAATTTGCCGGGACTTTATACTTTGTTCGTTATTTGGCAAATCTTGGATAAAATAGTGTATTTGTTGATATGCAAAGTTTTTTCAACAAACTGGCAAATAGAATATTGAATAGTACCATACATCAGATTCCAGTATATACCGAGAGTTTTATTGTTATTATCCCGAACATTTAAGACACTAGCATCTAGTTTTAGATTAACCAGCTGCTATTTTTAAAATGCTAGGTTCATTACAAAGCCATTTTCTTTATTCAAACTATGATGCGGATAAAATATTGGATATATCTTTCTGCAGTGCTACTAATTCGATTACTGAATCCGACCCAGTCAATAAATCATCAATATAAAAACTTGTTTCTATAACTCTACTTGCAGAAGAATATTCCTTGAAATTTTTCTTGGTTTATTGCATAAGGCACTTGACTGCAAGATAGGTCAAGGACGCAGTGCCGTATGTTACTGTATTTAATTGATATGCTTTTAAAATTTCATTAGGGTTTTTTTTGCCAGAAGATTTTTTGCTAATCTTTTTTGGATTTATCTCATCATCATCATTAGGTCTTCAGTCCTTATTCCTCTACTATTTCTATAACCTATTTGTTATTACCTTTGTCTGTCCATGCTATCATCTTCATACTACTACTATTTATCTATTAAAATTTAATTGCCTGTACATTTTAGGTATATTAGCAGTAATGACATATAAATTTTCAGAATTGCATTAGAATAGCGGAGATTTCATTTTATAAAGGAAGTCCAACAAATTGAGCGTCTTATAAGAACATTCTTGAACTGTCTTTGCGAAACTATCAAACACAACTCGATATTTCGTTGTGGTTTTAACTGCGTAATGTGATAAAAATATTCCTTGTTGCTCCCGATTTCATTTTGATCATCTTTAGCGGACATGTGCTCCAAAATCTTGTACTCTTCCATAAAGTTAACATATTCATTACATAAATTAGAGTTATTCATTAGCTCTTCAATTAAATAAAACCTCTTCAATGCCATGTGGCGGGAATTACCTACATCGTCTAAAGACTCTCTCAATGAAATGTTTACAATTGTATTGTATTGTATTTTTATTTGAACCCATATATACATGGTAGTCGCAGAGACAAGCAATATAACAAACAATATAACATATAGTGTACGACAGTGTTGAAGTCTTAAAATAGATACAATAAAATATATTATAGTCATAACCAATAAAAATTAACCAACAATAATGATTAACAAAGTACAGTATTGCCCGAAATAAACAGTACTGAAATTGTAATTGTTTTGTATATTTAAAAAATACATATTATTGACACTTTATTATATGTTCTAAATGTGCACCTCCTCGTTCGAGACAGACTTCATAACGATGTTCTAAGTTTCAGGTCATGTTATTGAATAAGGGTTGTCTCAGGGCTGCGAAGAAGACTCTAACGGCATCCTTTAATTCATCGATGGTTTGTGGTGCCCGTTTGAAAACGGCATTTTTAGCCATGCCCCAAATGTATGCGTCTGGAGGTGTGAGGTCTGGAGAATGTGAAGGATAAGGGAAGTCAGTAAATCGTAATATGAATTTGCTTGGAAAATGTTCTTGAAGAAATTGACGAATTGCGGCAGCAGTATGGCAAGTTGCCCGTCCTGCTGAAAAATTGGTTTTGAAATGCCAAGTTACGTGCACGACAGAATTGACGTAGATCAGGGATAAATCGTGTTAAAATTTGTCTGTACCTCTGTTGATTAAGTGTGACTTGCCTACCATGCTCTTCGATAAAGTACGGACCAATGATTCCGTGTCCGGAAACAGCACACCAGACACTCACTTTTTCACTATGTAAAGGAACCTCTTGAACCTCATCGGGTCTGGCAAAGCCCAGAAATCGATTTGTGCGACGATTCACATAGCCTGACAAGTGAAAATGTGCTTCGCTGAAAACCAAACATTTTTCAAAAATTCAGGATTTTCATACTGTAACGCGAGAATTCTGGCGCAATATTCCACTCTACTGCGATAATCCCGAGGATGTAGTTGTTGATGTACCTGAATCACATACGAAAATATACCCAGCTCCTTCAGGATTCTTTGAAAGGAAGTTCTTTTAAATCAAGTTGTAACGCTGTCCTTGCCTGGCTGACTTTCGGATTTTCTAAGATTTGCTCAAAAACACGCTCATGGTTATTGTTGTTGTTAACTGTCCTGGGACGCCCGAGTTTCCTTTTCGTTGGCACAATACACTACCTGTATTTCTAAACTTTTCAATAACCTTCAAAATTACAGCATTACTTGGAGAACGTTTATTTGTGTGAATTGATCAGACACGTATAGCAAACTGCACCCATTACGTCGGCCGATTCCGTATGAACGAAAATAATGCTCTACCAGAAACACTTTCTCCTCTGTACTTAACACCATTTTTAACAATTAGGCCCTACTAATTACTTGTTTGAGGTTTACTTGACAGGTCTATACTAGCTAACTTGAGTGTGACAGCGCACGCATAAAAACACCGCCAACTTAGTTTCAGTACTGTTTATTTCGGGCAATACTGTATCTGTCCTAATAGGTCTACTTGAAAGACTCATCATTCAAAAGCTTCTCCACCGTGTAATGACACCGGTAACACAGCAAGGTTAGTAGCGACAATTTAAAATTATGAGTACTCTTAGAGTTTTTAATGCTGTCATGAAGTTTATTATAGAGAGTTGGTGCCATAAAAAGTATTGATTTATAAACCCAGGTTGAAGTAGGTGTAATTTTGTAGATATCTCTTGAATTTCTTGTAATGTGTGAAGAATTAGTGTTGGCACTATTATATTTAAGAGTGTTTTTACGGAAGAGCAGCAACGAATCCAAAATGAATAGGGTAGAATATGTGAGAACTTTCAGTCGTTTAAATAGCGGCCTGCAGTGTTAAATCTCTTGGTTTATGGCAAATAATATGGATAGCCCGTTTTTGCAATTTGAAGATGAGAGACATCTTTTCTAGTTGGTATATCCCCAAAAGGGTATACAATACCACAGCCTGGATTCAAACAAGGCATAATACACTTTAAGGGCAGAGTCAACTGCTAGTTCCGTGGATATAGTTCTCAGTACATAACACGCTGATGCTAAGTTAGCGGCAAGCAAGGATATATGATCTGACTAAGTTAAGCCACGGTCGATTGTTAAGCCTAAGAATTTAGTATTAGTGACAAATTTAGTGATAAATTGTCTAATATACTTAATAGTTTCAGAGATGACTTGAGGTTTGAAAATTATACAACAAGTTTTTTTAGTGTTTATAGAGTATTTGTTTATTTTGAACCAATAAATATGGCTGAGGGGTCATGCCTGGTGGTATTCTCAAAATGTTTTTCACAAAAGCTTTCGATACCTCTTCAATTACACAAAATTTAGAAATTTCATTATCAATTGTTTCATTGTTTAAATTTATTATAAAATGGCTTAAAGTTTCTGTAGCTTTATTCAACAATAGATTATGTGCCACATTCACCTCCGAGTAATATTTTGTAGTATAAACATGTTTTGGCTCAACTTTAATTGACCAGAAGTAATAATTGACAAGAATGTTAGTGATCCAAGCAATATATTAAATAGAGGATCTGCTAATGCTATATCTGTGGGTATGTTAATTAGTTTTTTACCGTACGATGATATTCTAGGCAATATTCCTGTAATTTTTGGAATTACTAAACACTTTATATTTGCTACATGACTTATTGCATGATTTAATAGAAATATTAACTTGACTATCCAAACAACCAATGCTTTTTCTAATAATCTTGAATTTGATGACACTTTATAGTGCCAGTATGAAACAACAACCCTATAAAAATCAACAACTCTGATGTTGTAAGAGACGTCCATTTTGTTATTTTGGACTTTGCTGAAGTGGATTCGCTAAGAAAAATATATTCTGCATAACTATTTGTTTTGTCCACTATAAGTTGTAAAAACTTGTCATCAACTAGCAATCGAAAATAATCGTACGGATTTGCATTTGCATCCATATTCACTAAAAGCCCTGGGGTTTTTGTAAAATTAAATACTTTCATACAGCTGCTATCATTGCCCCATTCTGTATTTGCACCTTCAGGTTGTTCAAGCTGCTCCATGTGGGCTGAAACATCTTCTGTAAAATTTACATTATTTAGTTTTATATTTTATTCGCCCTATTCATAAACTTACCGTCATCTGATGTGGAATCGTCGTCATCTAGCACATACTCATCGCTACTATCTTCAAATTCAGAAGTCGGGTTAAAGCAGCTTGCAATAACTCGTCGTCAGTTAATTTTTGATTTTAAATGTTAATTTAGGTCTTTTTGATGTAGAAGGTCCTTGATCAGAAGCACTCATTTTAAAAACATACGAAAATGTTAAAAAAACACGAATTTTGAAACGGTTCAGTAAATTTGTAACTACGACCTCTACTTATATGCTACACTAACATACAGCGTATTACTTCCAATGCTAAAGCAATACTAACTAGTATAAAGTAGCACGGTACACGACGCACAAGTGAGTCGGTCGTATATAGTTCTCATCCGCCTGCCACACATGTGCGCCAGTCGCAGTGAACGTGTTAAAAGTGTATATTTTTGACAACTGTGCAGAACTCCATTCCATGGATAGAGTGATAGTGTTCAAATGGCACATAAGCCATTATATTTATTTAAATTAGTAATGTGCAAATGGCCTGCAACCTTAAGTCTACACTTACTAATAATAATTAATAACATAACACAAACAATTCTGAAAGTATGAAACAACAACCCTATAAAAATCAACAACTCTGATGTTGTAAGAGACGTCCATTTTGTTATTTTGGACTTTGCTGAAGTGGATTCGCTAAGAAAAATATATTCTGCATAACTATTTGTTTTGTCCACTATAAGTTGTAAAAACTTGTCATCAACTAGCAATCGAAAATAATCGTACGGATTTGCATTTGCATCCATATTCACTAAAAGCCCTGGGGTTTTTGTAAAATTAAATACTTTCATACAGCTGCTATCATTGCCCCATTCTGTATTTGCACCTTCAGGTTGTTCAAGCTGCTCCATGTGGGCTGAAACATCTTCTGTAAAATTTACATTATTTAGTTTTATATTTTATTCGCCCTATTCATAAACTTACCGTCATCTGATGTGGAATCGTCGTCATCTAGCACATACTCATCGCTACTATCTTCAAATTCAGAAGCCGAAGTTAAAGCAGCTTGCAATAACTCGTCGTCAGTTAATTTTTTTTGATTTTTAAATGTTAATTTAGGTCTTTTTGATGTAGAAGGTCCTTGATCAGAAGCACTCATTTTAAAAACATACGAAAATGTTAAAAAAACACGAATTTTGAAACGGTTCAGTAAATTTGTAACTACGACCTCTACTTATATGCTACACTAACATACAGCGTATTACTTCCAATGCTAAAGCAATACTAACTAGTATAAAGTAGCACGGTACACGACGCACAAGTGAGTCGGTCGTATATAGTTCTCATCCGCCCTGCCACACATGTGCGTCAGTCGCAGTGAACGTGTTAAAAGTGTATATTTTTTTGACAACTGTGCAGAACTCCATTCCATGGATAGAGTGATAGTGTTCAAATGGCACATAAGCCATTATATTTATTTAAATTAGTAATGTGCAAATGGCCTGCAACCTTAAGTCTACACTTACTAATAATAATTAATAACATAACACAAACAATTCTGAACACTATCCTATTTTAAAACACTATGATCTACTCCTTTAACTGTCTGTTTAACAGGATTTATTTTAAGGTTTAACCTTTTACTAAAATCTTGGGTAATGAAATTGCTTTGGGAGCGATCTGACTAAAAGTGCACGTACCATAAATAGTTTGTTTTCTACTGCAATGTTTGCCAAAGCTGTCGACAACAATACTTGTCCCTCCGCTAGCACTGTAGTGGTATGCCCAACAGACCATAAAGATTTGCTAGCTTTTCTATTGTCCAAGGACAGCAGAGTTGAATTCTTAGAAGTAATAACCATTATACTGTATACCGTTATAATAGAAATATCCAAACCAGTACCAAAATGAGAGTAGGGGGTGTACTTATCTTAGTCCGTTCTACTTTATGTGCTCAAGTAATTGAAACTAATGTAATTGGTGTGGAACAACTGTTTGTATCCATACAAATTGCTGGTCAGAACATAATTATTGGTTGTACGTATATCCCGCCAGCTTCACCATCAAACATATATGAATTGCATTGCCTGCTCTAGAAACTATTTGTTATAACCATCCCTCAGTCATCGTGGACTACAATGTTATGTCCCCAGAATACGAAGAAATCTCTAAAATGTTCCCAGTGTGGTTTAATAATGATTTGAAGTAAAAAGAAAAAAGCTGCGCATAAAACATATAAGACCACTAGCCGTATTGAAGATTACAACGCTTTTAGTTCTCTTAAATTACAATGCAAAATTTTAAGTAGTAAATTACATAATGAGTATTTGATCTTCACTGAAAGAACAATCCAAACAGCACCTGCTAACTTCTGGAAATATGTGAATAATTTAAAAAAAAGATATCGAGTTACCAGCCCAAATGCATTTTAAAGATCGCTCCAGCTACGAGGGTTCAAGCACAGTCAATCTATTAGCAGACTTCTTTTCTGAACTGTACATCTCTGAATGTGTTCTGATACCATGTGCTCCAATTTACAACAATAATGTCAATACCATAGATGTCAATGGAATTGTGTTGAGTAGCGAGGAGGTTTTCGAAGCTGTTTGAAAAATAAAACCCTCTAATTCAACTGGACCAGATGGCATACCTGCCAGTGTGTTACAAAGATGTATTTATAGTTTATGTACAACACTAACCAACCTATGTAATAGCTCTTTTATGCAAGGCCAATATCCAACAACATGGAAATTAAGTTTCATAAATCCAATATTTAAAGCAGGTAATAACAATTCGATTCAAAATTATAGAGGAATTTGTGTCCAGTCGTCAATTCCTAAATTACTAGACAAACTAATTACTAATCATCTATCCTGGAAGTGCAAGGAGATTTTTGCAAATAATCAGCATGGGTTTGTGTCACGGAGATCAAGAGTCACAAATCTTTTAGTTTATACTAACTATATTACACAGGCATTAGAAAATCGCTGCCAGGTTGATGCACTATATACAATTTTTTCAAGGCTTTCGATCGAGTAAACTTAAATATACTCATGTCTAAACTGTATAACGCAGGTTTTGATGGTAAGATGCTACAATGGCTCAATAGCTATTTATATAGAAGATGACAGTGTGTCAAATACAAACAATTTACATCATACAAATTTCCAGTACAGTCAGGAGTCCCACAAGGCCCCCATATTGGGCCCTTTTTATTTCTTTTGTTTATTAATGACATAAACCGTGTCTTTAAGCATTGCAAATTCCTAATGTTTGCAGATGATTTAAAAATCTATCGCAGTATCATATCACTCTTGGGAACACAGTACTACATCGATAGCATTGTATTGAGTAGAGTAGATGAAATTAGAGATGTTGGAGCAATATTAGATTCAAAACTTTTATTCAAACCACAAATACGACATTTAACTAACAAAGCAATGAAAATGATAGGATTTGTATTCCGTTACTCTCAGGGATTCTCAATTGTAACTTGCAAATTGTTATACTGTGCCTTAATAAGAAGTATTCTTGAATATGCCTCCATCATCTGGTCACACTATCACAAAAATAGCATATCTCGCTTCAAGCTAGGCATACATTAAATGACCTACTTTTTCTACATAAACTATTAATCGTTCTGTTAACTGCCCTGAAATACTTGAATCAATTAAATTAACACGTAACTTCGACCTTTTCTATTGTGAATGCCATCAAACTAATTATGGTTGTCATTTCTATCTAAATCGAACTGCAATTATTGCAAACAAGTTTAAACAGTTAAATTGGTTCAATAGCAGTCATCAACCCTTTCGAATATCTGTATTAGCTCATCATCATTAGGTCTTCAGTCCTAGAACTGGTTGGACGTGTACCCTCATTGTTTTCTTGTCTGAACCAACCTACACATTTCCCTGAAATTTGCACAGTCTGTGTCTATCACTATCTGTGTGCGAAAGTGTGATCTCGGTCTACCTCTACCTCTCTTTTCCCATCTCTGCTTGTAATGTATCCCTTACTATTCCCCAGAAATGCTTTAGAACATATCATGTCCTTCTATTTCTCCTATTTTTCGTTTTCCACAGATATCTTTATTCCTCTACTATTTCTACAAGCTATTTGTTATTAACTTTGTCTGTCCTTGCTACCATCCTCATACATCTGAAGCACAACATTCCGGAACGCTTCTATCTCTTTCTGTCTGCTTTTCTTGCTGCCCCTATTTCATAGATGTACTGTACTGTGCTCCACACTATGCTTTGAACAGTTTTTTTCTTGTATCTATGTTTGTTGTCTTTGAACATAGCTGCTGTTCTTTCCTGTTTGATGCAGTTCGGCTACCTTCTATTGTTTTACAGTTATATACCCTATTTCCTTGATATTCAGTGGTATGTGAAGGGGGGTCCGCTTGAAAAATGTTAGGCGAGCATTTTTCACAAAAATACACCCTCCTTCGGATGAGAGGTAAAATGGAGGTCCCGTGTGTGGGTGTTGTCACGCACTTTAAAGATGCCTACCTTAATTGGAACAGCAAGGGTGCGGCAAAATTTCAAATTTTCCAGGTAAAAAAACTCGCTTCCTGGCCAATGTAGTACCTTCGGGTGGAGCATTGGAAAATCACATGTAAGGTATGTGAAGTGGGGTAAGCAGCCTTTGGCTGCCAAGTTCCCCCAGCACTTGAACCTTTGTCGAATTAATAGTTTTTCCAATTTATCCTTTCTCGCAATCAACATTAGTTGAAAATATTTCACAACCAACACCTGTAGTTGTTTATAATAATCATCAGATTTAAGGACACTTATTATTTCGTCCTTGGGTTTTACGTCTTGAAACTGGTTGGACTTGTACCTCAGCTTATTTATGTTCTGAGCTAACCTACACAGTTCTCTGCAATTCTCACAGCAGCCCTATTTCACCGAGATTCACCTGGCCAATGTAGTACCTTTGGGTGGAGCATTGGAAAATCTCATGTAAGGTATGTGAAGGGGGTTAAGCAGTCTGTGGCTGCCAAGGATACCCCAACACTTAGACATTTGCCTTATTAATTGTTTTCCAGTAAATCCTTTCGCACAATTAACATTAGTTGAGAGTATTGCAAAGCCAATATCTGTAGTTGTTAATAATAATCACCATGTTTTCCCATAAATCTTTTTGCACAATTAACATTGGTTGAGAATATTGCAAAGCCAATACCTGTGGTGGCTTATAATAATCGTCAGGTTTAAGTACAGTTATTATTTTTGTCATTAGTTCTTCCATATTGCGACTGATTGGAAGCGTACCTCCATTGATTTCTATCCTGAGCTAGCCTACACATTTCCCTGAAATTGTCACAGCCTACATCTTTCACTATCTGTGTGCAGTAGTCTAACTTAGGTCTGCCTCTACTTCTCTTTTTTCCTATCTCTGCTTCTAATATATTCCGCACTATTCTCCCATGTCTTAATATGTGGCCTATCATCCTATCTCTTCTATTTTTTATTGTTTTCCACATATTTCATTCTTTCCCTGCCATTTCTTGTACCTCTTTGTTCTTAACTTTGTCTGTCCATGATATCTTCATCATACGTCTGTAGCATCATATTGCAAAGGCTTCTACCTTTTTCTTGTCTGCTTCTCCTACTGCCCAAGCTTCACAGCCATACAATGAAGTGCTCCACACATATGTTTTAAGCAATCTTTTCCTTGTTTCTGTTTGTGGTCTTTGAACACAGTACTGTTTTAGCTAATATTAAAAATAAGTTATAGATTAAGCTTGTATATATACACATTTTGTGTTTAGTGTAAATGGGGTTTTCCGTAAATGTATGAAAGTACAAATAAATAAATAAATAAATTTACAGCAACAGTTTCCGTCTCAGAATTTATTTTAGAGACTACATTGGACTAATTGTTTAAATTTGCCCATTTCACATTATCAATATGCAATAAAGAATTATGTAGTTTATTACATTTTAAACACATTTTTGCTTTACACCTGCAAGATGAATGTGAACTCTTAATACAATGAAGACTCAATTTTTTTTAATTCAGAGATACGATTTTCAATTGGTACGCCAAGAACATTTTACAACTATAAATTGCATGTTCTTGATTATAAAAATAACAATGCACATTACTGTATTATTTATGACAAATCTATGACTGGAATTTTATTTGTTTTGTTACTGAATTAATTTACCTTCCCAATTTTCTTAGCCCTTGTGTATTTTAGTTATTTCAATTTATTCAAGAATTTCACATTTTTGTTTTAAAAATTTATCCTTATCATGCATTGTGGGTAATTCTCGTTTATATTTATTCAAAATCACAACGCGCAGTAAGTTCAAATTTACTAGTCAATATATAAATAATGAACCTATTCCAAGCTTTTATATTTTCCACTTGAGTTTAATGATCACAAAAGTTTTTTAACCGAGTCAAACAAATTACATAACTCAGCATAAGATTCTTTTTATAGTGGCCAGTGCTTAAAAATTGCCTTCAGATGATTATGAACCATAGGGTTTTTGTTTTCAAACCTTTCTTCAAGTAGTTTCATTGCTTCTGAATTATTTGGGGCTGTGACTTCAATCGATTTAATTGCTTCGCTTGCATTTTTTGATAAACAAGATTGCTGGTAGTAAAACCGCTGTACATCATTTAGCGACGGATTACTGTCAACTAATGCTTTGAGTGTTACCTTAAAAACCAGCCATCCAGAATATTGGCCATGATAGCTGAGAAGGAAAATTGGTGGTAATTTAATTAAACTATAATTTGCATTAGTAACATTAGGATGTTTGCTTATAACTGACCTGTCCAATGAACCTAAATTCTGTTGACTAGGTGATAGTTCATTTTTTATTGCAAAGTAGTTCGTTAGTGCTTTTTGCATTAGAAATTAGTTGAAAATACAAATTTTCAAATTCAAAGCACTCTGAAAATCATCTAAACATCTCTTAATCGTTTCAATTTGAGCACTTAATATATATTCTGTTAAAAAAATGTTTGAAATCTAGTTAGCGTGCTTTTAATTTGACCATGTTTTATTTTTTATGTTCCCCCATTTTGCTGACACAAACCAAAAGATTCAAAAGCCACAATAGGATATTTGATAGAAATAATGACGTTAAAAATTACGTACTAAAAGGGACCAACTGAGAATGTAGGGTCATCTAAAATCCACTTGTCTTGGAAGTTGACTGCACCTCACCCTTTGTAATTTAATCTTCCAAAAGCTCGTGTAAACACCTTATTGTTCAAGCAATACGTCATGGTTTCCACGTTAACAAGAAAAAGTACATCTCCATTGAATTTTTACTGCCAATTAACATAAAAATTTCTATTTAAACAAAAAAAAATTATAATGTAGGCACAATTTAATAATTGAGATAGGAAGTGTGCATTTCGTATTGTAACATTAAATAAAAACTAATTGGTAGTAAAAAAAATAATGTTTAGATTGTCTTATACGCAAGCATGTTAAGGTAACAGTATTAAATGCAGAACAAATTCTAGTAAGCATTTTAAAAATGTAACAAGAAGCACTAGCAAAGCTAGTTTTTAAATGCATTATGTAAACTTGCTTCACCTGTCAGAGTAATGTGTTTTGAGTTTATCCGAGGTTTATTTGTCATGCACAAACAGCAAAAGTGGATAAACAAGAATCCCTTGGTATGCAAATAAAAAAACAGTAACATACCTCCATGTGCCGAGATGCTTATCTTGCACGCTTAATCATCCACAGAGGTGTACCAACAAGAAATTGTGACCTTACCCACCAGGGGTTGTTTTCACGGTAGTCAGGACCATATCAGAAACAGTGGACTTACGCAGAAGAGCAGTCGGGTCTACATAAAAGAACTAGAAAAAAGGAACCTTACTAAAGAACTTACCAATGCACAGGGGATATAAGATTATCCAAGGAAGTGTGCGTTGCTCCATGTCACCAAAGGTTTGATTTTAAGCAAATATATAAAATAGTCTTTAGTTTGGTATGATGAAATGAAGATTGGTTGGGATCCCATATTTAAAGACAATTACATATGTATGTTAAAGGTAATTCTTAATGACTTTGAAGATTTTATTTGTTCTTCTGTAAATTTAATTTAAGAACATTGTTTAGAAATTATTTTCTTCCTTGAATTGACTTGCGACAAATTATTCATGCTAGTATTTTAAGTGGAATACCATTTACATTTATTTTCTTATATATATATATATATATATATATATATATATATATATATATATTGCTATGATCTCCCTCAATTATTCGCGCACCATCGTTTGGGCGGCCATATAATTATTGCTATGTATTAACTGGATTTATTGAGCTCCGACGTTGGGCTGTCTATTAATATTTGTGTGACTACTACGCCCAAGGTCCCGGGTTCGAATCCCGACACGGTCCGCTTGAAAATGTTAGGCGAGCATTTTTCGCAAAAATACACCCTCGTTCGGATGAGAGGTAAAATGGAGGTCCCGTGTGAGTGTTGTCACGCACGTTAAAGATCCCTACCTTGCTTGGAACAGCAAGGATTCGCAAAATTCAAAATTTTCCAGGTAAAAAAACTCGCTTCCTGGCCAATGTAGTACCTTCGGGTGGAGCATTGGAAAATCACATGTAATGTCTATTAATATTTGTGTGACTACTACGCCCAAGGTCCCGGTTCGAATCCGACACGGTCCGCTTGAAAATGTTAGGCGAGCATTTTTGCAAAAATACACCCTCGTTCGGATGAGAGGTAAAATGGAGGTCCCGTGTGTGAGTGTTGTCACGCACGTTAAAGATCCCTACCTTGCTGGGAACAGCAAGGATTCGGCAAAATTCAAAATTTTCCAGGTAAAAAAAAAACTCGCTTCCTGGCCAATGTAGTACCTTCGGGTGGAGCATTGGAAAATCACATGTAATGTCTATTAATATTTGTGTGACTACTACGCCCAAGGTCCCGGGTTCGAATCCCGACACGGTCCGCTTGAAAAATGTTAGGCGAGCATTTTTCACAAAAATACACCCTCGTTCGGATGAGAGGTAAAATGGAGGTCCCGTGTGTGAGTGTTGTCACGCACGTTAAAGATCCCTACCTTGCTTGGAACAGCAAGGGTTCGGCAAAATTCCAAATTTTCCAGGTAAAAAACTCGCTTCCTGGCCAATGTAGTACCTTCGGGTGGAGCATTGGAAAAATCAAATGTAATGTCTATTAATATTAGGCGGCTCCGTGGCGTAGTGGTATGTGTGTGACTACTACGCCCTAGGTCCCGGGTTCGAATCCCGACACGGTCCGCTTGAAAAATGTTAGGCGAGCATTTTTCGCAAAAATACACCCTCGTTCGGATGAGAGGTAAAATGGAGGTCCCGTGTGTGAGTGTTGTCACGCACGTTAAAGATCCCTACCTTGCTTGGAACAGCAAGGATTCGGCAAAATTCAAAATTTTCCAGGTAAAAAAAACTCGCTTCCTGGCCAATGTAGTACCTTCGGTGGAGCATTGGAAAATCACATGTAATGTCTATTAATAATATTTGTGTGACTACTACGCCCAAGGTCCCGGGTTCGAATCCCGACACGGTCCGCTTGAAAAATGTTAGGCGAGCATTTTTCACAAAAATACACCCTCGTTCGGATGAGAGGTAAAATGGAGGTCCCGTGTGTGAGTGTTGTCACGCACGTTAAAGATCCCTACCTTGCTTGGAACAGCAAGGATTCGGCAAAATTCAAAATTTTCCAGGTAAAAAACTCGCTTCCTGGCCAATGTAGTATCTTCGGGTGGAGCATTGGAAAATCACATGTAATGTCTATTAATATTACCCAATGTAGTACCTCCGGGTGGAGCATTGGGGACGTGGCCGCAACTATAGCGGCCCTAATTCAAATTATTATGTCTATTAATATTGGCGTCGCCGTGGATCAATGTAGTAAGCGTAAGACTACGGATCCCAAGGTCCCGGGTTCAAATCCCGACACGGCCGACTGCTTGAAAAATGGCAGGTGAGCATTTTTCACAAAAATTACGCCCTCGTTCGGATGAGAGGTTAAATGGAGGTCCCGTGTGTGAGTGTTGTCACGCACGTTAAAGATCCCTACCTTGCCTGGAACGGCAAGGGTTTGGCAAAATTCTAAATTTCCAGGCAACAAAAAACTCGCCTCCTGGCCAATGTAGTACCTACAGGTGGAGCATTGAAAATGTAAATGAACTGTCTATTAATATTGCTATGAACTCCCTCCAGGAACTTAACTGGATTTTATCTTGAACCGACCTTGTATCGACCAATAACAAAATTTGATGTGACACCGCCTTATCAATGGCGTATTCAACTTATAGCTCCTCCTTTATTGTTTAAATTATCAAATCACACTCCCATTAACTTTATCTTTTGACCTCGACCAGCGTTTATTTAGAATTATAAAATGAAGTTAATTCAATTCCATATAATGAAAACAAATATTATGTACAGGTTTTCGAAAATTATTAAAATACACTGTTCAATTAATTAATGTTGTAAATCTCATTTATCAAAAATCATATACTATTCAATCTATCTAAAGTCACCAAAAAATCTATTGTTTTTATATAAAAAAAAAAGAGCTTGGAACGTTCAAAACCTTTTATCATATAACACACTTTATACGTATGCAAGTCCTTTGTTTTGTTGACTTCGTCACATTAATTTATATTAAGCAAATTCAGTATTCAATATTCAAATAGAAAAATAATGTCTTATAACTAAAAATCTAACCTGGTCTATTTTCTTCGCATCGACGCATCCATTATCAGCTAATATTTTCCATGCATTATACTATCCACTAATTCAGAATTATTGTATACCCATTCGAAATATGAATCATTGCATTTAAATTATTGTCGTCTTATTCAGACTTGTTACTTCTTATCAATTTCCCCAAACTTAGAATTGGATTATCATCCTCCCCAAACTCGAAATTCTTATTATCACACTTACACTATTATTCTCCACGGACTCAGAGCCCTATTGTTATTATGTTTTAGTTTAAATAAATTCCCCAAAATCTACTTACATTTAATCGGCAATCATAATTTTCATATTCGTCGCACTTATACAATTTTTTCACTTTAAATTATTCTTACGTATCATACTTTGTTTCAGAGTGGCGCACCTCGACCTTTGTTGAGTTGAAAACTGAGTTTGTTATCACTGTCCCTGTTAATATATGATTGATCTCCTACTCCGTCAGTGGGTATGGCCTACAAGCTCTTCGCTAATTTTAACCAATCAAGTCTTTGCATTTAAAGTAGTTTCTGATGTAATTTTCTCTGCCTTCAAATAATTGTGTCTTGCTCGCAGGTGCCTCGTTATCAAACATGCGGAGTTTTGACGAATCTAATCGCTTTTCCATGTTGTACATAAACAACTGATGCAATTCGACTTTTAATTTTCATATATGCTTGTTATTTACGCAATTTTTAATCACCTTTCTTTATGAAAATTATTAACTACTTGTTCGCATTTACACTATGCATCTCGAAGCTCTATTTCTTATCTCCGTATTAACCTAATTGTTTGGAACTCTTTCGAATGCGTATTTAATTACACTTTATTATGTTTACTTATAAATACGCGTGCTTCCACTGAAAAATCTCGTTATTTGCATTGCCTAAATTAACTAAATCTCTATCTACAGGGTGTTAAATATTTACTATTTACCTAATGCATGTCTTTTTTATTCTTACGCTAACTATGCGTCTTCTTGTCCTAAGATGTGTCTATTTGCGTCGCTTAAAACTACTTATACTTTATATACAGGGTGTTGACTGCCTACTATTTACAAACTATCTCCATTTCTCAATTCTTTACTAAATAAATGCAGTTTTCTGCTTTCTATGGTAATTTCTAATTCTTAAACGACCTTTACTATAAAGTACACCCTTAAACAACCCATTATCACAGCAATATATATATATATATATATATATATATATATATAAAATACTCATATTTAGACCAGGGTAGAAAATTAAATAATCACATCAAATAATTTTAATCACCGTGTATAAGGAATTTCATTAAATAATACGCTTTATTAAAACCATAAAACATAAATAAACTCGGTTGTTTCAGTAAAAATAAGAAATTTAAATTATTTATAAGACGCTTTATATAAAAAGAAGCAGTATTGAAAAGCTCTGCGTGTAACGTAATTATTTCTAAACAAAGAGAAATTACGTGCAAAATTTATCTTAATTAACTCTATTTAAGTAACCGGTAGTAAAACAAAGTGTACATATAATAATTAATATTTAAGTTGTATTCGCTAAAAATGAAAAGGATAGAAATCAATTTTAATTGGAGTTAATTAAACCGTTAATAACATATAATACCTATAGAAACTTGTAAAACCCAAGATTAAAATACCACGGAATAAAGCTCTGAGAATTAATATTATTTTGAACACCTGCGTAGTTTAAATATCACATTCGGCGAAAAGTTTGCAGATAATTAATGGTTCAAAGAATCTTGGGAAAACGTCGCATAATAGTTACAAAGAATCTTGGAGAAACCGGGGCTTAGTATTCACGAGAATGTGCGATACGGGTTTATTAAACCTAGATAACAGTCCGCGTGGACTGAAATAATCGATAATGAAGAGTGTCAAGTTGCACCAATACGAACAGGTTAGAAAAGGAAAGAGAAATGCGTCAAGCTAAGACACATATAGTAAAGGCGTGATTTAAACAACGTCACGAGGGTCACAATTGGTTGAAAATAGAATGCAAATATCAGAGGTAGAAACAACAATTTCGGTACAAAATTAATTAGTTTTTCTCGGACAGGTTTTGCGTGCTGTGGAAATTTTCTGAGATTTAAATGGGGCGAGTGAAAATTCGTAAAATCGACGTGCGAGCGGCAGACTGGGCACATGGCATGAGAAATTCTTTAGAATTACCCGTTTTAGAGACTCGACCGACAGATGGGCTTTTGCTATATATACCGAGAGGAATATAAACGAAGTCTCTTAGACTTTTGACGATTCGATGCGTTAAAAGCTCGTACATACGCGACTTGATTGAAGATATTAAACCGTGCATTTTAGTTTGATTAAATAATTTAAAGTTTGCTAGTATAATTTAGTGATTCAACATAGCTTGTTATTTACGTGCTAAACATGAATGTACTTCAGTGCACTTAGATACAAGGTAATAAAATTTAGTTTCACTGTACCAATTAGCAAAATTTACAACGACGAATGTATACACAAAAGTAGGCAGTTTTGGTGTATATTGGTGACAGAAGCTCAGAAGCATGAATTTCTTTGCTATTTTGGGGGTGTTAATAATTAAATGGTTCAAATACGTGTCTGGATCCATGAAACAAGGGTCAGTTCCGGAAAGGCCCAGAAACGACTTTGAATGGATGGTGATGGAGAAAATTTAAAAGCGTAGAGAATCAGAAGCCGTAAATATAGTCCTGTTGAATGGTGTGATTAACAAAAGAAACGATACTTTGAAGCTACGAGGACAGTAACCTTCAGGTAAATTATACTATTTTGTTTGACATTTTGTGTGTATTGAATGACTTTATAATTGATTTACTTTAAATGGACATTAGTGAAATTGTTCTAACCATAAAAGTTTAATTTTAAGATGAAATTTGCTTGTTTAAGTAAAAGGGGTATTTTGTTTTGATGTTCGGGAATATGATGAAAATTTGGGTATGTCTTTGAGCTCAATTAGACGAACCTGGTTAATTAACGTAAAGGGGTGGTAGATGCTCCCTTTATACTCAGACTCCGGTCTGCTTATATTGTTATATTAATTAGTAGGCATCCAACAAGGACTTTAATTCTGGATGCACATTAAAATGATAATAAATTTAATTTTGAAATTTTCCGATATTAAAATTTATGCTGAAATTTAATTTGAAAATTTAATGTATTCTGAATATTGATGTAAATAGAGTTAACGTTGATGTTTGTGGTAGGAATGTGTTGTTTAATTTTTATGAATGAGGAGGTTTATAAAATTAGGTGAGCAGCCGAGGCGAAAAGCGTAGTTCACATGAATGAGGAGGTTTCACAGCATAATTTGGCGACCCAAAAGTGAGGCTCGAATTCCAAATAAAATTTTTGTTATTTTATTCCAGGAAACTGGCGATCTGAGAGAGAGAGTTTTGTGTGGGTATAAATTTAAGAGTATTTTAGAGTGTGTGAGTGATTGAACGTATGCAGAGAAAGGAGTGGTTAAGGAGTCAAGGAGTGGAAATTGGAAGTGACGATAGTGCATTGTGTGAGAAAATTTCTAAAATGGAAGAAGTTGGAGGCAGTAGAGATCAGTCGAGGACGGAATCAGGGATCAAGGAAACGAGATGATATTGAGAATGTTAGAGAGGATGAGTGAAGAATCCAATAGAAAATTAGAACAGTTAAGCGATGAATCTAATAGAGCTAGGGAAGAAGCGAATAAGAAATTTGACCGAATGAATGAGACATTAACAGGAGTTAGGAAACCCTAAGTGAGAAAATAGATAAGACGAATAAAGAAGTTTCAGAATTTAAAAATAGTCTTACCGTGAAAATGGGGGAAGTTGAAATTAGGGTTGATAAAAATAAGCGTGACATTACAGGTCTTCGACAGGAAATGGGACATTTAAGGTCCGAAGTACGCATTTTCTGTGAAGAAGAAATAAACGTAAAAATGACTGAAGTAACGGACTCATGTAGGGATCAGTTAGGCAGGGTAGAACGCGAAGTTAGTAGTATTAAATACAACATATCAAATTTAACGGGGGAAGGTCCCAGATTTTATACAGGTGGAGTATCATTGGACCAACACATGAAGTTTTATGGTGATAACAGGGTAAATCCACAAATTTTTATTAATAGTGTAAGAAATCTAGTGGGAAATTTATTTGACGAACAGACTAAACTAAATACGATAAAGGTTTTATTAAAGGACAACGCGGAAGCATGGTACAATTTAGTAGGACAGGACATAGACACGTATCAGGACTTTGAAGACAAATTTTTACAACATTACTGGAGTGATCACAAACAGGATCAGATTAGGGACGACTTGATTACAGGAAAATTTAAGGGAGAGTTTGCAGGTTCTAGGGAGCAATATGCCATCCGCAAGTACAGTGTGGCCAAACAACTGAATCCACCATTGACGGACAGACAGATTATCAAGTACCTATCACGACATTTTGAACAGGAAATTAGACAACACGTGGCCTTACAAAACATCACAGAACGGGAGACATTTTTGGAATACTTACAGAGATATGACGATGTATGTGTTGGACGGACAAGAGAGATACGAGAACGAAATGTTAACACAGTTAGGTTTGACAACAGGACACCGAATTATCCGAGACGGCCTGACTACAACAGAAATTTTCGACCGAATTGGGAACGACGAGGACAGGAATACACAAGTAATAGTGCGACTAGGGACCGACGCCAAGACCTAGTTACACGCGACAGAACAGTTTACCGGAGGTAAACAGGACTGTGACCAGCACGCCGAATAGAGACAGGGACACGGATATTAACACGAGGAGGACGTACGCAAAGGTTGTAGAAGGACAACCAGGACCAAGCACGGAAAACAGGATGGGACAGGATTTTTAGAACGCGACAGACCACTAGATTTCTGTGTAAATGTATACGAACATCCACGTGAATTTTTCAAAATTGAGGAGGAAGTAGAGCCAGAAACTGTAGAAAATTATGTTTGCCAATTATTAATTTAGAAATTTTGAAAATAATGTAGAAGTATTACTTGATACAGGGGCAGAGGCGAGTTTAATATCGGAGGAATTCGTCAGCAAAATTAGGGATAAGGTTTGTGATAGAATTATGCCTATAAAGCGTAGCCATTTAGTAGCTCCAAATAAAAGAAGTTTGCTGTAGTAAATAGTGTTGTGGTGCTTAGGATAGATATAGGAGATTTAAGCTGTGAACAGGAGTTTGTAATTGTACCTGGACTGAAGTTTCAGAGCATTTTAGGTGTTGACTGTATGATGAAGTTAGGGTTTTGATAGATATGGAAAGGAAGGTAATAAGGATTAAGGATAGGGTAGTGCCATGGAAGGGCAGTTATGAAGTCACAGAGGATGACACTGGGTTTAGTATTAATGTAGTAGAGGTAGAGGATGATGAAGGTAAACAGATCAACACAATAAGATGTCCAGAGGATAGGAGAGTAGAGGTTCAAGCTTTATTACAAAAACATGCAGAATTAGTGGGGTAGAAGCAAGCACAGCGTTAGGCTATGAGCACAAATTGGAAGTGGATAATTCAGAACCGTTCAACGCAAAGGTGTATCCAATTCCAGCAGCATATCGGGAGCAGGTGAAGGCAGAATTATTTTTGACGAGGTTAATTGGCAAGTTTGTTTTTAATAAAGTAGATTTAAGGAATTCATTCTGGCGGATTCCATTACACAAAAATTCTAGAAGGTACATAGGATTTTCCATAGAGGGAAAAATCGATAATTGTAAAGTAGTATCGTTTGGTTTGTCGGCAGAAAGAAAAAAAATAGTAAATGAGAAACAGACAAGTGTAGGGATTAAAGAAGAAGCAATATTTAAGAGTCAGGATAATAGGGATGATAAGTTTATTGTATGTGAGATAATAGGGATGATAAGTATAGATATAGAAGGGGGAGAAATAGGGATGAAAAGTATTAGGATGGTAAGAAGAAAGACTTGGAGGGTCAAGAAGAGAGTTAGATTTAAATAGGATAGGGATAGAATAGGTGTAGATAGAAGAGTAGAAGTAAGTGTTTAGGGAAAATAAAGCTAAGTATAGGATAAATATGGGAGATAATTAGAAATAGGTTTAGGATGAGAATAAAGAGTAAATGTAGGAAGAAAATAAGATAGGTTAAGTATAGATATTTCATATAAGATTAGTGGAGAGTTAGGAATAGAGTAAGAGTAGGATAGGTATATAGGATTAGGTAGGGGGAAGTGAAGTATAGTGAAGATTAGTTAAAAGTTAGGAATAGGATAGGTAGATAGGATGTATATAGGATTAGATGGATAAGTAGGATGAAGTTAGGGATAATTTCAGTTTATAAAATTAAGTGAGAGTTAGGAATAGGATAGGGATATAGGATAGGTGTAAATATTTTTTTTGATTGGAAACAAAGTAGGTAAGTTAGATAGATAAGGGTAGAGAGAGATAGGCAATTTTTTTTGTAATTTTTTTTTGTCTAAATGTTTTATATTTGAAGTCAAATAAGTGGGATTATTTGTATTCAAATAGGGGGAAAATACTCATATTTAGACCAGGGTAGAAAATTAAATAATCACATCAAATAATTTTAATCACCGTGTATAAGGAATTTCATTAAATAATACGCTTTATTAAAACCATAAAACATAAATAAACTCGGTTGTTTCAGTAAAAATAAGAAATTTAAATTATTTATAAGACGCTTTATATCAAAAGAAGCAGTATTGAAAAGCTCTGCGTGTAATGTAATTATTTCTAAACAAAGAGAAATTACGTGCAAAATTTATCTTAATTAACTCTATTTAAGTAACCGGTAGTAAAACAAAGTGTACATATAATAATTAATATTTAAGTTGTATTCGCTAAAATGAAAAGGATAGAAATCAATTTTAATTGGAGTTAATTAAACCGTTAATAACATATAATACCTATAGAAACTTGTAAAACCCAAGATTAAAATACCACGGAATAAAGCTCTGAGAATTAATATTATTTTGAACACCTGCGTAGTTTAAATATCACATTCGGCGAAAAGTTTGCAGATAATTAATGGTTCAAAGAATCTTGGGAAAACGTCGCATAATAGTTACAAAGAATCTTGGAGAAACCGGGGCTTAGTATTCACGAGAATGTGCGATACGGGTTTATTAAACCCAGATAACAGTCCGCGTGGACTGAAATAATCGATAATGAAGAGTGTCAAGTTGCACCAATACGAACAGGTTAGAAAAGGAAAGAGAAAATGCGTCAAGCTAAGACACATATAGTAAAAGGCGTGATTTAAACAACGTCACGAGGGTCACAATTGGTTGAAAATAGAATGCAAATATCAGAGGTAGAAACAACAATTTCGGTACAAAATTAATTAGTTTTTCTCGGACAGGTATGCGTGCTGTGGAAATTTTCTGAGATTTAAATGGGGCGAGTGACAATTCGTAAAAATCGACGTGCGAGCGGCAGACTGGGCACATGGCATGAGAAATTCTTTAGAATTACCCGTTTTAGAGACTCGACCGACAGACGGGCTTTTTGCTATATATACCGAGAGGAATATAAACGAAGTCTCTTAGACTTTTGACGATTCGATGCGTTAAAAGCTCGTACATACGCGACTTGATTGAAGATATTAAACCGTGCATTTTAGTTTGATTAAATAATTTAAAGTTTGCTAGTATAATTTAGTGATTCAACATAGCTTGTTATTTACGTGCTAAACATGAATGTACTTCAGTGCACTTAGATACAAGGTAATAAAATTTAGTTTCACTGTACCAATTAGCAAAATTTACAACGACGAATGTATACACAAAAGTAGGCAGTTTTGGTGTATATTGGTGACAGAAGCTCAGAAGCATGAATTTCTTTGCTATTTTGGGGGTGTTAATAATTAAATGGTTCAAATACGTGTCTGGATCCATGAAACAAGGGTCAGTTCCGGAAAGGCCCAGAAACGACTTTGAATGGATGGTGATGGAGAAAATTTAAAAGCGTAGAGAATCAGAAGCCGTAAATATAGTCCTGTTGAATGGTGTGATTAACAAAAGAAACAATACTTTGAAGCTACGAGGACAGTAACCTTCAGGTAAATTATACTATTTTGTTTGACATTTTTGTGTGTATTGAATGACTTTATAATTGATTTACTTTAAATGGACATTAGTGAAATTGTTCTAACCATAAAAGTTTAATTTTAAGATGAAATTTGCTTGTTTAAGTAAAAGGGGTATTTTGTTTTGATGTTCGGGAATATGATGAAAATTTGGGTATGTCTTTGAGCTCAATTAGACGAACCTGGTTAATTAACGTAAAGGGTGGTAGATGCTCCTTTATACTCAGACTCGGTCTGCTTATATTGTTATATTAATTAGTAGGCATCCAACAAGGACTTTAATTCTGGATGCACATTAAAATGATAATAAATTTAATTTTGAAATTTTCCGATATTAAAAATTTATGCTGAAATTTAATTTGAAAATTTAATGTATTCTGAATATTGATGTAAATAGAGTTAACGTTGATGTTTGTGGTAGGAATGTGTTGTTTAATTTTTATGAATAAGGAGGTTTATAAAATTAGGTGAGCAGCCGAGGCGAAAAGCGTAGTTCACATGAATGAGGAGGTTTCACAGCAATATATATATATTGTTGTGGATTCAAAGGGGTAAATAGGTATATACAATAAAATTTCAGCAACCATGTATAGTGAAAACGGACGAGTATTAGGGTATTTTATATTTAATAATTGGAATGATAGAATTACATAAATGAAGAAAATCGAGGAATTATTATTTTCAAACGGTCGATAATTAACAGGAACACCTGCTTGTTAAATGGTACGTTTAAAGAATTTGAACGTACGTTAATATAAGATTTCATAGAAATTGTTTGCAACCGTCAATTTGTATAAACAGCTAGGGTGACAAATATCTTAAGGAGCGAGTGAAATGAACGATTGGTAATATACAACAGATAGAGATAAATATAGAGCAGCATTGGATTGAAAGTCATGTGAGACATATACGTGGAGTTGATGTAAGACGTCGACAATATCGATTTTCTGTAACTCAAGTGGGGTTTGGAAGGAGACAGCGAACATGCATAGAATAAAGATGAATAGCGCTTAGGAGGAGTTTGGTGACGACAGAAAACTTTGTCATTGGTTAAGAGCCAACAGTTTTCGAAACGAATGCACATGGGAAGGTAGAAAACGAATTCGATATAAGCAGCACGTAGGACGGAGAAAGTTTTCCGAATTTAGCGACGGTTACGCTCAAAATTTTTAGAAACCGCTTTGGAAAATAAGCTTTTCCAATGAAACGGGTCCAATAGGGGGTAGGAATAAGAATATAAATACCCAAGCGAAAATATTAAAGCTCTTTTCTCTTTTACTTCTATCAAGTGCTGAATACTGATTCAGACTACCATAATAATAAAGCTTTTTGTTAGTAGTTTGGGTGTGTAGTAAAGTTACCTTTAATATCGTAGTTGAAAGTATAAAACTGTAGTAGCGGACCTCAAATTATTAACGTGATGTACGAGTTAGTGCGTATATAATAAAAGGTCCGGCTACTACGACAAAAAAATTATTAAAAGTATGCATGATATATGGGGGTAAGCAGAACTGGTAATCAAGTTTGTATGCATGATATATGGGTATGGAATGGTGCTGTGAGACGAAGTGAATAGCTTGCAGAGATATCAGATGGTAGAGGCCTGTGGATCCGCAAGCAGCATCATAAATGGAAACAACGCCGAGTGGTTTTCTGGTAACCATCTCCAACGGGAATTCAGAATGAAGAATTCTCCAGGTAATTACTTTGAAATTTCTGTTGATATATAAATATTTGTGGAAATTTTGTGTTGTGTTGTTGACTTTTGGTGCCATATTTATTGTTGTAGAAACTTGATTTAAAAGATACACGTACTGGACAATTTACTAATTTTGAGTATTGAGAAAAGGGGTGTATATAGAATATATTAAAAATTTATTCAGGATATAAATTGTGTTGTACAGGGTAAACGGGTCTGTAAATTTGTTTTAATTAATGCAAGGTTTACAAGGCATATACAAACAAAACTGGGTTATAATGAGCTCACAATACTTCAGTGTGAGGTCAATTTAGGGTTACATGTGGTGCTCATCTACTCATATCTAATCGAATTTGTTTAAAATCATTATAAAAATCAAGGACTTTAAAACATACCATAAATTGAGCTGGTAATTATTGTATCAAACTGTTTGGAAACGTGTAAATATATTTTATCTGTTAATAGGTGTAAATAAAAGGTTGTATGGTTATTGTATTATTTGGTAATTTTATTTGATGGCGTGTGAGTGTGAAAGAGGTATGAATGTAAAATTAGGTATTCAAGAAGAGGCCGATTGCTGAGCTAGCCAGGAAAACAGAAGAAATTCGAAGGCGTCCATAATAAAAGGGTAAGAAATTTTTTAATTTTTGAATTTTTTGAAATTTTCATATGTTAGCCCAGGTGGGGCATGAATTTTACTGAGGTTCCACGGCAATATATATATATATATATATATATATATATATATTATAATATATATATGAGCAAATTAGCAATGTACCAAATTCCTCTATAATTTCTTTTCTAGCCCTGTTTGGCGCGAACGCTTAATATTTATGAAATTTTATAATGAATAGCAAGTATGTATAAAATTTTTCTTTAATTAATAAATTACTAACTTTTCTATTACAATACATAACAGCATTATACATCAATTTGATGTGACAGGAAAGCAAATATTCGACATATTTAAACAACTATTGTAGATTTACCTATTAATAAGTGTGATAACAAACTTATGTTGATATGTTGCTAACCCTAGTAGCACAAGAAATACAACTACGGTACAAAACAGAACATGTTCATTAATAACTTAGTAACCCTAGTAGCATAAACAAATATTTACTGTCAGGTTAAATGGCTTCTTTCAAATTTACGACTATTATGCTTATTTTGTTGAGTAGACTTAACTGGTAAATATTATTAATGAAAGGAAATAATGAGCATGGCAGAAAGCAGACTTGTGACCTTATAAAAGCTTCATTGTCCGGGATTACTATTTACTATTTTTGAAATCAAAACTGTACTATTATTTTCAACATGACTGACAACAAAAATGGATTGTCATCTGTTAATCATAACCTTTGTAAAGTAACGTTTTACAAGAATACTACTTTTAAAGTAGGAATTTTGTTGTTTATTTTAAAACTCAGAAAATGCTCTTTAGGAATGAGTAACAAATAAATAACTTTTTATAGTTTATCATATAAAAATTGAAGCAGGCAAAAATCCAAGTCGATGTGGGATTTCTTTAGTTGTTGTAATTGACAAGTAGTTCAATTGAAGGAAATGTAATAAATAAATTATATTTTCTTGAATGTGTGTCAGAGGACCAGATTGCACTGAAATGCATATTAAGGACGCTTTGGTGTTAATTAGTACTCGTATATCGTTTACATTTTGGGAATTTTCTTTTAATTTTTTATCAACTCTATGCGTCACCTTTTGCGTGTCTAGTATTGCTTTAGTCTATTAATCTTCAGAATCGGTGATTGATATTTTGCTTTTGATGCGCTATTCAGCAAATAGCTTTTTATTTACTTGATTGTAAATATGTATAACCAGCCTTAACAGTGTCTCCAAAAAGAAAATCAGAAACCGCCTACCGAAAAAAAAAACACCGAAAGCAAAAAGTATTAATGCAAGTAGGAGCTTTTACCAGACAGAAAAAGATCAAATCATTTTTTAGACACAATCAGTTTGACAAATGCTTATAAAGTTAAAAATGATATTTATTAAAATTAAATATTAAATTATATATTTATGATTAGAATGATTTATAGATAAGCACTCTGTAAACACTAAAGTAGTTTTTTATTTTTAGAGATACCTTTTCGGTTTTGAGTACCATAAATGAAAATTCCGATGTTGATTACTTTGGTGTTGATGATGTTGGTAAAGAAAATTATGATATGGAACTTTAAAGCCTGTCTGATCCGACTCCTCCAGAGCCAAATTCTGATTTTAGGAATAGTGTTGACTAATGGATTAGCCATATCAGTGCTGAAAAATCTGAACATGTTTTAAAAGGTCCGTAGCTAGTTTATATCGTGAGGGTCAACTGCTGAGGAAATTTGGCGTACACTGTTTAGGAAACCTGCGGAATTTCCAGGAAATATTGGGAAATCCCGGAAATGTTCGCCTATAGAAAAAACAACGGAAACAAAAAGTATTAATGCAAGTAGGAGCTTTTGCCAGCCAGAAAAAGATCAAATCATCTTTTAGTTTGACATACTTAAAAAGTTAAAAATATTTATTGAAATGAAATATTAAATCATGTATTTATGATTAAAATAATTTATAAACAATATTTAAAAACTATAAATAGTTTTTCATTTTAGAAATACCTTTTCGGTTTTGAGTACCGCCACTTTAAATCTAAATAAAGATGTTTGGTGTTGACGATGTTGAAAATGAAAATAATGATATGGAAATTTCAAACCTGATCCGACTTCTACAGAGCCAAATTCTGATTCTAGATATAATGATGAGGAATGTATTAGCGATAACAAATCTGAAAAATCTGAACATGCTTTAAAAGGTCAGTAGATAGTTTATGTCGAGGGATCAACCACTAAGGAAATTTTGTATACACTGATTAGGAAATCCGAGATATTTTCGGGAAATTTGAAGAAATCCAAGGAAATGTAAGCACTTCCTAGGAATTACCCAGAAAATGCCAATGGTGTACAAATTTATGACTTGCGGTTAACCTCTCGGTTTATATTTGACAAAGTATTTATTTTCATGTAGGTAATTGCAAATTACATTTATTTTCAAGAATCTACAAATTATTTTTAAACAAACCACGGGATCTTGCCCTATTCAGAGAAACAGCAATATGTCTAGAGGTGATACACTCTTTAATACTAAACGGACCTTGTCAACCTGACCTAAATAATAAGTATTCTAATTTTCCATCGATTCCAAAAACAGAAAATTTAATACTAATTGGTACTATATAGATAAAAGAAATCACCAGACTAACAATTGTTTTATAAAGTAAAGAAAGGATTAGAAAATTCGCTAAAATTATGTATTTGCAATCCTAAATAAGTTTTCATATTCATAATAAATTTTTAGTTCTAGATGGAAAACAATAAACAATCCGTTATTTCCTATTAATTCTATTGTAAGGTTAAATTCCATACTTCGTAGTAATAACAAATTAAATACTTCAGGTGTTTGAAATCTTGTTGTGAACGTCATTGAGATCTTTAAGGTGATTGTTTAAAATATCACTTTAACATTAGAAATTGCAAGTAAATACCTTCTTATTGTCGAACATTTCAAGCTTTTCCAAGTTGTTTTATAAACACCGCTCGTGGTCTGTCCTAGTGCCGTCCAACTTAAAATTGCATTTTCTATAGTTCAATTAAGTAAATTCAGCTCCAACCCTTTAACTCTCCCTCGGGGGTAATTGTCACGTTAGACAAAGGCAGTTTTTTTAGACTTCATCTTCTAGGTATAAAACTGTTGCAGGACTAGAAATTGGCTGATAAATTCTCCAAGATCAAATCGATTATTTTGCTATTACAGGTTGGCTTATGTGTAGTTCAAGTAAACATAGTATTTGGGGTGATATTAAAATTGGACTACACCAAGAAAGTGCCATGCACCGAGAAATGCAAAACAGATTTATTGTAATCAAATTAAGGCCTTAAAAAACAAAACAATTATTCAAAACCAATTGTGCACAGAATGGCAGGAAGTATCTAAAAATTAAGAAACTTTAAAGAGGATATTTCATATACCGTTAAGAAGTCGCAATAAAAAGGGAGATGATAATAATAAATCAAATTTTTTAGAACTTGTAAATTACCCAAAAAAATATATGATGCTGTTTTAGCGGATCATATGTTAACCGTAAAGAAAAATGCGCTTTATACTAGCCCTCAAATTCAAAATGAGGTTTTACATTTGTTATCACAGGAGGTAGTCTGTCTCACTACCACTTCTCTTTTGCCAAAGCTATCACTAAAACCTGTTTGATTGATTTATTGGATTTTTTTTCCCTTGTTCAATCTAGTATTAAACCTGCTCTCATACCAACAATAAACTTGTCCTTTATTCTTTTCTCTAGTAGGTTTTTGCTACCCTGTAGATTTTTACATAGCATTTATTTATCGACTTGTTACCTTGTTTAATTGAATCAACTATAATTATTTTTCGAAAAATGTAACGATTGGTTTAAACTGATAGTTTAGTAAGCTAACCTAAATTTTCATGAGGCTTTTGTGGATAACATAAATTTTTAAGAACGTTGTAAACCTCATCACTAATGGAAGTGATTAAAATCAAAGTTTTGTGATGTCCTTTCACTTTATTCGCCTTTAATTACTGGTCCAATCTTTTTATAAATATTTCCCAATCATCTCCTATTTGAAATGTTTTAATATTGGATAAGTTACCAGTGTTTACATGTTATACTCCGCCGTTCTAGTCTAAGGTATACTGTTAAAGTCCCGGCATAATTGATAAGAGCCACTACGACAGTTGGTAACATAATAAATATTTGCACAATATTGCACAACAAGGGATTACGTCATTCTTGCGTCTCAAATTTGTATTACATGCAAAAAATGTTTATTGTGATTATAGGAAAAGATAAAATGTACTCACGTATACTGTGGTGCTCTTCACACACGGCAACTATAGGATCTTGGCGTTATTTGGGCGTGGGTCGGCCTTCGCCCCCGTTGAAGTCAGATTTTCTGTCTTCCCTCTTCTTGTTTGTAGCGGTACGATAGGAATAAGGTCAAGGCAACGATATCAGGTAGAGATAAAAAGAAACCTACATATCTGAAAGAAAAGACAAGATAAAAGGCACACAGATCAACCTCACTGTTCGACGTTTTGTTGACTAGTCCCTGCGTGACGGAAAATGCCACTTCCTTCCGCACTCCGCATCTGTGTATTCTCTGGCGTCGACGCAACTGTCTAAAATGACGGAAATGCACGCACAAGTCTATTTTTAAAATATTGGCGCGATTTCAGTCACATATTTAAACTAAAAACAGAAATGTTTACATAGCCGATTTTTGGCATGTAACATACAACATTTGATTTTTTTTCTAATGCTCTATCCGAAGATATTACATTGTCCAGGAAGCGAGTTTTTTTACCTGGAAATTTGGAATTTTGTCGAACCTTTGCTATTCCAAGCAAGGTAGGTATTTTTAACATGCATGACAACATTTACGTATGGGACCTACATTTTAACTTTCATCAGAATGAGGGCGTATTTTTGTGAAAAACGCTCGTCTAACATTTTTCAATTGGTCTGTGTCTGAAATTGAACCTGGAACCTTGGGACAGCAGTCATACACAAACCTGTCTGATCTACGGAGCCGCCCAGTATTTACAACAGTCATATTTACCGATTTTCCTATTGTATATAAAATTATACACAAAGCTCGCAATAACTCTTTTTATCTTGTTGCCAATTTGTAGTGTGGTCGAGGTAACAAAAAAGATTAAGAAAAAGTACTAAAAGTGAATTTACTGATAATCAGAACAGAACTCAAGTAAGTTATTCATAATCATAACAACATAGCATTTTGTTGGTTATTTGTTTTCTTCGTCTTCTATGAATATAAAATATAGTACTAATAGAATAAAAATTATTATGGATATCGTAATATACCACACGTACTTACCCAAATAACATTTTTCAGGCTTTTCTTTTATTCTATTCTTCTTTTTTAGTTTGAATTTCCTACAAGCATTGCATGAGAACAGATGTTATCAACATTGACTACTTCATAAACATTGTAACAATTTTTTTTGGCGTAACAAAATTTCTTTCATCATCATTAGGTCTTCAATTCTAGAACTGATTGGATGCGTACCTCCATTATTTTCTATTCTAACCTAACCTACATATTTTACTGAAATTCCTACAACCTACATCTTGCACTATCTATGTGCAAGTTTAATGTAGGTGTATCTCTACCTCTCTTTCTTGCCTTAGTATATGCCCTATCATCCTATCTCTCGTATTTTGTACTGTTTTCCACATATGTCCTTCTTTCCCTACTATTTCTAGTACCTGTTTGTTTTTAACTTTATCTGTCCATGATATCTTCATGATACATCTTTAGTATCACATTTCAAATCTATCATTTTCCTGTCCGCTTTTCCTACTGTCCACGTTTCACAGTCATACAATGCTATGCTCCAAACATATGCTTTTCTATTTCCATCTTAGTTTGTACCTCTTTGCACTTTTCATCAATCCATTTTTCTTTACCTTTTCTGCATTTGTGAATAATTTCCTATTTTATGGCTTTGTATCTCTGTTTTTCTGATTCATCTGGTCCGTTTTTGTATTTTCGCATTTTTTCTACTTTAATTCAGAATATCCTTTGTTATTCATGGTTCATATTCTCTTTTTGTTTACACTCCAGAATAATATCTAGTTGCCAAGTCTCAACTGGATATAATGTTGTCCCATTCCGATTCTACTTCCTTAGTACCATAATCTTTCCTGATGTCTTTCAGTAATTCGTTTGACTTTTTCTCAAATCTTTTGTGGATATCTTTATCTTTTAGTTTCTCAAAGTCAAAGAGCATTTTTTTCAAATTTTTAGATTGAAGTGCGGCTTTCACAGTTACTACGTTGTGGTCAGTATCTATAAATGTTTCTAGGTAGCTTCTACGGTCTTTTACTCTATTCCTAAGCTGTGGTCGAACAAGAATTTAATCTAATTGATATCTACCTGTCGCGTGACATCTTTCACGTATATCGTCTTCTAGCATGATGTTGAAAAATGGTTAAATTGTTCTACGAGCCAATTTCCCTTATCATTTCTTGTGCCTTAACTAACTAATCCTACCACCACTCCTTACCTACCCTCATCTACTACTGCATTAAATCTCTTGTAATTATTTAATTTTCATGTCCTCTTACGGATCTTAGTATGTCTTCATTATGTTTGTAGATCACTTCTACTTCTTCTTCACTGTGACATCTTTCACGTATATCGTCTTCTAGCATGATGTTGAAAAATGGTTAAATTGTTCTACGAGCCAATTTCCCTTATCATTTCTTGTGCCTTAACTAACTAATCCTACCACCACTCCTTACCTACCCTCATCTACTACTGCATTAAATCTCTTGTAATTATTTAATTTTCATGTCCTCTTACGGATCTTAGTATGTCTTCATTATGTTTGTAGATCACTTCTACTTCTTCTTCACTGTAGCTAGAGGTGGGCATGTTTACTTGTATTATTACCGTAGTACTCTTTCGTTCTTTTGTAAGTAGTTTTCTGCACAGTGTCCTATCCTGTTCTGCATAACTATTCACACACCCGAATTTTTTCTTCCGATCCCGTAGCACACCTAAGAAGCAACAACGAAACCAACTTACTGAAAATCTACTGCAACTAATAACTGGCTTGCACTCGCACACAAAATGGGCAGTGGACACACCAAACCTAAACCTCCGGTGAAACCTCCATGAAGGTTTCAGACTCACTTTCTTCCTTGATTAGATACCGGGATAGTGTATCCGTAACAACGTTCTCCTTACCCACGCAATGGGAAATACCAAAAGTGTATTCTTAGAAATATAATCACGAATTCAACAACCTGCACGACATTATAAAAGACAACGACTTGTGGTTTGTAATTACTGTTAATTGACATCCCAAAACAATTACTCGCCATCACCACAAGCAATGCAGCACTGCTAAGGTTTCCTTCTCTTACACGGTATTCAGTTTCAGAACCGTGTAACGTACAACTCGTAAATGCGATTGTCCTTCTTTAACGTTCCAGTATTAATTTCAAACAGACAACCCCCAGATTCATATCCACCGCATCTGTTTGAATAAAATGCATTATCAAAATGTGGATGCTTCTACGTGACGATCTATACAAAAACTACTTTAATTTTTCAAAAAATATCCTGCTGTTTTAAATGCCAACACTATCAGATGCCTTTTTTTAAAAGTTACAACAATGGCCACATCAACTCCGCTAACTTTTCACAAAACCTTCGCTTCTAATTAATGACCCCCCATCCGTGGAACTGGAAAAGAATTAATAGCATCTATCCAGGACAGATCTACCGTCACTCCTTCAGCTGAATTGATATGACCCAGGACGATAATCGATTTCCCAACATTTTTTAATTTTATCGTTATACTGGCAACTTCCAACTTCTCAAATATTGTATGTAAATGAATTAAATGTTCTTCTGCTCCCTCAGATAAACAAGATCTCCGACATAAGCCATCACATATGATTCTACTTCTGTGCCTAAAATTGTACCCAAAGCCCTTATAAAAAATCCTACAGAAATACTCAGCCCATGAAAAACTTTAAAAACATGCATATTGCCTTCATATTGGAATCCGGCAAATTTTTGGTGCTCGGGTTTAATTCTAATTTGCCAGTAGCTTGATATTATATCCAATGTACTTAAACACTCACCACTAAAAAAATTATACCACAACCCAGAGTGGTTTGTGGGCTTAACCCGATCTTTCATCATACTTTTATTCAAGAATCTTGTATATAAACAAACCCTTATGGTATTATCTTTTTTTTAACAAACACCAAGGAACATATGTTTGGTTCTTTTAGCCTCAATTTGTTATATACAGTTTTGGCCCTCAGGAGATCTAACAGATGATCCACAGAATATTCAGTGAATTACTTTGCTAAAAATTCTGTGCCGGTAAAATACCGAAAATCTCGACTGTACGAACAAAAAGTTGTTCTGATGACTAACTCAGTAAGACAAGTGATGTAAGTGTCTGACAAGGGTTCCAGACGGCTATCAGGTAGGAAATGTGGTCTTGATCGGGAAATGCCTTGGACGCCACCTAATCTGCAGGATTACTAGGAAAAAGTTTAAGAACGAATAACAAGGGGTGCCTAAATCTTGAGATCAGGAAAGTGACTCTGGCTTAAAATATACCTGAAAATTCATTGAAACCAAAATTATTTTAAATCTAAATCAAACGTAAACACGTAGAGCTATTTATGACTGCTAACTGCAAGGACGATTTCTGAAAATAAAGGTTAAATAAGACCCAAAATATTCAATCAAGTCTTTTAAAAATCACAACGCGATTTATTACTGCGAAAATTGTACTTATACCATTTATAATAATGGAAACAAAGATACACAGTATTTACACAATTTGATAGAACATTTTTAAATCTATAATACACACTTTTTCAACACAATTATACAGTACAATCTTAACTAAATATTAAAAACCCAGTATGTCGTAAATCTACTAATCAAAAACTTAATCTAAACACAGACGCATTTGTAAGTACGTTCAGTTCATATATTCAATGAGTCATTTCAGTATAGTTTCAGCATCTGATTATTTAGATTTTGTACCTGCAATCGGGTGATTGACTATTGCTCTACTAAAGCTTTGGACTTCTGGTTATCTCAACCTAATTCCAACCCATGGATTGAATTTTTGGGAACCAATATGCTCATAAAGAATTAACTGATCCACTTGGTAGGGGATTATCCGAATGTAATTGGTTACTTTGCCTAGCTCGTGACCCCTGACAGTTTCTTGCCCTACCAAAGTGGCCTGTTGAACGTTTGGATGCTAGAAACTGAGCCTTAATTTGAAGAATGAAACTACTCTTTTTAAAACCACACGAGGCAGTCTCTACAAACTTCAGGCAGGCGAATCAAAATAGGATCTCCTTCATGTCGCTTTCTCTATCTAACTTTTAAGTTTACATATTGCGGATCTAAAATCAGATCTTCGAGTTTTTCGTTAATCTGAGTCAACACAAAACTGTATATGACCTGCTTTTGTTCTCAGATGGATGAGATTATCTTGGTGCCACATTCTTCGTTATAAATAAAACAAAAGCAGGCTGAAGTAATTATCATGATGACATCACCTCTCACCTTTTCAAAAACTGACCTATGAATTTTGTAACCTTTGACTATGGATCAAATATGATGCAATACAATTCACTCTTAAATTAAAATTTATAGAAGCCTGAAACTTATATTTCCTAAGGGAATAACCTAATCCTATTGATGGACTTTACGCATACAGAAACTATTAAAATGAAATGTGATTATAATTATTGCCAAGGAAATGTCACAAATTATATCACACGCTATCATCTCTTCTATCTGCCACTTCACCTCTTCTTTATATGTGTATGGAATGGGATAAGACATGACAAAAGAAAAGGGGTATCGTCCCATAACTCATTTTCAAGAAAATAGACATTTGTTTGACCTGGCTGGCCCGAAAATACTGACCTGTGAGACACTAACAACTTATGCAAACTAGTTTTCTTTCTTTATTAGGGAAACTCTCTGTTCGATCTACTCATTCTTTTATTTGAGACATCTTGTATGGCACTGTCTCCCTTTTTTAACCTAAACTCATTGCAATTGTTATCAGAAATGTGACAAACAGTTAACCGAATATCTGGTTTTGATTACACTCTAAATTCAATACACCTTGCCATCCCCTCAAAAATACCAGGTAAACAATTTCTAGGAAAATATATTTTAATCTGATAATCTGCAAAAAATTATATCAAAAAATAGTATCAAATTTGGAACAACCATACAAGAATACGCTAGCTTAAGTTCCTTGAATTTGGAATTCAAATAATATTGGTTAAAATGCAATTTTGATAGAAAATCTATTGAAATGCAAGTAACTTGACTACCCGAATCTACCAATATTTGTGCATTAATGGTTTCAACTGTAGCCTCCAACAGAAGCTCATTTGCATTTTTATTAAATAGCACAGCCACCGCAGATGGCGAATTTCCCTCCGAATTGCCAATGTTACATGAATCCCAACACCTCTCTTCCTTTCTGTTACTACCACTATCGTTATCATTTACAGTATTCTCGACTCAGAGGTTCCTACTATTGTTATTGTTATTACTCCAAGCATTCTGCCTGAGAAATACTACCGTTTTGATCAGCATTAACATTTCTATCATGCCAGCTCAAACCTATGTGATTACTAGTATTATTAGGACTTTGATGTCTTATCCATTTTTCTTAAGTGTATTTCTATCTCTTTTAACGTTCTTCTATGGACACAATTTATAATTCCACATTGTATCTTGCTCTAATGGCGATTCTTTAAACGTGAAGTAAGTAAGCTCTTTTTCCTCCAAAGATACGGTCAAGAGGTTTGCTACCCCTACCAGCTTTAAAAAATAATCTGCTTTTGCACTGCTTTCGTAGCATCCAAATTTAATCTTATGAAAAAGTTTCCTTTCTACCAAATAATGGTTCATAAATAACTCCTTAAGTTCCATAAAACCTTTCAGCCATACCTCTTTCGGCATTCCCCAGTCATGGGCTGAAGCACGTAAATTATTAACAGCTAAAGAAACCCTTCTAGATTCAAGTATCCCTGCTTTAAAAAATATTACCTCTAATTTTTGTATGAAAGTTACATGATGCAACTGTCCCTCAGGTAAAAGCCATAAGCTTCAACCCCCCGAATCCTTATATAATGATATATAGTTGTGATATCTCACTGTGTTTACTGCAACACCGCTGGTTTTTAGCGAATTTACAATAGTTCCACCCTCACTATTAATTACTACCTCGTTACTCTTTACTTGCTTCTTAACAGAATCACACGATTCACCTCGTTACTTAATTTACTCGTACTCGCAGAAATATTAGTGTTCATTTATTCAATATACTCCTTTAAAATAACATTTTTGCAGTTCATACTGCTAGCTGCTGCAGCCAATTGCTTCAACGCTTCTGCAATTTTATTATAAGCCTTCCATCAACCTTTTGTAAGCCGGTTTTGACTTTGTTTCTTGTATTATACACATATGACAGCAGTTATTCTGATGCATGTTTTACCTTAATGTTGGTGCCTAACAATATTCAAGTTGTCAAGTACACCATATTAGGCATTACAACTTGGAAAATTATTTACTGAAACTGCGATGGTGTTTGTGTAATTATGTAAATATTCATTCACCTCAATGTATCTGCGTATGCTACAATAAAAAAGAAATATTTCAGTTTTAGTTACCCCTACACTGGGTTTCTAATGTAACTAATTAAACGTCCTCGTTGGCACCAAATTGTGTAACGACCTACAAGCACATTGATTCTTTACCTGGATGCCTGAAAGTGTGCACTTAGAGGTTTCCTTTGATGATAAATGCCCACCTTTATGAGTTCAATCATTTAAATTAGTACTTCTTTAAATTTCACAGAGGAATAAGTCCATAGATTCTATTCAATACAAATATATTTAATATTAGTAATTATAACGATTAACACCTATTTTTCATATAATTAAACATCAGTTCCTGGAGCCAATTAAACAATAATGAAATCTTAAAAACTACGGGTTTGGCTTAACTTTATACATTTTCCTGTTCAAGCAAGTAATACATTTGCTGCACCCTCAGTTTTCAATTCGCTACTTCCTTTCCCTTCAAAATCTTAATAATAAATTTGAACAATTTTTAAATGTAACATTATTATTAACATGGTCAGGTCTCCCGCACACCATGTCTTGACCCTTTCGTGAACCCTTCTCAACTCTCCACCTTTACTCGTGCTAATTTATTTGTTACCTAAAATACAATACAGGGATGGCCTGTTACAGTATGAAATAACTTAATTTTGATGGTAATTGAAAACTATTATTAAATAATATACTGTCTGAAAATTATTATTGTAACGAACAGGAAAATCTACTATAAAATAAGTGTAGCAATCTCATAACTAAGCTAGCAAGCACAACTTTTCAACTAGTTTTATTGAAAGCCACAATCAGAAGTATTAATCCGTGATATTCACAGTGACAATATATGGTTGTTAGATCCACCCTAATTGAAAATATTAAATTATCGGCGGTGTAGGTATTGGAACGTTGAAAATTTTGGCAAGAATTTGAATTAATCGGTTTTGAAAAATCAGAAAAATTCTTGGGGGAGTTAATGTCATTATAAAATATAAAATTATTTCCAAACTAACAGAATTAAGGACTCTTTTGCACATAAAGAATGAACTTTGATTCAAAATTTGTTATTAAAATTCTTGAAAAGCACTTAGGAAATTACCAAAATCTTAATATAAATGTTTGGTAAACTTAATTGATGTAAGTTGGTTACACTGTTGTAACTAGTTGCCATTTGGCAATATTGAAATGAGCGGACTTTTTTACTAACAAAAACTTCTCATGTACTGATGGCCGAGGCTGGATGTCTTTAATCAATGTAAGATTTATATTCATTAATAATAAAAGTAATCTGTGGCCTAACTTTACTGACATTAAATCAATACAAACAAACATGGCACAGTCGCTAATTTGAATACTGTATTTTAATGGTAACGGTTTTGGAACGCGTTGATTTCATCGATATACCAAAAGTAGGGTTAAGCACATTGCTAAAAGTGGAAAAAGTTAAAAATTTGGAAAGAATGTCCGAATACAACAAACCAGCCGAGTTAATTTTAGAGGGCAACCTCGCCAAGAATTTTAAATTGTTCAAGCAACAAGTGGAAATTTATTTTGTTGCGACGGAAACGAACAAGAAGCCAGTTGAAGTACAAATTGCAAGATTACTTAATATAATGGGTAAAGATGCATTAAAAATTTATAACACCTTTGATTCAGCAGAGTTGACCACCGTTGAGTTAATTCTAAAGAAGTTTGAAGCGTATTGCATGCCAAAGCGAAACGAGGTTATGGAACATTTTAAGTTTTTTTCTAGAAAGCAGAAAGAAGGCGAGTAGTTTGACGTTTTTATTACAGATCTAGAAAATTTAATCAAGTCATGTGGATTTGGAGAAGCCGAGGATAAGATTCTGAGAACACAAATCGTCTTGGGTGTTAATAACATGGATATACAAGCACGTCTGTTACGAGAGGATACATCTTTAAAGAAGATCATAAATTATTGTCAAGCAGCGGAATTAGCAGAAGCAAACAAAAAAACGCTAGAAGACGATATAACCAAAGTTTATAATGTAGGCAGGTTTGACAAAACAGATAAGCAAGATGTAGCTAATAAGACTAAATTTGATAGTAATAATTCAAACAAGTTAGATAAATCTTGTAATTTTAAATGTAAAAGGTGCAATCGCAACCATTTAAAAGGTGAATGTCCTGCTATGGGGCATCAATGTTTGAAATGTTTAAAATATAATCATTTTAGGATTTGTTGTGAAAGTAAAGAGCATGCTAGTAAAAATAAGAGCAGTAAAGCTTATGAAGTGTGTGGTACCAATGGTGATGCCGATGATGCAACATTACAAATTGATATTGTTCATAAAGTTGACGTAAGTACTAAGGAATGGTTTGCAGAATTAAAACTTGTTAACCTAAATGTTAATTTTAAGTTAGACAGTGGTGCAGTGACAAACGTCATACCTTTTAAAATATTTAAGCAATTAAAAATTGTAAATTGAATAAAACCAATATAAAGTTAGAAGCTTTTGGAGGGTTTAAAATTGCACCATGTGGTGAGTTTAGGGGATTAATTAGTTACAAAAACAATTCAGTTGTTACAAAGTTCATTGTAGTTGAAAATGAGCTGTGCATTCCGATATTAAAGTTAGCTACTTGCTTAGATTTAAAGCTCATTAATAGAATAGATAGTGTATCAGAGGATGACTATGGAAAACCTAGATTTATTAAAGCTAATGAAGATATATTTATTGGTATAGGATCATTCCCAGACGTAATTTCATTAAAGCTCAATAGTAGTGCTAGTCCTAAAGCAAATTTAAGTCGAAGGGTTCCACTTAAAATAAAAAGTCAATTGCAGGCTACTTTAAATGATGATGAACGGAAAGGTATTATAGTTCGTTCAACTGAACCTAGTGAATGGGTTAGTAATTTAGTATGTGTAGAAAAAGCAAATGGCAATTTAAGGCTGTGTATAGACCCCAGTGAATTAAATAAATATCTGGTTAGAGATTTTTATGAAATACCTACCATAGAGGAAATTAGTGCAAAGTTAGCCAATAAAAAATATTTCTGTATGTTCGATTTAAAAGATGGTTTTCATCAATTAGTGTTAGATGACGAATCAGTTAAATTATGTACCTTAATTTTATTTAAAATTTAGTACTCCGTTTGGTAATTATGCTTATAAACGAGAACCCTTTGGTTTGTCAGTAATACCAGAAATATTTAATAAATTGATAAATAAATACTTTGTGGTATTGACGGTGTTGTACCATGTTTCGACGATATTTTATGTGCAGCTAATTCGGTGAATGAATTGAAAAGTATTGTGCAGCAGGTTTTTGACATAGCACGATCCAAGAATATTAAATTTTTTAAAAATGAAGTCAAATATTTAGGCTTTATATTTAGTAATTAGTGAAAGAGTTAAAAGTATTAAAGAACTTAAACACCCGCAAAATAAAAAAGATTTACAAAAATTTTTAGGCATGGTTAATTTCATAAGAAATTTTCTTCCGAATTTAAGTAATATCATATTGCCTTTGAGGGAATTGTTAAAAAATAATGTAGTTTGGTCTTGGACAGATGCCCATAATGAAATATTTAATAAAATCAAAAACATGGTAAGCAATACAGGTGCTTTAGAGCCATTTAATTATACGAAACCTATTGAAATCCAGTGTGATTCTTCAAAAGATGCACTTGGTGCATGTTTGTTACAGCAACAAAAACCTGTAGCATATATCTCTCGTTGTTTAATGGCTACTGAAAAACAGTACGCACAAATAGAGAAAGAAATGCTTGCATGTTCGTGGGCATTAAATAAATTTCACTTTTACGTGTATGGTCATAAAGATGTTATTGTTAATACTGATCACCAACCTTTAATAACGATAATTAAAAAGGATATCGGTGACATTAAAAATAATCGCTTGAAGCGATTGCGATTGAAGTTATTGCCTTATAGTTTTACGCTTAAATATCTACCTGGAAGATTTATGTATGTAGCGGACTACTTGTCTAGAAATTTTGTTGAGAGAGAGGTTAACGATGATGAAACAATGTCAGATGTAGTTCATGTAGTTTCTGAATATGATGTTAGTTTTAGCGAAGCTAGATTAAAAGAGTTTAAACAAGAAACAAAATTGGATAAAATATTAAATAAAATAGGTTATTACAGGGAAGGTTGGCCGAATAATATCACAAATGAGGATGTGGATATTTAACATTTCTATGGAATGGGAAACGAAATAACAGTAGATAACGAATTAGTGTATGTTAAAGGAATATTGGTAGTTCCAAAATCTTCGAGATCATTAATTTTTACTGTAGCTCATGAAACACACTTAGGTTTTAATAAGATAAAAGATAAAGTGTGTAACTTGTTCTATTGGCCAGGCATAAGATCGAAACTTATAGAATATATTCAAAGTTGCAAGGTGTGCCAAAAATTTAAAAGGAATAATATTAAAGAAACTTTAATTAGTCATGAAATACCCAATATACCATTCTTTAAAATAGGCGTGGATTTTGCTGAATTTAATGGCATAAACTATTTAGTTGTTGTTGACTATTACTCAAGGTGGCTGGAGGTCGTTAAAGCAGCACAAAAAGATACAGTTACAGTTGTTAAAATACTTAAAGAAATTTGTTCCAGATATGGTATTCCACAATTGGTTATTGCGGACAATGTACCATTTAATAGTCTCGAATTTAAAGAGTTTGCGAACGAATGGAATTTTAAAATTGTAACAACTAGCCCTCATTATCCAAAGTCCAATGGACTAGTTGAGAAATATGTAGGTATCTCAAAAGTATTGTTAAGAAAAAGTCAAGAAAGTAAATGTGATTTTCAACTTTGCTTGCTAGAATATAGAAACAGTCCGGTTGCAGAACTACCATGGTCTCCGGCACAATTATTGCAAAGCAGAAATTTAAAATCTAAATTTCCAATTAAAATTGAAGGGTTAAAGCCTGTTGTTGTAAAGAATGCTCTACAGGTGATGAGAAGTAAACAGTTTAATCAGGCGAAATATCATAATAAGTCAGTATTAACTAAAAGTATCGAGTTCATAGAAAACGAAAAAAGTTTTAATAAGAAATCTAAAAAGTAATTATTGGGAGGAAGGAATAATTGTTAAAAAGCTTAAGTTTCCCCCTAGAAGCTATTTAGTGCGAATCAATAATAAAGTTTTAAGCCGTAATAGCATTTTCATAAAAAAAGTTGTATCAGAGGTCTAATGATTAAGATGAGGATTATGATGAGGTAGAACCGGGTGTTCCCAATATTAGTAATAATAATATTAATCAAGATAAGAATAGTTTTTAAGAAATGAAGTTTTAACTAGAGTAAGTAGAATTGTTAAGCCGCCCAAGCGACTGAATTTGTGATTAGTATAAGTATGTGTTGATAAGTTAGTTTTGTACTGATAAGGAAAAAGTGTTTGAAAAAAAAAGAAAAAAAAAGAGGGCATGTTTGGTAATTTTAATTGATGTAAGTTGGTTACACTGTTGTAACTAGTTGCCATTTGGCAATATTGGAATAAACGGACTTTTTTACTAACAAAAACTTCTCATGTACTGATGGCCTAGGCTGGATGTCTTTAATCAATGTAAGATTTATATTCATTAATAATAAAAATAATCTGTGGCTTCACTTTACTGATATTAAATCAATACAAACAAACAATAAAAATTTCTAAAACTAACACAACAGTTACATTATCACCACAACTATGGATTGCTTTATTCTTAATTTATAAACATGTTCAATTATTTTTGTATAGTGATTTTCTTCCTTAACATTACCCTACATGTGATTTTCCAATGCTCCACCCGAAGGTACTACATTGGCCAGGAAGTGAGTTTTTACCTGAAAAATTTTGAATTTGCCAAACCCTTGCGTTCCAAACAAGGTAGGGATCTTTAACATGCGTGACAACACTCACGCACGGGACCTCCATTTTAACTTTCATTCGTACGAAGGCGTATTTTTGTGAAAAGTGTTCGCTTATCATTTTTCAAGTGGACCATGTCAGGATTCGAACCCGGGACCTTGGGCGTTCCTTAACATTACCACATGTAAACAGTTATAATTGGTTATGTGTATTACCCATAATTGTTATCATAATCATCATTAGGTCTTCAGTCCCAGAATTGGTTGGACGCCTACCTGAATTGTTTTCTATTCTCAGCTAACACGCATTTCCTTGAAATTCCCACAGTCCACATCTATAATTGTAATAAAAACATTTGTCTAAGTGCCTGAGAATTTTTAAAAATACAATTACATGCATTTATAATCATCCACTCATTTGATATTTTAGATAGTCTCATTATAACTCTTGATAAAAGTTACACAACATCCTTGTCTTAATACTTTCAAAGAATAGCTCATTGTTCTTACTAGTGTACTGATAATGGTTACATATATTGATGCATCATAACTGGCTTGAATTATTTAGTACACAATCATTGTGCAATAAACACATTTTATTAGTTGTGGTGAATGTTATGCAGATTAAATCAAAAAGTAAGTTTTGATTCTTACTCAAATATTTTTAAATTTAAAAAAAATGTTTTGTTATGTAAATATAATATGTGCCTAGAAGACTACATACAGTTAGCAATCTAAGTATATTTTCAAAATTCGTAGCAACCTGATAATTAGTGCAGTTATTATAATTTTCAAACATCGATTTAACTATTTCCCTGACAAAACAATTGGTTAAGCTTACCTGAGAGTATATTTATCAAATTTTGTTTGTTATATTTTTAAGTTTTAGTTTTTGGCATTTACTAATTGACTTGACTAAGATTAAATATGTTCTGAAATTTTAATGCAAATGCTTAGACTGTCATACCCCATAGAAGTTTTTGAAAATAAAGTTACATCACGTTCGCTATTAAAAACTGTCTGCTGTTATAATTGCAAACTTGTCAAAAACCGGAATTTGGAGTAAATAAAAAATTAGTTATCTTTTAAATGGCTAAATATCAAGACCTCAGTTTAACATTAGGTATTGTGATAAAAGGATATAGTAATTTTTAAGGAGCAACGTTTTTTCTTAAAATATTGTGAAAATTTGTACTTTTATACCAAAAGTGTGAATAAAAACTATAATTTCGGACAAAGTCAAATACAGAACAAAGCAATCAACATTGAAAATTACTTTTGGCCTCACACAAATTAACAACTCAGTCATAGTAATTATCTATAAACTGTGTTCAAATTTCGAGTTTCTACTGTGTGATTTTGGTTATTATAAGAAATAGAGATTAGGTTAAATAGGGAAAGGTTTGGAGAAATATCTGCTAGTTTAAGGTTGTATACAAAATGGGTGTAAGTTGTTTGGTTTTGAGATATTTGAAATTAAACAAAAATTTCAATAGAATACATAACATAAAATGTACCTTTACCAGATGTGCACATTGTTTAGACATTTTTTTAAAAGGAGTATTTTGGCATAAACAGATTTGTTTGATTTTATTTTATTTTTGAGGGACACTCCACAACTTTTGTTTTTCTTATGGCGGCCATTATGGATTTTAACTTGATATTATAGGCGGTTACCTTTTCGGCGATCTTCTACATGCCCATAAAAAAATGTAAGAACTATTCTGAATTTTAAAAAACACTTACTTTTGTAGGTATTAAACATATATGATAACCTTAACGAAACATAAATTTGTTTTTCGCTGTTGAAATAATACATCAAACGTTTTTTAATGTTCAGAAATCTTTTGCACCAGTTTTTAGTTATGCTATCAGAGTTTACGATATCATTTTATAACAGTAGGCGGATGTATGTAGCAATAGAAACAATTGAATTACAGATGTGCCAAACAAATTCTGTAAGTTGTGTTGTAATTTTAAGTATAATAATAAATAAATAATTTTATATGGTATATTTTTCAAACGAAGTAAGTTTGATATGTTGAGCACTTATTTACAATCTTTTCGGAAAGACTACAACCACGCAAAACATATTTTAGAAAAATTGTGCTAAATTTACTAAATTATGGTGTTTTTGAACAGGCCGCATAAATAAATCATGATTGTGTTTAAAATTACTGAGACGGTAACACAGATTCCATCTACATCTGTAACATCTAGTCATGAGCTTGATATTACAAAATCTACTGTCCAGTAAATTTTAGAAAAGGAATGGTATCATCCTTATAAAGCGACTATTATTCAGCGTGCAAATGTTGTTAACTTAATGAGGTTTACAAACTAGATGGAGTGGATGCCGACAAGTTTTCTAAACGACACAATTAATATGTTGCTTGATATACAGGAACTTTATAAAAGCTTTTCTATCAGAAAGCAACATCATCCATATTACATAAATAATTCGGCAGCTGATTAAATTGAAAACCAAAGCATATGCAACAGTCATCAAAACCAGATCTGAAAATGATTTAAACTACTACAAAGTCTTGCGAAGTTATATTACTTTAACTATTGAAAGAGAAAAAAAAGCTTATGTTCAATTTAATATTAACTAAAAATAATGTGGCATGAATTGTATAAAATTCAGATTCACACTAAAAGGAAATTACAAATTATTCCAAATATTTTGAACCATCTACTATTAATAGAGCTTCTATTGAGTGTTCTTGTATGGTTATAGTTAACCAAGACATGTAATAAATACCACAATGAAGTAAAAGATGATATTTGCAAAATGTACTTTAAAGGGATCTCCGAGGCACATTTATCTGAAATAGTCACATTTCTTATATCGAATGCAACAGATTTTGACGTAATAAATGTGAAAATTCTTGAAATAATTCTACCATACTGCATATCTGTGATGGCGCATATCATTCATTAATCGCGACAAACCACTAAGGTGCTGACAGAATGGAAGAAGTCAATAATCCAGTTAACATTAAAAACTAATAATTCTCAAACACCTGTTGACTTAAGACCTATCAGTATTTTACCGACACTTTTTAAAGTGTTCGAAACAATGTATCAACAACTTAGACCACATATTACCAACTACATAATTAATGACTTTCAATCAGGATTTAGGACATGTTATAGTACCACCACTGTGTAAAATTACGACTGACATTACTAAGGTAATGGATTACTCACATATAATATTTTTTAATTATGCTTGACTACAGCAAAACATTTGAAGCAGCTAATCACAAATTACAGCTTGCAAAGCTTCACTATTATGGAATGAGCGATAGTGTAGGGGTGTGGTTTCCAAACTATCATATATAGAACACATTGTAAAAATGAATAATGTAGTTTCTGAGAAATTAGATATTGTACAAGGTGTTCTGCAGTGCAGTATATTGAGACCATTACTTTCACTATTTTTCAGCAGATTTACATGATGTTATCAAAAACTGCAGACTACTTCAATATGGAGATGGCATACAAGTATACATATCCTCTGTCCCCTAGTGTTAATAATACTATAATCTTACTTAATAAAGACTTGGATAAAATTCAAGTTTGGTCTAAATCAAATGGTTTGAGAATCAACCCAAAAAGCCTACATGCCTATGCATTGGTTTTAAAAAGGCTCGCGGACAAGGAGTAAACTTTATTTATCAGCATATTGAACCTGGTGAAGTTGTAGTAAATATAGATCATCATCATTAGGTCTTCAGTCCTGGAACTGGTTAGACACGTACCCTCAGTATTTCCTATTCTGTGCTAACCTACACATTTCCGTGAAATTTTCAGTCTGCATCTTTCACTATCTGCGTGCAATAGTCTGATCTATTTCTACCTTTACCCTTTTTGCTATCTCTGCTTGTAATATGTCCCGCACCATTCCACAAAAATGCCTTAGAACGTATCCTGTCCTACTATTTCTTCTATTTTTTTGTTTTCCACAGATATCTTTATTCCCATAATATTTCTATAATCTCTGTTATTAACTTTGTCTATCCATGCTATCATCCTCATACATCTGAAGCACAACATTCAAAAAGACATCTACCATTTTTTTGTCCACTTCTCCTACAGCTCCTATTTCATAGACGTACTGTGCCGTGCTCCACACATATGCTTTCAACAAATTTCTCCGTGTTTCTATGTTTGTTGTCTTCGAACATAGCCGCTGCTCTTTCTTGTTAGATGCATCTTGATTGTTTACAAATATGTACCCTGTTTCCCGATATTCAGTAGTATGTCAGGGGATTAAGCAGCATGCCACTACCAAGATTCCCCCAACACTTGAACATTTGCCGAATTAATAGTTTTCCAATATATCCTTTTGTACAATCAACATTAGTTGAAAATATTTCAAAACCAACACCTGTAGTTGTTTATAATAATCACCAGATTTAAGTGCAATTATTTTTTTCGTCACTAGGTTTCTGTTTTGAAACTGGTCGGATGCATACCTTCACTTATTTCTATTCTTAGCTAACCTACACCGTTCCTTGAAATTCACACAGCCTAGATACAGCTCGGTTCCCCTTCTGTTGTTTCTTAATTATATGCCCTATTTCACCAAGATTCAGTGATATGTGAAGGGGGTTAAACAGTTGGTGGCTACCAAGAATCCTCCTACACTTAGACATTTACTGAATTAATAGTTTTCCAGTAAATCCTGTTGCACAATTAACATTAGTTGAGAATATTGCAAAACCAATACCTGTAGTTGCTTATAATAATCATCGGGTTTATGTACAGTTATTTTTTCGTCATTAGGTTTCCATCTTGGAATTGGTTGAACGCGTACCTGCAATGATTTCTATTCTGAACTAGGCTGCGCATTTCCCTGAAATTACCACAGCCTACATTTTTCACTATCTGTCTGCAGTAGTCTAAGCTAGGTCTATCTCTACCTCTCTTTTTTCCTATCTCTGCTTCTAATATATTCCGCACTATTCCGGCATGCTTTAGTATGTGGCCTATCATACTATATCACCTATTTTTTACTGTTTTCCACACACTTCTTTCTTCCCATACCATTTCTAGTACCTCTTTGTTGTTAACTTTGTCTGTCCATGGTATCTTCACCATACGTCTGTAGCAACACATTTGAAAGGCTTCTATCTTTTCATGTCCGCTTTTCCTACTGTACAGGTTTGACAACTGTACAGTGCTGTGCTCCACACATGTGTTTTAATCAAGAAAACTTCTTTCTGTTTGTTGCCGTTGAACACAGTAGTTACTTTTTCTTGTTAAATTGGCCACGACCTTGTGCTAGTCTTTGTTTTATATGTTTTGTGCTCTTTGCATCTTGCGTTATTTGACTTCCTAGGTAGCAGAAATCCTCAAACTCTTGTAAGTTCACGTGACCTATTTTTACTCTAGTTTTTATTTTATTTTTCTCTCCTTTACATATTAGTACTTTAGTTTTATTTTTGTTAATTTCATACCACATCTCTCTGTTAGAACTGTTTCCATTTTATTAAGAGCAGCTTCTAACTCTTCCTGGCTAGATGCTAACACGGCTATATTGTCTGCAAATCTAAGCATATCAATCCTTTGTCCATGCATAATAATTCCAAGTGTTGTTTAAGTAATATTTAGTTATTTTCAGATTCACGACCTTATGGGCATTATTTTCGGTTATCTTTGTTATTCTCACTCGCCATTTAGAAGACTGATAAGAAGTTAGTTGCTCGTCAACATCGTTTTGGTTAACATGACGATCGCAAGCACTGGTAAGTTTTAATTTTCGTACTTACAATGCTTTGTCATGTTAAATTAACACATTCGTCGTCGATACAGTTCACTAGCTCGTAAAATACGTCAACATTTTTTGATCCTTGCAAATTTAGATAGTTTGGTGGTTGCGAATTTACAAGAATCACATATCAAATTGCCTGCTTTGAAACCGAATTCAATGGGGATATATCTTCGTATCCAAGCTTTATAGAGTTATTTACTAGATTAATTGGTAATACAAAAAAGCTTTCAGATGTTGAAAAGCTGGGTTATTTGGTGGGAAATTTAAGTGGGGAAGCAGCCGCTCTTGTTAAGAGTCTAAAAATTATAGGTGCCAATTATTCTGTTGCACTCGATCTGTTAAATAAACGATACCAAAATACACGAATCATTGCTAACAATTATTTAAACAATTTGTTCAAAATACAAAACATTGCGGATAGATCACCCTCGTCTTTAAAGAAGGTAATAGATACATTTTCTGAAAATTGGGCAGCATTAAAAGCTGTACTACCAAGTCGGGAAGAGCAATTAAATTTGTTCATAGTTAATTTACTTTTAAAAAAATTGGATCACGTAACGCGTGAACAATTTGAGTTAAGCATTACAGATGACTGAAATAAAATACCTTCTATTGATTGTTTGTTAGATTTTTTTGGAAAGCATAGCTATGCTCTAGATAACTTAAACATAGTGACCCCATCGAAATTTAATAAAAGTATTAAAAGGGATCAGTCATAATCAAATAATAGCAAAGGTAAAACAATTCATTCTTTAGTTGCAAATTCGGCTACTAATTGTGCATTTTGTACGAATGATCATGATCTGAAGTCATGTAAATTTTTTAAGGATAAAACCGCCTATGAGCATTTCAAGTGGGTTAAAGCTCGCAATGACTGTTTAATTTGTTTACAAAAATCACATTTAGTTAGAGATTGCAAGGTCACTAAACTATGTGCCCTGTGCGATGGTAAGCATGCTATTCTCATTCACTATGCTCGAGTCCAGAATTCCAATAGGCATTCTAATATTTCGATTGCATCTGCTTGTGATTCATAGAGGACAACAGTGAATATTGAATCGAAGCCTGCTTCGGAACTTACGTCAGAAACGTCAAGTTCTATGGTTTTTTCTGGTATGGCAGAATCGAAAGCTACCGTTCTTCTAGGTACTGCTATTGCAAATGTTTTAACAGTAGCTAATGGAAAAGTTCACATTCGTATTTTATTAGACTGCGGATCCCCAATTAGTTTCGTCACAGAGAACTGTGTACAAAAGTTGGGCATCGGTCGGAGTCACTCCTCAATGAATGTTGAAGGTCTTGGTCAGACTACCACACGTAGTCGGGGAGTAGTAACTCTTACGTTAGAATCATGTAATAGTAAATCTCCTTCGATGGCTGTCACAGCTCAAATATTATCGACATTTTGCAGTGACATGCCTGTGATTAATATTTCAAGTAACAATTGCAATCATTTAGAAAATTTAAATATTGCCGCTCTTTATTTTGATTCAAAGGGATCAATTGATTTGTTGCTTGGGGCTGATATGCTCCCTCAAATATTATTAGGTCAGGTCATATCAAGTCCCAATGGTATTGGGCCATCAGCCATAAATACCATTTTCGGGTATGTGGTTATGGGTAAAGTGGCTTCTAATAATGGAAATACTGCTAGGTGCTATTTCGTCAAATCCGTATTAGAAGAAAATATTAAAAAATTATGGGAGCTGGAACAAATTCCTGCCCATAACAAGGTTGAATCTTGTGAAGAGTATTTTAAGGAAACTCATTTTCGGAACGAGGAGGGTAGATATGTGGTATCACTGCCCTTTAAGGACAGTAGTCCACCTATTTTTGGATAGAGCTATTCGACAGCTCTTCGTTGTTTGTCAGCATTAGAAAAACGTCTTTCGAAAAATTATGAAATGAGTGTGTTATATAAGAAGGCGATGCAGGATAATATTGACTCGGGTTATATGTCTTTGGTAGGAGAGCCGAGGCAGCCTAATGTTTATTATATTCCCCATCATGGAGTGTTGAAACGTCATTTCACCTTCACTCAATTGAGAATAGTTTTGAATGCTTTGTTTGTCTTCCAACAGTATATCGTTGAATGATACTTTGGAACCAGGTCCAAAGTTACACACAAATATCGTGGAGGTTTTATTGAACTTTCGACAGCATAAATACGCTCTTATTTCGGATATAAAACAAATGTATATCAGATTCGCATGCATGAGGATCATCGGGATTTTCAAAGAATCCTAATACAAAGGAACTTGTTCGAGAGTATGTAATGAAGAGAGTAATATTTGGGGTGAGTTCGTCCCCATTTTTGGCTTTACGTACAATTAAACAATTAACTAGAGGTCTGAATACAAAACTTTATGATTTCTACAACTCTGTTTGTTCCACAATTAGTGAGTATGATGCTATTGCCATCACTGAGACATGGCTACCTAATTATGTGTTAGATAGTGAAATTGTTCCTAATGATTTGATCGTGTATAGAAGTAGAAATAGGGATATATTAAAGGCTCAAAAAAGAAGAGGGGGCGGTGTGTTGCTTGCGGTAAAAAATGAATATGATAGTAGTCTTGTTGATGTTAAATATGAAGATTCCAATATAGATGTATTGTGTGTTAATATTAATACAACTGCTGTAGCAAATTTGTATATCATAATCGTGTATATTTCACCTGATTGCACCTTATCATCCAGAGAGAATTTTTATAATTTCTTAGAAAACTTGGAGTTTTTATATGAAAACAATTTTATAATTATTGGCGATTTTAATATAGCAGGATTGAATGAATATTATCTTAACAATACTATCAGAGATGATTATTTAGAGCTATTTCTTAACTTTATGAGTTTTCATGATACACACCAGTATAATCGCGTAACTAATGCAAATAACCGCTTATTAGATTTGGTGATTTCCAAGCTTAAATGTAAAGTTGTTCCCTTTGGATCTTGCTTTGTAAAAAGAAGATTTACATCATCCAGTATTGTTTATTGAGGTTCCATTAAAAAATAGGAAAATTAAACAGTTACCGACAGATGGATGCATTCAGTATAACTTTAAAAAAGCTGATTTTTATTTAATGTATCGTTTATTTGAAGGAACTAATTGGGATTTTTAAGAATCATATACCAATGTGAATGATGCTGTAGAAAGCTTTTACAATACACTATATAAAATGTTTGATATGTGTGTTCCAAAAAGTAGAAAATCTACAAAGCATCCTGCCTGGTTCAATAGCCAAATAATAAGAGATCTGAAACGGAAGGAAAAGTTCCGCCAACTTTTAAAAAGAGATAATGTTACTATTAGGGCTGAATTTGTGAAATTGAAAAACAAGATTAAAATGAGCATTGAAAGAGCACATGCACAATACTTAATACAAATACAAGATAACATCAGTAACGACTCCAAGTTATTTTGGAACTACATACACAATAAAAGGGGCTCCACCTATATTCCTAATAAGATGTCCCTGAACGGGATTGAGTATTCGAATGGTCGTGATATTGTTAACGCATTTGCTTTACATTTTGAATCTGTATACAGTAAAACTGATGATTACTTTGATCCTGACGTACTAGCTTCCGTAAATAATTTAGAATCAATAAATTTAACACCCATTGAAACTCATGATATAACACAAGCCGTAAAACGGCTGAGATCAAATAAGACTGTTGGTCCTGATAATGTGCCACCATATATATTGAAGGGCCTAATTGATTTAATTGTGCATCCGCTTAAATTATTATACAATTTATGTCTATCAACTAATACTTTTCCCGACTATTGGCAATTGGTAAAAATTAGCCCGGTTTTTAAAAAGGGCGCCAAAAATGATATAAAAAATTATCGACCAATTGCAGTGCTTTCTGGACCAGCCAAAATATTTGAATCGATTCTTTTTCAGCAGATATATTCTTCAGTTTCCCAAAGATTATCAGTGTATCAACATGGTTTTGTCAAAAAGCGATCCACAGTAAGCAATTTAATAAACTTGACACAATGTATTGCAGAGACATTGGATAATCTTGGCCAAATAGACGTTATTTACACAGATTTTGTGAAGGCCTTTGATAGTGTTGATCATATTAAGTTATTAGAAACATTACATAATCAGTTTGGATTTCATAAAAATTTATTATTGTTTATGAAGTCATATCTGCATGATCGTAAGCAGATGGTTGTTGTTAGGGGATTCATATCCAATACATTCATTGCATCATCGGGAGTACCTCAAGGATCAAACCTTGGCCCATTACTCTTTTTATTATTTATTAACAACATACCTTCTGTAATACAGTTCTCTTCTATATTACTGTTTGCCGATGACTTAAAGTTATATGCATCAATTAAAGATGTTCGAGATTGTGAGAGGTTACAAGCTGATTTAAATAATATCAGTGAGTGGTGCAAAGACCACAGGCTGTACTTTAATATAACCAAATGTAACGTAGTTTCATTTGCCAGAAAATATAATCCACTAAAATATGAATATAACATTAATGGCGTGATAATACATCATTTATCTGAGATAAGGGATTTAGGGGTTGTATTCGATAGCCGCTTGACATTCAAGGCTCATATTGCTGAATTATCTAACAGTGCATCTAGAATGTATGGTTTCTTAGTGCGTAACATGATACACTTCAATAGTATTATATGTATCAGACTACTCTTTATAACTTTTGTTAGAACTATATTGGAGTATCGTCGGTTGTATGTAGTCCTCAATATGAATGTCATAAATACAATATTGAAAGAATACAAAATAAATTCTTAAGGTATTTGCACTACAAAGAGACTGGGCAGTATGAGTTTAATACTCCAAAAGCGGACTTAAGGGTGCTATATAATTTACATTCCCTAAAAACTAGAAGAAATGTAGCATATATCTTGTACTTACATAAATTATTGAATAATGGGGTCGATGATGCACAATCATTATCTTTAATAAGTTTTAATGTACCATCTTATTATACAAGGAACAACCTAACTTTTCGTGTTAATTGTGCTCAAACTAATATTTGCAATAATACTCCATTGAATGTAATGTGTAATTTATATAATGCAATACAAAATGACTGTGATATTTTTAATATTGTATACAGCAATTTGCAGAATTTATTATTTAAGTTAATGTAGAAATAAGTATTATCAAATTGTATGATGATCTTTATTACTACCCTGTAATTGGGTCTTGTACCTGTTGGGTTTGTATTAAATAAATAAATAAATAAATAAACTCTGGATGAGTCGTTAGACTTCCCAAGGCTTCGAAGGTTTTACAAACAGACATTTATGTTGATGACCTAATTTCTGGAGGTAACACCATAAATGACACTCGTCTCTTGGCCTCTGAATTGATATTGTTGTTGCGAAGAGGATGTTTTGAAATAAAGAAGTTTACCAGTAATAATTCTGCAGTGTTAAATGGTTTAGAATCTTCATTACACTATTCAATATCGTTTGATAAGGATGAGCCATCCTTTATAAAAGTTTTGGGTTTGCAGTGGAGTCCTGAAGCAGATTGCTTTTCGTACAAGAGTTATGTGTGCAAAACTAGTTTCAGAAAACGAGATATGTTATTTGAGTTAGCAAGAATATTTGATCCATTAGGTTTTGTGTCTCCAGTTGTCGTATTCGCTAAGCATTTGATTAACAAATTATGGATCTTGTAGATTTGGATCAGGAGTTGCCTGTGGAATTTGTTAATACTTGGAAAACATTCCATTCGGAATTATCGTGTTTACAGAAACTTTCAAATCCTAGATTTTCGGGTTTTGATTGTCACACTATTTGTGAATTTCATGGGTTCTGCGATAGTAGCGAAATCGCTTTCGCTGCAGCCATATATTTTCGAATTATCGTAAATGGTAATGTTAAAACCTTTTTGGTCATTAGTCGTACGAGAGTTGCTCCTTTGAAGAAGCAGTCATTCCCTCGTTTAAAACTTTGTGTCGCAGTTTTATTGGCAGACTTAATAACATTTGTTTGAAATGTTTTTGAAAATAAAATAAAATTTGCTAAAATAATGGCTCGGTCTGATTCTCAAGTTGTATTGTCTTGGTTAAGGTCTTCCCCATATGCATGGAAAACATTCATTGGAGTGGCCTTAATTCAAGAACAATTGCCAAGTAATCATTGGTTTTATATTTCATCGCAAGAGAACTGCTGTAATGTGGCCAGTACAGGTTGTTTATCATCTCAGTTGCTCGATTATGAGCTGTGGTGGTCTGGTCCCAGTGTTCTTTTGAATTTGTCAGATAGTTTTTCTGTTCAACCTCTTTTGGAGAAAACAAAAGAATTAAAGAGAATATTTGCCTAACGGCAGCCGTAGAGGTAGAGTGGTGTTTGACCCTCATTGATAAATATTCGTCTTTGCCTAAATTACAAAGAATTTTCGAATACTGTTTGTGATTTCTTAATCGGTGTCGTAAAAGTGATCTACATTTGGAATTATTTACCATTAAGGAACTGCAAGAGTCGTTATGTAAAATAATTAAATTAGTCCAGGAAATTCAATTTAGAATTGAAATTACCCGGCTAAAAAAAGGAAAATTTTGTGCTGGCACTATTCGCAAACAAAACGCCTTCCTAGACTCTGAAAATGTCGTGAGAGTTGGAGGTCATCTGAGAAAATCATCATTAGATTATAATTCAAAGTATCCCATTGTGTTACCTAGAAAAGGCCATTTCACTCGTCTGATCATAGAACACTATCACAAAATATACTTGCACCCAGGTTATAGTACTCTCGTAGCCTTGTTGCGGAGACAATTCTGGATTTTATTGCCACAGCGGGCGATTCGCTCAATTTTGTCAGATTGTTTGACTTACTTTCAAATTAACCCCACCCTCCATTCATGGCGGATCTGCTTGAATTAAGAGTTTTGCAGATCAAAGCCTTCAAGGTAGTAGGTGTTTATTTTGGGGGGCCGTTTTCTATTACTTCTAGTAAACTTCGAGGAGCAAAGGTTTTAAAAGCTTATTTGTGGTTATTCGTGTGCTTCTCTACAAAAGCTGTCCATTTGGAATGTTCTTCAGACTTGTCGGCCGAAGCTTTTGTCGCTTCTTATCTCGTAGAGGCTCGTGCAGTCACGTATATAGTGATTGTACAACAAACTTTGTTGTTGCTAATAAAGCAATTATTGATTATTATCGATCAGCAGTAGAAGCTGAAAAATTAATTTCGCATTTTAATGCACCTGCTTTATCTCATATGGGACGGGTTTGGGAAGCCGGGATCAAATCCGTTAGAACGCATTTATATAAAGTTATAGGTGAGAATATATTTACTTTTGAAGAGTTCTCTACAGTTCTCTCTCAGATTGAAGCATTGCTTAACTCGAGACCCTTGTTTGCTAGTAGCTCAGATCCAAATGATCTGCAAGCGATAACCCCGTCATTTTCTTACTATTGACCCTTTAGGTACATTTTTTGAGGATGATCTATCCGTTTTGAAAATGTCTCGTTTATCACGCTGGCAGAGGGTGCAAGTTCTGCAACAACAATTTTGGAATAGTTGAAGCCGGGAGTATCTTAATACACTCCTGCAACGTAATTGTTTTTTAACTGACGGTAATCCTCTAAAAATAGGAACTTTAGTGCTTATCACTATTAACAAACTATCGCCTTCGTTACAATGGAAGCTCGGACGTGTGATTGAGCTACATCTGGGTAGTGACGGTAAGGTTCATGTTGTGACAGTTAGAACAAATTCGGGTAGTTATAAACGGCCAGTGGTAAAACTCTGTCCTCTGCCGAACCAATAGGTTCGGCCTATACTTTGTAACTTTATAGTAGGCGATTTTTCGCGACATAAACTAACATACTTAATTATGTGTGTATGTGTTAAACTTGCTTTTTGGCGATAAAATTTACTGGAGGGGAAATTGTACAGCACCATTCTATCAGATAAACGAAAATACACTGATCTGTACCAGGTTATGCTTGTGTATGTTAAGCACTTGACTTTTACCGGGTAATTATTCAAAGCGAGGTTAGTAAACTACAATACTACTTTTTTTATTGTTTTCTCCATTATCACCTTCAGAGCTAAAATAGTCTCACGTGTTCCCTTGTTTCGTCTAAACCCAAATTGATCTTCTCTTACTATTTCTTCAGCTCGTTTTTCCATTCGTCTTTGTACAAATCTAGTTAATATTTTTGACACGTGTGCTGTCAAACTTATTGTTCGAAAATTTTCACATCTATCCGAGCCTCTACTTTTTGATATAGTGACTGACCACGATGTTACGTTTGAAATCTTTGGGTATCTCGCCTGTTTCATACATAAAACTTACAAGTTGGAAGAGACATTCTGTTACTGCTTGTCCAGCGGCCTTTAGAGTTTCTGCTTGCACCTCATCTGTACCCGGTGCCTTACCATTTTTCAGACCCTTTAATGCTAATTCAAACTCATCTGTAAGTATAGGATATTTCATCATCCTTTTCGATGTCTGATTCTTGTTCTAATGCTGTTAGTTCCTATCCTGCATATAAATTCCCCATATATTCTTGTCATCTATGCACGTTCTCTACATTTTTATAATGATGTTTCCTCCCACGTCCTTTATATTTTTGCTATACGGTTTTATATCCCTAAAATTCATTCTAATTAGTTTGTATACTTCATCTGCCTTTCCTATTTCCATCTTAGTTTTTGCACTTTTCATCAATTCTGTAGTTTCCTGCATTTGCGAATAATTTCCCATTTTATGGTTTTGTATCTCTGTTTTCCTATTTCATCTGATCTATTTTTGTATTAAATTCAGGATATCCTTTGTTATCCATGGTTTCTTATTTTCTTTTTGTGTATACCCCAGAATATCTCTGGCCGCCATGTCTAAGCTGGATTTAATGTTATTCCATTCTGTTTCTACCTCCTTGATATAAGAAATTATCCCAATATCTTTCAGCAATTAATTTGACTTTTTTCAAATCTTTTGTGGATATCTTTATCTTTTAGTTTCTCAAAGTCAAAGTGCCTTTTTCCATTCTTTTTTTCAATTTTTTTAATTTAAGAGCGGCCTTTGTAATTATAATATTATGGTCAGTGTTTATATCTGCTTCTGGCTAGCTTCTACAGCCTTCTATTCGGTTCCCAAATCGTTGTCTAATCAGAACGTAATCTATTTGATATCTTTCTATATCTCCTGGCATCTGCCACATGTATCGTCTTCTAGCATGATGTTGAAATAATGTGCTTGTGATGGTTAAATTGTTCTTGTCGCAAAATTCTATTAACCTATCTTCCCTGTCATTTCTTGTACCTAAACCAAATAGACTTACTACCGCTCCTTCTCTACCCTCACTTACCACTGCATTAAACCCATAATTATTAAATTTGTATGTCTTTTTACGTATCTTAGCATGTCTTCAATATCTTTGTAGATCGCCTCTATCTGTTCCTCACTGTAGCTAGAGGTGGGCATGTATACTTGTATTATTACTGTATTTACCGGTTTAGATTCTAATCTAACCATAAGTACTCTTTCTTTCTTTTGCAAGTAGTTTTCTACACGTTGTCCTATCTTTTTTCGCATAACTATCCCCACACCCGAATTTCCTTTCTCTAATCCTGTATGAATTACCTTAAATTCTCCATTCCAAAAATCCCTCGCCTCTGGCCAACGAACTCGCTGATATACTATGTCTAGTCTAGTCTATGTCTAGTCCAGGTTGACTTTTTAAAACATAAACAAGATGACGGAAAATAAAATTGGGCTGGAACCAGTTCTCCAAAAATTGTGCATTTATTGCAAAAAATAATGTTTCAAATAAATTTGTGCAGTGTAGTAAGTGTTGTGAAAGGGCTCATACATCATGTAGTGACAGGATTTGCAGTATTAAGCAACAAGCAGATGGTTCTAAATTAATTGTTTGTAATATTTGTTCTCAAAATAGCAAAACTTCAACTTGTGAAACTGTTGATAAGACAGGACAACATCTGGTCAACAAGAATGATGCAATAATTAATTTTTTTCAAGGTGCTGAATTTAGAAAAATAGTCAAAAATATTGTGAACGGTGAAACACAGAAAATTGATAACTTACAAACAGAAATATATATTCTCAAAGAATCCAATATTGATTTGGTAAGATTGCTCAATAACACACCATATGATTCTAAAGCACCACCAAATAAAACACATAAAGAAGGAGGCTCTTTAATAAATTCATGTAGTACAGCAGTTGAAATGATCACTGCAATAGCACCTAAATGTGATGAACCTGTTCGCAATAAAGCTTTAGTATATGATAAGGAAAAATTTTCATATGCTCAGCGAGTTGATTTAAATACATTAAAGGTAGATAAGACTAACTCTTCTAATTATCATAATTTTAACAATGTTAATATCAACTCTAATAATATACAAAGTGATATGAAGGCTTTTGGGAACAAAACTCAGCCACCTTTTTACCGTTTTACCTTCTGCAGGTAAATGGTGTTACCGGTGCTATGCTCTAGACATTCTCTAAGCGGTAGAAAGCATGGTTGGGGGGGGGGATAGATATTAAAATTTAAACTAAATATTGAGTGCCACTACATTCAGAAGAAAAGGGGAATGTAGAACCCATAAATTGGCTCCAACGATGAAATATCTGAAATAAATTACAAGATTAATAATATAACACATGAGGCAGCAATTTGCTCCTCCAATATATTTCAAAATGACATGATATGGAAAGTATCTTTATATACTTAAAAATTTTATACCTTTTTTTGTTGTTTTAAATAAAAATGTTCTAAGTTTCTTAGAAAAGTATAATGTAACATAATATCCTTTGACAAATTATATGTTATTACAAAAAAAATTGAACGTATTTATAATTCAGATATAAAAAAAAGTCTTTAAGAAAAATAACTTAGCTTTCTTTAATTACGCTTTTATAAACTGAATATGTAATTTTCTTGATTTTAAATTTTACATTAATAATGGAATTTAACGTTTAGTTCTGATAAATATGCAACAATATTTATGACATGTAGAAATCGGATTAGTTAACTACTTACAATTTGACTGAATAGATTTTATAATTCATGAATAAAGTAAGTAAATGAATAACGTTTCCTACTCAGATGATAGAAGAGGCAAAATTATACTTAGACAAAAGATTTTAAATCAGTAACATGATTTATACAAGTTACATATCTAAGTAAGTTAAAGTATAAAATTTTCATAAACGAAAACAACACATCTTTATGAACTCATAAGAGTATTAGAATGTCCCTCTTTAATCATAACAAGAAATAAACAATTTAAAGCTTCATTTGATAGCTGTTATATCAAATTATGTTTAAATTAGCAAGAACTATGTTTAGATTTAAATGCATTGATCAATATTATCTAATTATTCAATCAATGTGAAATATTCCTTGCTCCTAAATTTTAAGTTCACTTTCAATTTATGAAATATTCTTAGTCACCTTAGAGGTTATTATACTACTGTTATAAAATGAACAAAAGTAGTTGACAAAAGACATCTGTCGAATAAAAGTATAACTAGTACGCACCTCGAGTATCCAGTTTGACACCTGTAATATCAACCAATTATAAGTATTGATGTCGTGCTGTTTACGTAGCAAATTATCGTTGTTTGCACTTTGACTAAACCTCTTCACTGATAATTAAAACATTTATTTAATTTAACTAAGTGGAAATCTTGCGATCTTGTACCGAGCATTTGTGGTATTTTGAAATTCTATACATCCTAGATAGACGTAAATATATACAACACGGCGATTCTTCAAAATAAAAGAACGAAACGAAGCTAACTATCTTGAGGGTAGACGTTAAACGAATTATGGTATTAAATGATGAACTAAACTATCGAACAATTTCTCTGCATTGCCACTACAAATGAAAATACTCACGTCGACCATTCTCGACGCTATATTCCATTCCGACTATGGCAATTCTTAGGTCCGAGGACGCTAAGCAAGCCATGTTAATTTGATAAACCGCGACCTTAGACTGCTTTTTCGATTCTCAACCAGTTCATATTTACTCGATACCTTCATCTTCGTATATTTTCGGCAGATGGCTGTGCATATTACTACGTACTTCATAGTGATGTTATTTAGGAATTTATTTATTTATCTACATTATAAATGTAATAATAGATTTTCATTAAATCGCTTAAGGATATAAGTTAAATGTTGTAATCAACAGCTGGCTCAATTGTTGTGATATAATTATTTTGTCCCATCGTATTAACCATAGCTAATCAAATATACTAATTGTGTAGCGGGCACTACAAGGTGTATTGCAAATATTGGGGTTTACTTATTAAAATTCTTATTGAGATTATATTGACAGACGTAACATTTAAAAATGTTACTAACCTATTGATAACAGAACTCAATGGACTGCGGTTGTGAATAAAAGATCTAAAAAGAAAATCATTGTTGGATCAGCAGCACCTACTTTAGAAAATTCGGATGACACTTTAGTTGGTGCTGGCAAGAGGGCATGGATTCATTTAAGTAGAATAGCACATAAGCCAAATGGGGAGGCACGCACAGCCCAGGATATCATCAGTTACTTAAAAAAAGATGCTCTTGACGCAATCTGTTTTAGAATCAATAGCAATAATTAGTTCAGTTCATTTAAACTTGGAGTTCCTAATCACCTTAGGTACTAGTTTATGGAACCATCGTATTGGCCAAATAATGTTTTTATTCGTGAATTTAGCTTTAAGCCACCAAAGACTGATATACCTCCTAAAATGTACAATGCTGATCAGTCATTAAGCTCATCAAACTCTGCACCTTTTTAGATGTTGGGACAATCAAACCAATCTCCGAGTAGCGGCCCATAATGATGTTTATGATAATGGCAACGGTTTAACATGCCATTTCAAACAGGAAAACGTAATGCCAAGTTTGTTCCTATTGTTATCAATGAATTGCCAGTGTTTAAACACATTGAAAGTCGATCTTATAACTGCCGATTTTATAAATAAGCATGACATCAGTTTTTTATGTATTAACGAAACATGGTGTAATAAGGAAAGTTTGAAATACATGGTATTTTCAAACTTTTACTTGGCCGCCAGCTACTGCAGATCCTATACCAAGGGAGGGGGTGTTGGAATATGGTGTCGAAACACAATAACAGCACTACCGTTACACTTGCAAGATTTCTGCCTAGAAAAGGAATTCGAAATTTGTGGCATCTCAATTAATCTTGTTAATAGTAGATTAGTAATTTTAAATTGTTATAGATCCCCAAATGGTACCAGTTTCAAAATTTTTCATAAGCAAATGAATAAGGTCTTGAATTGCTTTCATAAACCTGGAATACAGATTATATTGTGTGGTGACTTTAATTTCGACCCGGATAGGAATAGCAATGAATTCAAAACTTTTGCTAGTCTCTGTGATAGTTTTGCAGTCAGAAATACAGTCTTTGATAAAACTCGTCTAAATTATACATTGGATTATATTTTTACTAGTACTTCTGTGTTCAAAACAAAAACTACTGTGATTGACACTCCTTTTTCCGATCACAGAGCACTTTTATTTCAAGGAAACATTAAAATGGGTCCAATTGTCAAAATTAAATTCGAATATGTAAGAGCCTATCCTGAAGATGTCATCTTAAACTTTCTGGGCGATTTAGCTCATGATACCTGGGGTGATGTAATGATGTGCACGAAAGTGGATGATGCCTTTGAAAACTATTTTAATATTCACTTTCCACTAAAGCGCAAGTACATGAATGAGAATAATGATAAAAAAGAAATTGGGTTAACAATATGGTCAAATAATCCAGTAAATATTTAAAGGATCTTTTTACATTGGTAAAATCTTTTCTGGAATATTGGGATTACTATAAAGCATATAAAAATTCTCATTCTCATCTAATTTTAATTATTTTTATCAGAATAAAATAACCATGGCTCAAAATCCGCTTAGATCCAGTTGGAAATTGATTAACTCTGTAAACAATCAAAGGCAACCAGAAGGTGAAATTAAAATTTAAGATGGCGATGTTTTAATTGAAGATCCTGCTCTGGTGGTCAATAAATTTAATGAGTTTTTTGTAAATGTGGCAGATAGGATTATCAGTCACATCCCTAAGGTACCTTTTTCTACAAAAATAAAGAACAACAGTAACTCATTATTTCTAATTCCTTTTGTGGAGGGAGAGTTTATTTCTTTAATCAGCAAAAAACTAAAATCAAAAAAGTCAAGTGGTTTCGATGAGATCCCAAATTTTTTTATAAAAAGAAGTCTTAGGGAAATTGTAAAACCCCTAACTTTTCTCATTAATCTCAGTTTTGAGCATGGTGTTTTTCCAAAGAAACTGAAGCTTACCAAGGTTCTTCCTCTTTTCAAGAAAGGTAATGTAGACTCATTGGATAATTATCGTTCAATTGCCCTCATTTCAGTTTTTTCTAAAGTGTTTGAGTACTGTTATCTGGATAGACTATTGAAATTTCTTGATTCTAACAAAATCATAATTACAAATCAATTCGGTTTTCAACCAAATCATAGAACAGTGGATGCAATTTTCAAGTTTGTTGAAGTCGTTACTAATTCCATTGAATCTGGTGAGAATCCTGTTGGGACCTTTTGTGACCTTACCAAGGTTTTCGACTGTGTGTTGCACTGGATCCTTTTTATAAAGATGGAGAAGTATGGCA